>OY747136.1:58481561-59081561 GCA_963556465.1 Berberis vulgaris | reverse complement strand
GATAGAAGCCTCACAGTCTAATAGTAAGTAGACAATACAACTCCTATACCATGGATCCATCCCTGACTGTGTATGGCGTTATAAGGGGACAAAACATCTACCAACACGAATTTGCAATTCATCATAGGAGGACCAACTCTTACTGGGAAGTGCACTTCCGCGACTGGGAAAGTGCTAGAGTCGTTAAATCTGTAGATCTATCCCTTTAGGGGTTAGAGCATTTTAGGATCCAGGTTTGTTATTTCATAAATGGATCGATATATTATCTCTACCAAGCTTGCGCAGTCTACTAGGACCCTCTTCAGAAAATAGTCACATTTGTAATGGATACTAAGGCATCAATATGGGATGTTGCTACCTTATCCAAGTCCTTATTAGAGAACCATGTCAGCAAGTCGTCATCCTTCCCGATTGCCCCAACCAACCAGGGTTTGATTTCGACGTTGTTTACGTGTTGGACATGTAGAGTCATCTACTTATTTGCCCACTTCTCTAGAGGGGACTCGGTATTCCTCATGTTAATTACCTTGATAATCTGTTTCTGGCGAGGTGTCTCTGGATGGGGTTGCGCCAGGTTGGGGCTACTTCCCTAGTAAGTTGTTGAAAAATTCCAACAAACACAATTGTTCTATAATTTTTCTGATTGAAGTTTTTCAGTGCAGTGCATGCAATCATTACATGATCGTGTAGCTTGTGATACTCGTAGTAGAGTCTTCTAGGTCGGTCTTCTAACTTATTGGGCGGGTTAGAGAAGAAGGGTTCCCCTTTTAAGAGCTTAAGGATCTTAGAAGGGTTCTTGTTCAGGGGAGTCATCTGCTTGAATTCTGAAAGTTGCTCGTTATTGTGTTGGGGGATGTCCGTAATTTCTGTTTCATTTTGACGAACGATACTTATCCTTGGGACCCGACTTCTTAAGTTTTGACTCATCACTAGCCATTCCTACCACAAGGGTGGTTTTGGGTTTAGATTCTGGCGTCAGGTGAATCTTGTCCTCCACTTTTATAGTGGTATCCACAATGTTGAAAGCATTTTCTAACGTCTCGGGTTCTTTCGATGCTAGCTTGGCATGAGCCTAAACCTCACTACCACTCCAAATCTGAGAGCCAAACCTAGCTTTTAGTCGAGATTAGGCACTTTCATGGCTTCCTTCTGGAATAGGGACATATGGTCCCGAAGGTACTCTCTTTTGTTTTACAACCAACAAATTAGTGAATTTGGATGAAATCTTCCAAAAATGCACATAGTACTCGATAAAGATGGACTACAGGGTCTTGAAATCTATGATGGACTTTTCCTTTAGGTTGTACAACCAGGTCAAGGTCGTCTCCTTCAAGTTACTCAGGAACATCTTGCAGCGGAGCTTGTCATGCTTGGAAGCCTCCGATTGGATAATAACTTGTTTAAAATGCAACAATGTTCGTAAGGGTCCAAGTACCTGTCATACTTCTGGAAAGAGGGCATAACAAACTTCTTCGAAAAATCCATGTTCTGAATCTCAGTAGATAAAGGTGACCGGTTGAACCTTTCAGAATGTCTTCGAAAGAACTATTGTTGGACTTCTTCATGTGACTTGCTAGCAGGTCCCAAATGAACATGTAGTTGTATCTACAAAGATACTACCCCAGGGGTTCCTAAGATATGATGAACAAGACTAGAGGGGGTGAAAAGTCTCTTTTTAAAAATACTTTATATTTGAAAAGCTTTTGCAGAAGAATGCAAAGACAAATATGCTATATGAACACTTTGTTGTTACTCCGTGTTCAATATAATCTCCCAGAGTTGAGCACCAAACTTCCAAATATATGTGAGGCTAGTTGAATATGAAATGGTTTAACTCTAGGTCTGATGGTCTCACAAGTTTTGGGGTCTAAATCTGATATCAAAGAAATAATTTTGCAAAGCAGATCCAAGACTTGAAGCACAAATCAAGTGAGCTAAATTGTGATTTGATAAACAGTAAGATACGAAAGCATACATAAGAAAAATAATTATAGAACAAGAAATAGTACCATACAGAGATATAACGAGGTTCACGTAAGTGGGGATTTAATTGGCTTTGACTAGTTACTTCCTTTCGTAACCCACAAGTCTTTATTACTTGTTTAAAAGAGAGTTAAACTCTCAATCAACGTTCCACAACCTCGTAAGGTTATATCGTCGCACTCCGACAAGACTTACTAACACGAACCAAGTGCTCTGCTCTGCAAGTTTATGAACACTTTAGTCATCACTAGTGGGATGCAACCACAACCAAACCTTACGGACGTGTGTTTGAGATTCCAAAATACCACCCCGTCTTATGATTATGCTCTATGAGACTTATCGGTTTGCCAAGGATCACACTATCATGGAATGCAACATAACCAAGTCTTAGTACCTGTTTGGGAGCACCGTGTAACTCTGACTCATATTAATCCATTCCACAGGTTCAAGAACCCGTATTGGGTAATAAGCACTACCAATATAAATAGAGTATATGATCATGGTTTCTCGCCAATGAGCTTGAAAATATGGGGTAGTCATCAATTAGGAAATCGTAGGACTATCTGTTGTCATGTCAAATATTTACTATATGACTCAGGTTGGTCATGTTAGTCTAAAGTTGAACTCGTGTAAAGATAACCAACATTGGTCATTCAATTTGAAATCACATGGCTTGTTTGAGTCATATTTGATATTTTCCGGATGACTACTGTTTGTCACGTTAGTATAAAATTGGACTTTTGTATGCACTAGATATTTTAGATAGGAAAAACTTGAACGTGCCAAATTTGTTGGAATACATGTGCAGATGGTTGTGTAGTTAAGAAGACATGTGATATCCCATGTGCATGAGTTGGTTAACATTGTCAATATTCATGATTGAGTTTTTATTCTTACATTATTTACATTTTCTCTATATAATCAAGAATAAAAATGTTTGTTTGGTTTTAGAATTTATTTTTATTTTTTCCATTTTTAACACATGATGAGGCATAATGAGTGAGTCATAATATAAGCATGTTTGAAATTCAATATTTCAACATAAAACACAACATGACTAGTTTTGGTCATTCATACAAAAGATCTAAAACGTATTACCAAACTCAGCTATGCTATTTCAAAACTAGTAATGGGGGTTTGTCATCTTTTCACCGTTTTTTAACTTATTTATTATTATTTTAAATTTTACACTTGATCAAAAACTAGTAGCGCAAGTTTAAAACTAATGATTGGGTTTGGTCATGTTTTTCACAATTTTTTATTTTATTTTTATACATGACCAAAACTAGTCATTAGTTTTATGATCGCATGACTGGGCATGGTCATCTTTTAACCAAACAATTTTAAACATGACCAACCCAGTCACGCGATTTCAAATCTAGTGATTAGGCTTGGTCAATTTTTCACCGAACTTTGTTTACACTTGATCAAAACCTCCATCGCGAGTTTATAACTAGCGATTGGGTTTGATCCTCTTTTTCACAAATTTTTTTTTAAAACATGACCAATCCTATTTGATTGCAGCCATAACCGCTTTTTTTTGGGGTGGGGGGAGGGGGTTGGCGTTGATTTGGGAGATTTTTGGTTTAGAGTTCTTTTGGAGGACGAGGAAAAATAGAGATAAAAGATTTTACACTAGTGCATGAAGGAGGAAGACATTGTAAGTGAAGGAGGAAGACGTTGTGTGTGAAGAAGCCGGAGAACATGAAAGGGATTTTTCCACTTTTCTTTTGTTTGGTTGAAAACTGAAATAAAGAAAGGGGAGTTTTTTTTTTTTTTTTTTTGTAGGTTTAAAAAATATTGGGTCTTTTTAAGAGAATTGCCTAATAACGATGGAATTTGATATTGGGGGACACATGTCATTAAAAGAAGGGGAAATGTGGAAAAGAGAAGGCAATTGGATAATGTTTCTTGCATTTCTCAAACATAAAAATTTCGATAATTTTGATGGTAATTTTTTAAGTTGACAATATAAGTTATGCAGTTTAAACTCTAACATACAACATAAATAGCCTCACAAGACTCATAAGTATCACACAAATTATACACTATATAAGAATCACCTTTTAAAACAAAATAAAGTTCTAGTAGATTAAAACATATGGGATTGAGAGTTGATTGATGATTTTTCAGATTTTATAAAATATTTTCATAATTCAAAAATATGAAATATTTCATGAACAAATTTCGAGAATTAATATTCCTTGGATATGTACTACTAGGTTAACGAAATGGTTGGATCTTGCAATGGGCCTGAAGTAGCATTGTTTTTTGAACGAAACAGATCAAGAACAAGTATTTGTATTTTTGTTTCAAAAATTTTCAAAATTGTAATTAATTTTCAATTCCACTAATTTCATGACGATAGATACACCAAGACCAGTGGGTTGAACATTGGCTTAAGCTAACAAAAACAAACCCCACCCATGCCTATGCTTTTGCTGGGGTGGCATCGAAGCCTACAAGGGTGGCACATGGCAATTGTTTCGTTTGCATCAGAAGTGGTACGCTGTGGCTGCAAAACGAAAACAAACTAGGGAAGTCTTTTTTTTTTTATTTTTTTATTTTTTTTTTAAACTAGGGAAGTCATCTTCTTCTTCCTCTCTTTCGGCCTCCACTACCCTCGTCTTCACCACAACCACCATCACCGTGTTTCCCCTCTCTTTATCTCCAGACTATCTTTCTTCCCTTCCTAGCAAAATAAGGTATGGGTCTTGATCAAATTGATTTAGTTCATTATTGAAGGATTGCAGATCGCTTGAATATGTTTTTATCAATTAAACATTTGTTTGGGATTGGAGAGATAATTGCTCTGATTTATACATTTGATGGTATCTAGCCGGGGTTTTTTTCAAATGCATTGGATTAATTGCAACTCATTTTTCTTATCCTACAATTTCAATGAAGTTATGACCTTAGTTAATTTGTTTGGTTGCATTGGATTAGGTGTGGGATGTGTTTAAGTGTTTGGTTGGGAGCTCAAAAGTTAAACTGGAGGCAAGTTTGAAAAACAATGTTAGTCAAAGAAAGCCTCATTTTTTTTTTTTTTTTGTTGCTTCAATGAAGACAACCTTATTTGAAGACCGAGTGGCACTTGTGAGTCCCTATTAAATGAAGATGCATTTAGTTTAACTTGCCACTTAAAATGTATATCATAGATGGTGTTTGTTATAGTTTGTTTAGTTCTATGTTTATTTTGATTGACAATATTGAAACTAATTATAGTGGTACAAGTTCAGGAAATACACTGAAAACATTCAGCAAAATAAACAGGTTCACTCGTACGAAACCCATATACTAGATTAAAAGGAAAAACCACAACCACATGAATCTAGCTCCCCATGGTGACCATTGGTGCCTTTCATTTGAATCTCTCTTTCCATGATTTTTACTTGGTCACCATGGCAGCCAATCATTTTAATATTTGCTTTAGCTTATGGATGCACCCATCAATATTTGATTTATGTTTGTCATCGTGGCGGTCAAGCCAATCTGTTATTATCTCTGGTGCATAATTGCATTTTATGATTCTATGCATGACTGCACCCAATTTACGTGAATTTTAAACCAAGAAACTAACAAAATAGTTTACCATTCATTCGTTGGATCTAATTTGTAATCGTTCAAACCTGGGTAACTGACCACTAACAATGTAAAACTTCCGCACCACATAAATGATATACCTCATAAAAGTCTTTGTGCGTACTATAAGTCTATAACAAACGTTTATCATATTGTATATCGAAAACTAAATTTCAAGATAAACGTATCGTAACATATCATGTACCGTAAGATATAGTGCAAAAGTCTATCTATCTATTAATGCAAGGAGATTCCAAAAACACTTCCATCGGTATATTACTTCTGTACATATATTAGCAAGCTATTGGTATCATCCATCCATTCATTCATGTCACTTGTACAAGGACGGTACATCCCTGCATCATCTTATATCGGTATAGCGTAAGATATATATACCGTATCAATGATGCTTATATACGATGCATGTCATGTATAGTATTGTATTTATTGTAAGATATTGATAACTATGATTATCACAGATCATCATCCTTTTAAGAATCATAGACATTGTATTCAGGTTAGAGTGGAGGGCAGTGTTGGAGTTGGAGTTGTGTTGCTGGTGTTTTTTGTTGTTCAAGGGAGTTGCTCCCTCCCTTTGTTTTGTATCTTCTACTTATGGAAATATCAATATACTTGTTTGATTTAAAAAAAGGGGAATCATAGACATTGTGGGAATGGCTTGTCCAACCATTGAAAAAATTACTTGGTTTTATGATTGCTGGTGTCCATATATTCTGACATATAACTCATTTTTTTTTCCGTAACATGTAATGTTATCTTGAATACATTCCTGGATATTGATTTTGCACTCTTGAATTCCCCTCTTGTGAAGATTAGTGCATGCAAAAACCAATACACATTTTGGAATGGTTTTCTTTGTGAAACTGTCTATTGAGAAAACTACTTTGTTTATGAATATAATCATAAATTGCTTCTACACATTCTGACATGTTGTTGGTTGATTTGTGGATTAATGCTCTCTTGAACTCCTGTGTATATTATCCAATCTTTGAAGAATATTGTCATTGATATTTCCTTTGTTCTATCTTGCAGCCAGTGACGGAGCCAGGATTTTTGTTGAAGGGGGGGGCGAACGAATCATAGTTAATTAATAATAATATAATAATTAATTACTTAATAGATTTTTTTAATTTGAATAATACATAAATAACTATATAACACCAATTTCTAAACAAAACTCCATTTAATTTATGGGGCAAGAAAATAGATCCAACAAGCTATTTTGTAAAAGCGCAAAAGATAGATTTATAGAGGCCAATTCAAATTGGTATATAAGATTAAAGGGCAAAAATTAATTTCAAATGTAAATTATATATTTATAATTTTTTTTTGTTATTTGTTATTTGTGATTTGTGCCCTATAAAAAATAACTAATTAAAGGTTACTCCGACATTAATCATTGTTGCAGCCTCCCTCAGAATTAGCAATCAACGTGTGTTGACTATCAAAAGGCACACGTTGATTATCAAGATGCCTTCAAACAATAACCTATGGATGAATCTCGAGATACAAGCCTGTATTTTGAGGAAAAATTAATAGGTCAAAATTTTCATGTATCTCCAGAAAAATCATATGAATAAAATAAAAAACTAGACCTCGATATACAAATTCATCTCGAGAAAATACTAAAAAAAAGAACTATTTTATTTCTTAAAGTAGACAAGAGATGTTGAGATTGCTAGTGGCAATGGTGGAAAAGGAAAATAAATCAAGCAGAAAAATATGGAGATAAAGAGGAGGAGGCGGAGTAGTTGTCAGTCTCGTAGTAAATAGATAGAGGGGGTAGAAAAAAGGGGGCGAAGCAAAATCGTCGGCGTGACAGAGATTGGAGAAAGATGTCTGCAAATCGCAAATAACAAAAAATTATTTAAAATTCAGTGGAGACACTTGCCTCCACTTGACCCCTAGTAGATCCGTGTGCCTGCTTGCAGCTTTGTAAATCTCAGTCAGATTTCACCGTCTTACACTATACTAGTAAACCGTGTGAGTGTGAAAGGAATGGATGCACAGCTCTTCCCACCTTCTCCAGCAACTCAAACTCTGCGCCAAAGTCCGAACTCCTTTTCAAGGAAAATTTCTACATGCCCAAATCATCAAAACTGGTTTCCACCAATGCCATCCCCTTCTCAACAGTCTCATCCATATGTATGGCAAGTGTGGTCTACTCCAAGACGCACTCCACATGTTCGATCAATTACCCCAACGAGATCCCATTTCATGGGATTCAGTTCTTACTACCCACAGCCAATCCAACTTACCCCATCGAACTCTCTCCATGTTCACAACCATGTTCTTGAATGATGGCTTACTGCCAGATTATTTCATCTTTGCTACTCTTGTTAATGCCTGCTCCAGTTTGACTGCTGTAAGGCAAGGCAAGCAAGTCCATGCCCGCTTCATCTCGTGTCAGTTCAAAGACGACGACATTATAAAATCTTCTCTGGTTGATATGTATTCAAAATGTGGTTTGCCAAATGATGCCTGACAAGTTTTCGAAACAGTTTTGTGTAAAAGTTCTGTTTGCTGTACAGCTATGATCTCTGGGCATGCTCGAAATGGACAAATTTCAGAGGCTTTTGAGCTCTTGCAAACAATGCCAGTGAAAGATTTGTTTTCTTGGACCGCTCTGATTTCTGGGGTTGTGCAGAGTGGAAGTGGGGTTGATGGGTTGAAGTTGTTCGTGGAAATGCGGAGAGGAGGAATTCGAATTGATGACCCGTTTGTTTTATCGAGTGTTGTTGGAGCGGTGGCTAATTTGGCTGCATTGGATATTGGAAGGCAGTTTCATGCTCAGGTTTTTCGTCTTGGCTATGAGTCTAGTTTGTTTATTAGTAACGCTCTTGTTGATATGTATGCCAAATGTCGTGATATTTTTTATGCTAAGCGGTTGTTTGATAAAATGATTAAAAGAGATGTAGTCTCATGGACTACAATCATAGTTGGAGCGGCGCAACATGGTCAAGCTGTGGAGGCATTGAGCTTGTTTGATGAGATGATTTTAGAGGGGATAGAACCTAACCAGGTTACTTTCGTTGGACTTATTTATGCTTGTAGCCATGCAGGTTTAGTCGATAAAGGTCGTTGCCTCTTTAATTCCATGATTGAAGTTTATGGCATCAATCCAAATCTGCAGCATTATACGTGCTTGTTGGATCTTCTAGGACGGTCAGGGCATCTAATTGAAGCTGAAAATATAACCAAAACGATGCCCTTTGAACCTGATGAACCTACTTGGGCAGCTCTATTAAGTTCTTGCAAGCTTCATGGTGAAACTCCAATGGGTATTCGAATTGCTGATCATCTACTAAGCCTGAAGCCTCGAGATCCTTCAAGCTACATACTGCTATCCAATATATATGCCGCTGCAGGTAAATGGAATGTTGTTTCAAACGTGAGGAGGTTAATGGGAGTGATGCCAGCTAGAAAAGAACCTGGTTATAGTTGGGTCAACTTGGGTAAGGATGTGCAAGTGTTCTATGCAGGAGAAATGCCTCATCACATGGAAGACCAAATTCTTGGGTTGCTAAATGAGTTGAGTGTGGAAATGAAAAGGAGAGGTTATGTTCCTGATATGAGCTTTGTTCTACATGACTTGGAGAAGCAAGAAAAAGAAGAACAGTTGTTTACACATAGTGAGAAGTTGGCTGTGGCTCATGCGCTGGTTTGGCGTTCCTGGGACAACAATTAGAGTTGTAAAAAATCTCCGTGTTTGTGGCGATTGCCATGTGGTTCTGAAGTGGATTAGCAGTATAACAGAGAGATTGCTATTAGAGATGCAACTCGCTTTCACCATTTTAAGGATGGAAAATGTTCCTGAGGTGATTTGGCTTACATATTTTATGAACTATTTCTTAACTGCGTCAAAATTTTCACTGGCTTGTGCAATCTTGAAGCTACTCACGTTCTATTATTTTGTGACTTGGTTACTTGGTAATGTGATCTCTACTTAATATCCAGTTGGTAGGCTAGTGTTGGATCTGAGGTCAATTGTAACTTGCATCACCATCTCCAGTGTAGGAGCTTGGCAATGTCCCTATATAGCTGGCAAGGGACAGACACATCTGCAGAAATTCAATTTTCACATTCAGGTATTCTTACTCCAAACTTTTTGCATTTGGTAAACCGCAAAGTTTCCTTGAATCTGTTGCATTTATAACATTTCTAGAAATATGACCCAGCTTGCAGTTCTCCTTTAGTTGCAACTCCAGCATGAGATTAGGTGATTAAACGAACAATAACATTTTATATGTGTAGGATTGAGTGCATACTTTTTCAGTTCTCAGTACAAATTAGTTCTCGTCTAGATCCCACATTCCATCAAATTTTCTGATTTGGTAATAATTATAAAACTATAGTGCTTTTAAAAATAAAAATTGTGCCATGAGCAAAATGAAATTCTATTAGATTAATAGTAGGCAAATCTCCGGAGATTGGGATGTCCAATGGAATCACCTTCCAAAGCTGTTGGCTTTGCGTAGCAGTTTAAACTGACTGTTTGTTTTATAAAAACTTCTTAATAAAAAAAATTGATCTATATCTATTCCATGAAACCGAATTTTTCTTGGCGTTCTGCACAAAATTTGCATTGACGGATCCGAAATCTACTCCTCAACCATAAACCTAATCACTTGTGAACTTTCTTGCCTTCTCTTGTTTCACTTTTGATTTTCTTTTCAGATTAAATGAGTTAATCACTCCTTTTATCCTTTTTTTCCCATTTTCTCCAGTTTCGTGATAAACATGTGAGCAATATTGATTTGAAGTGCTCTTTCTAAATTGTGTGCTCTGCTATATGTTGTCAACAAAGCTTCATTCTAATGACATCTTAGCTGATATAATTTGCAGTACAAAATATTTTCTTATTATGTTTCCAAATATTGCTTTTTTTTGAAAGGCAAGCAGGGTTCTCATAGGATCCCAGAACCCATAAAGATGCCGCAAGCTGGGTTTGAACCCATGACCTAGTGCGTGGTACCACCCGCCAAGCTCTAACCGTTTAGGATGATGTTAGGTATTGTTTAGATAAGGGTTTATTTTTATTTGTTTTGATCAATAAAACACCAATAGGCTGCATTAAAGCTCAAACCTTGTGAATGAGAAACTCACAGGGCAGGCTAGAAAGAAGACAAGGGACACAATCTGCAGGGCAAAGACACAGCTGAACAGCACAACACTGAGTAAAAACCAACTAAAAAATTCCACAAACAACAACACCCACACTACAGAAAGCACAATCCTAGAAAGCCTAAGAAGTAAGAATGCAACAGCTAAGCCCAAGGAATGGCAGTCAATCCAGTCTTCTTGCTTGAAAATGCCCCATGAAATAGCCACAACCACACCACAATTTTGATTTTTCCCACAATCTCAAAAGTATTCTTATTTTTTCCTTCAAAGATGTGCCTGTTGCGCTCTTTCCACAAAACTTTGATGGTGGTCATAAAGAGATGATCACACAGCCATCTGCTTCTGTCAGAAAAATAATTGAAATTAAACCAGTGTGCAATCCAATCTTCTAACAGAAAACCCAAGGAGGAGGGACCCTCCCACATCCAAACGAAGATGGTTCAAATGGAATGGGAGAAGGAGCAGGAAAAGAAAATATCAGCAATATCCTCTTGATGGATGCTAACCATCAATTAATGATGAAATAATTAGCAAAATGAACTCAACTTACAATTTGCCAATTGATGAAGGTGGACAATCAAAGCCCATATCATTGGTGGAAAGATAGATGACAATGTTTAATAACTTTTCTAAATGGAGGGTTTTTTTTTTTTTTGAAATAATTCCATTTCCAATTCAACACCATAATTAACAAATGTTGGTTCTGCCGGATCTGTTTATACAGTGAGAAAATAGGGGATGGAAAAAATTATTCCGACCTGCCAGATTCGAACCAGCGACCTAAGGATTATCTGATACAACTACAGTCCTCCGCTCTACCAACTGAGCTAAGGTCGGATATAGCAGTTTTGCAAATTTAATAAGTGACCCTGGACATGCTTCAAATTTTTTTTATCAGCAGATTCCGCCATCCATTATAATAAGACCTACATAATTTTTCGTGGAAATTTGGTCCTTTTCATTTCAAACTCATTATTTGATCGAGATGCTTTGGACAAACAATTCTTTTTCGGCCATCCAATTAGCTCAACAATATATCTTGAAAATGTCAACTGCTTGTGAAATCTTCATTTTTAATATAATCTCACACCGCAATATCCTAGGAGACATTTTAGATAAGTTTGATGCACTGTCAAATTTATATATATAGTTCATCTTTGCTTTTATATGTCACGATTAGGGATGGCAGTGGGGCGGATTTTCGCGGATATCCGCCCCACCCAATCCGTATGTGGCGAATTTGGATATGGCTAAACGGGGTTCGGGGCGTATACAGATATCCAAATAACATCCGTCGAATATTCGGGGCGGATACGGATTTGGCCATATCCGCCCCGCGGATATTCGTTTAAATATAAAAATTTACATGTACCCCTGACCCTTTAAATGGAAAAAATACTCATTCAACCCATTCGATCAGATTTCTCGCTCATTGACTTTCACATCTCTCAGACTCTCTCCAAATGCAACAACCACATCAACAACCACAATGCATCGATCGATCATCAACAACCGCAGTGGTCTGGTGTCGGCACCACCGCAATGCCTCGATCGATCATCAAGCGGTCTGGTGTCTGCTTCTTTTCAGATCTGTTCTCAGATCTTTCTGCTTCTTCCCACTTCTTCTCAGATCTTCTTGCTTCTTCCCGCTTCTTCTCAGATCTGTTCTCAGATCTTCCTGTTTCTTCTCAGAGATATTCTTGATCTTCTCGATCGATGACCCATCGATCACCATCGTGAATTCAAGCCTTTCCCTCGTAAAACAACGATGTAAACTTCAGTCCTTCACACAAGCTGACTTCTCTGTGCTCAAAATTGATCCAACCAAGCTGCCCCATTCCCTAAAACAAGTTGTTGCAGCCGCTAACATTCACTGTAGCATCTCAACACCCTGCCTCCCACTCAATAGCGATGAGACCAACAATACTAGCCCAAAGGTCGAAATCAAAGGGGTGGGCGCGCCCTGGGTGTCCTTGGCCTAGTTGTTGAAACTGCAATTGGTATGGCAAGTGGTGTTGATCCTATTCATGTGACAAATGGGCAAGGTGGTGCATATTACTTGCGCAATCTCAACGGTAGTAACATTGCATTGGTGAAGCCTATTGATGAGGAACCACTAGCCCTGAACAGTTCGAAAGGCTACGCAGGTCGACTGATGGGTCATCAATGTTCATTGATTGATCTTCCTGCTTCTTCTCAGAGAATGGGGAAAAGAGATTGAGGGGTTCAATGTTTCATTCTTCATATTTTTTTCTCAGATCTAAGATTCAGATCTCAAATATGTTTTTTTTTTTTTTTTTTTTTTTTTTTTTTTTCCGGGTTAAATGGGGCGGGGCGGATATCCGACTATCCGTCCGGGTCGAGGATGGTTTTTAAAAAAACTGATAAACGGATATGCGGGGCGGTTTCGAGGACCCAAAATCTCTCGCGGGGCGGGGATGGGTTTGCTCAAATCCGCCCCATTGCCATCCCTAGTCACGATCCTTCGATTACAAATTATCCAAAAAAAAAAAAAAAAAAAGCATAACGAGAGAATGTAATCATAAACTATACAATAATGAAACACTTACATAATCATGTGTTTATTAAATAAATCAAAAGAAATAAAAATAAGCAACAAAGTTCCTCAATTTCATCTACAAAAATATTAAAAGAAAGTTAATGGACAAGGAGTGTGCATGCAATAATGTCTTAACGTGAGGAACATTATTATTGACTCTTTTTTTTTGTTATTTAATTTTGATTTTTTCTTTTAAACAAACAAAACAAGTAGTTGTCCCTATCCTAGCTATTTCCTTGTACCAACATGAGGTTATCCATGTGATGAAAGCTGCATATCATGTTGTCAATAATAATTAAAATAACTGGTTCTGCATATCCATCAGGTACTGTAAAATATAATATCACATATGGAGATCCAGGCGAGTTATAGATAAGAGTTCAATTTTTTTTTAATAATTATACATATTATACTCCTTATCTTACTAACAAATACATGTTTCTTCATACTATTTTCCAGATTTTTAGGTTATCGTTCATCTCATTCTTAATTCTTAATCTTAATAGTCAATTTCATCACCAACAAGCGTGTAACGTAATGTTAGTCAATTTTGTTATTATTATTATTATTATTATTATTATTTTGTATCAACTGGGTGGGAGTTGGCATATGGTTTGGACCCGAAGGAACATAAAGTTGAGGAAACTAGACAGTAATGAAAATATTAATCAAATATTTGAGATAAGTGGGAACTAATGGAATTTGATACAAATGCAAGGAATAATTTGTAATGTTTTAAGAGGTTTTGACACACGACTAAGATTTAAAGGAGTTTTTGGTTAAAGAGATAACTTTTATAGGAAATGTGTGAAAGTGGCTAAGTAGATAAGAGTAAGGGAGTGTTTGTTTGAGTTAGAGGTAATATTTAACAAGAGATGTTGGAAAATGTATGTTTTATGCTATGGTTAGAGGTCTAAGTCACAGTAAAAAAAAACAACTTTGCCTTTATAACCTTTTTATTTATTTTGCATAACCATATTTAGTATAAAATTTAAATATTTTTTGCTTAAAAGTATTGTTTTACATAAAATCGGATGAAATAATACGTACAAATTCTTATATTTTTAACCTTTCATATTGATGTATTTATAGATCTTTTTTCTTTTTCACCCAATATTGTGTTCTATAAGCATGGTAACTATTTTTTTTTCTTGGGTAATTTGCACTTTGTCTCTATGATAAATAATTAATACATGATCACCACCATAATTAGTTTGTATTGTATTTCTCTCCAAGACTAGCAGTCAACGTGTCTTGACTGTCAAGGGATGAGCTAGTTTCAAAAAGTGTTTTTTTGAGTTTGACCCCTATTAATTTATGCTGAATAGAGTTTGACACTCATTTTTAATTGTAATGTAGTCTAACCCTCATTTTTTCTAATAAATCTGTTAGTTCAATGACATTTACTAGTTAAGGTCTATTTAATGACTAAAATAACCTCATTGTAAATGCCTATGAGCTCCCATTGTCTACAGTCACAATATCTAGTAGGTGTTTTGACTCTAAACCTATCACCAGTGTCATTATGCACCACTGTGATGAAGCCATCACTAGACCCATGCAAGCTGAATTGGTTCTTCATTTTCTTGTATTTTTCAAATAGCTTCTAAGCTCTAGGTACTAGCTTATTGATGTCCCAAGTGCTAATTTTTACCCTTCTGTCATACATAAGCCTCATGAGAAACATGTGATAGACATCAATGAACTTGCAAATTGGTTTGTCCCTTAGCTTAATAATCCAGTTATTGAAGCTTTCACTAAAATTCTTTGTAATGTGCTCTGAGCATAGACTAGTGTCAAAATAGGACCGACACCATGTCTTGACATCCCTATCAACTAGCCACTTATGAGCAATTGGATTAGCTTCCTTCATCTCTTTCAAGTGGGAGACACACTCAACTTCTTTGTATGCCATAACAGCCTTCCAACTTAGTTTCATAAAAAACTTCTCTCCAAAATCGGCCTTTTGAAGTTCTTGTACATATGTCTAAAACAAAATCTATGATCTGAATCTGGAAAGAGTTGCTTCAATCAAGCCTTTCTACCTGTAAGAGACAATGTTCTAAAAATCGGCCTAGGCACTAGAAGGTAGGAAAATGCCCAGATTAATGGTTGGGCGGGTTCTGGGTAGTCTATGCGGGGTTTGGCCGGCGGCCGGGGGGGGGGGGGGGGGTTTAGGCAGTCTGGGCGAGTTTTTTATTTTTTATTTTTAATAAGGCCGATTGTTTTTTATTTTATTTTTTTTCTTCTTTTTGAAAAATAAACAATTTAATTATTTTTTATTCAGTATATGTCTAAATGTAGCAAATGATGATTACTTAATGGAATTCTCAAAGGATCTGGCGGTACCAATTTTTAGTAATTTAGATTTCTGATTTTATCAAACATGACTGAGGGTTATTCATGCAATTTGAAGAAAAATAAAAGAGTAGGTTTGGATATTTGTCCACAAATTCAACTTTGTATAAATTACCCATCATGACCAACTTCAGTCATTTGAGTTTTAATAAATTTTGTTCATGATTGTTAATTTTTCATGTTTTTAAAATTTGCATATGTATATTGGCATTAAATTGGATGTAATTGATAAGGTATTATGCTTAACTTTTGTAAATTATTAAAGTTATAATATAAAACCTAAGACCGCCTAGGCTCCTGCTCGCAGCCCGCCCACTGCCTAATGCTTTTTAGAACACTGGTAAGAGATAAATGTCAGCTTCTCTACATGCATATTCAAGTGCATTTCAATTATACTCAAGAAGGTGTACCAAGTTTGGTAGCATTTAGACTGCAAATGTAGATAGCCAATGGAAATAGACCATTATTGCCATCCAAAGCTGTAACTGACAAACAATAACCCCCATATTTGCTCTTGAGAAAGCACCTATCTAATCCCACCAAAGGTCTACAACCATGTTTCCAGCCAATGAGACTAACAGAGAATGACAAACAATGGCTTATGAAGTTATCATCATCATTATTTCTTGAGCATGTAGCAATTCTTTATGGGTTTGCTGCCAACAACTCCATGCAACAATAAGGGGTTTTCTTGTAACTGTCCTCATAACTACCAATTACTTTTGCCATTAGTCTTTGTTTTGCCCTCTAGCATACATAGTAGCTGATGTCAATAGTGTGGTCCTTCCATGTTTATTTGAAAAGGGTATCAGGTGTGACAGATTGGAAATGTGTATTAACCATAGACTCACACTCGTTAGCAACAAATCTGCAATCCACCATTGCGTTCTTCCCATTGTCAAGCCCCACACATGTGTTATTGACCCATGGTCATAACACTGATAGTGTGCCTAGTGGCGGACCCAGGATTTCAGTCAAGGGGGGGGGGGGGGGGGGGGGTGGGGGCGAAATGGCAAGCAAAAAAAAAAAATTTCTACATATTTGCTAGTGGCATATATTTTCATTGAATTCTTTAGTTATTATTTTAGATATTAATTTCAAATATTTTTTTGGTTGGAGGTTTTATGCCACTTGTGAACAAGAAATTCATTGCTTTAATGTTTCAATTACATATAAAATTGTGTTTAAAACAAAAAAGTAGGGGATTGTCACAATGACAAAATTGTATAAATATAAAGAAATCATACGCTCCAAGAGGACCAAAAATAAATTTTTATTAAATTAAACAATTTTTTCATTGTTTGCAATTACTATAAAATTATATTGAAAATAAAAAATTAGGCGAGTAATAATGATAAAAATAGTAAATATCAATAACCATAAAAATGTATAGTGAATAGCTATAAAAAAAATATGTGCTCGATGAGTATCAAACTCAGGTTGTTTAAAAAAATTTACAAATTTCCAACCACTACAGCAATAGAAAAATGTAGAAATAATTGAATGAACAATCTACATATTGTATTATACGTTATAAAATTGATTTTTTTAAAGTTAAATATATAATAAAATTATTTTAAAAGTTGAGAGGGGGGGGGGGGGGGGTGGCAGTTGCCCCCCTCGCCCCTTAGTTGGTTCGCCCCTGAGTGTGCCCATATTTGTTCAATGCTGCATAGCAATGCCGCTTGCAGTTTTCATCCTTACACTTCAATAGAAGTCTGTCAGCATCATTCTACTTAAATTTCAGCACAAACCTGTTTTTTACTGCATATTTTCTCAACCAGAACCTAGCATCATCTACTGTGTCCCATTCCTTCCCAACCTCCAAGATCCAGTCCTCATTATCACTCTCATCACCATAAACATCCTCATTTTCAGCAACAAAACCAGCATGCAAACATTTTACTGTCCAAAACACCCTTTAATGATCTAAAGGCTGAGATTCAAAGTTTAAGTAGCAAGATGCAATTAAAATCTCATAATCCGAGTGCTGAGATTCAAACTTTCCATTAGCCATTAGGATTATCCACCTCTTTCTCCTTCACCACCACACTCTCCACTTCACCACCACTAATACTCGCCTATGTTTCTACCAATACCTCATCTACATGTTATTTCACAGTAGATTAAGTACTTGGAGTGGAAAAGCTTGAGCAAACCACGTTTTGAAGTTAGGGCTTCATCACATAATGGTTACACAAATCCTTAGATCTGAGTTATTTCAACCATAGATTTCAGTTTAGAACATCATCATAGAGGTAAGTCAAGTCAGTTGTTTTCATTTCAATATTTTGGCGAACATTTAGAATTGCAGGTCATCTTCATCCTCTCGCAGTTCTATTCTATTTCAGGGGGAAATCTTACATTCAAATTTATTACATGGGGTTAAGTTACTGCCAGTAATTTATAATAGGAGGAAGTTTAATAACACTTAATTGTTTTTTTTTTTTGCAGATCCCATGTTGTCACAAACACAATCAAACAAGTGAATAAGAGGTTTGAAGTATGCAAGATTTTGAAGAGTGCATGTAAAACATAATGTAAATACATCATATGTTCTTGATAAGCCAAGTTCATTGGATGTACTTGTAAAACACAATGTAAATACATTTGATGTTCTTGCAACAAAGTTTGACATAGCACATTGTAATCAAATGTCATAACATCTTTGGAAAAACCTGAGTTATAACACAATGCAATTCAAATGACACAACATCCTTGCAAAACCTAACATACACAATGGTCATTCAAATGACACAACATCCTTGCAAAACCTGACATAGGAATGCCACTTTCAAATGCCTTAAAATCCATGCATACTAACATAACGCAAAACCAACTTGAATTTACAAGTATTCAATACCATTCAACACCTAACAACCTAAAGTTACAAGCATTTAATACCATACCATACCATATCAACCTGAAATATACTTGCAACAAGCGTATCATTAACAGACCATACCAATAAGTTTGAAATAACACAAGCGTATCATTAACTGTACCATACCAATAAGTATGACATAACAATCCATTAGACAACACAAAATGAGAATGTCATAAACAAACAAAAAAAATTGTCTTCCACTAACTTATATGCTTTATCACCCGAGCCCCATATGTCTCTTACTCCAAGTGCTTTGTCCCCTTGCAAATTAAGTTTGTCCTCTCCTACCCCTACCATTCCCAGCCTGAAATACTAGATTAACTGGTGGCCTGAATTGTGGGGACCCAACTCCTTGTGCAAAGAGCTGGGTTGGGAACATGGATGTCTGAATGTTGTGTTGAGTTGGAGCTGTAAGCATCTCAGGATGAAAATTTGGTTGTTATGGAGGACATGTGGGCATTTCCGTTGGAAGTGCAGTTCTTTTTCTTCCAAAACCACTACCAGTCCTTGCATCCCTTGGATTATTGTTCTTGTCCCTCCTGAATCAAGGCCCCTTGGACTTCTTAGATGTCTATCCATTTTCAGCAGTCTGCTCCCCACGAGGGTTCTTACAGGTTCTACTGTTGTGACCATCCATTACACACCTTTTGCAACTCCTATGTTTCTTCTTAACAGTTTCATCTTCATCCTCATCTCTTCTCCTCTGTGTCATAAGTCTCCCTAGAGCTTTTTTCACTATAGGTGGTAAAACCAAGTATGGTGATTGCCATATCGCACCCTAATTAGATATGGAAACAAGCAAATGATTGTAATACGCACAAGGATTCAAGATAATACTTACTTCATTCCATTCATACATATTTTTTTATGCTGACAATGCCCCTAAAATATGCTTCCACATAGGCCTTAACAGAATGATAGGGGCTGCAGTATCTGCATGAAATAGAAATAAGTATGGGGACAAAATCATATAAGTAGATATGGTTACTGATAAAACTTATACTTATTCTGCCCATGTAGGTCTCTGATTGACTAAAGTCAAGACTCCATGCACACATATGATGCCTATGAGCTCCCATTGTCTACAGTCACAATATCTAGTAAATGTTTTGACTCTAAACCTATCACCAGTTTCATTATGCACCACTGTGATGAAGCCATCACTAGACCCATGCAAGTTGAATTGGTTATTCATTTCCTTGTACTTTTCAACTAGCTTCTGAGTCCTAGGTACTAGCTTATTGATGTCCCAAATGATAATTTTTACCCTTCAGTCATACATAGGCCTCATGAGAAGCATGGGATAGTCATCAATGAACTTGCAAATTGGTTTGTCCCTTAGCTTAATAATCCAGTTATTGAAGCTTTCACTAAAATTCTTTGTAATGTGCTCTGAGCATAGACTAGTGTCAAAATAGGACCGACACCATGTCTTGACATCCCTATCAACTAGCCACGTATGAGCAATTGGATTAGCTTCCTTCATCTCTTTCAAGTGGGAGACACACTCAACTTCTTTGTATGCCATAGCAGCCTTCCAACTTAGTTTCATAAAAAACTTCTCTCCAAAACCAACCTTTTGAAGTTCTTGTACATATGTCTAAAATAAAATCTATGATCTGAATCTAGAAAGAGCTACTTCAATCTAGCCTTTTTGCTGGTAAGAGAACAATGTCAGTTTCTCTGCATGCATCTTCAAGTGCATTTCAATTATAGTCAATAAGGTGTACCAAGTTTGGTAGCATTTAGACTGCAAATGTAGATGGCCAATGGAAATAAACCATTGTTGCCATCCAAAGTTGTAACTGACAAACAACAACCCCCATATTTGCTCTTGAGAAAACACCCATCCAACCCCACCAAAGATCTACAACCATGTTGCCAACCAATGAGACTAACAGAGAATGACAAACAAAGGCTTATGAAGTTATCATCATCATTATTTCTTGAGCATGTAGCAATTCTTTGTGGGTTTGCTGTCAACAACTCCATGCAACAAGAAGGGGTTTTCTTGTAACTGTCCTCATAACTACCAATTACTTTTTCCATTAGTCTTTGTTTTGCCCTCTAGCCTACATAGTAGCTAATGTCAACAGTGTGGTCCTTCCATGTCTGTTTGAAAAGGGTATCAGGCGTGACATATTGGAAATGTGTATTAACCATAGACTCACACTCGTTAGCAACAAATCTGCAATCCACCATTGCGTTCTTCCCATTGTCAATCCTCACACATGTGTGTTATTGACCCATGGTCATAACACTGATAGTGTGCCCATATTTGTTCAATGCTGCATAGCAATGCCGCTTGCATTTTTCATCCTTACACTTCAATAGAAGTCTGTCAACATCATTCTACTTAAATTTCAGCACAAACCTGTTTTTTACTGCATATTTTCTCAACCAGAACCTAGCATCATCTACTGTGTCCCATTCCTTCCCAATTAACCTCGAAGACCCAGTCCTCATGATGACTCTCATTATCACTCTCATCACCATAAACATCCTCATTTTCAGCAACAAAACCAGCA
Organism: Berberis vulgaris; assembly: GCA_963556465.1. Taxonomy (NCBI): domain Eukaryota; kingdom Viridiplantae; phylum Streptophyta; class Magnoliopsida; order Ranunculales; family Berberidaceae; genus Berberis; species Berberis vulgaris. The sequence goes on along the minus strand of OY747136.1, from coordinate 59,060,518 downwards.
TGCACACATTTTACTGTCCAAAATACCCTTTAATGATCTGAAGGCTGAGATTCAAAGTTTAAGTAGCCAGATGCAATTAAAATCTCATAATCCGAGTACTGAGATTCAAACTTTTCATTAGCCGTTAGGATAATCCACCTCTTCCTCCTTCACCACCACACTCTCCACTTCACCACCACTAACACTCGCCTCTGTTTCTACTAATACCTCATCTACATGTTATTTCATAGTAAATTAAATATTTGGAGTGGAAAATCTTGAGCAAACTACGTTTTGAAGTTAGGGCTTCATCACATAATTGTTACACAAATCCTTAGATCTAAGTTATTTCAACCATAGATTTCAGTTTCGAACATCATCATAGAGTTAAGTCAAGTCAGTTGTTTTCATTTTAATATTTTGGCGAACATTTAGAATTGCAGGTCATCTTCATCCTCTCGCAGTTCTATTCTATTTCAGGGGGCAATCTTAGATTCAAATTTATTACATGCGGTTAAGTTACTACCAATATTTTATAATAAGAGGAAGTTTAATAACACTTAATTGTTTTTCTTGCAGATCCCATGTTGTCACAAACACAATCAAACAAGTGAATAAGAAGTTTGAAGTATGCAAGATTTTGAAGAGTGCATGTAAAACACAATGTAAATACATCATATGTTCTTGATAAGCCAAGTTCATTGGATGTACCTGTAAAACACAATGTAAATACATTTGATGTTCTTGCAACAAAGTTTGACATAGCACATTGTAATCAAATGTCATAACATCTTTACAAAAACCTAATATAACACAGTGCAATTCAAACACGCAACATCCTTGCAAAACCTAACATACACAATGGTCATTTAAATGACACAACATCCTTGCAAAACCTGATATAACAATGTCACTTTCAAATGCCTTAAAATCCATGCATACTGCCATAGCACAAAACCAACTTGAATTTACAAGTATTCAATACCATTCAATACCTAACAACCTGAAGTTACAAGCATTCAATACCATACCATACCAACCTGAAATATACTTGCAACAAGTGTATCATTAACATACCCTACCAATAAGTCTAAAATAACACAATGTATCATTAACTGTACCATACCAATAAGTATGACATAACAATCCATTAGACAACACAAAATGAGAATGTCATAAACAAACAAAAAAAATGTCCTCCAATAACTTATATGCTTGGTCACCAGGGCCCCATATGTCTCTTATTTCAAGTTCTGTGTCCCTTGCAAATGAGTTTGTCCTCTCTTGCCCCTACCATTCCCAACCTGGAACACTGAATTAACTGGTGGCCTGAATGGTGGGGACTTAACTCCTTGTGCAAAGAGCTGAGTTGAGAACATGGATGTCTGAATGTTTTGCTGAGTTGAAGCTGTAAGCATCTCCGGCATAAAGTTTTGTTGTTTTGGAGGACATTTGGGCATTTCCTTTGGAGGTTTAGTTCTTCCTCCTTAAAAACTACTACCAGTCCTTGCATCCATTGGCTTGGTGTTCCCGTCCCTCCTGAATCTAGGCCCCTTAGACTTCTTAGATGTCTCACCATTTTCAACAATTTGCTCCCCACGAGGGTTCTTACAAGTTCTACTGTTGTGACCATCCATTCCACACCTTTTGCAACTCCCGTGTTCCTTGTTAACAGGTTCGTCTTCATCCTCATCTCTTCTCTTATGTATACTAGGTCTCCCTAGAGTTTTTTTTTCAGTATAGGTGGCAACACCAAGTATGGTGATTGCTACATCAACACCCTAATCATATATATGGAAACAAGCAAATGATTGTAATACGCACAAGGAATCAAGATACTATTTACTTCATTCCATTCATGCATATTTTTTATGCTGACAATGCCCCTAGAGTATACTTCCACATAGGCCTTCACAGAATGATAGGGGCTGCAGTACCTGCATGAAACTTATACTTATTCTGCCCATATAGGTCTCTGATTGACTAGAGTCAAGACTCCATGCACACATATGATGCCTGTGAGCTCCCATTGTCTAAAGTCACAATATCTAATAGATTTCTTGACTCTGAACCTATCACCAGTGTCATTTTGCACCACTATAATAAAGCCATCACTGGACCCATGCAAGCTGAATTGGTTATTCATTTCCTTGTACTTGTCAACTAGCTTCTGCGCTATTGGTACTAGCCTATTGATGTCCCAAGTTTTACTTTTTACCGTTCTGTCATACATAAGCCTCATAAGAAGCATGTAATAGTCATCAATGATCTTCCAAATTGATTGTCCTTTAGCTTAATAATCCAGTTATTGAAGCTTTCACTAAAATTCTTTGTAATGTGCTCTGAGCATAACCTAGTGTTAAAATAGGACCTGCACCAAGTCTTGACATCCCTATCAAGTAGCCACTTATGAGCCCTTGGATCAGCTTCATTTATCTTTTTCAAGAGGGAGAAACTCAACTTCTTTGTATGCCATAGCAGCCTTCCAACTTAGTTTCATAAAAAAACTTCTCTCAAAATCCAACCTTTCGAAGTTCTTGTACATATGTCTAAAACAAAATCTATGATCTGAATTTGGAATGAGCTGCTTCAATCAAGCCTTTCTACTAGTCAGAAATAAATGTCAGCTTTTTTGCATGCATCTTCAAGTGCATTTCAATTATACTCAAGAAGGTATACCAAGTTTGGTAACATTTAGACTGCAAATGTAGATGGCCAATGGAGATCCAAAGCTGTGATCGACAAACAACCACCCCCATATTTGCTCTTGAGAAATTGTCACGCCCCGATTTTTCGAAGAAAACGAAAATCCTAAAATCCACGTAGGATTATCCGTTTCCCCAAAACTCGGGACGTGAAATTCAATAACAACAGAAACATTTAGCAGCAATGACAAAAATATAGTTCAGAAAATAGGAAAAAACTAAAATTTTTAACAAAACTCTAACCAAGAAAAACTGACGTCGCTAGCCCCACTAGCGGAACTCCCGTAACGCTGCTCAAAGGTCTCTAAACCTGAAAGGCTAATTGGCTATATTCCCAAAGGAATGTACCCAAGAAGCAAAAGCTCACTTGGGTCAGCAATAAAGCCGGTATGAGAAATCTTCATCCCAAAATCAATAAAATCGCACGTGATAAACATCAAGCTAAACACAAACAATACACAAACACACCAACAGGTAGTTCCTCAACGAGGCAATCATATCATCATCCTAATAAGTAAATATGCATGTACTTGTACTTACGCTGTAGAAGTTGACTATGGCAAGTCTGACCTGCAAAAATATTAGTGAACTTGCCATCCTGCATGAAAAGGGGTTAGAAACAATATAAACGTAATCTATTCATTTTTATTTGAATTTGATTAATCTTTTAAATGGAATGATCACTTAGACGATACCACATTCGCACCACCTCTGTGCCGAACATACATGCCCGTATGCCTCTCTCATATAAAGGAGGACTACTCCCTCATCCATGCCCAAGTGGGGACATCACATACAGGCATGCATCGCGGATACCCCTAGCTATATGAGTACCAAAAGCCACCCTTGGGCTATCAATGCGCATAAACTCACGTTACATTTTTTACGGATAAATATCAAAGCCTATTTTAGGCATACAAATTCACCTCATTTCTGCAAGACTAACCCAAGGGTTATTTTAGTTTCTCTAGTAAGAAATGGGTGCCCCAACTCCGCAAGACGACCCGTAGGTTATTTAGTTTCTCTAGTAAGAGAGGGGAAATAATAAACAAAAGAGGTGTGGTAGTTCTAAGTGATACAAGTCCTAGTGATTAAATTTTCAAGAATCAACGTTTATCAATATCATTTATTTTTGATATTTCAGAATTTCTCCACAATGACATTTTGTCATACATAAATCGATTCACAATCGTATCCACCCACATTTTTGGGGAAAACATAGCATATTCATAAATCATGCTTTATAATAACACGGTGATCAAGTGACATTTTGTCATTCATAATGAAATCCACCCTTTCCTTTGGGAGAACATACCCAGTTCAAGATGCATACATACAGAGGAACACCATTAATCTTAAATGGTCCTACATCAATATAATCAACGAGACATCAAAACAAAACAAGCCATAGTGCAATATCAAACACTACTCCACATAGTACTCTCCATGTGAATGTGATTTTAGGGAAAAACACATACATCCTAGTTTGACAGAAAATATCTCAAATGCTGAAATCCAACAAAACCACTACATGCAATCTCCGAAAAGACAATTTCAACACATAAACATGAAAGTGCATGACAATCATGGGTGACCACTAACTTACACCAAAGTAGCCATCCAAATCCCAGTACAGCACACATAACTTAAATTGTTTGAAAACATCCACTAATTCCTGGTTAACACCAAATAACTCGACATTTTTAGAGTGAAATCAGCTCCAATCAAACATTTTGCACCATTAGGCATGGCATCGCACAACCATCGTCATTATCTAAATTCCCAAATTCTAGATGGCTTCTCTATGTATTTATTTCAGTTCATCAAGCTTCTCCTAATGCAGCCTAGAAGAAACGACACTGATTCACTTTTAATCCAACAAATTTTTGAATTCTCATTTGGATAATAAAAACTCAATTCAGTAGCTAACTAACAAATATTTCTTATGGACCCAAATTAACCTACACCAACACATCTTAACATACCAGTATAATGCAATATAAAAAGATTCTCGACGACAATTTCATTCATTTAACCTTTGGGTATCCTAATATCTACCAAGCAATCCAAGCCTATGGTGACTTCACACTATAGCCATCTCGAAAACTCACAACCATCAGATGCACAACACCTGATCCTGTCTTGATTTCCAAATAAGATGCATAACACACACAAATAAGCAAACCCCCAAATCAATTGATCGATCCTTAAATTGCAACTACACTCCCATCTCAATCTCTTTTGATTGCCACTTCTCATACAGATGCTGTAAGCAACAATCTGATCTCTCGCTGGTTATTCGGACAAAAACAAGAAGTAAAGACGTCAATGCAAAATTGGATATCCTCAGCTGGTCTCTCCCTATCAAACTCCTTCCAAATTAAAAGTTTGGACTTTACTATCAAAATACTTGGTCTGCCATCCATTATTTATTTAATTTTCGATCCATCTACCTAACAACAGTGATACCCATTAAACTCCATTCATCTAGACTTGAAGTTAGCAATTTGCCTTAGATGGGTCTACCAATAGAAACCTACAAGCCAATAGGGATAGCCTCCACTACATCACCAAACTTACAAAAGATTCATCATTCTGTAAGAGTTCTTAAATGATAAACGTAGACTCTTAACAAATAAGAAAATGAAGGTCCCATTCCCACTTCCTGTCAGAAATTCAGTCACCATAACACCAAGCCATTTCAATGCCTCAAAAGAAACCCATCTTAATGCTTACGAAGTAAATTACAGCACAATCTGTCATACTTACCCAAATCTCCATTTCCACGCGTACCCCTCCTTTTTGGCTTATGAAATCCACTTACTACACAACATATCCTACTTGCCCAAATCACCACCAACTATAAAAGCATCCACAATGGTTCTCAAATTTACAACTCCAACGCTTCATTTTCATATTAACTTTGAATATTTACGATAATTTGCAGCCACAATCACTAGAACTCAAAGATATCACCATATGGTACTTCAAAAAAAATGTGAACTACCCATTCACTTTGTTAGACATTCCTAGGTTTACTGGCCTGCCTAATATCATCAGCATTAGTGGTCGAAACACAATCACATTCTATTAAACCTATACTGCTATCCCGGAACTTAGCAAATATTCATTCACCCAAAAAAATAAAAATAAAACTTAATATTTGACATTTCTTCCACTTTATGCTTAAGCATCCACAACTTTTTCCTCCAACGAAACCCCATTATGGTATTATGTCTACAATCTCAAAACACCCAATTCACATGATCACAAACTCATTTTACTCCACAACCATTATAAAAAAAAGAGTGAAAACGTACTTGTTTACAAATTACAATAACAACCCATATCTTTTTCACAACCATTACTTTCAAAATGGAGGCAAACCACAAACATTAAAACCCAAATCTCTTTCAGTACTTTTATCAAACACTTGGAGACAAACTCCTATTATATTTAATAGAATTTTTTTCGTTTTCTCAAAAAAAAAAGAAGTAGAATTATGATTTGAAACTTGTACAATACAGAAGACAAATCATATTGTTATCTTTTTGTTCTGCTGTAATGCAAGCATAAAAATCTTCATGATGTTAATAACTGGACCAGATTTAACAAGATGTGCATTTACACACTAGATATGCATCTCATGGAATTACAAGCTTCAGTTTCTGAACAGAAATGAGAAAGAAAAAGTTAAATGCACTCAAATTGCTGGATTCATGAATGTGGACTCTTCGATTCATGATAAAAATCGCAGACCGTGATGCGATAAATTGGAGCAGCAGGTGAGTAAGACGAAGAAGGAAAGAAAGAAGAAAACTTGAAAGAAATGAAGAAAACTCACCAGTTAGTAGCACAGTCTCCAACAACCATGTCCTGAGCTTTGGAAATCTCCACGAGCATCTTCGTCGAGGGTTGGAGGACCTCCATCTTGTTCAGGATGGTGGCTCCGTCGTCGCCAAAGAGAATAAGAGGAAGAACTTTTGTTGCACAAGAGAAGAAGGAAAATAAGGGTTTTTCCTTATATAGTGTGGGTGGCTATTCGCCCCCACTAAAATTCTGAGAACACCCGCCCTTTAACTCACCAAATAAACCCTAAATTTCGAAATTCACATTCAATTAAATGTAACCCTATTTTATTTAATTCAAAATAAAATAAATTATTATTATGAAATTTAGGGGTGTTACATTATACACACGTTAAATGGAATCTCGTCCCGAGATTCGGAAGGTAAGAAAGTTGACTGAATTTCGAAAAAAAATACGACTTGTCAAACGAAAGAAGGTTTTAAAATACAAATTTCAATTTTGAATTTTTATGAACATAAATATTTATGGTCATTGAAAAAGTAGGGGTGTTACAGAAATCACTCATCCAACCCCACTAAAGGTCTACAACCATGTTGCCAACCAAGAAGACTAACAGAGAACGACAAACAAAGGCTTATGAAGTTATCATCATCATTATTTCTTGAGCATGTAGCAATTCTTCATGGGTTTACTGTCAACAACTCCATGCAACAAGAAGGGGCCTTTTTGTAACTGTTCTCATAACTATCAATTACTTTTGCCATCAGTATTTGTTTTGCCCTCTAGCCTACATGGTAGTTGATGTCAACCAGTGTGGTCCTTCCATGTTTGTTTGATAAAGGTATCAGGTGTGACAGATTGGAAATGTGTATTAACCATAGACTCACACTCTTTTGCAACAAACCTGCAATGCACCATTGGGTTCTTCCCATTGTCCATCCCCACACATGTGTGTTCTTGCCCCATGGTCCTAACACTGATAGTGTGCCCATATTTGTTCAATGTTGCAAAACAATGCCACTTGCAGTTTTCATCCTTACACTTCAATAGATGTTTGTCCGCATCATTCTTCTTAAATTACAGCACAAACCTGTTTTTTACTGCATATTTTCTCAACCAAAACCTAGCATCATTTACTGTATCCCATTCCTTCCCAACCTCCAAGACCCACTCCTCATGATGACTCTCATTATCACTCTCATCACCATAAACATCCTCATTTTTAGCAACAAAACCAGCATGCAGACCTAGATGTTCATGTTCATCCTGCTCATTTTCAGTGGTATGGCTTTAATGATACTCCTATTCTACTGGAAGGTCATCTAGTTGTGCAAACTCATTTTCAGGGTGTTGGGCTTCAAATAGACCTGTTTTAGATGGACATGCTTCAGATGAACCTCCTGGTTGGGCTTGGGCTTGTTCATGGGTTTGTAGCTCATCACGTACCTGTGGTTGTTCATGTAACTATGGACCTTGTACATCAAGTTGGGCATCATCTAGCTCTTCTTCAGCCAACTCATTATATAACTTCTTCACACTTGTGGGGCTATTTACTCTTGTCTTTTTAGTTGATTTTTTCTCATTTTTGTTACTTTCTTTACTACCCTGGCCCCTTTTATTTTTTTCTTGACACATTACCATCTTCACCAACAAAATCAGAGTTTTCATCTTCCACATTTTGCCTTCTGGAAGACTTCCTTAGAGAGTACCAATCACTAGTTGTACTCTTCCTCTTGGTCCAAGGCCTTTTGGCCCACATCTTAGGCCTCAAATGTATTTTATTATGAGGGGTAGGTTGTGTGACAGAGGCAGAGTCTACATCAACAATAGGTGGGGTAGAAATGAGTTCAGGGTCCATTAAACTAATCCTAGGTGTGTTGGTTTAATGAACTTGTGCTGCTACTTTAACCCCAACAAAGACATGCAAAACATCATTGTCATCAACATCTGCATGGGTTCAAAATACATTACATCTTGATCATTGCTTATGTCCATCCTCACCCCATTATCCAGAAAGGTATGTGCTGTCCCAAGGGTTAAGGTTTGCTTATGTCGGTTGGGAATAACTTCAAGGATACTATTGTTTAATTTGTCCCAATTAAGAAAATCACCATATCCTTCTACAAAATCTGTACATATCTCATTTTTATAATCACTAACATTCCACATACCTGGGATCTCTGCCATCCTACTCCATTTTCCATCGTAATGGACCATTAAGTTTCAGACCTCCAGTTCTTGTCCCCATTTTCCATTGCAACAATGACATCAATTAATCAAATGGGTTTGATGAATACTATAGGAAATAAAAAAAACCATGCAATCTAACATGAATAATAAACTAAAAACAGATGACAAGTACAACACATATAACATTATGAAAACATCCATGGACATGCATATGTGCATTACCCTAATGAACATCATGTGAATATTGTCATTGACCCATGGAAGCACAAACCAGTATCAATACTAAACCACCCAAAAAATTCACTTTCATAATGAACATTTTCACTGATCCATAGAAGCACCAATCACTAGCAACACTAAATCGCCTAAAAAATTTCACTTTCAGAATTATTGTCACTGATCCTTAGAAGCACCAACCACTAGCAACACTAATGCAAACATTTTGACTGATGCAAGCAACAACCAAATACACAGTGTAAATGAACAACATACTAACAAAATGATACCATTCACACCATCCATTCACACATAAGCCACCCTCTCAATTTTGCATGCGCTCAGTTTGACATGAGTCTTAATCTGACGGTGGTTCGTGTACGGCTCATCTTAACCGTCTAAGTTGTTTGGCCTAAACATAGATGGTTGTTTGAAATTAATGAGTTGTATAGATACATTGAAGCAAACCGCAAACCACAAGACCCACCTTAATCAAGTACTTCCCTAATCCTTACATTGGACACTCCCATTGGCAGTGACGGAGCCAGGATTTTTGTTGGGGGGGGGGGGGGGAGTGATGTCATAATTAATTAAATATGATAAATATAATATAAAAATTAGTTACTTTAACATATATATATATTTTTATAACTTGAACAAGACATAAATGACTATACAAAACTTCATCTAATCTAATAAAAGATTTTCATTCAAAAAAAGGATGAAGACCACTTTGGATATACAAAAATAGAGTTCTATAATTTGAACTTTTACATATCTACATCCATGAATACCAAAAAACTCTATCTCCCCCCTCCCCCTCCCCAGTTAGAATAAAAAAATATTACAACTGGCTTCAACGCGCTTTCATACCCTGAAATCGTTTCATGATTGCTTCGTTGTCAATGCCATCAAAAACTTCCTTTTCAATATACGTAACTAAACAATCATTTATCCAATCATCTCCCATTCGATTTCGTAACCGACTCTTCACTATATTCATAGCAGAAAATGCTCTCTCAACTGAAGCAGTGGCAACTGGTAGGATGAGGGACAATGTTATGAGTAAATAAACCAGGGGATAGACAAATTCCTTCTTGGTCTCAACCATCTTCTTAGCTAAACCGCTGAGTCCATTGACATTTGAAAATTCATTGTTGGAACGCATATCAATAACATAAGTTTCCAATTGATCATGAAGTACCATAAGATCTACATTTGAAAAATCAGCTGGATAAAATTGAGCGAGCCGAATCAACCGCTGACTATCAAAAGCTGAAAAAGAATCACTTGGATTTAAGCATGCCATACAAAGAAGCAATTCGGTGTTCACCTCATCAAAGCGGCTATTTAGCTCTTGGAGTTGCATATCTATGCTGGTATAGAATAATTCAACTCGATAATGATATAGGTTGGTTAATTTTTCAGTATTGCGTCGTGATCTTCCTCGTTGTATAAATGTATCATCCATCTCAAGAACAACAATATCGTGTTTTGCACAAAATGAAGCAACATTGTCCACAAGTATATTCCATCCATCTTCCCTCATCATTTGCAATCGTTGTTTGGAGATTTTAACTAAGGTCATCGCATTGACAATATCTTGATCTTTTCTTTGTAATGCTATTGACAAATCCCAGGTTATCGCCAATATATCCTTCATTAAGTGCAAATTGAAGATGAACTCAAAAGATTGCATAGAATCTCATAAAGCATATGCTTCTCCCTTTTGGTCTGAGTTTAAACCATGTTTCACAACAATTTGGAGCACAACAATCACTGAAGAAAAATTAAGAAGCAAACTTATCAAGGTTTTATAGTAAGACCCCCAACGTGTATCACTAGGTCGTTTGAGATTGGTTTCTTGATTCAACCCTTGACCACTTGATAGTTCGCCACTATTGAGCTTTTCAAGAATTTTAACAGCTTGTTTGTCTCGAAAAATTTCCTGACGCTTGCATGAGGGTGCAACAATGTTCACCGCACTTGAAACCAAGTTGAAGAGTAAAGCAATCTGAGGATGATTCTTTGCAACATGTACAAGTGCTAACTGAAGCTGATGCACAAAACAATGTACATAAAATGCAGACTTATTTTCCTTGAGAATCAAAGATTTAAGTCCATTAAATTCGCCTTGCATATTGCTCGCCCCATCATAACCTTGGCCACGTAACCTCGTTATATTCAACTTATAATCAGAAAACATTTTTACAAGTGCTGTCTTGAGTGAAATTGCCTTTGTTTCAGTAACATGCATAATTCCAAGGAAACGTTCAACTATACATCCCTTCTTGTTCACATAGCGCAAGACAACAGCCATTTGCTCTTTAACTAATACATCACGAGACTCGTCAATTAAAACGGCAAATAATGCATCTCCAAGATCTTTGAGTATAGCAAGAGTGGTCTCACATGCAGCTGCACGTGTAATATCTTTTTGAATATCAGGTGCAGTGAGTCTGTGGTTCTCTGGAGCATTTTTTAGAACCACGCTCTTGATTTCTTCATTGTGATTAGCTGTATATTGTAAAAGCTCCAAAAAATTTCCATGGTTAATTGAATTTATTGATTCATCATCACCACGAAAGGCCAATCCTTGTCGCAGAAGAAACCGAATGCAATCAACTGAAGCTGATAAATGAACCCGGTATTCCATTTTCTCTGCATCGGATTGCTTAGATAAAAATGATTGGATATGATGTTTTTGATTCATTAAACTTTGACTCTTCATATAAGCTTGAGTATGCAAACTATTAGGCTTTCCTACATGAGTTGTAAGTCTTTTTTTTTTTTTTTTTTTTTCCAATTACTGAATCCTTCACCAACAAAACAATCACCACCCCCTTGTTCTCAGACTCCGACACTTCTAAAAAGATAGCAATGGAGACAAAAGGCAGCATCCTTTGTTATGCTATACTCCAACCAACTCTTATACTCCGTAAACCAAGCTACATTAAAACGACGTAGCGTACCTCCTATTTTTTTTGTGGGAATGTGTAGTTTATTGGCTGACAAGGACCCCTTTGCAAATAAGCTCTTCTAACAACCTCTTGATCATTCGGATGGTAATCAGAAATGCGAATTCTTAAACCAGGATCAGTTGAAAGATTTGATAGGTCAACCTCTAAATGACTTTTCTTTGAGATTGGTTCTGATAAATTATGATCATCTTTATTTTGTGCTGGAGGTGGTAAATCACTTACCGACTTTCTTTTTAAAAACTTATCCATAACTGAAATAAAACAAAGATTATATAAGAATGCATTCTATATATTTATATATTCTAAAACTTTAAATGAATAAACTAAAATCATATTTCTATGTAATAAACCATGTAATAAATCATACATATTTCCAAAATAACAAATCAATATACCTCTATTAATGAAGCACCACAATAGAAGTATCGCCACCAATAATAAAACGCGCAAAATTGAAGATTTTCAAAGCTGCAATTGACACACAAGCAGTTCAATCAATTATTATAATAATGCTTCTTGGCGAAAACACTAATGTTAAAACATGTCTTTCAATAAGAAATTAAACAACTAGGTAGGATGGGGTATAAAAGATTGGAAAAAAGAAAAGAAAAAAAAGGGAGTTTAAAATTCAATCTAGCATGATGGTGTGTGCCAATTCTAATGTTAAAACATGTCTTTCAATAATAAATTATACAACATGATGGTGTGTGCCAATTCTATTGCTCTCCTCAAGATCTTGCCACATATATATCACAAGAAGATCACTTCTTTCTATTATTGAATAGCAAGTGTTGCAAGGTCTTAGAATCACTATGATTTGGCTGACTGGAGGCACAAAGACTCTTTCAAAACTTGTGAACAGCAAGAATACTTATTGTGTGCGATGAAACATTGGGTGTGCTTAGTATGAACTTGTCCTATAAACGCCTCCCGTGAACTTGTCCTACATACCAGAATTGTGGAATACAGATGTAGGTACTAATAGTAGAAAAGTTGAACAGGGAGCTATATGAATTAGGAAGATCCATAAGTCCATTTGTCATTATTCTTACTCATTGAGACTACAACTACACTACAAATGTACAATACAGATCTATTGTGCCATTGTGGTATGTTAAAACAGAACTATAATCTATTGTGGGTATAAAATTACCATCCAATCTATCGAGAGGCTGCAACTGTTCGGTTCCAGAGTTTTGAACACGAAGATGAAGAAGGTGAGGAGCTTTTGAGCAAGGAGTCTGTAACTGTTCGGTTCCAGAGTTTTAAAGTGAAGACAGACAGGACAGCTGCAGGCTGCAGCAGACTTTTAAAGGGAAAAATTAAAAAGAAAACCTACTTGGAGATTTGGAGTATACATAAAAAAAAAAAAAATTCTCAAAAGTCAGTGGGGGCAGATGCCCCCACGTGGCTCCGTGCCGGGCCATTGGTCTTGGTATATAAATAGAAATAACTATTTGGCAAAAAAATATTCTCAAGAGAGTCATAAATTGGAATCGTTTGTTTAGACGGCGAGGTTCATCCAATCTGGACAGTATTTTGCATTGAAAAAAAAAAGGTATCCTCTCTATAAATATAGACTTTTCTGCCACCCAGTTTTTCATTTCAGTGAAACAGAACAGAACTGAGCAACGCAGAGGAGGAGGGAGAAGAAATCAATCTATCTATCAATGGCGACCACTGTATTTGAACACGCATCCTTAGCTCCTGTGGATCATGGAAGTGGTGGTACTTGCTGCAAGAAGGGGCCTGGTTATGCCACCCCCATTGAAGCCATGTCTGGTCCCAAAGAAGCTCTTCTCTATGTCACCTGCGTTTACTCAGGTTTGATTGCTTTGCTTTGTTTCTTATTTTTGAATTCAATTTTTTGTTGACTGGGAATGTTTTGATTTTGATGATCTGACCCTTATCTCTATCTTGATTGAAGTAATGGGTAAGAAGTAGATTGGTGAGATATGTGTTCTGGTCCCCAATTATTGAAAGTTGAGCACTTTTTGTTTGTCCTGGGATATAAGAAAGTAACTCATCTTAGATCCGCCAGCGGCATGACAGCTCAATGGTTAGAGCTTGGCGGAGGGTACCACTAATTTATGCGGCAATCTTTATGGGTTTGGGATCCTATAAAAACCCTGTTTTTTTTTTTTTTAAATTAATTTAATTAATTATTTTTTTAATAGTATAATCGTTAATTGAGAGCAATTAATCTGAATATTTGGACTAGTGATTTCAATTCTGCGATAAAAAATTGATCTTCAAAGGGGTAGAGAGGATATGTACATGGTAATGGGATGGCAGCAACAATGGCCCAGTTCTTGATACCTTGTTGGGCATCATGATTTCCTTCAATTTATATGTTCAAACTGTTAATTGAGTCTTACAAGAAGGCTAGATGCTTAACATGCTAACTCTTGTAACCCTTTGGTGGCATCGGATGTATAGAGAAGGGAAATGTTCGATGAATTAGATATTTAGTGACATCTGTTGGTGTTTACCATGAGTTCTACTAAACGGCTAACAGATTCAACACTATAACTTTGGCATCACAGATTAAACCGTTTTACCTTCGCCGGATTTTATATCTTTTTGATGTTCCTTTTTCTTCTCATTTCTAAGTCTAATGACTCCTTGGTTGAGTGTTCTATTCGTTGTGGAGCTTATTGGATTTTAGAACAGAAAGTATCTCCGATTCTTGATTTTATGAGATGAAAAGAATACCGAGTTAGATAGCTTGTGATTTAATCACTCAGTGTGATGTAGCTTGACATACTTAAGGTTTGATATCTATATTTATACAGGAACTGGAAGAAATAAACCCGATTATCTGGCTACAATAGATGTTGATCCAAGCTCACCGACTTATTCACAAGTTATCCACAGGCTGCCTGTTCCTTATGTCGGTGATGAGCTACATCATTCTGGATGGAACTCATGCAGCTCTTGCCATGGAGACCCTTCAGCCGTTCGCCGTTTCCTAGTCTTGCCATCTTTGGTGTAAGACTCATAATCTTTAGATTAGATCTGAATTTTACACTCATAATCTTTAGATTAGATCTGAATTTTAAATTTGCAAATTTTCAAATTATATTTGGATAGTAAGGCATAACAAGATACCTTCCTATCTAGCCAATGTACCCTGTAGAATGAACATGATAGAAATTCTGGTTATTTCAGGTCTGGTCGCATATATGCAATCGATACACAAAAGAATCCAAAGGCTCCTTCTTTGCATAAAATCGTTGAGCCTGAAGATATCTTTCAAAAGACTGGATTAGCATATCCACACACTGCACATTGCCTTGCAACTGGTGACATCATGGTGTCTTGCCTGGGAAACAAAGATGGGAAAGCTGAGGGGAATGGCTTTCTTCTTCTCGACTCGGAGTTCAATGTCAAGGGAAGGTTAGTGTGTACTTTTTTACGCACTGCAGCAAACAACCCAGACATCTTTGTCACAATTATGTTGCTACATTAGCATGGAGCCTATACTCATTGCCAAGGCAGCAACCTGGGTTTTGGCTAGTTGGCCATTTAGTTTCCAGTTATGCCTACCTACTGATTATTTTGTTATTTCAAACTCATTCGCTTGTTCTTACTATACAGGTGGGAGAAGCCAGGTCACAGTCCTCTTTTTGGTTATGATTTCTGGTACCAACCACGACACAAGACAATGATTAGCTCATCATGGGGAGCTCCAGAAGCTTTCACGAAAGGTTTTGACCTTCAAGATGTTTCAGATGGTCTTTATGGAAGACATCTACATGTATACAGCTGGCCCGAGGGCGAGCTTAAACAGACAATGGATCTAGGCAATACAGGGATGATACCTTTAGAGGTGAGTAACTTGAAGAAAAATATGGAACCTTTTCCAAAAGGCTGAGAAGATTCCCATGCTTTCATTTTCTTTCATTTCACTGTTGTAAATGGTTGCTGCATGTAGGGTCACTTCCTAACGAATTCCATTGATCATGCAGATAAGGTTTCTCCATGACCCTTCTAAAGATACAGGATTTGTAGGTTGTGCTTTAACAAGCAACATGGTTAGGTTTTTCAAGACCGCCGATGGATCATGGGACCATGAGGTAGTGAAATTATTCATTTTCTAACAGCACCTTTGATGTTTTGGATTTGATGTCCTTTAGCATTGAAGATAATGGTACACTTACGTGCTTCAGGTTGCAATATCAGTCGAACCATTGAAAGTGAAGAATTGGATTCTTCCTCAAATGCCAGGGCTTATTACTGATTTTCTCATCTCTCTTGATGATCGTTTTCTTTATTTCGTGAACTGGCTGCATGGAGATATCAGACAATATAATATTGAGGACCCTAAAAAGCCTGTATTAACAGGACAAGTATGGGTTGGGGGACTGCTCCAAAAGGGAAGCCCTGTCATTGCACAACTTGAAGATGGGAAGGAGTGGCAGTCTGAAGTACAGGAGGTTAAGGTATATCCGTTAAGACTCATGCTTACATTAATTGAATTGTTGTTTTTGTTCCTAGGATATGGTGTTTAAACTTTTTTGCCTCAATTTGGCATTTGTTCACTGTGACTTAACAAATCATTGGCTAAGCATCTGTTAAGAGAAGCATTTTATATTTAAAACATGGTTAAACATAGCGAAAAAAATTACTAGCTGCATAAGACACTTTTTGGAGACATCCATAATAATCAGAAAAAAATTGTACTAATGCCTAACAGTTATGTTTTACAAAAGGTGTAAATTTCTATATTGATGCACGTTCTTACTACCCTACTGAAAGATGTCTTTTTATTTATTTCAGGGGAATCGACTCAAGGGAGGACCTCAGATGATCCAGTTAAGCTTAGATGGGAAGCGGCTCTATGTTACGAACTCTCTGTTCAGTGCCTGGGATAAACAGTTTTATCCAGATATAATAGAGAAAGGGTCTCACATGTTACAAATAGATATTGATTCACAGAAAGGAGGACTTGCAATCAATCCAAACTTCTTTGTAGACTTTGCAAATGAACCTGAAGGTCCAGCTTTAGCTCATGAGATGAGATATCCTGGGGGTGACTGCACTTCAGATATATGGATTTAATGATGCGCTGTTGTCTACAGTTGCGGGGGAATACTGTCTTTCAATAATGTATCTGATAACATCTACGTTGTAGTCTAATTTGTGTACGGATGAATAAATTACTGAATATGTATTTTATTTATAGGTATCATTGTTCCATTCTGAACAAATTGATGTGCAAACAAAGATTAGGTATTTATGATGGCCTTAAAACAAACGAATTGCTAGGAGGCCAAGTCACTAAAATATAGTAGATTCTTACTAAAGTAAAAGAGAACCCCATATCAACCTACATTTTAAACAGTAGATTTTACTATGTACTATTGTAAAAGAGAACATCGAATCAACCTACATTTTTGGGTATCAACCTACATTTTTGGGGATTGACAATATTCAGTTCAGAACCATAAAAGCAATTAGTTCACATGATCAACTAACTCGAGGAAATTCTTAGAATGGAGTTGTTGTGTATACTCGATTATTTGGCTTAATGCTCATAATTTTACTCTTTACATATTAGTTTTTAAAAATTTCTTGGTGTTTCCAACCACTTTTTATTAGCTAGTGACTATTTGGCACCATAGGTTACCTTCACTCACTCACACCATCCATCCATTATTTTTTTTATCTGCTCTCTCACACCACCCATTTAAACAACTATTTATCTTCTTCCTCTCTCACCCACTCTTCTCAAGAAACAAAAATAGCAAGAGTATCGAAGGGGGTAGCAATGAAGGGGACAATCGATCGCGAGGGATGGTGAGAGACGATCGGCAACAACAAGAGATAGAGGAGAAAGAGATTCAACAACCACTGTCGCCCATTCTTCATCTTCTTTTTCTCCTTCCCCTCTCCATATTCTTCTTCTCCTTCTCCTATCTCAGTTCTCCCACTATCTCTTCTTCTCCCACACTCTCTCAATTCCCCCACTTATTCTCCCAATATCTCTTCTTCTTGCACAGGCCATCGCCCCTTTCCCTCTCCTTATTCTCTTTCCCCTCTCCTTCTTTGTTTTTCTTTATCCTTGCCCTTGTGGCGACCTATGCGATGGTGGGTTCCCCACTCGCAGAGGCCATTGCGAGGGAAAAAAATTGATCCTCGTGGAGGCACCTACGAGTGAAAAACTCGGAGTTGCGGACTCACTCAAATCTGTCTAGCAAAGAAAATAGGGTATTGGCCCTGACCTGAACTAACTTTGAAACTCAATTGAGACCAATTTTCAAGCTTGTCAAACACATAAAAATTGTAGTATTCTGAGTTATTTAATGATTCACAATTTGGATCACCTAAAAATGTTTTGAAATGAGAAAGTTATGGTCATTTTACTACTGTCGCTCGAAACTGTCCAGTAAAGAAAACGGGGTACTGTCCCTGAGTTTCGGCCAAATTTGACGCTTGATTGAGACTGATTCTCAAGCTCGTCAACATGAAAAATTTAGTACTTTGAGTTATCTAATGAACACAATTTGAATCACTTGAAAATATTTTGAAATGAGCAAGTTATGATCATTTTACTACAGTCATTCAAAATTATCTAGTAACGACCAAGTGGCAAAGGATCATGCGAATGTAAGTCTGCCACTTGCATGATCCAATGTGAATGCTCACTCGCATGATCCGCTGCGTATGTAAGTCTCCCGTTCGCATTTGCAGTGGATCATGCGAGTGAGAGATTAACATTCGCACATTTGCAACTTGGTCATTGCTGGACAATTTTGAGTGACTGTAGTAAAATAATCATAACTTGTTCATTGCAAAACATTTTCAAATGATTCAAATTGTGTTTATTAGATAACTCAAAGTCTTTTGATGAGCTTGAGAATTAGTCTCAATTGAGCGTCAAAGTTGATTGAAAATCAGGGACAATACCTTGTTTTCTTTATCGGATAATTCTGATTGACTTTAGTAAAATGATCATAATTTGCCATTTCAAAACATTTTGTGTTCATTGGGTAACTCAAAATACTACATTTTTCGTGTTTAGATGAGCTTGAGAATCAGTCTCAATCGAACGTCAAAAGTCATGGACAATACCTTGTCTTTTATGTTTTGAATGAGTGAGTGCTAGGCTGTTTTGGGAAGAAAGGAGAAGAGGGGAGGCTGGTCGTGCGATCATCTCTCACTGTCCTTCGCAGAAGAGAAGATGAAGTTGGGAGAGGAGAGGGAGTTTTCGCAGGTTTGAATTTGAGAGAAAAAGTAATAGAAGGACGATGAACCCTTTTGGGTGAGCCGAATGGAAATGGAATGTGAGAGATTGGGGGAGAGAGTGATGGTTTAGTTGGGAGGGGAGAAGGAGAGAGAGTTTTCGATCAAAGAAGAGAGAGTTCGATCAAAGAAGAGAAGATGCAGGATCGAAGAAGATAAAAGAAAGTTGGGAGGGGAGAGGGAGCTTTAGATCATTGAAATTGGGAAGGGAGAATGATTTAGGTTTTTCCTTTTATGGATGGTGCGAAAGAGAACATTGGTGTGGGAGAGAAAGTTCATGGTGTGGGAAAGAAAAAATTAGATGGGTGGTGTGGGTGAGGGTAAATTGTGGTGCCAAATAGTTGTTGCATTTTTATTAACTCTAAAACAAAACTAGCTAACTACGTACTAGGAGAAAAGATTACTTCGTTGTTGATCAAGAACTTTGTATAAGTGTTTCTTATTGTAAGATTTTGGAAGTAGGAATTTTTGGGTTTCAAATGCAAATTTTTAAGAACTTATATAATAGTTGCAACCATTTTTGAAATTGTTGTATTCACTACATTTTTTTTTTAAAATGTTAGTAAGTATTGCCTTTTTCAGTCCCTTTATAGCTATATATATTGTCGCATTAAATTAGATGCACAAAAAGAGAATTTTTTTGTTGGCTATAGGGTGGTTTTATATGATTCACAAGTAATACTCCTAAGCGAGAAAATTAATGTTCCTAAGCGAGAAAATTAATGTTCCTAAACGAGAAATTTCGTCGCCACATAAATTCACTCATATTTAACGAATGTGCAACTAAAGTTTAGTTTTATAGATAATGGCTATTCTATTCTTCGTCTTGAGCCAATTACTGCTCCTAAACGAGAAAATTTCACAACAGTAATAAAAAATAATAAGTTGGTGTTACATAATTTAGATGGGTACAACAAAGTCAAAACATCCCAAAATACCGATGCGACAAAAATTTGATGCAACCAAGGCAAATGGTCGGGTACACATAGCAACTCCCTTATCAGAAATGTTTCATATGTTTATCTAATTAATCTGTTACAGGCAGGGGTGCATAATGCCATCACTCGATGCTAGAGTATCATCACCCTGTGTATCCAATTCTTGTGGAAAATATCTTGTGTTATTATTACTATTTTTTTACTCCTTGAAAATGGTCAATTTTCAATGTTTCTTGTTTAACTTCTGACACCTATAACGACTAGTTTGCTTGATAAACAATTTTGCGCGTCCGTCATGCGTAACTTTTAAATTTTCAAAAATGCGCTTACCCAAATTTTGAATTTCCCATAGTTCCTTCTATATCACCTTCTTCACTGGAACTCTAAATCCAACTGCAAGAAACCCTCGATGATATCCACTTTTATGGCCATGAACACAATATTGATCACAAAGTTAATGATCATGGCCATTGCGAACGTAGGCGACATGAAACAACCATACCCTTTCTTTGATTTCAGTCCATCACCGCCCTGCCATCGGACGCCTTTCCGCTCTCTTCCACTCTCCCGCCACCACCGACCTCCCCTTCTATTCTCCCTAGATCTGTTTAAACTAATCGACCACCACAGTACTCTATCTATTTGAGTTCATGAGCCACCGTCGACCCTTTCCCCCATCCTTTCTCACTCCCCTCTTTGAATTCACTTACTACTACAACCATCCAACTCCATTTCCTTCCCTCTTTCTCTCAGTTTATTTGAGATTTTGAAAAAGTTTTAGAAATAGATAGAGACTTGGTAAAGATTTGACAGTGGTGGGGAAGATGGTGGAGAAACAATCACTGTCATAACCACTGCCAACGAAGGGTGGTGGTGGTGGTGTCAGTGCTGCAGAAGGTGGCATCAAAGTCGCAACTGTTATTGTTGTTGAAGATGAAATTAATGAGTAGAGATGGATAGTTTGTGGTTTGATCTGGTGGTGGTGGGTTTGATTTCTCTCTCCATCCCATTAATGTTCATCCAATGTGATAGAATAAACTTGCGAAATATACTGAAATTGAAAGATAATGCGAAATTGAAATATAGTAAATGCACGATAAAGAAAATCAACTGATAAACAAATAAAATATTCTTTCAATTAATCATAACTTACAATGGACAACCTATGCCTAATTATAACTTATCCAATTTCTAAAACAAACCCTAAACCTAATAGGAAACAATGTCCTAATTGATACGACAAAAAATCGTCCTCCTGTGAGTTTGACCTGCAAAACAGATGTTAGATTGTCAATGGCCACCATTTTGTGGCTGAAGGCACTGCGATGCTTAAGTCAACAACTCTGTTTGAAGAAGGCAGTAAATCTGGACAAAACTCAGTTAAAGTTGCATTGTGTACATAGGATAGTCGAAATTACTTCCTTTTCACATACCTTTTTCCTTTACCTTATTTAATGAGTGAATTGATGACCGAATTCAGTTGTGTGCATGAGTTAAGCTCGGTTGGCGCAATGAAGGGGGGCGTTTATTATAACGGTCTCCCCCTTCATTGAGATGGGAGTGATTCCCATCTCCTTTGTAACGGTCCATCAATATTTATGATGACTTAAGCCTTCGTAAGGGTCCTCCAATATTTATGATGATTTGAGCCACGTGTATGGTCATGATCTGGTGACGATTTTATGTATCATCAGCTACCCCTCCTTAGTTAGTGATCTCGCTTGCGTGGCCACTAACTTGTTAATGAGAGTTTTTTTCATTCGTTCTGTGAAGTCAGTGTGACAAGTCATCGGGGTCGGGTTGCGTGAGTTCGGATCGGATGAAATCATCGAATTCAAACTGCATGAGTTCTGATTATATGACGATGTTTGTGACAAGTTATTGTACTCGGACTTCGTGAGTTCAAACCAGATGTCGTCAGTGACAAATCATTGTCGTCAACTTCGCGAGTCCGCTACTAGGTGGATTCCGTGAGTTCGAACCAGATGTCGTAAATGACAAATCATCATAGTCAGTTGCGTTTACTAGGTGAAATAATCTTCATAGTCAGTTTCATGAGTCCGGACCAGATGAAGTCAACACGATCAAATTGAATGAGTCTGAGCCAGACGAAGTCATTTGACTAGTTATAAGTCGGGCTGTCGGATATGTTTCCTGTCCATGTCGGATATGACTCCTGTCGGACCAGTCTCTCCTCGTGCCTGTCGGATATGTCTCATGTCCATGTCGGGATCATCTCCATTCGAGCCAACTTCTAGCCGGGTTCGTCCTCCAGAGTCATTTTTCATTCGGGTTTGTCCTCCATGGGCTAGCTTCTATTTGGGCCCGTCCTCCGGATTCATTTTTCATTCGGGTTCGTCTTTCGCGGGCTAGCTTATATTTGGGCCCCTCTTCCGAATTCGTTTTAATTTGGGCTCGTCCTCCAAATTCCTTTTTTCATTCAGGTTCGTCCTCCACGGGCTAGCTTCTACTCGGGCTCATCCTCCAAATTCATTTTTCACTTGGATTCATCCTCCATGTGTTGGCTTTCATTCGAGCTCGTGGACCTGCGGCATGCGAACCAACTAAAGACTAGAACAACCAACAAAACTTTAAACTAATAATTATCCTGCCAGTCGGGTTCGAACCCACGACTTGAGGTTTTCTATTTGAGCCGCTCTTTCGGATTCAATTTTATTTGGGCTCGTCCTTAGGATTCCTTTTTTCATTCATGTTCATCCTCCACAGGCTAGCTTCTACTCGGGCCCATCGATTCATTTTTCACTCGGGTTCGTCCTCCACGGGCTAGCTTCTATTCAGGTTCGTGGACCTGGGCATGCGAACCTGCCAAAGATACAACCAACAAAACTTTAAACTAATAATTATTCTGCCAGTTAGGCTTGAACCCATGACCTAAAGTTTTCTAAGCAATGCCTCTACCAACTCCGTTGGTGCTCATTTGATGAAATATTTAGTTTTGCCTCATTATATCCAGATGTACCTGGATTACCTATCATTGATATTGAAAATGACTCCGGATGATCGTAATATTCTCCCGTCTTGTTGCTCAGTTGTGATCAAGCATAGACTTTTATTTTTTTGGAAGGAAACTGTCGTTCCCCATGGACGGTGCCAAATCGATGCGTCCAAAAATCGTTCTCCTGTGAGTTTGACCTGCAAAACAAATGTTAGACTGCCAAGGACCACCTTATATAATGAGTGAATTGATGACTGCATTCAGTTGTGTGTGCGTGACTTAAGCTTAGTTGGCGCAATGAAGGGGGACATTTATTATAACGGTCTTATCCTTAATTGAGATGGGAGTAATTCCCTCCATCTCCTTCGTAACGGTCCATAAATATTTATGATGACTTAAGCCTTCGTAACAGTCCGCCAATATTTATGATGATTTGAGCCACGTGTATGACCATGATCGGGTGACGATTTTATGTATCATTACTAATAATACTAGAATTCTTAATATGCCTAAAATACTATTATTATTAATATTACTGAATTTCCTGATTACATCAAGCTTCCGGGTTGAAGAAGCTTGTCTTCAAGCTTAAAGCCAAGGAAGTCATAGGAACACAAACAACCACTGAGAGAGCACACGGTGAAGTGTCCTACTAGAAGTCAACTCCGAATGTTTCCATTGTAGATACCGACACCCCAAAGAACTTGGCACCAAAAATAAGTTCAATCTGAATATTGAGGGCGTAGTAGATCCACTGCCTAATGGGAAATGTGCATAAAAATTGGTCCTCAAAATGTACCACAAAATCGACCCAAATTGGATAATCTACAGATCTCAAATCAACTTGAAGATTTGGACATCCACATGGAAACTTCATCATAACCAAAAAATCTCTACAAACTCCACTATCCATTCTCACATTTGTACTTCATCACTTTTACACTCCACCTTATTTCACTTTTACACTCTTCCATATCTTTACTCCATCACTTTTACACTCCACCTTATTTCACTCCAACACTCCACCTCCACCTCCATCCCATTATCCCTACACATAAGTTTCACCCTTCTTCATCATTAAATACCCCACACATGAACATACTTGAGAAAACACCTTGAAACACTTTGGAAAGATAAATAGTTGAAGTAATTGTAGTTTAGAGAGAAATAAGTGAAGTTTGGCCTAGAGCTTACCATGTTTGGCTAACATTCAACCTTAAGGTGTGGGTGAGCCCATGGGAGGATAGCTCCAAGATGGCTCTCTTTTAGATTAATTTATTTTCATTTTTATGTATTAGAAAAGGTTGTTTTGTTAGATAGTCTTGTAGTTTGGTTATGTCATGAGCCTATGAGGTAAATTAGATGTTTTGTATTTCATTATATGAATTTAACTCATGATTTCTTCTTCTATTTCTTAAGCTCAAGATTAGATAAGTTTCTATACTTGCAATTTCTCTAATAAACTCCTTACAATGTTTTACATATTATTAGCCTAAGTTTCATTGTGATTTGCTAGATATTTGGTGTTTCATTTAAGTATGGTTTCCTTGTATGCTTTTAAATCATCATTTGATTCTTAGGTTACTAATTTACTTAAACTTGAAATCAATTTTCTCATAATGTCATATTTTCCATCCTAAGGTGAGATGAGAATCTATCTTAGGATGTGCTAATGAATTTGGAAAAGATTAATCTAAGAGTGACCTAATGGTGTCATTTACTCATAATGGTAAACTTAAAGCCTTAACTCTCACATTTAGGTTTTACCTTACATTTTTATTTCAAACACTTCACCAATAACTTCTTTTCTAACTAGGTTAAGTTTCAAAAGAGATTTGGAGATAATTTTTCAAATTTTATAGCTCTCCTTGTGGGAGTCGACCCGTACTTGTCGTTATCTAACTCAATAGATAATCGTGCATTTGCTGTAAGATTTGAGATCGATCATGGGTCTGTCCCACGACCTTGTCCTTGTTGAAGATCCGATCTATATTTGCTTGAAATTTTGCGCGGGCTGCCATCTATTTTCCCTAGATTTCGCAAATATCATGTGCATACTCTTCAGATATTCTTCGTCGTTCCTCTTCGATTCTTCAGTACTCTCTTTCTTCGAACTTTTTTTTTCAAATCGAACAAAACAATAAGAATCGCTCAGCTCTGATACCAATTGATACAATTAAACTTGCGGAATAAAGTTGAAATTGAAAGATAATTCAGAATTGAAATAAAATAAACGCAAGATAAAGTAAATCAACGAAATAAGCGAAATAAACCGATAAATAAAATATTCTTTCTATCAACTAACTAAAAATGAACAACCTATGCCGTATTTATAACTAACCTAATGTTATAACAAATCCTAAACCTAATAGAAAACAATGTCCTAATAATACTGCTAATTCTAATATTACTAAAAATCCTAATTACATCACAATGACTTAACTTTTCATAGTCAATCATCTTAGTAAACCCATCCATCTTTAGTGTTGGGTTTTACAGGAAAGAGATTGGGAAGATGGGTTCGAAGATGCTCGAGATACTCATTTATTTAAATCTAAACCTTATGATGAGTGTCATTTGCAACTTATTTTGCAAGGGAATGTGCCAAGTATTGGATCACTCGCTAATGGTTAGATCTGGTTTGGGATATTTTGGGTATTTCGATTTGAGGTTGGTTAGGGAGAGTCACATGCTGGAAATGTGTGGAGCATTTAAGTGCATTGACTGACAAAGACTTTGGTCTTCTAACACTTGACTAATCGGGAAATGGGTTTTGAGGGTGCGAACATCATTTTAAACAAAGTGGGGGATCATTTTCAATTTACTTGAATATAATTTCTTTTGATATAAGATATTTAAGCTACTAAGAGTAACAAAATTTTTGAAAATTTGTTAGTTAGCTTCAAAACTACGATAATAACAAGCAATACACAAGCGTAAAAGCACACATGGGTCTACAATATTCTTTAACATTTTTTAATTAAGAAATTTAAATGTATAAATTAAATTTTATGATTACTTTACATAGAAATCTTAGGCTTTACACTTATTGATTTTTTGTAAAATAAAATAAAGAAATGCTGAATATACGCGCACATAGAGCCCGACCACCACCTGGTACTATTAAGAAAAAAAAGGAGAAAAGTATGTGGTTTGCTGAGCAGATTAAGTTACTTTTTTTGAAAAGCAAAAGCTACTACATCTAAATTAACAACAAGAAAGTCACATAGATAACTAACACATGAAACCCTAAAATGCATCACAACATTACACATGAAACATGCCATTAGTTTTTTTTTTGTTTTTTTTAAATGTAGTTCGGGGCTACTTTTGTGCAAGGGATCACATCAAATATCTCTCCATCCATTAAAACCATTTCATCAATATTGACGAGGACATTTTATCACATGTCAAGGAGTCATAAAGACCTCCTTCGAGCACAACTGATAGGTGTAGATAGCATAACATTAGGGTTTCACTCGGGTTTTTTACACTATTAAATATGACCATATGGCACTGTAAAAAGAGGCCAAGACGACTCTATAAATACTATTAACAATACAAAAATAATGAAGATAATGAATTAGATTTTAGTGTGCACTGCACATTGTCAAACTCTAGGTGTTTTTTTTCTTTTCCTTGTTACTTTATTATTATTGATATTATGTCTTCTCTTTGTCAAACTCTAGGGGGTTTTCTCTTTTCCTGATTACTTTATCAATGATCTTGCTTGATTACTTTATCATTGATCTTGCGTCTAACCTAAAATTTAGAGAAAATACTTTTGAGTCCATGAAGCATGGAAGAGCAAATATGTTCCATAAGCTACTTTTTTGACATGTTATTTTTTAAGCTCGAGTTAACCCACACCCTATGGTACTGTAGGTGCAATGCTAAGGGAAACAGATGCCGGTGAAGGAGTTGAAGCTGATGATGTCATAATAGGAGTAAGCTCCAAAGTAACATACTCAGAAATGAATGTGACTGATGTGAGAGGTGAGCAAATGGGAACTCCAGCTCATTGAATTGCACATGGAGGGATGTATACACCTCCGAATCAAGGCACCTATAATCCTTTATGATGCGCGTTGTACCCTAGAAAAACACATCCAACTGATCTTGACACCATCTTATTAGTAATGTAACCCCCCAAGTGCGGGTAGCATGCACAACCAAAGGTACAAAGATCATTTTATGAATAAGAAGACTGAATAAATGGGAAATGGAGAATCCCATTGAAAAACAAGGGTAGGAAGGCGATTTATAAAATAAACCGTTGAATCAACTCAACCCAAAGGTTAAGAGGAACATGAGAAGTGGCCAACAATGTGCGAGCCATGTCTACAATGTGACGATGCTTGTGTTGACAAAGACCGTTCTATTCTGGTGAATAAGGGCATGACAATCGGTGATGAATAGCCATGTCTACAATGTGATGGTGCTTGTGTTGTCTCCGGTATTAATTGTATTTATTTTGTAAATTCATATTTAAGTATTTGTAACGCTTCCGCACGTAGCATACCATTCACATATTCACCCTCCATCACTTTGAAAGTATTTGATAGTGTTGTTAAACAAATTTTGAACGCTATGAATGAATTTTGAACACTATGAATGAAAGTCTGGAAGTGAGTGAAAACTTCACTATTCTGATGCATAGGAAAAACCCAAGAATAACATGTAAAATCATATGTGAATAACACATAATAACGATAGCTAGAAACATATAACACTCGAGAGTGAAGGCATCCACACATCAGAATGCACAAGAAATAAAGGAAAAACAACACTTATTTCATTACTACTAAAACGAAAGGTGTGTGGATTTACCCAAGGCACAACATTGGCAAAGAGTGTGTTTAAGTCAAAATTTCGAACTTAAATGGGATGACGAAGTCGGTTGTGCCACAATTGAGAAGAAACAACAACAAAGGCTTGTGAAAATGTTAAACTAAGGGTGTATTTGGTTGCATGAAATCCTATGTCATGAGAATCTATGAGGGGACCCCTATATTTTAGGCTAAATTGACATATCACTCCACATCCACCATTTGACCACCATTTGATTTTGTGATCAATGGTGGGAATGAAAGTCCCATGAACATGAGAATCCCACTCCTTGGTCCCCCAAGGCATGTGATTCTCATGTTCATGAGACTTTCATTCCCACAATTGATAACAAAATCAAATAGTGTATGTGGAATTATACCTCAAATTAGCCTAAAATATAGGGGTCTTTCATGAATTCCCATGACATAAGATTTCATGCAACCAAACACACCCTAAGAGAGATTGGGTAAAGACCATCCTTACATTTGGCCCTAAATTATAGGAACACCATTTAGAATAAAAAATGGTGTACCCAGCAGGATGAAGGGTGAAACTCACATTGTTATCTCTAGGGAATTTAGCAACAGGAAATAAGTTCTTAGCCAGGCAAGGACACGATAAACGTTTTGCAATTGAAATTGACAGAGTACCTAAGGTCAGAGGAATACCACCAATTTGGGATGTATTAAGAGATGTACCATTGCCAAGAAGAACAGCACGTCATGGTTCTGCATAGTATCAACATTGGCAGTCATGTGGCGAGTAGCTCCTATATCTGGATACCAATTTGGATTCATTTGGGCAACCAACTGTAGTCCTGCGAAGGCTGTGTGGAGCTGAATAGGAGACCCATAGTGGTCAGACAACCAGCAGCCAAGCGACTAATAAGACCACAAATCTGATAAGAACAATCAGAGGAACTGAGGGAACTCGAGTAAGAGGAACTGGAGCAGAAGGAATACCCAAAACACCACTAAAGGTATTATTACTATTCCAAGTACCATTGTTGCCTTGATTATTAAATATATTGCGGTTTGGATTGTTTTTGTTGCCATTTTGAGTACAGTGGCCATGAGTTGGAGTAGATGTTGCTGGTTAAGTGATACTGAGTTTGATTAGGCATGTGAGCAGCCAAAAGCCCAGTTCCATAGAGGTAAAGTGAGCAATCTGTGTGTGTTTTATATGATAACAATCGAGCTCCGAGATCCTCACATTGTGCCAAGGGAGGAAAGTTATTGGGATGACAATCATGTGGTAATCCCGTCCTAAAGCTCGCAAAACAGAGGTCACGATGTCCATGTTGCTTACTGGTTCTCCAATAGAATAGAAACAAGAGAGACACTAAGGGTGTGTTTGGTTGCACCCATTCCATGGGAATAGGAATCCTATTCCCACTTGGAATAGCATTTTGGGTGTTTGTTTGAGATTTTATTGGTGGGTGAGGGATGCCAGCACGTGCCATAGATTCCCACCAATGGTGGGAATTGGACGCCTTGTTTCAGTGAGGAAAACAATTCACGGTCTCTTTTATCTCTCGCTCTTTGTTGCCAAACCAAACCCAGACCTCTCTCGCCTCTCTCCATTCGAAGCTATCTCTGTTTTTGCTCTCTCCATCCTCAGATTTCCCTTTCGAAGATCCATTCGAAGCTCCCTCCATGCCTAGATCTGCATTCGAAGCTCTCCATATCCTCAGATCTCCACTCGAAGCTCCATTGGAAGCTCTCTCCATCCTCGGATCTCCATTCGAAACTTGCAGCTGCTTCTTTGGCCTTCAGAAGATGTGACCCAACTTACTCCAAGCTTCTCATCAGAAGAGCCATTTCTGTAAGAGAACAAAACAACTAAAATACTCCTTTGTGTTATTTGCTCTCTCTTTCTTCAGATTTTGACATTTTTGGACTCAATGTTTTGGTGGTGCAGGTGTTTGGGTTTGCTGATAAGTACAGAGGAGCTTATAGTAATGGCTTGAAGCCCTTAAATGCTATTTTTTGACAAATCACGAACTTACTGGTCATGGGGAGGTAGTAATGAACTTTCCAAGTCTAAGGAGAAATGTTTCATTCGACTGTTCTTCGTGAGCTGAGGTCTCATTCGATTCGAAGAGCTTTGAGTAGGATTGAAGCCTTGAAACCCGCCGAAACTTTGGAATTAGAGGAAGAAAAGTTCTCCCATTTACTACAAAGGTGTGCATAAACCTCTAGTTTAAGCCATGGAAGAGCATTTCATGCTAAGTTTGTCAAAGAGTCATTGCTTTCATCACTTTTCCTACATAACCACCTGCTTAACATGTATGCCAAATGTGGGGATACTGCTATTGCTGTCAAACTGTTTGAAGATATGTCTGACAGAAATATTGTGTCATGGTCTGCGGTTATTTCGGGCTTAGTTTAGCATGGGTTTCCTAAAAAAGGGCTTTCTCTATTCTCTTTGATGCATCGGAATGGAGTCAAGCCCAATGGGTTTACTCTTGTGAGTGCGCTTAGTGCGTGTTCACTTATTGATAATTTAAGTCAGGCTTATCAAATTTTCAGCTTGATTGTTCGGTTGGGGTTCAAGTCCAATGTGTTTTTGATCAATGCATTCCTCACTGCTTTAATTAGGCATGGGAAGTTGGTGGAAGCAATGGAGCTTTTTGAGAAATGTCCGGTGAAGGATATTGTTTCATGAAATGCAATGCTAGCAGGGTACTTGTAGTATTGTTACGTGGATGTCCCGGGATTTTGGTGGAAGTTGAACCATGAGGGGATGAAACCTGATAACTTCTCATTTTCAACTGTTCTCACAGGTTTGGCTGCCCTCTCTGATCTTAAGATGGGCTTGCAAGTTCATGCGCAACTGGTTAAGCATGGTCATGGAGATGAGATTTGTGTTGGGAATTCCTTAGTTGATATGTATTTGAAGACAGATGCTCAATGAAGCTTCTAAAGCATTTCATGAAATGCCTTGTAAAGATGTGGTGTCTTGGACCGAAATGGCTTCTGGTTGTTTATTCTGTAGAGAACCAAACGCAGCTTTAGAAATCTTCAAAGAGATGAAGAAGATGGGGGTGAAACCGAACAAATTCTCTCTAGCAACTGCATTTAATGCTTGTGCTAATCTAACTTCCTTGGAAGAAGGTGTGAAGGTTCATGGTTTGAGAGTTAAGCTGGGAGATGAAATTGATGAAATTGATGTTTGTGTTGATGAAATTGAGTTAAGGTGTGAAGGTTCATGGTTCGAGTTAGGTTCGGTCTCAATGTTCAAAATGAGGAAATTCAGACTGGACCGATTCCATTAAATTTAAACTGTCCGAGTTAGGTTCCTCAAAATTTGGAACCGATCCGGACCATGCCCACCTCTATTTCTCATTGAAAGATTTAAGCAGACGTCGGATTTAAAATTATACTATTAGGATGTTTTGCAGGAAGCAAAATCAAAAACATATTCTAGTTTATATATAAAATTAGAATTGTGGGATCTTCAAACTAAAAAATAAAAAAAAAGATTCCCATGATTAGTTTTAAGCAACCAAACACTCACAATAGGAATTGGAATCCAATTCCCATGGATAACCAAACATCAAAGTTGGTCAAGTCCATGGCATGCGATGCCATGACATGGGATGTCATGAAATGGGATTTCAATTCCCACCTTAGAATTCCATGCAACCAAACACACCCTAAGAGGACTTGGCCTGTTGAAGGTACTCAGAGATCGTCTTAGTTCCTTTGCTAATGGAAAAGAGTTGGAAGTGAAGGTTGGCAGCATTAGTCACTGATTGCTGCGCAAACTGACGATTGAGACACTCCAAATTGCACGAGAGGTAGTGTTGTGCACAATAATTGCTCAGACAGTATAGAGGTAATGTAACTGATAATAAGCTGAACAGTTTGGAACAATGACCGATAAGTTGGATTAGGGCGTGAAGGATGACCACACATTGCAGAAAGAATGGAATTTGGAGCAGAATGAGAACCATCCACATATTTCATGAAATTATGCCCACTAGGGAAGGAATTCATCTGCAACAACCAGGTCATGTCATGTAGTTTCCATCAGTTAGTTTCATAAATTAACTAACATTGGGAGCAGAGAGGGAGATGTGATGTCCGATTGATTGCGGGAAATCAAAGAGGGAGTTGCAGCAGCAGCAGCAGCCGCCAAGAAGATGAAGAGAAGTGACAAGGGTGAAGGGATGCCGGAAATGAAAATGAAGCGAAGGAGAGTCGCAGTGGCAGCCAGCCAAGGACAAGGTCCTAGACCTTCTAAGGCTCTAATACCATCCATGTAAGAGTTTTGGAATCCCTTAGTTGTGTTCTCCCCCAATTGGGGTATCATCATGTACATAATATTACTAGCATGTGCATCTCACGCGCATGTTATACAATAGGCTACAAAGGGGTTGGTTGTTTAACAGTTGCATCCACTTTTCATCCAAATAAACAACGTATACAAAGACCCCCTACACTTGAAGCCCCCCCTCTGTGGATGATGAAGATTCAACTCTTTCCATCCATGATGGGCCTTTTGTCCTTGTGCTTCTTCCTTGATGAAATCGGAAGAAAATGAAGTTTGGTTTATGAAAATCAGACTCCCTTATAAATTGCTCCACAACCTGTTCAAAATGACATAAACAGGAGTTAAGAAACTACAGTGAACACTCAAAGACCAGAAATTTTTAATGGCCTGGCTAGCTAGAATTACTCCTCAAAGACACTACAAAATCGATCAAGAAGCCTCCAAACTATCTTTAAAAAGTGTGGTTCCATGTACCCAAATGGCATGTGTGTCAATGTCCTCTCATTCCGAACAATCACATCAATATGGTATGGGGCTATTATTGGGATCCAAACTACTGCTTTATGTGACAGGTTTAGGGGCATCCATCAATGCAACTCTAGGAATGTAACAAAATGTATTCTAATATAAATCAATGGCATGCCAAAACCTGTTCAGGAAAAAGTTTAAAAAGAGTAGAAGGGCTCTTTTTGTATCTTTCTCAACAGAGTTTCCTAGAGCTCTTGACGATGCACCTAGATAACCCACCAAATATTAAACTCCAACTTTAGTCGACATGGAACCATTTTGGTTCACATCATTTGTATCAAAATATTACCAAGATGCAGTCTGACCTGATAAAATTCTCCTGACCCAATAATTCATTTATTAATGGCTTCTCAAAATTATGAAGTAGATAAGGAAGCATAGATAAGGTAGAAACCATGCTACATTTCTAAACTTTGGATAGTTGGGAATCCTGGGCATTGTTTGCCATACTGCACAATTTGCTCAATGCATGGGCGGCTGCTGAGTCTCATGCAATGCAGGGATTAGGTCGCATATCCCCACCAGCGGAACATTCAAAGTCCACTCCTTTTAATATCACATTGGCATGGAATCCTTCTGCAGAAGAGTTTACAAAACAAACAGTTAGAAGTTGAAGAAGGTACTAACCCATTAATACTTGAAGAATCAATATTTACATATTCTATTTTGGAAGTGATAATTGATTCCTAACAGAGATGTCAATTGTTTCTGAAAATAGAGAGAGACATATTATCAACACAAATCCAGCAATGTTGGGTGTTATAATTTATAAATGTGTTCTATGCATGAGATTGACAATGCTTAAAACAAGTACATCAATGAAAGAATGTGCTCTTCATTGCATTTGAATGGAGACAAATAGAATGATATTCATCTGGTTCCCGAATCTGATGGCTCCATTGTACTGTATTTTCTGAAAGAAATAGCTCTCCTCATGCATAACTTCATTGCAAACTATCAAAAGGGTGGCTCCAAAAATAAAACCTTAAAACAACACGAGGTCTCCATGCTTACCTTCAGATGGAAATACACTATAACGCGGTAATATCCAGTTGTTCTCACAACATATATCATCCAATTCCTGCAAACAAGCAAGTTGCCATTAATTAGTAAGAAGAAAACCTTTTTGTTTACATTTGTTAGGGGAAATTCAATAAATTTTATTAAGAACTCACAACATAGAATCTATTTCTCACATTTAGAGCATTAAACCAAAGTTAACATAGAATCTATTTCTCACATTTAGAGCATTAAACCAAAGTCACATGATGCAGGGGAAAAGTTAGCTAATGAGATGCATAAGAACATGACATAGTTTAGAAACAGGGTTTACTAGATAAGTATACCCTAAATGATAAACAATTCGGAGTTGTTCGGAACAATTATAAAGAAGAAGAAGACACAATCATTGGTTTTTTTTCAATCCTTCTACTATATTGTTAGAACAAGGATTACAATGATATCTTGTTAGAACAAGGATTACAATCTGTTCAGAACAACTCTTTTTTGGCTCCAACATTTGTTATCTTATTAACTAACAAAGATTACAATATTCTCTTGTAGAACAAACTCTCGATCAAGAGGCTAATTCCTGGATGCCTAAACAAAATTCTAAAAACCAAACAAGCAAACCAACTCCTACTAAGAAAGTGATTCCTTTGCTTTCCTTCCCCTGCAAGGAAAGCTTTCCCATTTCCAACAAAAATTGAATTAGAAATTTTCAGAATTTTGTAGATCATTTAAGGCGTTGCTCTAAACCCCTTGAGCTAACCGAACAACTCAAATTTCTCTCAAGAACAACTTTCTTGAGAGCTCTGCTTAACAATCTCGACAAAGCTGAATTAGAAACTTCCAAAATTTTGTAGACCATTGAAGGTGTTGCCTTGAACAGCGCGAGCAAACCGGACAACTCGACCTTTCTCTCAGAAACAACTCTCTTGAGAAGTTTGAATTCGCTCAACTGATTCACGACCCGAATCAGTGGATTGCAATATCAAATATGAAGCAATGGTAGTTAGATCCTTTTACACTTATTTTTATTATTTTATTGGATCCTTCACTTATTAAAGAATTGTTGTTTTCCAAAACACCTTTGAATTTCCAAAATCTTCAAGATTATCATAATTAGATCACTTCATAAGTATCATGTATTAAGTCAACATTCCTATATTCACATATATATTTTTATATATTTTATATATATAATATATCATATCGAAATCTCTACCAAATTAAAATCAGACGGGAATTACTACCCCAAATATCATACCAACTCTACCTAGTACCTATCCCTTCAAATTTTATACCATGGAAACCAGGGTACCGCGAATCTGTTCCTAATCCACATACCTCTCGTTCGTTTTGCCATGTAACTATGGTTCTGATTAACGACCAGATCTACATCTCTCACCTTCTCCCTCCTCAATGCAATTCCAAGGCTATATTTATAGGGATTTTCTTATTGTGATTGACAAGGAAACCCATCCAAAATGGGAAACTTTCATTGTCCTAATTGAGCAAGGAAAACTCCGTCCAACAATGAAAATTCCTAATGCTCAAGGAAACTTTCCTTGTCCTAATTGATCAAGGAAACTCCTCTCCAACAAGGAAAGTTTCCTTTTCTTAATTGATAAAGGAAACCTTAACCAAATAGGAAAATTTTCATAACCACTAAGCTCCTAAAGGAAGATCGCCCTGTATCAATAAATGTCCATTTATAAATGACTTGTTGATAGAAATTATCATCCAATATTTGTTTTATCCCTTAACCCTTCCCACCCCAGATGCTGCTGGCTGGGATCGATCCCGTGATATAGTGATACCATCTGCCATTGCTCAACCACTGAGCCATCACACCTTTGGCAAATTATCATCCAATACATGCATGTTTCATGCTAACACCTATAACCTGACACATATACACTAATTATATGTTGCCTAAGTGAGACATCGACAATCATCCTAGAAACAAAGTTTTAGATATAATAAGCCTGAGTTGTAACTTTCCAATAGTGGTGTTACAACATTGGATGCTACTTTGACAATTTCCCATTGAAAGAGATGGTCTATATAAGTTTGAAATTTCTTTTTCAAGGAACCTTAAGAGACAACATTTAGAGCAGAATTATTCAAGATATGACATTTTCACCTAAGTGAGCATTTTGTATTTCAAAACATATCCAAGGATCCTCTCAAAAAAGAATCTTGTATGACACTTATTTCATTCAGATTCTTATATTTGCTCATGATACAAGAAACTTGCAGTTTGCCCTTGGACGACCGACAACATGTGAACCCAGAATAAATTTGTTTATAAGCAATAATATCACCAATTGACAATGTGAGAAACAACTTGCTTAAAATTATTCAAACAGGCATGATACATAATCTCCTAGAGAGACATTCAACAATGTGACCACATTCAAACGTGGTTGGCATTCCACAACCATATTCTCTTTTCTTTTGGATATAATTGGATCAAGGATGCACGAACACAACATGACGATTCAACAATTTCCAAAAAATTAGGACTCGATGACACTTCGAGCCTTATTATTGTTTTTATAAGTTGTTAAATGCTTAATGTCACTTACCACTACCAGTTGGCCTCCCCAATAAAATGTTTTTATTTGCATTTAGTATTAAGCACTTGCAACTATGGAATGCCTATTAAGGACTATGCTCCAAATTTATGTTTAATGCTACTTTAATAGGTGTTATTTTACCATTCTACCTCATCAATTTAAGAAACACACATATGCCACTTGTAACCACTTTATTATATGCTAGTGGTGCATTTGTGATCATTTCAAAATAGAAACCCAATTATATTATTAGGTTTGACCTCGCACCAACTTGAGCCCAGTACCGATCTTGGGCAGGGAAATCATGCATTAAACCATAGGCACGTGTGACAATGATTTGAGATCATCAAATATGAATTAAAGCAGATACTTTAGGCCTATCTCCAACTCTCAAACAGTTTTGTTACTCCTACGTTCCCTCTTTTGAAACAAAATTTGAAGAGTGTGGTGGGGATTCCATTGGAGTTGTTGCCTTCCACTAAACACCTGTAAGTGACTTGAATATTGAATCCTTGCAAGAGGACGCGTCTCTTGAAGATTTTCAAAATTTGCGTACCCAATCTCCTCCGTGTTTGGTGTTGGTGCAGAATGAATCAAGCAAAGGTGCAACACAAATGCTTCCAAATCGGGTGGTGACACCTCTTGACCCCCCCCCCCCCCCCCCCTTTTTTTTTCTTCTTCTTCTTCTACAAACAACTTCAAGTGTCGGCGAACGCATACAAGAGAAGACCTAATTTTTGGTGCTATTTGCACCCAACCAAAAAATGGAAAGTTTAGCGAAGTCTTGACCGTGTCGGGCATGTGTCCGACTAGAATAGGTCAACCATTCCAACACGTTGAGCACGTGTCAAATTCATGTTGGGCTCATGTCCGTGTCCGACTCGAATTCAAGAGTTTTTCCGAGAATCCGTACATTCTTGAACTGGATTGAAAATCTCCCTTAATCTCGTTTTCTAAAAGTCTTCTAGAATATTTCTTAGTCAGACAATTGTTCCAAGTTAACTGGAAACAAGATCTACAAGAAGTTAGCTTAAGTGAAGCTGCGCAACAAAAGCGAAACCAAATTAAAATAGGAAATGTAAATCACATAAGTTGTGAAATCATGAACAAACTGAAATTAAGCAGGAAAAAAATCAGGATTGGAGAGGTCAAACGAGAAAGATCAGCTATGTATGTTGACTGTAGCAAACAAATAAACAGAAAAGATCGGTAACATGCAAGTTCTCGAGCTAGGCAACCAATGTGAGGAGTCAGCAGCAAGGGGAGAAAGGGTCAGGCCAGTCATGGGGGTGGACGACTAGGCCAGTAGGTTATCAGGGATAATGTGTGGAGAGATGTGCAATGAAATACTTTGATTGCATGCCAGACTTGGATACACGACTTAGCTCAGCAAGTTATGACAGGATAATGCCTGTAAGATGTGATGTGATATCCATGCACCTTGTGAGACCCTTGTGTGGGCGAACCTGAGGGGGAAGGTGAGGGTTGAAACCCAATAGGCCCAAGAGGGTTGGCAAGCTACAAAGGGAGGAGATAGTCCCACATCACCTGGGTGTGGAAGGGGGACGTGCTACTTATGTGCGAGGTTGGATCCCCATAGTAACAATGTGTTTTAAAGCCATGCGGGTCGGTTAGGCCCAGAGTGGACAATATTGTTACTGGGCGAAACGGTCGTTACAGAATGGTATCAGAGCCTGACCCAGCCGGAAGTGTGCCGACGTAGACGTTGAGCCAGTGTGCCAACGTGGACGTTGGGCCCTAAGGGGGGTGGACTGTGAGACCCTTGTGTGGGCGGACTTGAGGGGGAGGGTGA
The DNA here is from genome assembly GCA_963556465.1 of Berberis vulgaris. Classification (NCBI taxonomy): domain Eukaryota; kingdom Viridiplantae; phylum Streptophyta; class Magnoliopsida; order Ranunculales; family Berberidaceae; genus Berberis; species Berberis vulgaris. The sequence goes on along the minus strand of OY747136.1, from coordinate 59,022,462 downwards.
GGGTTGAAGCCCAATAAGCCCAGGCCCAAGAGGGTTGGCAAGCTACAAAGGGAGGAGATAGTCCCACATCGCCTGGGTACGGAAGGGGGATGTGCTACTTATGTGCGAGGTTGAATCCCCATAGTAACAATGCGTTTTAAAGCCGTGTGGGCCGGTTGAACCCAGAGCGTACAATATTGTTACTGTGCGGATCGGGTCGTTACACACCTACACATCTGTTTTGCGTTTGCTTTTGCTATTAGACATTTATACAGTTACTACTCATGTTTATGTGAGTGGAGAAAAGAAGATTTCATTTCAACTTTACACAGATATCTGGAACTGTTGAACAGGCACAAAAAAATTTTCACCACTCCAAATGGGCAGAAGATTACCTGTTTTAAGAAGATTGTAATTTCGAAAATTGTAATTACTTGCCTTACATGGATTTTGCAAATAAAGAAGGGTCTCTGATAATCTCTTCCTCTTCAAGCATTTAGGTGAATGTACCTGGCACATATACTTCTCCTTGTAACTTCTAGCAGCATCATTACAAATTTCAATTATAGAGTCCATCTCCAACATCAAGTCATTTCTTTACCTAGAAAGATATAAATTTATAATATGTAAGTAGTACCATGACAGTTTCCCCTTTGTATGGGGTGTGGATAAAGATTGAGGTATTGTTTTTGCAATCATGATCCACACAATGCAATAACAACAAACAAAGTCACTTCTACTTATAGAACTTGCAACCTGGCCAACTTATAACATTTTCAAATACAAATTACTACATATTATAAGTAATTGTACATTAAAACCAAAAATAAACACATCATGGAGAACCAGATATGATTTTTTTTTCTAGCTTTTAATAATTTCCAAAAAAGTTCCTAATACTGAGACACTGAAAAAAAAAAAAAAAACTGCTCTAAGAGTTTTTCATTTATCCATTACAATCGCATACAAGCAACAATAGTTTTGAACAATTAAGATCTTTTCATTTTTAATCAAATCTATCACAAGGCCTGTTCAAACTTTCCACCCAAATTGTCACCGCCAATTTGTTCTGCCCTTTTCGACAATTCCCAAGAAGAAGACGCAGTGGATATAAGAGAGAAATACAAAAAACTAGAGATTTCCTACCTCTAGCGAAACTGGTCTGAATACAGAGGTGGGATGGAAAAATGAAAAAAGATATATATACAAAAAATAAAATTGTTAGGTTTATTGCATGCTATGGGGTCCATGACTTGGCACTTTGGCATAGATTGAGGTCAATCACAGGCTTAATTTGTGAAACTTGAGAGAGGATCGAGGAGAGAAAAGCAAGTCCAACATGTATTCCACTCCATTCTCTTCTCCAAACACTTCTCCTTTGCTATCTCCAACAACTCAAATTGTGTGTTTATTTACCTTACCAAACATTGCTGAAAGATCTTTTGCATACAAAGGCATGGTCATAAAATAGTTTCTTAACGTGTATGAACACTCTGCTCATTTCCTTCAAAGGATGGTCTTTGAATAATTTAAATGGTGTTTGAAGAGTACTAAAATCTAAGATTAGATTGGAGCATTCAAGTCTGGGCTCTAGATGTTTGGCGTCAGTTCTTTTGCATTCAATACCAAAACTACAATCTTAACGACAGAAATGTTAAGTGGTTATGGAGGTCAGGATTTGTTTTTAGTATTTATTGCTGATAATTACTGTAGGTGTTTAATAAACCCCAATCTGTTGGTGTATTTGCTTAGGTCTTCGTAGTTGAACTATTCTTCAGGAGTATCCCTAAAAGCTAGGGCAGTTAGTAGTGTTTGTTTCTGAATTTTATCATTCTGTTGTGCTGAACTTGTAAGGCTATAAATATAGCCAAGTTGTTCTTCAATAAGATATCAAATTTCCAGCCTTCATTCATTTTCTATATACTTTCAGTAAACCTAGAAAACAAGATCTGGTATCAGAGCTCCATATCGGGGCCTGAATTATCAAAGCAGCAGCAATTTTCTTTAGCCTTACCGTATTAAGCAAGAAATGGCAACAAAAGGAAATAGTTTTATACAGCCTTCCATTCCTAAGTTCGATGGTCATTACGACCATTGGGCATGCTGATGGAAAATTTCTTGAGGTCGAAGGAGTACTGGAATCTGGTGGAGAATGGGATTACGAAATATCCTGAAGGAACTGTGTTGACTGAAGGACAACTCAAGACGGTTGAAGACCATAAGCTTAAAGATTTGAAGACTAAAAATTATCTGTTCCAGGCAATTGATAGAGCCATACTGGAGGCGATTTTGGAGAAGGAGACAACCAAGGATATCTGGGATTCTATGAAGAAGAAGTACCAAGGTACGACAAGGGTGAAAAGAGCTCAACTACAGGCTCTTCGAAAAGAGTTTGAGTTGCTGCACATGAAAACAGGAGAAACAGTAAGTGATTATTTTGCAAGAATTCTTACAGTTGCAAATAAAATGAGGATACATGGAGAAAAGATGGGAGATGTGGTGGTCATTGAAAAGATACTTAGATCTATGACTCCTAGATTTGACTATGTGGTTTGTTCTATTGAGGAGTCAAATGAAATCGATGATCTCTCAATAGATGAACTGCAAACCAGTTTGCTTGTACATGAGCAGAGAATTGTCGGACATGGGTTGGAAGAACAAGCTTTGCAAGTCAGTCATGAATACCAGGCACCATTCAGAGGTTGAGGAAGAGGTCGAGGCATCTTTCCCAAAACAAATGTGGAATGCTACAAATGTCATGAAATGGGACACTTCCAATACGAGTGTCCTAAAAGGGAGAGGGAGCACATAGTCAATTATGCAAATGCAAATGATGAACCAATGCTGCTGATGGCGTGTTTAAAGGAGAAAGCAAAACTGGACAGCAAGTCAGTTGCGGATAAAGAACAAGGGATCTTGATGTCTCACACGGGAGAAGTTGCAGGTCATCTAAGTAAAGTATACCTAGACTCTGGTTGCAGTAACCATATGACTTGAGATAGGACTTACTTTTCTCATCTAGATGAAACATTTCGAGAAAAGGTGAAACTCGGCAATAACTCCAGCTTATGTGTAATGGGAGAGGAGATGTCAAGATAGATGTTGATGGCACTGAACATCACATTACTGAAGTATTTTTTGTACCTGAGCTAGCCAGCAATCTGATTAGTCTTGGACAACTCCAAGAAAAAGGATTTGTTGTACTCATTCACAAGAATGTATGCCAAATCCATCATCCAAGACGAGGGCTAATTATTCAGACAAACATGGCTAGTAATCACATGTTTCCTTTACATACAAAAAGTGTGAAGAACAACCATAAATGTTTTCATTCTGCCATTGCTGATGCTAGTTGGTTGTGGCATTATAGATTTGGGCACCTGAGTTTTACAGGGCTGAAAACACTCCAACAGAAAAATATGGTGCATGGATTACTTGCTCTACAAACTCCTACAAGCATCTGCTCAAACTGTATGGTTGGAAAGCATCATAGAGACCCTTTCCCTAAGAAGAGTCACTGGAAATCCTCACATGTACTACAATTGGTGCACTCGGACATCTGTAGACCAATCTCACCAGTGTCAAATAGCGGAAAGAGGTATTTCATATCTTTTACTGATGATTATAGTAGGAAGATATGAATATATTTTCTGCTTGAAAAATCTGATGCATTGAATGTTTTTAAGATATTTAAGTTGCAAGTTGAAAAAGAAAGTAGGAGATATATTGAAACATTACGTACAGATAGAGGGGGAGAGTATACTTCTCGTCCATTTTCAAGTTTCTGTGAAGATCATGGCATAAAACGACAGCTCACTGCATCATACTCACCGCAACAGAACGGAATTTCTGAGAGGAAAAACCATACTGTTCTAAACATGGTGAGATGCATGTTAACCAAGATGAAGGTGCCAAAAAGGTTTTGGTCAGAAGCTGTCAAATGGAGTGTCCACATTCTCAACAGGTGTCCAACTCTAGCAGTAAAAGATATCACGCCGGAAGAAGCTTGGAGTGGGAACAAGCCAGGAGTTGCCCATTTTAGAGTGTTTGGATGCTTGGCATATGCCCATGTTAATTATCAGTTGAGGAGGAAACTTGATGACAAGAGTGTGGCGTGTGTCATGCTCGGGATAAGTGATGAGTCAAAGGCATATCGTTTGTTCAATCCTATAACTAACCGAATAGTGATCAGTCGGGATGTAGTGCTTGATGAAGGAAGAGGATGGGGTTGGACAAGCAACAAGGAGGAAGAGTTGCCACTTGACCTAGAAGTAGCAAATGAGACTATTGAAGACTCTGCAACAAGTAGTGGCACATAATCATCAGCTGAAGAAGAACCTGAGATTGAAGAATCTGATATGAATGAGCAATTGCCGACTATAGAGACAAGACTTAGAAGATCACCTGCTTGGATGACCGATTATGTAAGTAGCAACATGCTTAGTGATGATGAAAACACTGCTCAATTAGTGCTTTATGTGGATACAGATCCCATCATGTTTCATGAGGCTGTTCAGAAGGCAAAATGGAGAGAAGCCATGGAAACTGAATTTGCTGCCATTAAGAAAAATCACACTTGGGAGTTAACAGAGCTCCCACCTCGAGAAAGAACAATTGGTGTTAAATGGATATTTAAGACAATTAAGACAAAGCTCAAGGAAGATGGTTATGTGGACAAGTTCAAAATAAGACTTGTTGTTAAAGGGTATGCGCAAGAATATGGAGTAGATTCTGCTGAAGTTTTCACTCCAGTAGCCAGACATGACACTATCAGAATGGTGATATCTCTTGCAGCACAACACAGATGGGTGATTTACCAATTGGATGTCAAGTCAGCCTTTCTAAATGAGGAGTTAAGTGAGCAGGTCTATGTTGATCAACCTCCAGGTTATGTCATCAAAGGAAAATAACATATGGTGTACAAACTAAAAAAGGCTTTATACGGTCTGAAACAAGCTCCAAGAGCTTGGTACAGTCGTATAGAAGCTTATTTCACAACAAATGGATTTGTCAAATGTCCATTTGAACACACTCTGTTCATCAAACATGGAAAGGATGGTAAATATGTTATTACTTGCCTTTATGTTGATGACTTAATCTATACTGGAAATGCAGATAAGATGATCGAAGAATTTAAAGCCCATATGATGAAGGAGTTTGAGACAGACTTGGGAAGAATGCATCATTTTCTTGGGTTCGAGGTGATACAAGGATTTGATGGCATTTTTGTTGGACAACAGAGATATGCACAAGAAATTCTGGATAGATTTCAAATGAGTGGGTGTAATCCAATTTAGAACCCGATTGTACCTGGAACTAAGCTTACAAAGTATGCAGGTGGAGTAAAGGGGGACAACACCAAGTACAAGCAGGTTGTCGGAAGCTTGATGTACTTAACTGCTACAAGACTTGACCTTATGTTCCCCGTCAGTCTTGTTAGCAAGTTTATGGAGTCTCCCACAAAAGAACACTTTCTGGCTGCCAAGAGAATACTTCGTTATGTTAAGGGCACACTGGACTATGGTTTGTTCTATAAGGCGGGATCAGCGAGCAAGTTTGTGGGCTTTACGGATAGTGACTATGGAGGAGACTTAGAAGACAGAAAGAACACTTTGGGTTACGTCTTCATGTTTGGTTCTTGTGCAGTAGAGTGGGCATCCAAAAATCAACCAGTGGTCACTTTGTTAACCACAGAGGCCGAATTCATTGTAGACGCATTCAGTGCTTGCCAGGCTGTGTGGATGAGACGGGTTCTAGGAGTAGTTGGATGTGTACAATCAGAGGCTACACAAATTTATTGTGACAACAATTCAACCATTAAGTTGTCAAAAAATCCAGTTTTGCATGGGAGAAGTAAGCATATCGATATTCGATTCCATTTTCTGCGTGATCTTGCAAAGGATGAAATCATCGAGCTGGTACAATGTCAAAGCAAAAATCAAATTGCAGACATACTCACTAAACCATTCAAGCTGGACTTGTTCATCAGGATGTGAGAAATGCTTGGGGTCTGTTCAAAGACAGATTTAAACTGAACTTAAATCGAGTTCAGTTTAGGGGAGAGTGTTAAGTGGTTATGGAGGTCAGGATTTGTTTTTAGTATTTATTGCTGATAACTACTGTAGGTGTTTAATAAAACCCAATCTGTTGGGGTATTTGCTTAGGTCTTCGTAGTTGAACTAGTCTTTAGGAGTATCCCTAGGGCAGTTAGTAGTGTTTGTTTCTAAATTTTATCATTTTGTTGGGCTGAACTTGTAAGGCTATAAATATAGCCAAGCTGTTTTTCAATAAGATATCAGTTTTCTAGCCTTCATTCCTTTTCGATATACTTTCAGTAAACCTAGAAAACAAGAAGAAATGTAATTTTGAATGACGAATAGGGTAATAGTAAGGAAATTTAAGGTCATCGATGACATATACTGTTTAAACAGTCACGAAAGATCGATGCCAGGTCAAATCAGGTTGTGATAAAATGATGTTATTTTTTGGGCAATGAAGTGATGTGAATGAAAACAAGATCAATACTGGTACTGAAACAAATGCTGACGATCGGTGAATGCAAATGAAAGGGGACAAGAAATTCAACACTTCTTTTCTCTATGACAACTTAACCTAGATCAACAGTGGTACTAAATCAAATGGCGCTGATCAGAGCCAAAATGGAAATAAAAATTGGAAAATGATTTAGCTTAAGAATACCCACCTGTTGTGAACTTTTTTACATGTGGACAGCTATCCATGGTCGAACTCTAATATATATAAACTTCAAATACCATTTCTTGCAAATACCGGAATACTCTGAATACGTACACATTTTCTGAGGTAGAGGTGGAGAGCATCGATCACATCTCCATCTATATTATAATTCAGAGTGGTGTTTTACTATTCATTGCTGACTGGGACAAAGTCAAATCGAAAAGATTAGAGATAAAAGATGGTTAGGATTGAAAGTTGGAAAATGTATTGAATTTGAAGGTTGAGATTCATTTCCTATGATGACATATTTGTAAATATAAAACATGTAGAAGGGCAAAATAATGAAAAACTTTTGAAAAAATTTAGTTGAATGTACATGTGGCAGAGAGAGAAAATATTGTGTTTTCCTTTTAGCAAAATTAAAATTATCATAACTATATACATCGTTGTTGGATTTTGATAAACTTAGTATTGTTGAAATGCATTTTTGAAGATCTTTTGAACAAAATCAATAATCAATACAAGGGCCAAAATATTAAAAATATGGTTTTCATAATTAAAAAAACGTATAATGTATTACACGTCTTTAATATTTTTCAATATTTTTAAAAGCAATGAAATTGGCCGACCATACCATAAAAAATGAGTTAGGCATCTTAATGCACATTTAAACAAAAACCCTAAATTTCATGTTTTGGCGAATTTAAAAAATTGAGGGAGAACTCATTCTCGTATTTTAAAATTTTTCCCAAGCTGATTCAAATTTGACTGAACAAGATTACACTTCAATACTAATTGAAAGCGAAAATGAGGATAGTGACGAAAATGTTTAGTACAAAATAATTAGCAAAAATAAAATTATGTGGAGTGCCAATGGCACAAGGCATACTCTATTTTCTTACAAATACCATCACAATTTTTATTCACCTCCTCACAATCATTCCCAATACTGTTCACCACCCCCTTTCGTTATTCACCACCACACAAACCTTCCTTATCTCACCATCTAGACCCAGCATGCCATGTGTCCTTTCCCCCTCCCCATTGGTCCCGCCCTGGTGTCGCTCCTCCACAATGTCATCTTTAACCTCCAGACTTTCCTTACTATGGGAACTTTCTCTATCGGACTCTTAACTCTTCTTCTTCCAACCCACGTTAGCCTCTCCACCACACCTTCCGCCATATCAAATACAATCAAGGCCTCCTTGCCTCCCACCATCACCACAGGCGACCACTGGACAGCAAACGCTTGATGTCCAACTCCTAATCAAAATAATAAACAAACAAGGAAATGTAAAATGACGAAACAAATTAATGTTGACGACCAATCTGATCTCGATGCTACTTTCTAAATCTATCTAATAAAACAGGACTTACAAGTTTGATCCAAATCAATTTTAACTGAATTAAAGATTGATTGTTGTTCTTCACTAGTTAGGTAATTATCCCACCATCCTTTGAGAAGCCCAGAAAAGCAAACAATGATAAGAGAGGAAATAGTCCTATCATTTTGCCTTCACTACGATGAGCCGAAGCCATCATAACCATTTCCTGGGTTAACTCAATGATATTTTCTTCAGTTAAACCATCTATATTCCAAGTATAGTTGTTACTGGTAGAAAATGACCCATAGACTTGAAAAGGTTTTTCTACCCAGGACATCTAACAACAGATAAGATAGATGACAGAGAGATGATAAACAGATGATATGCAGAATAAGAAACAGAAATAAATTACAAAATTAATCAATATAGAAATTATTTCTTTAAACTATTAAAATGAACGGTGTCGATACTAGGGTTTAGCTAGTATAACGAGATGTTCAGATAATAATAGTTCTTGGAAAGATGAGAGAAAAGATAAGATTACAAATGAAAACTTAAAACTTACAGATAAAAGGCGTAAGGATTTTCACATTCGAAACTTGCTTACCCTAACATTCAAGACTAACATACTTATATAGATAGATCCAAGCAAAGATAAGCCTTGCTGGAGGATAGGGTTGGTGGACGATTTGTCCTTTGTAATTGATTGAGATGTGAATACTATTCGCATGTGATTGTCGACAGGTATTGTTAAAGATGCTTTAACCTGTAGCTGCTTTTGTAGTAGATGAACAATGGCTTCACGTGGATGCCTTTGAAAGATGTTGTCGGGCTGTCTGGAGCGAAAGTCTTTTGTTTTGTAGTGATGCTGGTAGATGCTGCCTTTTTGTGGACAGTGGTGTCCATTAATTGGTTGGAGAGAAAATGTTATAACAATCATCCTCGTTAAGGGGAACTGTTGGTTCGTCTTCTTCATCTGACTCTTCTGAGCAGATCTTGGAAAGGGTCTCAAATAGTTGAGCTTTTGTAGGTTTTCCTCTGAGCTGTTTCCATATATGTTGACGGAGAAGTTTTGCATCAGAGAAAGGTTCAATGGGATTCACCTGAGGAGCAGGAGAATGACTCTTGCCGGAGAAGAAGCGGAAAACTCCTTCTTTTGTAACTTTGGAGTGGTCAAATTGTGCCCACCATTTAACTTTAAAACAGCGGCAGAACCACATTGGAGCATTCTTGGATTGGTATGGTTTGCACAGAGCCGTGCAAGTATAATCCCAGCATAAGATCCAGGACAAACCCAACCTGATGAAGAACTAAAGGGACAATACCTGTTCTGTTACAGGAATTGGAGGTTGGTACTTCTCTTGGAAAATCTTCCATCATTCTTGAACAGCAGGAGGAAGAATATCTTGGATTTGGTGCCGAAGTTTGCGGCTTTATAAAACTGGTCATGGAAGAACCAGTTGCTTCTTCTTCTTGGTTCAACGTAGTGAACTTTTGAGAAAGGGAAAGGGCATAAGAAAGAGGGGCTTGATGCTTGGACGCAGAAGGAGCCATAGCATATTGGGATTTTGATTTAGGTTTAGAAAAAGGAGGAGGACGTGAGGAAGATGAGTTCTTCTCTAACTCATCTTTGCAGGAATTCTCTGGTTAAAAAATCAGCAAGAGAATTATATGTCCCTTTTATAAACTTAATTTCAAAATCAAAGGCTGAAAGAAGACCTTGCCACCTGGCAAAGATCTGTTTTGACACGAGATTTAAAACATCTTTTGTTAAAATCTCTTTGTCAGATTGACAATCAACTTGTAAAAAAAAAATTTGATTTGTTAAATCATCTTGAAATTTCATGATGCATAAAACAATTGCTAGAACTTCTTTCTTGACTGTTGAATAATTGAATTGGACTGGATTCCAAATACCAGAATGGTATCGGACTAATTGGATAGTAGAATCTGAGAGTCTTTGTTTAAGAATACCACCGTATCCTAAATTAGACGCATCGGTTTCTACAATTTTGAAAGCATCTGGATTGGAAATCCCTAGACACGGGAGATTCTTGACTTTGGACTTGACTTGACAGACAACCTGGGAATGGGCTTCAGTCCATGGGCCGGTTTTTCTTAAGTCTGGCAAAAAGATGTTTAACTAAAACTCTAAGGCCTTTGTAAAAATCTGCAACATAGTTAAGAGATCCTAAAAACCTTTGTAATTGGTTTTTATCTTTTAACTCATCTGGAAATTTATTTGCAAAATCAATTGCCCTAGAAATGGGTGTGACAGTCCCATGAAAAATCTTATGTCCGAGAAATCAAACATTGGTTTGGAAAAGATTGATTTTTGTTGGAGAAAGAACTAAACCACTTTCTTTGATAATTCTTTCAAATTGGTACAAATGTTTCCAATGGGCTGGAATTGATTCAGAGAAGACAAGTATATCATCGATATACACAATTGTAAAATGTGAGAAGGGGGATAGAATATCATTCATGATATTCTGAAACTCACTGGGAGCATTCTTGTTTGGAATAGGGTATCTAGAAGCTCTTGAATCTTTTGAATCTGAAACATATCCCCCACTCATTTTCTCAAACATCTCTCTCTCAAGGTTTTGGTTCACATCGGATCTAGGGTTCATTCGACCATGCAACCCTCTCATAGCAAGCACAATGGCTCCAAAGTGTCCAATTCTCTCCCCCATCTCTCATTTTTCTTCCAGAGAGTCTCTGCTCTCATTTATCTTTACGTGTGGTTAATTGAGTTTAGGGCATGGTTGGTGGTTGGTTTAGGAAAGGTTTAGTTTGATTTATTGGTTCATTCCAGGTAAATATTGGTTCAATTATTAGTCCATGTGATTATATTTGATGCTAGTAGTTTACATACCCTAATTATTTGTTTTGCTTATTGATAACCTCCAAAATTAATTATGCATGAACTTTGATTCAGTGCTCCTGAAATTTGAATTGTTTAATTTGAAATCTATAATCTCTTATTAGAATCCATGGAAGTCTGATTTTGAATGAATTAGAGAATTAGAGAGGTCATTAGTGTTCATTTGCAAATATGAAAGGAAAAGATGATTTTTTGGTACAAGCAATGACTCCAAACTGTGGCCCTTGGTTTATTGGGAACCATAGGATACTCTGCCAACATTATTTTAAGAAATATTCAGCTAAATAAAATAGAGAATGGCCTAGAAAAAAGAAATTACGTAAATATTTACATTCAAGTACTATTTAGTATTTATGATATTTAATTTGAACAAATTAGTTGGATAAGTACGTGGTTTTGGTGGGATCCTGTGATGACCCCCTCCCGCACTGTACCGATACTGTCCGCTTTGGGCTACCATCCGGCCCTCATGGCTTTAAAACGCGTCTGTACAATGGGGAGCTGACCTCGCACATATAAGGATCATCCTCCTCCCCTACCCAGTCAATGTGGGACTATGATTCCCCTTGTAGCTCGTCCAACCTCTCTCGGCCTATTGGGCCTGTTGGGCTTCAACCCTCACCCTCACCCTCACCTCAAGTCCGCCCACTTAGGGTCTCACAGATCCTATACGACTACACCACATTCCCCCATCCTTCATTTGACCATCCCCCACAAGGACCAAACGTATTGGCGAGTTGCCTAAGGCACGACTCAGTGACCAGAGTGGCATGCCAAAGGCATGACGGCACGGGTACGCTACAAGAGAAAAGTATGTTGTCGCGCCAATAACATGGGTAATACACGAGTAGTTGATAACACAACGAAGCTCTTGATGATAAGTATGTCATTTAACGTAAAATACTAATCTTAAACCCTAATTATTGACACTTTGAAGCAACAAAGTTGACACTGAATCTATTACCTGTATTGAGAATAAATTGAAAATATTCTAATTGATTGAGAATATATTGAGAATACTCTGATTGATTATGTCAATATTGTTGATTAGGAACTAGAATATTGGTATTAGGAATGTTGCTTATTGAGTCAAGATTGTATAATAGTTTTAAGGAAGTTAGCATATTATATTGTGAATATTCTCTCACAATATTCTTTTGATTAGTTTGTATATAAACAGGAGAATGGAATGAGAAAGGCAGAACGTGATTCACACAAAATCAATTCTTTTGTGTTTGTTATTTTGTCATGGTATCAGAGCAATAGCAATAGCCATAACCATAGCCATTAAACACCGATCATGGCTGGCGGCTATAAGATGACTGGTAAGCCTTGGATTATTGACACAGGAGCTTTGAATCACATGACTGGCACGATCGGGGATCTCCGTGACTTACGGGAAATTGCCCAATGTCTCGTAGGATTGCAAGATGGGAGTAGCGCCATCGCCACTAAAGAGGGGACGGTCATTCTTGACAAAAATTTATCTTTGAAAAATGTTCTTTATGTGCCAGGGCTAACTTGCAAATTAATTTTTGTGTCGCAATTGACTGATCACTATAATTGTTTTGTCCAATTCACTAATGGTCTGTGTGTTATACAGAACTGCACTTCGAGGATGTTGATTGGTGCGGGTGAAAGACGAGATGGACTCTATTACTTCCAGGGGCTGCCACGGGTTCACGCAATGACGGCCAAAAGTGTGGTATCTCTTGATCTGTGGCATAAGCGACTGAGTCATCCATCTCTACAAGTAACAAAGTTAGTTCCCGAAGTAAGTTCTAGTGAAATGAACAATACCTTCAATAAAAATTGTGATGTCTGTCAGAGGGCAAAGCAAAGTAGAGATAAGTTTCCTGTTAGTGAACATAAAGCTTCGGCTATTTTTGAAATTATTCACACTAATTTATGGGGACCTTATAGAACAACTGCTCTTGTGGTGCTTCTTATTTTTTGATCATCGTTGATGATTTTTCCCGTGCTGTATGGATTTATTTGCTTGTTGACAAGAAAGAAGTCTCTCATACCGTTAAAATGTTTTTTTCGATGGTTGAGAGGCAATTTGATAAAGAAGTCAAAATTTTGCGCAGTGATAATGGCACTGAATTCACTTGCCTGCGACAATATTTTCTTGATCATGGGATTGTGTTTTCAAACGTCTTGTGCGGGAACACCTCAACAAAATGGGCGGGTTGAACGGAAACACCAACATATTTTGAACGTAGCTCGGGCGCTGCATTTCCAGGGCTCTCTTCCAATTGAGTTTTGGGGAGAGTGTGTGTTGACAGCTGCCTACTTGATCAATAGGACTCCCTCCTTGATCTTAAATGGGAAAACGCCCTATAGTGTCTTATATGGCAGCGCACCTACTTACGCTCACTTGCGCATTTTTGGGTCCTTGTGCTATGCGCATGTGAGGACGGGGGATAAGTTTGCAAGTAGAAGTCGTAGTGCGTCTTTGTTGGGTACCCTTATGGAAAAAATGGATGGCGTTTGTATGACTTGGAGAAACGGGATTTCTTTGTTTCTCGTGATGTTGTGTTCTCGGAAGGAGTTTTGCAGATAATTTTAAATTAGACCACGATGGCCTGCCTAATGTTGAGGTCGTTCATGAGGACTTTGAGGAGACATCTACACCTGTATTGAGGGGGGGTGCCGCGGAGTTTGTACAACCAGAAGAGGTTGTTGGGCAGCCGGTTTGTGAGAACCAGGAGGATGCCAAGGAGTTTGTACAGCCGGAAAGGGCTGCTGGGCAGCCGGTTTGTGCGAACCAGAAGGACAACCCGGAAGAGAATCAGGAAGATATGTTGGGCAGGGGTCAACGCAGAAGGCAAGCCCCGGTTCGACTCCGTGATTATGTTACTCATACCATTCAGAAAATGAGTCCATCCGTATCCGCATCACCTGCACCACGACATTCCTCAGGTACACCCTATCCTATAGCACACTACGTGAATTGTGATAATTTTTCTGTGCGACATAGACATTTTCTTGCAGCCTTGACAGCAAATCGGGAACCTGTGTGCTATTCTGAGGCCGCGAAAGACAGTCGCTGGCGGGATGCCATGTGACAGAAAATTGAGGCTCTTGAGATTAATGAAACCTGGGTTGTCACAGAACTGCCACCAAGAAAGAAAGCTCTAGGATGCAAGTGGGTATACAAGATCAAGTATCATTCTGACGGCACCATTGAGCGATTGAAGGCTCGGCTGGTTATTCTTGGGAATCATCAAATTGAAGGAATTGATTATACAAAGACATTTGTTCCAGTAGCCAAGATGGTTACAGTGAGGGTTTTTCTTGCCGTTGCGGCTGCCATGCATTGGGAAGTTCATCAGATGGATGTCCATAATGCATTTCTACATGGTGACCTTATGGAGGAGGTATACATGAAATTCCCCCCGGGTTTTCACGTGGGGACTTCCGGGAAGGTGTGCAAGCTTAGGAAATCATTGTATGGGCTGAAGCAGGCACCCCGGTGCTGGTTCGCTAAACTGTCAACTGCCTTGAAGAAATATGGTTTTCAGCAATCTTATTCAGATTATTCTTTGTTTACTCTACAGCGAGGCGCGGTTCAGCTCAGTGTTCTTGTTTATGTCGACGATCTCATCATCTCTGGGAGTCATCCGGTTGATATACGGAAATTCAAGGATTACCTCAGTGCTTGTTTCCACATGAAAGATCTGGGTCCTTTAAAGTATTTCTTGGGGGTCGAAGTGGCACGCGGACCAGATGGGTTTGTGCTTTGTCAATGCAAATACACGCTTGATATCATTTCTGAAGCCGGATTGCTAGGGGCAAGGCCTGCGACGGTGCCATTGGAACAGAATCATCGACTCGCCTTGTCCACGAGTCAAGAGCTCGTCGGAGCCTTACCGTCGCTTGGTGGGACGGCTAATTTATTTGTGTTTCACTCGACCCGAATTATCTTATAGTGTTCATGTTTTATCTCAATTCATGCAGCATCCTCGGGCGGACCAATGGGAAGCTGCTTTGCGGGTGGTCCGGTACTTAAAAGGTAATCTGGGTCAAGGTATACATTTGAGTAGTAAGTGTGACATGCAGTTACATGGGTGGTGTGACGCTGACTGGGCCGGATGCCCTTTGACTCGGCGGTCCCTCACTGGTTGGTTGGTGTTCCTTGGGAACTTGTCAGTATCTTGAAAGACGAAGAAGCAACATACAATATCCCGCTCCTCCACAGAGGCGGAATACCGGTCTATGGCTATGACTACATGTGAGTTGAAATGGCTAAAAACTATTTTAGCTAGCCTCGGGATGCCTCATACACGTCCTATGTCTCTTCATTGTGATAGTCAGGCGGCTCTCCATATATCTCAAAATCCCGTATTTCATGAACGGACAAAACATATTGAGGTCGACTGTCACTTTGTCCGTGATGAAATTGTTGTTGGCCATATCAATCCCACATTTGTCCCGTCCAATGCGCAACTCGCTAACATTTTCACAAAGGCATTGGGCAAACGACAATATGAGTATCTACTTCGCAAGTTCGGAATACGAGATCTCCATGCACCAACTTGAGGGGGGGTATTGAGAATATATTGAGAATATTCTAATTGATTGAGAATATATTGAGAATACTCTGATTGATTATGTCAATATTGTTGATTAGGAACTAGAATATTGGTATTAGGAAGGTTGCTTATTGAGTCAAGATTGTATAATAGTTTTAAGGAAGTTAGCAGATTATATTGTGAATATTCTCTCACAATATTCTCTTGATTAGTTTGTATATAAACAGGAGAATGGAATGAGAAAGGCAGAACGTGTTCACACAAAATCAATTCTTTTGTGTTTGTTATTTTGTCAACTTGGAAAAAAAAACTCTGGTTGACATGCAGTGTTACAAAAAGAAAAGATGTAAGTGTGCCTCTTCATGTAACTAAATATAACCACTACTATACTATGGGGTGATATTGCTAGCAACACCTCTCTACCATCAAAAGTACAAAAAATTCTCTGGTTTGTTTGTTCATTGGAGAAGAAAAAAGATTACAAAGAAAATAAACGGTATCAAACCCCACCTCATCCCTGATTACAAAGGAAAACGAGAGAGGGGATAAAGAAGAGGCGCTTAGTGTATGCCAGCTCCTGGATTGTCAAGATCAACCATGATTCCCACAGTTGTTGCCCTTGTCATTTTCTACTATCCAAACCAGGATTGATTTCCTTCCCTTCATCCACCCACAGATACTCACATCAAGAGTACCACAAATACCCAGTTGTGTACTTGCAATCATTGTCCATGATGCTCCATGAGTTTCTGTTGTGGTGGAAAATTCGTTTTATACTCTTGGCATGTCACAAAATCTAGCAATTTGAGATTGCATTGATCAAGGTCCTAGAATGAACTTATCGAAACTTGGACATCAGTTAAATCTAACGGTAGGTTATTTTCAAGCAACAAATCATTTTGCATCTCCTGAGTAACAAATGACCTAAAATTCGATGCCCTACGTAACACTACTGTGGAGGTAACCTTGAAGTTCCACGATCGAGCTACAACATATCATGTTTTCAAAGAAACAATCAAGCACTTCAGGATACTAGAGCTCATGAATTCTGGTAAATCGAGTTGTAAGTCTGTCCAGTGGAACACGGACTAACAATCATTTTCACCAACATTATATTTGATGCAGTTATCAGACAAGTTAAAAAGGCTAAATGACACACAATTAGCAAGAGTTTCCATGACATACAACTAGCAAGTTGGTGATCTTAGTTCAAGAGCCCATCGCTGTGGCAAAAGAACATGGACTCATTTACATGTTGAAAATTATATAACACACAAAACCATGCTAATGATTTAAATGTAAGACTTAGCAGGATAAAAAACAATAAAAGATGGTCTTAGTTCAATACCATATGTGTTCCTTACGTTCCCTTTCAGTATCACATGAAATGTAAATAGAAAACGGAAGAGCAAAAAGAGGTTGACATATAATACCACTTAGGAACGTCTGAAGACTTTTTTCACATAGGGCAATCTCATCATCCAGGTGCCGTTGCTGATGAGTCTGCAAATATAACCAAACTCTGTTAAAATTAAGGCATATGAGAAATGCATTCTCAAGAGAGCTTGGAAGTGAAAGCACATACCAACTCATTCCGTTTTCTTAAAAGAACACTGAAGGAAGCTTGGTACAACTCGTTCCTCTTTGAATCCGTTACACCTTGTAGTTTGTCTAGTTTTGGGGAATCAGACATAAATGGAATGATAGGATAATCTCTTGCCGGTGTTTTATCCTTATCACGTGAACCATTCATGTGGGTATCATTTCCGCCAGCAACATTTTTGTCTGTGCTCTCCTTGTTGCATGTTTTCTTCACCAAACTAACCACCTGCTCCTGGCAATACGATGAAAATTGCTTTTAAATTATGAGAATATGAAGCTAACAAAGTTAGAACATTAAATATGTGGATTGTAAGGGGCCTCCCCAACTGTGTCACTTTTATGCTATTTGTTTAGTCTTCCATGGTTAGTATATAGTGAGGGTGGTTTGGTTATATGGTAGTTTATTACAACTAGTTCTCTTCTCTGCCTACAATGGGGTTTCTTTATTCAGTTCATGTAGGTTTCTGAACTTGAAAGAGTTGATTAATTGTGAAGGTTTCACTATGAATTGAGATGGGTTTTTGGTAATGAACAGATGATCCTTACTCTAGACTTCAACAAGCCAGCCGTTATGCAAAGATTTCACGGACCATGAGAAGACCTTTTGTCTCATGGCAAAATCCTCCCAAGAAAGAAAAACAAAAAAAAATACCATCAATGAAAAGGTGTGATTGCAGAGCAGCTTCAACTACATTTTTGAAATTAAGGGAGTATTTTAGAAATAGACTACGCCTATAGGATTACGTGAACTTGACGTCATGGAATGATTATCTGACTTTCCAATTTGTTTCAGAGCGTCAATCGGCCTGCAAATTCAGTTGAAGAAATCTGAACATCCCAGTCCGTTTGGAAGGCTTGATCAGCACCCTTGATGCATCTTAATCCCTGTTCAATTCTTGTTGCTTTGCAGTTAGCTAATTTTCTGTTAGGAAATGTACCATTCGTGTTGGATGTGTTAATCAGCCAGTTCTAAACTTCCAACAGATTTGTTAAATTAAAGACTGATCACCTTTTTTGGTAGGAAATTAATATCAGTTCTTTCCGGTATGAAAAATTCTTAAAAGTGTATTTGTTTCTATGCTTTACTTTTCAGTCAGGCCCACACAGCCATCACAAAAGTAGACCCACACCACTCACCACATCAAGTTTTTAGCCTCTGTCTTTGTGGGTCAGGTTGTGCAGCCATAAAAGAAAAAAACTTGTGCTAAAATGGGAGATAACGTGATTGCATGCCACATGAACCACAGTTGATCCAATGGTGATATCAGACAGTTAAAGAATAAACGAGTTAGATTAAGCACAAAGGGAACATGTATTAAACTCATTGATGTACTCAGAGCAGTGTAGTCAAGGCACAGGCAAGGCACACATTGAAAATGCCTGAGGCGCAAGGTGAGGCATGAGGCACACTTGGTGTAACAAAACTTACAGAACTTCCTAGACTGGCCAGAATCCAAATGAGAGCACAATAAGGTCTCAAAATATATCAACATATATAATACGAGCTTCAAGTAATTTGCAAGCATACACTAAATTACACCAAAAAAGTTGCAGAAGGCACAAAAAGGGAAACAGGAACATGGGGATGAGAAAGGAAGAGGAAAGCAAAACAATAAATTGAAACAAATAATGAAAACACATAATAAATAAATGTATAAAAATTAGAGAGAAAAAGAAGAAGAGAAAGGAGGCAGAAGGAATGGCCAGTAAGGTATAAAATAAAATTTTAAAAGAGAGAGAGAGAGAAGATGAAGAGAGAAAAGAGACGAAGGATGAGGTAGTAGTACCTGGAGATAGCTGGATTGTCTCCACAACCTTAGCAGTGGCAGCAAGGGGCTTGCTTCACCCTCAAATTTTTATTTTTTTTCTTGCATAGTTGCAAATTTTTTTTTCTTTTCTTGCATATATAGTGCATTGTAACTTTTAACCGATAGAAAGGGAAAAAATGAAAATACATATATAGTGCATTGTAACTTTTAACCGATAGAAAGGGAAAAAATGAAAATAACTATGGTGTGTGCCTCAGTCACTAGACACACCTAGGTGCAAAAGAGTGCACATCTTAGATTAGCGCCCTGCCTTGCTTCAAGTTAAGGTTGTGGTGACGTAAAACACATCACCTTGACTACACTACACTAAAGTTATATCACTTCAATCCGGCCAGCCATTACACCTGATCATGTATCCAATGCCAGAAAAGCATGCACATGCCTAAGATATTATACTAAATCACCAAGGAAATGCATTCCTTTGGATAGCATCTTCTATAGGAACCGGAACGACATCTTCTTTAATTGATTTGTTACACTTCATCATATAAAACTGAGTAGTTGTCTTCTCCTCGCTTAGCGAATACACAACATGGCTTTCTAAAACCTTGAGATCAGACAGACCATTACCTGTTCCACATATACATCATTACTCTGCACTAGCAGTTAGCAACTCCTTTTCCAATAAAAAGAAAATAAATTCAAGGAAAAATATCTCCCACAACATAAATACATCATCAGTACATACAGACGAGGAAAGTCAAGGTCATTAGTCTACTTTGCCTTCATCTATCTTTTACACTTCGGAAATTCTAGGGGTCGAGGGAAGGAACGAGGAAAAGCGCTGATGCTTGTCTCGAGGAGGATGGGTGGTTACACCCATCCCTCGCTCCTTCCCTCGACACCTAGAAGGACTCTTTACACTTAGAACATCATGGTAACTTTCAGTACTGTCACATCAGTATCTTCTTAAATTATGCATTCACGATCAAATATTAATCATCGACTCCCTTATGTAGAAAGTCCATCATTAAGAAGTGCAATAGGAAAGCAAATATTATGTATTGGACCCAATACACGAACATGATTGTCTACGACTCGACTTGGGCCTTAACTGTCCCAGGAATGTAGTAGTCAATCAAACTCAAGTATCCGGGATCCATAAAACTAGGAAATGTGTGATCTGCACAAATTCAGCAGTTTTTTTTTTCTTCAATTGGTAAAGATTACTCGAAGCTGAAGCGTCACATTTCCAGATACAGCTAAATATGCGTGTAACTACATAGATTTAATTTTTCCTCATTTCATTTTCGGTTCCTGTCTTAGTGGTTTCCTCCGCTATTGAGGCGTAGCAAACATGAGTAAGTGTAGCTTGTATATTTAGAAAGCTTGTCAAATTTTACTATAGTTACAAGTAGCGAGTGTTTTAGGCATAACATATTACACCTCAAATTTATGTATCATAAATTGCTTAAGATTTTGAAGCACAGCTGCACAAGCATAGGGTATCCCAAATTCCCAATTAATATTTATTCCCAAAAAAAGTGTCATGAACATGCTTAAACGTTAACATGCATATGCAAATCCAACCAGTATGCGCTAGAGTCTATAAACTATCAAGTGCTGCATACTTGTATCGTCAAACACAAAAAGTTTGCCATAGTAACCAACTAACGATAAACCCAAATGTGCAAACTATGTATGTCTAAAAGTATCAAGCTATCAAAATGTGCAAATTATCTATCAAGCTATCAAAAATATGCAAACTAACCATGTATACCATACCACAACCCTAAAAGTATCAACCATCAAAAGGCATAAAATTGGGCATCAAGCTGCAGATTATCCCAAGTAGAAGAAGAAAATTGCTCTGGTTGCAGACTTTGATTATCCTCTTGCTGGGATATCAGATCCGAGTGTTCCTGATGACATTCTTGTTGTTCCCACTACTAGCTATGATAAGTTATGGCTACTAGTTTCAAGGCTCCTCTCCTTTGATACTGAGGATGAGCTCTTCAAATTGGAGAATGACATAGATGTGTGGTCCGGAATATGTGCACATGTGGCGCATGGGACTCATGCATTAATAAGATTTAGGGGATTTCTTTTGCTGATTTGTTTCTTTCTAAGAAGAAAATAATTTAAGGACAAATCCTTGTACTCAGAAACACTATTAGCTCATACTTGTATAGGAATCAAAGGTACAAAATTGGAAATTAGGTTTTTCCTACGACAATCCCCAGTTGAAATTGATGGAAATTTGAATCTTCAGGTTATTTTCGTAAATCTTTTATGCTTCATAAAATTGCATCAAACCTTCCAATATAGCTATCTTCCAGGCATCCAGTTGTGAACACTTTTCAACAATGAACTTTAATTAGTATAGAATTCCAGATCGTCCAACGCTAAAGTTATTATATAAACAGAAAAAAGCAGCAACATATAACAAAAATAATGTGGTAAAGAGAATCTAGTTAACTCATATCCTAAAAGCACCTGGGAAGTGCACATTGGTCATGTATGCATATACATGTTGTAGTTTCTTTAGCTAACTAAATAAAATCTTCAAATTATAGTGCACCTGTTGTTTCTTTTAACTGCTGAAACTGCGAGTTGCTTCAAAAAAGCTGAATTCACACTCTGTTCATCTGTCAACAGCCTTTTACTAACTTTGCTCTTTTGTTTCAACTCCTTGGCTTCTAGTGTTTCTTCTGATCTATTATTACTAGCACACCTTTTTTCTATCAGTGACCAAACCCCCTCGGTGATGCCACTGAAAAGTAGAAAGCAGTTTTCCCTGTTAGAGTCGATTAGGAAGACTGCAACTTTGGTGATAGGCCATGCTTCCATGTATGGAGCTACTCCTGTCACATCTAACCCACTGCAAATATTGCATGCATCCATGATTGCTTTTTCCATGATTGGAAACTGTTCAGAGCTGTTTTGCGTTTGTTTCATGAATGCCACCAGCTTCGGTTGCAAATCACAGCCAACTTGTGGAATGATTCATAATCTAGGAACTCAAGTTGTGGAAACTGTTTTCTGTGGTAGTAATTGTACAGCAACACAACTGCATGCATCTGAAACAATTAATTATGTTAAAACTGGTATATAATCCTAATGAGTGACTAAAAGATAGCTCTTTTTTAATAATTTTTTATGACTAAAATTTCTTTATATCTAACCCCAATTGTGAAAATTGTGTGAAGGATAAAACCAACTTATGCTTCAAGCTAAGAGTCCATAATGTTACACAAGCTTGATTTTGTAAAGAAATAGTACTAAAATGAAATTTCTTTCCCTAACTAAGTTTTTTTTATCAGAGATGAAACTCGAGTAAAATAAACAACAGTCAGTACAACATCATGATGGACTGTGTAAAACCAAATTCAGCCTATTGATGCTTGAGAGCCCTCTCAAATGGTACCCAACTTTAAGAGGAAATCCGAAAACAAAATCAACATATTGATATTTCTCGAAATCCACATCTGGGAGCCTTGAGCACCGTTGTATAGGGCGTATGCCCAAGGCTGACATAGCATTTACACGAACCTGATATCCTTCATGTATGTTTACCAAGCCAAAATTTTTACACAAGGAGCATAGGTCGGTCATGTTCACAACCCACCCCAACAAAGACCGTCTATGTTTCTAAGACCCAAAATCTGCCATTTAGGAGAAGATAAACTTTAAACACATATTTCATTCAGCAAATCGCAAAACCCATTCTTAATAAGTGGTTAATACAATTTGTCTTGAACTTTACTTGATCACTTTATGGAAAACCCCATTTCTCTAAGCTCAACAATAAAAGATTTCAAATGTAATGCACTGAAAACCCCAATTACGTTGTAAACTCTCAGAAATGGGTGCCTAAACCAAATGGGGTCTAAGAGAAAGTGAAAGTAAACATAACCACATTCATTAACATATCAGAAACCTGATTTGTTTCAACATGGCAAGGATGATGAAAGAAATACACAACCGTGCATTAAGGTACAATGTAGCAAAAATGTGAAATGGGGTAGCAGAAATTTCACCTGTTTAGCGATGGATTGTTGAATAGCGAGAGAGGATCAGTGAAAGATGGCGGTTTGAGTGGTAAAATGGGATCAACCAAGTGATCGATCAAGGCCAGAACAACGTCCTCTGTTGCAACTACTGCTGAATAGGGATCCAAATCCATTATGAAGAAACTATTTCTCTCTCTCTCTCTGTATGTTGTAGAGAGAAATAGGAACTAGGGTTCTACTTCTGCTACTATTTGTGAGAGAGAAGAGTGATTGGAACTTGGAAGTATGGAGGTTTTGGTGTGGAGAATAAGGAAGGGGTTTGCTTTTTATCTTAGAGGTTTATGCCAGTTTGGACATATGGACAGATGGAGCAATTTGAGTATATTTTGTATTTAATTGTTCATGGGCCCAGGGTGTGTCAGTATTCTGTTCTACTTGATATCAGAAATTGATATCAGAAATTCTAAGGGCTCGTTTGGTTCCTCGATGGAATGGGAATGGGAATGATAATGGTAATGGTAATGGTAATGGTAATGGTAATGGGAATGTGTATGTTTGGTGTACCTATAAATCACAATGGTAATAGCATATGACATTGTTTGGTATGTGAATATATGGTAGGAATGGAATGGGAATGAATTGTATCTTTACCAAAATGCCCTTGATTATTATAACAATGGATTTTATGTCATCTACTATTTGTGTTCGTAACTAATCGATCACATTTTTTGAGCTTTCATTGTGTGTGTATTGTGTGTTTTGAGGGATTGATGTTATATGTATCTGTACCAGGATAATTCTGTTGTTGAAGAATGTTTGATTAGGTCTTACGGTCCTAACTTTTATAATTAACTTAAGTATTTAACTAAATGGTCATCCAGTATGATAGTCAATAATAATTTTTTCTAGAACATACGGCATTTTGATTCTATCAGTCTAGATTTTCTAATCTGGATTTGAGATTCTGGTTTTGATAATTCCTTGAGATATCTCCATAGGTTTTGTTATACAACCTTGTGGTATGTTTGGTTGATTTAGTGAAATTTTAGTTTTACAAATGTGATGATTAGATAGGTTTTTTCATTACAAATTACTTAAATTCTATTACAAAATCAACATGACTGTCAGAAGATGCGAAAATAGAATCTGAAAATTCATGTTGACTGGACAATATTGAGGTATATACAAAGATGTCTATGGTAGTTTTGGGTGTACTACTTCCATGTTATGATACATCATCTGTATAGCTTATCCTAGATAGTAAATAGAGAGATCTTTTTAAGGCATGATCATAGTTAATCAATGTAGTTCATCTGTAATAACACCTTTCATGTTTGTCTCTATTTCATTTATACATTCGATTTTCATTATTCCAAAAACTGTATCAACAAATCTTCCAAGGAACTAGCCCGGTCCTTCGAAACGAATGTAGTCATACATCAAGCCTTCAAATAATTGAGCACCTTGGCTGTGAAAGAAAAATAGTTCATTGACATTGTCTCTTCCTATTGGTAAAGTGAGGTGGATTTGTTCCTAGATCATTGACTCGAATCTTAGCATATCCCATCAAGACAAATACATTCATTGCATTAGTATGACATAATTAATGGGAATATAACACAGTTAGTTATGCTTAGTAGTTGCTACAATACCTGCAATTCTGCGTATGTGGCGGCTGCAATGGCTGAGCAGAGTTTATATAATCCAGTTTGTCTCACATTGTTTAATTGAAATACAATTTACCATGTGGTTTCTTCATATGTATTGTTTTCGTTCTTCTTGTATATGTGTACACACAAAGACAACTACGAAGCCTGTTATTCAATAAGAAAAGCTAAACCACCTCACTTATACGACCATTGATGAACATGGTTGAAGCAATCACACCTACCAACGTGTGCAAAAAACCAATCTGTCTTACAATTGTCAATGCCAACATGGTAGACAAGATCTTGGTTGGGGTAGAAGTCAGTGTACCTCTCCCACAATCCTTATTGCCTGAATCTATGCAAGGAAAATGAAGTTCAATTCATTTGTCAAGAAACTGATGAGTTGGCCTTATCGGTTTCAGTGTAACCAGAGTCAAATAAATTAGGGAACTAACTTGTCTGGTGGATAACGGACATAAAGTTGATTCTTGAGGCTAGGATAAGGGTCAGGTATGTAGAACACAGCTGCAGATCGATCTGGTATACCAATTTCCCACAAGGTTGGGCCATCTCGGGGAGGCTCATATAAAAGATCACCCAAATTGATGTCATCTCTTACATCAAAATTTCACACTCATTCTAAGATTCCAATAACAAAAAAGAAATTTTTTCTACCATATAATAACGAACCCGGATCAATAGTAATGTTAACATTGTATTTGTAGTCTCCAATATAGTCAGTCACTCATGCATACAGATTGTAACTTCCAGGGAGGATATGTGGAACAAAGAATGTTCAATTTTCATCAAATTTTGACCAAAATTGATATCCCTAAGAAGGATACAGCTTCCAAGAGTTATTAGTGTTTCTAAAAAAACATTGCAAATTAGGAAAATAAAATTTTACTACAAACATCAAAACTTTAATTTAACCTGATATTATCTGATAAACATGTGTGCGGTTGATCATTTTGTAGAATGTAATCTATTATTCCTACATTCATTACCAAATAGATTATGATGAGTTAGTTAGCTGATACAACCGACCTTGCATTCGGTTTGCCATGAACCTGCATCTCCTGGCAGAGCCAATCCTACATAAGTAGAATGGGCTGATATATTTTCTTCAGCATTCCTGCAGCAAATAAAAAGACTAGTAAAATTCTGTCGACATGACATGGTTGGGTAAAAGAAATTGATATAATAAAGGGAAAATACCCATCCTTGATCAGCAATGGCTTGAGACCTGATAATAATGAAAATACCAAACTTAAAGCAAGCAACTGAAATCAGGTCACAGTTAGTTCCCAGCATCCCGGATAGCACTAGCAAAAACTCAACCGAAGAAATGCAACACCCGAGCGTTTCTGCGACAAATCCCGAATTTACACCGGACTGTCCAAAACAACCGGCATACGCACGCGCCAACTGCATGACGCTGCATCTCAGCATGTCAACGCTGCGACAAAACACAGCAATGCATACCAGCAGCAGCAACAGCAGTGCAGGGCAGTAGCAGCATCAGAGAAACAAAAAAGCAGTGCAGCCGCCGCGTCAACGCAGCGCTGCAACAGCAGATCAGCAACCGCAGATCAGCAACAGCAGCAGATCAACAGCAGCAGATCAGCATCAGCAACAGCAGCAGATCAGCATCAGCAACGCAGCGCAGCAACAGCAGCAAAGGCACTCTGTTTTGCGACAGAGAGCTCTGCCTAAACCGCACCGCAACTGCCCCTGCAAACAGCCGTGTGTCTCGTAGTATATCGCCATTTCCAGGACTTCCACTCTGTTTATCCTGCTTTTGTTTTATCACAGAAAGGAATAAACCCATCAAGGCTTACCCTACCAACTGATAGAGACTCGCAATGGATGGATATAATATGGCAGTCATTCAAGATAGGAGTAAAATGCTCACTATCAGGAGATAAGCAAAATTATCTGCATTCATGAACAACAACTAATGCAACTGAATAACCCATATATACAAGGTACTCTTATGGCCCATAAGACCTGATAATAGCAAAATATATACAAGGTTACACAACCATAGACATTGTTTGGTTGGATTAAAAGTTTCAACAAAATAGCCAAAAAAGAACTACTCCTTCTAGTTCACATTATGTCCCCTTAATCACGAGAGATGATCCTTTTCACATACCCTGCCCTTGCATTTGGTGCAAGACAGAAGAAGTACTCAACTCGGGTAGTATCGGACCCCAATTTCAATGCAGCTTCCTCTTTCTCCTCATCGGCCAGTCCTTCCAAGCTTTGTAATTCTGTAAAGAACTGCTTCCTCTCCTCAACAAGCAACTTGTCTGTCCCCATTGCCTGACTTAGCTCATGAGTAGCCTTTTGAATTTCAGATCCAAAGGTCTTTGCCACTTCACGTAGAGCCAATATGACAGGAGATTCATCTGAACTTCTCTTTCTCTTCTTGCACCGAGAAGTCCCCTCAGTTGGAGTGCCTTTATCTTCCTTGCCTGGGGTAACATCAGCATTATCAAAGTGAGACATATTAGCATGTGAACCAGCCATTTCAGTAGCCGAAGTAGACATTTCAGCATTAGAGAATACAGGTATGTATGGTCCATGGGAAGACATCTCCATGTCACTGAACCAATCCACTGTTGGATTATTATAATCTCTAGTAGTCTGATCATTCCTTTCACGAGTAGCTTCATCTACTATTTCAGCGGGGTCTTGTGCATATCCTCCATTCGCACGATCCTTGCCAATTACAGTGCACAATGCATCAAAATGTTCTAGCTTTTTGTTTCTAAACCTAGCAGCCCTCTTGTGACTCTGCATATCCATATCAATAAATTAATAAGAAAAATACAAATTAAAAGTAACAGAAAAAACCAAAACAACAAATCATACCTTCACATACTCATCCCACACAGCATTTTCAGCAACCACACATTTACGCACAGAATCCCAGCCAAATCCACTTGAGCATGAACCATAAACCATATCGTACACAACGCAAAAGTCCTTTTTCATGGTCCTCAGTCTGGACTCAATGTGTGGCTTACTCTTTATGCCAGCATCAGGGATTACAACATGAATTGCTTGCTCTAAAGCAGTCAGATATCCTGGTTTGAAGCCATTATCTGCATTCAATGTGCCTTTGTTGTACAATTCCAGCAGAGCAACAACCAATACATCATCATCTGCGTCGATCCATTTATGCTTCTCATATTGAGACATCCCTACAACTTTTTTTTATACAAAGGATACATAATCCATATTGGTTCTGTAAACTGAAATTTTAATACAATATACAATATTCATACACAAACTTAAATATACAACAATCATAAACAAAATACACACATATTTCAATATAATAAGTCAAAGTAAACTGAAATTTAAAATTAACAAGAGCATTTTCAAACTATGACGGAGCTCCCCTTTCATTCTCATACATCTCTTGCGCCAACTGCAACCTCCAATCACTCCATGCATCACTAACTTCTATTGTTGTAATTGGTTCATCGGTTGGTTCATCGGCTTGCACATACTCGTTATCAACATCCTCACCTCTTACAAAATTCTCCAAAGGATCATAACACATTTGTTTTCTTATGAGATTATGTAGAAGACAACATGCTATGATTATGCGATTATGTGTTCGAACTGGGTAAAATGATGGACTCCTCAATATACCCCACCGCATTTTCAGCAAACCGAAACATCGTTCAATGACATTTCTAGCAGATGAGTGCTTGTAATTGAATAACTCTTTTGGAGTGGTTGGTTGATGTCCTTCTCTCCAATCATTTAGATGATATCTCTGACCTCTAAAAGGTGCTAAGAACCCCTCACAGTTGGTGTACCCCGCATCAACAAGGTAATAACAACCTATATGACAGATTCATAATTTTAGTAAAGGAAATATTATATGAATATGTTGAATTATTTCGCTTTTGATGAAAAATAACACAAGCTCACCGTGTGGAACTCTCAAACCATGTGGTCTACTAATTGCATCATGAAGTATCCTCCCATCAGCAGCAGAACCCTCCCAACCAGGTAAGACATAAATAAATTGCATATCTTTTGAACAAACACCCAAGGTGTTAGTACTTATCTCATTCTTTCGATTACGGAATCTAGCCTTGTCAGCTACCGGGACTCTTATCCAGATATGAGTGCCATCTAAAGCGCCAAGACAATTCTACAACATGTATAACAGTTATGTTTAAACCAGCTAAAACATATCTTACTTTTTTCTTAGATATATGACATAAAGAAAATACCTTGAACCATTTCCATCGCTCATCATGAGAGTCATTAGGCACAGGTTCAGGCCTTTTTAACAACTCTTCATGTAAGAACATGAGGCTTGTCAACACCTTGTTGAACGTCCTACTAATCGTTTCTCCCGATCGCATGAACCTAAATATAATTACTCGGTTCTTCACATGATGGGCAAGGATGTGTAAAAATATAGCAACTTGTTCTGGGATACCCATATACTTGGTTGGTTTTAGCCCACCTATGGTTTCTATCATGGAACACAAATTTTCAAAGGTAGACCTATCCATCCTTAATTGCGCAATGCAAGTGCTATCACTTGCATACACCATTTGCGTAAGGTGTTGTCTTTGCAATGCAAAGTCTAAAACATATGACTTAACCTCGGGTCTAATACTATTCAAAGATACGGCAATGCAAACATTGTAAAATAGGCTTGTCATGCTAAGTATCTGAGTCCATAAAGATGAAATAATGGCCTTCTTTCTCATCCGTTTCATTTTGATTGATGTTATACTCGATGAAGGCATGACTGCATAAAGGTAAGTTGGTAACAAATTAATACAACAAGCATAGAAGTTTAAAATATGACAGTTTCAATAGAGGAATATAATAGAATTCAAGACTTCAGATGAATTACAAGAAGCATAAACAACGAATGAATTCATCTAATATTTAGTGATTAACAACTCAAATCCTAGGATTTCATGTTAACCATTCAGAGACTAAAAGTTGTTGATTTTGAAAGTCATAAAGAAACCCCCAAAGTATTGCCTGGCCTTTGCTTACTGACAACAAAACTGCATTCAAGGGGCATTCAGCAAAACTGCATTCAAGCAGTCATAGTATGCACTCAGTATCCTGCTTGGGTTTGGGTCTGATAGCTATAATTACCCAGCAAAATGTTTGTTATAAGCTGACTTTTGCACCATAAAACAAATTTTGGCAGGCTGACTGTAATGCTTGAAATGATCTATTATAAGCTGACTTTTGCAACTGTTAAGGGCGTCAAAAAAAGTTGTGTTTGTTCTGGGAGTATTGCAGTTCAAAAATTTGTTTCTAAAGTGTAGGACTGCCCAAACTCCTTGTTGTTAGAAATATTTGCTAAGTGCAGCTTAAATGTATTAGGTGAAGGAACTTCAACCTAAGTGCAATTGTAAAAGGAAATGTAAATTATAAGTGAAGGGAGAGTCTAAAGTGGAGGGGGGGAGATCCATGGTGCTGATACCCAAATTCATCTGAATTGTGAGATCCATGGTTTTCAATTATTAACAATCAAGTGTGTTGATTGAATGTAGTTGGCTAATTTAATTGTCAGTAGGGCAAGGGGGGATCACTTGGTCCCCCTTATCTAGAAGAACACTTCCTTAATTCTCAGCCTTTAGTGCTTGCTATGTGCTAGCACACTGGGTATGGTGGTACAGTTAGTATGAGAACCAAAGCCTTTTAAGTGTTGTACACTTCAACTCTGTTTAATTGTTTTTTCGAGCAAACAATGATAAATATACTTGCAATTTGAAAATGCATAATTGTTGCAATTGGATGCCAAATGGTTGATTAAAAATTCACACACTACTAGTTCATCGAAATTTCTTCTGACGCAAATGCTGCAACCACCCAAAATTTAGTTGAATGTAAGTTTTATATCAATTATATGAGCACACGGCAAACCAGGTCAAGATGATGTACCATTAACAGAGAATAGCAGTGAGCACGCAGAACAATCAAGAATGACAAGTTCAAGTGAGAAAAATAAACAAATAATGACGGTCAAAGTAGCATCAAGTGTCTTTCTCAAGCAACAGATAGTGGTCATCAGTGTTGCAATCACAATCTTTTATCCTAATCTAATGGATGGTTTGAAGAGGAAGGAGATGGTTTTGAAGAGACTTACCTGAATCAAGAGGTGTGTTGTTCTTCCCTCTACACCTAGCCCTTCAAGTTCAAGAGGTGAGGAACAATATGAAGTCGAATAGGGTTTTGTTGAGAGGGAGGGTAAAATAGTCTTTTCCAATGGCATTGACCAATACACCAGGGAATGTAATCCCCATTCATATGGGTTAGGGTCGGAATGGCTATTACAATAGGGAATGTAATCTCCATTCCCATTACAACACTTTTTGGGTCAACCAAATATGGGTTTGCATTGGACCATTGTATTGACCATTACAATTACAATGGTCAATGCCCAACCAAACATGCTGTAAATGGCGAGGAATCCAGCGAGGGGGAGGGTTTGACCGCTCATTCCCTCGAGATGCATGCTTGCACCCTTGAGATGTGCATCAGTGCGAATCTCGAGGGGAATGAGTGGTAAAACCCCTCCCCCTCGTTGGTTTCCTCGACAGTAAGAAATGTTGACTTAATATTCTCACCCCTGGTTTTTTTGGAGCCCGTCTAGGGAGCGAGGGATGGGTCCCCTCGAGATGAGCAATGCCACGCATCTCGAGGGGGATGGGTGGTGCTCTTTCCCTCGCCTCGTAGAATTCCTAGGTTTTTTTGTAATATTTTCTCACATATTTCTCATTTTACAATTAAAATTATAAAAAAAAAAAAAAAAAAATTCTAACTCATGAATTCTCATTAAGGGTGGCAATGAGTGGTGTCGTGTCACTTCACAATCATGAATAAATTGTCATACACAAACATGACCCACCCTGAGCGGGTCAACGTTTTGACACGTTTAGTTAATCATGTCAAAATGAGTCGTCAATGCATTTTATAGGCTGACATGATTAACCCGTTGTGACACGTTTTAGCCCATTTAGAACTACTTGAGTCATCTGGGTTGAATGAGTAAACTATGACACGGTTAGCTAACTAGGGTCCCGCGTCAACCGTGTTTAGCACCCAAATCCAAACACACCTCCATTTGATGAGTACTATCGATATGATTCAATTATCAAGTTCTTCATGTTTTGACAAACCCAATGATAACTCAATGCGAATAGCAGTTCGCTGTACTATTCGCTAATCATTTGTGAACAATGCATATTCACGATTTTTTGGAGCCAAAATATTAAACACGAATTTTTAATTGTCGACTTATTGCTTCAATTATTCTTTGACTTCAACAAAAAAAAAAATTAGCGAATCATCCACTACCAACTATTTTCAAGAACTACTTTGAAATCATAAAAACAAAGGAAATAAATTTGTGGATATGGAAACTCACCATTCTAAGATGCCATAATTGATATGAGCTTTGCTAGGGAACCGGGATTTGCAACCAAATTGATGTATCACGATTTGAAAATGTTTACACATTTCTCGAAAAATACATCATCATCATAAATCATGCCACATCACCTTGGTTGCAAATGTGGTTATAAAGTATTGGTTCCCAAGTATTTTTTAATTGATATTAGGTAGTATTGAAAGTATATTTACATTATGAAAAAGGAAAATATATTTAAAGTTTCAAATCTGTAAAAAAAAAACTATTACTGATTTTAGAAATTGAAATATTTTTAATTACAACTTTAATTGATATTCGTTTGTGAATTATTCGAAAATAAAAAAGATATTAATGTGTAGCTGGAAATAATGAATTAATAAATATATTCAAAATTCTATACTTCAACTACTAAATTATTAATTTTGTATTGATGTATTTTGTAAGATGGATGTTCACCTTTATAAATCATTGCAATTATTCAAGTACTTATTATGTATGTGTGTATATATCTGAATTTTTGTTATATACATTTTTTAAGATATCGAATAGTATACGAATTTATCCGTACAACATAATTGTCGTCTTGTGTTTTTTTTACTGATTAATTGTCTGAACTTAATATTTGACTCATTCGCAAAGATTGTGATCTTGTTTTTCAAGTTAATTTCAGTCTCTTGATTTTAAGAAATATTTCGGTGTGTAAAGAAAAAAATAAATTTTTTTAGGATACATGAATATATAAAATGAATTTTGAGGGTATGTGAAATATGTGTAAAAAAATGCAAGTTAATAAATCTATTAAACACATTAAATGAAGTTTAAAATACCAAGAAATAAACCAAACATGAAATCAATATATAATTAAAAAATCAGGGGATGGTTTCAAAAATCAATATATATATTTAGAATAAATGATAATTAGAAAATCAGGGGATGGTTTCAAAAGTCAATAAATAATTAGAAGAAATGATAATTAGAAAAAACCCCAAAACTTATGAATAAAACTCAAAAATTTTCGAAAAAAATCCTCGAAAATGTAATTTTTTCTTTCGCCATTTTTCTTTTCATAATTTCAAAAAAACAAAATTTTCGTGAAAATACAATCCTTGTTTCGGGTCACAAATTGCCACCCCTAGTTGTCATCATTTCTTCCTCTTCTCGCTCTCTACACTCTCCTTCTTTTCTCTCTTTGATATTCTTTCTCTCATTTCCTTCCATTTTTTTTTCTATTTTTATCATATTTTATCATATTGATTGTTGTTATCTTTTCTTTTCTTTTTTTTAATAAAAACCTAGAATCATAAAATTGTTAGCAGACCGAAAGAAAAAGTTATCTTTCCCTGTGACCTAGTGATACCATTCGCCAATATTGCTCACACTGAGCCATCACACTTTGCAGGTGACTAACACCATTTTTCGTTGATCTCGGAACATGATAGAACTTGGTGCGAAAAATTTGACCTCCTCAACCCAAACTTGATCTACAATCTTGTCTTACATGCTCAACACATCTCCTTTGATTCCAGATCAGGATAGGACTTGGATTGGAAAATTTTGATATTATCAATCCAAAGCTAATCCGAAGTATTTTCTTTTGTGCTCAAACATCCTTGTCTTGTTTTCTGGCATCGGATCAGGATAAGACTTGGTAATTAAGGACTATTGAATTTGGTGAACTATCTCTTGATGTAAATTTGTAGTCAATGCATAATCTATTGAAGCATCATATACTTGTAGTGTGTAAACTTTTGTACTAGCATGTCGATCAAGCTTTGTTATAACTTTTTGATAATCAATAAAGTTTGTTTTTTTGAATTCGTTTTTTTGTATGCTCTGAATGAATGTGAGTCATATTGGCCTGTGAGGACAAATCTCTGGACTATAAAAAAAGATGAGACAATTTAACTCTAAGTAGGGACTGGGCTGGTCTAGTCCTGAAAGAGACGCATGTTGACTTGAATCAACCTGCTTAGTTCTCTTAGCGAAATAACCTGATTCACCAATAATGGTGATATCACTGAAGAGTAATCTTCATGTAGGCGGGCTATGCCTTGCGGGTTGGCTACTTTTCGAATAGGTGTTGGCCTGGCGAAGTAGTGCTACTTAGCTCTGTATAGAACTTGAGTGACAGAGAAATCGATTAGTCTTCATACGACTAGATTTCGAATCACATTCTGACTCATTATTTAGTTAAGTCTTGGTGGTCAGGGCCTTGCCTTGGTCCGCATGGACTGGAACGACTAGATGCATTGAATCATCCGTGGACTGGACTTGTTTGCTCGCAGTAAGCTGTCTGTGGACAGGGTTCGGTCTGCGTGTGTGCTGCCTTAGTTCCTAAGGAGGACTAAGCTATTTCTGGAGTGGTGAGCCGTCTGTGGGCTGGAATCGCTCGCTTGCTGTGAACTATCCATGAATTGGGTTTGGTCCGCATTGTTGTTGCCTTGACTCATGAGGCTGAATAGGTTACTTATGCGGCAAGCCGTTGACATCTTGAGTAGGATTAGGCTTGGCCGTTTGTGTGCCATTACGGTCCCCGTAGTAGGACCAAGTTATCTTAGGAGAGGTAAGTCGTCTATGGACTAGACTCGCCTGCTTGCGGTGAATTGTCCATGGGCTGGGTTATGTTCGCACTGGAGTTTCTTGGCTCATGAGGTGGACTAGGTCAGTTATGCGGCAAGCTGTCAACATCCTAAATATGACTAGGCTCGGCTACTTGTGCGCCATTATGGTTCCTATAATCGGGCTAGGTTCCTTTAAGAGTGTTGAACAATCCATGTACTAGACTCACTCGCTTGCAGTAAACTGCTCGTGGACTGGGTTCGATATGTTTTGGAGTTCCTAAACTCCGGAGGCAGACTAGGCCACTTATGCGGCAAGTTGTTGACCTCCAGAATAGGACTAAGCTCGGTCGCTCGTGCGCCATTATGGTCCACGTAGTCAGGCTAGGTTCCTTTAGGAGTGGTGAGCCATCCATGGACTAGATTCGCTCGCTTGCAATGAATTGTCTGTAAACTGGGTTCGTTTTGCGCTAGAGTTTATTGGCTCCTGAGGCGGACTAGGTCAGTTATTTGGCAAATTGTCGTCATCCTGAATAGGACCAGGCCCGACCACATGTTTGCCATTAAGGACCCCATAGTCGGATCAGGTTCCTTTAAGAACAGTGAGTCGTCTAACCACTGAACTCGCTCGCTTGCGGTGAATTGTCCATGGACTGGGTTTGATATGTGCTGAAGCCGGCTCCTGAGGTGGACTAGGTCACTTATGCGGCAAACTAGCTATAGACATCTTGAATAGGATTAGACTCAGCCACTTGTATGCGATTATGGTCTCCATAGTCGGGCCTGGTTCTTTTAGGAGCAGTGAGCGGGCCGTGGACTGGACTCGCTCGCTTTTGGTGGATTGTCTATGGGTTGGGTCCACTCTGCAGGTGTGCCATTGTGGTCTTATGGTCGGACTAGGCTTTCGTAAGAGTAGTGAGTCGTTCATGGACTGGACTCACCTGCTTTCGGTAAATCGTCCATGGACTGGCTGCAGTCCGCGTGGGCACCATTGTGGTCTTGAGGTCAAACTAGGCATGTTTGTGTGCATGGAGTTATATGAAATGTGATTACTTAAAGAAAGTATCGTTACTGATAATACTTTTTCAAGTGTTCTACATTCCACGACCTTTTTAGACGCTCTCCATTAAGGTTTTCTAGTTGGGGTGGGCAAGAATCCCGACCCGTCCGACCCGTTTCGGTATGGTCCCGAACCTGTTCAGATCAAGACAATTCGGGATTCATTGTTTTTATCCCGGTTATGGTCCCGGACCGGTCTTAATCGAAATGGAACCGATTTTAACAAAAATAATCTCGGATCATTCCGGTTAGTCCCGGTTACTGTAGCAATTAACATCTAAGTCCAAGCCCAGTTATTAGCCCAACCCAATGCCAGAAGGCCCAAAACAAACACTCAAAACAGGGTTTTGAGTTTTGTTTGACCAAAGCAAGTGAACAAGAGCCAACAGAAGAGAGCTAGGGCAGCCTCGCCTCCCACCCTTCTTCTTCTCGCCTCTCGCCTCTCGCCTCTCGCCTCCAACCCTTCTTCTTTTTTGTCTCGCATCTCGCCTCAAACCCTTCTTCTTCTCTCCTCCAACCCTTCTTCTATACTCATTAGAGGTGCTATCAAAGAGGGCTTTTAGCTCTGGCTGCAAGAACAAAGATTTCATATCATATGCAAGGAAATCTACATCTTCAAGTGACCAAATCTTTCATTGCAGATGGCTCAACTTGCCAGGGCTTGCACACAAGAGAATCCCCAACTGAGGCCAAGTATGAGATCCATTGTGGTAGCATTGATGACTCTTTCTTCTTCTACCGAGGATTGGGACGTGGGTTCCTTCTACAAAAATCAAGCTTTAGTGAATCTAATGTCAGGAAGGTAGAATCCATACTCAGCACAAATTCGAGCCAGATTCAAACCAGCTAAATCTAAGGTATCCTCATTATATCGATGAAGAAACCAGGGAAAATAGTGTTGTTTCATCGAGTCGCGTGGCATAAACTGAAGTGTACATTATTTTACCAATTGGAATGTCCTATTTTTAGTGTTCTAAAAGATGAAAAGGGAAAAAAAAAGGAGTATCATTTTTTCTTTCCTCTCATGAAAGCCTTTGATCTAAAAAATAGAATTGCCTTCATAGTGAGAAAAATTACAGGATTTGTATCATCCTCTCTTCCATGTGAACTTAGAATCTGAAGTTTGTGCGAACGATAAATGAAATATTTCAAATTCATTTGCTACCAGTTCATAAATGGCTTGAAAATCAACTATTTAAATTAGTGTCTGCCACTGGACTACACCAGGAACTACTCAATGCAATATAGAATCATAAATTGTATAACAACTTTGATTGTAAATTAGAAGGATGTCATACCATAGTTTTTCAGCCGTCTTCAAAAAATCTAGAAAACTGGGTAGGCATGGTTCCGACCCGGACTGTCCCGGTTCAAAACAGTCCGAGTCCAACCGGGCTGTCAAAAAAAATTTGACTTTCCCGACCTGGACTGTTCCCGGTTGACTGAACTGGGACTGGGATAGGCCTCAACCCGGACCGTGCCCACCCCTATTTTCTAGTCAGTAGGTTCCTGACCTTTTGATTGTTGTCACCTTGTACCTCCTTCCCAGTTTTTGCTTAGCTTGCCTTCTTTTGGGTCTATTGTGTTTGGCTGGGTCTTCTTCAGCACCCAATCATCGACTTTGAATTCTCGGGGCTTAACCATTTTGTTGTAGTGTTGAGCCATATTTTGGTTATAGGCAACTATTCTGATGGAAGCTTCATCTCGTCGTTCTTCGACTAAGTCTAGTTTGACTCTTAGAGCTTCATTGTTGTCCTCCATTCTGAACTTTTTCATCTTGAATGTAGGCATTCCTAGTTCTATTGGAACCATTGCCTCAAACTCGTAGGCCAATGCGAATGGTGTCTCTCCAGTCTGAGTCATTTTTGTGGTATGTATGCCCGAAAGCTTAGATATCCAGAGCCCTTGGCTACATTGAGTTTCCTCTTGATTGCTTCCATGATAGTTCGATGGGTGATTTCAGTTTGTCCATTGGCCCGGGGTGACCCGAAAGAAAAGTGGTGACTGATTCCCAGTTCGATAAAAAGTTGCTTGACTTTCCCCCATTCGAATTGAGTCATCGCGGACCAAGATTTTCGATATTTTGAACCTACAGATGATGGACTTCCAAAGAAAGTTCTTGATTTGATTCTCTCGTATCTTGGAGAGGGGCTTTACTTTTACCCATTTGGTGAAGTAGTCGACCACCACAAGGAGGAACTTCTTTCTTTCGGATATGGGGAACGGGCCTACGATGTCCATCCACAATGGGCAAAGAGCCATGATCTGATCATTGAACCAAGTTCTGTGTCGGCATATGTGTGTACAAGGTGCACCTCTGACAGTTATCACACTTGCGGACCATATCTTTGGCATATTGCGGCATTTTTTGCCAATAGTACCCAGTATGAGGGCTTTATGAGCTAGTGTCATTCCTCCAGGGTGGTTCCCGCAGATTCCTTCATGGATTTTTAAGAGGACATGGTTTGCCTCTTTGGGGTCAGGCATCTGAGCAAAGGGCCAGTAGCTAAACTCCTATACAACCTATCGTTAAGAGCGTGTACCACTTAGCTCTATTATTCAGCTTGTGGGCCTCGAGCTTATCTACTAGGAGAACCCCATTTTTTATGTAGCTGATCATGGGGCTCATCCTGCTGGTTTCCATATTTGTGGACAGGGTTTCGTGGAGCCATTCTTTTTCTAGGTCCGACTTCTCCTGGAACTCTATGAGTGCATCGAAGTCATTCTCTATGGACAAGGCCTTTCCAGCGAAGTTGTCAGCTTCCAGATTGTCTACCCTGGAGCAGCGGTGGAATAATATTCTCTTGAACCCTCTTGTGGCGTTGATTTCTTTCCTGCAATAGGCCATCATTCATGGTTCTTTAACATCAAATTCACCGTTCACCTGATTGACCACCAGTTGGGAATCGTTGAACATTGTGATTTCTTCTACTCCGATTTGTATGGCTAGCTTTAGCCTACTAGGAGGGCTTTGTGCTCCGTTTCATTGTTAGAACTGCAGAAGCCGAAATTTATAGCCTTTTTTAGGGTGACCCCTTCAGAGGTGTAAAGGACGATCCCTGCTTCGCAACCCTTCACGTTGGATGAACCATCGCATCGCAAGATCCATCCCTGTGGGGCTGCTAGGGGTTCTCATCTCCTTGCTGGTCTTTCAATCCCGGTTCTCCAGTCCCAGCGAACTCGGCGATGAAGTCTACTAGTGTTTGCGCCTTGATCGTCGGTCTCGAAGCTTAGTGGATGTTTAACTGTCCCTGCTCCACTGACCACTTTTGTGCAATATCGACTGGAGTGGATACTCGGTCAGAATTGTTATTGAGTGAGCTTGGAAAAAAAGTCTTAGTTTTCTGGAGGAAGTTACTAGCACTAAAGCCAGTTTGTCCAGATTAGGGTAGTTAGTCTCCGCTCGAACGTTTTGCTAATGTAACAGACATGCTCTTTTTTCTTTTTCTCTTCCTGAGCCATAGTTGAGCTGACAACATGCTCTGAGATTGAGAGATATAGTTCAACATCTCACTCAGAGTAGCATAAGCTCCGTGTTTCCCATGTATGCCTTCAGATCTTGGAAGGCTTGTTCACACTGTTCTCCTCATTGAAATTCTTTTATTTACTTTAGGATTTTAAAGAAATGGAGACATCTATATGAGGATTTGGAGATGAACCTGTTTAAGGATGCCACCCTCCCAGCCAGGCTCCAAACTTTTCTATTGTTTGTTGGTGGTCTCATGTAGAGAAAAACCTGAATCTGCTTTGGATCAGCCTCTATCCCCATTCGGTTGGCTATGTAGCCCCAGATTTCCCTGATTGCACCTCAAAATTGCATTTATACAGGTTGAAATTCATTTGGTACTTCCTGAGTTGAAAAAATGCTCCTTGGAGGTCCGCTAGGTGTCGGGACTGTAGAGGCATTTTACCAGCAAGTCGTCGATGTAAACTTTCATGTGCTCTTTCCGATTTGTCCTTTGAACATTCAGTTCACCAAACACTGGTACGTTGCCCCCGCACTTTTCAGTCCGAATGGCATTACCTGATAGCAGTATGTGCATATGTCCGTTATGAAGGACGTTTTCTCTTGGTCCAACGGGTGCATACAGATCTAATTGTAGCCAAAATACGCATTCATGAAGCTGAGTAGGTTTTGTCCAGATGTCGCATCCACGATCTGCTCTAGCCGGGGCAGTGGAAAATTTTCTTTTGAGCAGGCTTTGTTAAGGTTGTGTAGTCCATGCAGACCCTCCACTTCCCATTTTTCTTTCTCACCAGGACCGTTTTGCCAGCCATTCCGGGTAGTGAGACCCCCTTATCATGTAGAAGTTTTTGCACTTCTTCATTAATGGCCTGGTTGTGCTCGAGTGCTACTGGCCTTCTTTTCTGCCAGACTGGCCTCAAGTTAGGATTGACTGCTAGTCGGTGCATGATTATTGTGGGGTCGATCCCCACCACGCCTTTCAATGTCCAAGCGAAGACATCATGGTTCTCTTTTAATAGCGCAGCTAGCTGATTTGCCAATGCATTGTTGAGATTAAAACCTATCTGGATTGTTTCCGTGTTAGTTGGGTTGTCTAGGTATATTGTGACAGCTTCTTTATACAACTACCCAACATTTGGCCTTCTGCTCGGGTTGGTTGGAGGTTCGATGTCCGAAGGTCGAGGTGGATCCTTTCTATCTGGATTCAGGGTTTCCTCATCCAGAATGCATGTCCCCAAAGCCGATGAAATCCTTCAATCGTCCTCTCTAGATCCAGTGTTGGATCTCATCTCTGAGGCTCCTGCAATCTTGGGTGTCTTGGCCTAACTCCTTGTGATAAGAACAATGCCTTTTTATCACGCTTTGAAAGATCTCCTTTGAGGTTTGACGACCACTTAATATCTGGAGGGTGATATATTTCTTGGTACTCCTCAGGAGACTTGCCATATCCACTGGAAGCTCCAAGGTGAGGTAGTTGTAAAACTGATATCCTCGAAGGCTGGAAATGAAAATGGTGACTGATGTGTCTTCATTGCAATTGTCAATCAAGGTTAGCTCGTCATTGAAACGAGTAACGTACTCCCTAAGGGTCTTGCCTTGCTTCTGTTTGAGACGCGGCAGATAGTGGGGCCCTTTCCTGATTCGTTGGCTCTCGACGAACCTGGCGATGAATGCCTTTGCCTGGACCTGGAACGACCCAATAGACCTAGACTGGAGGCTGTGAAACTAGGTTAGCGCGACCTTATTCAAGCTGGTTGGAAAAGTTTTGCACAGGATAACTTCTGAACTTTCTTTAAGCGTTATCACATGGTTGTAATGGCGTAGATGATTCGATGGATTTGATGTCCCATCGAAGAACTCGAGCTTCGGTAGGACGAACTTTTTCGGAAAATGGGTACTCGTGATCTCTTCTGAGAATGAAATGACGGAGAGATCATACATGACATCAGGATCTGATCCCCCTAATTGGAGACGGTTCTCAACTGTGGTCCTGTTTCTCTTTGGGGTATGGTCCTTATGATCCTCTCCTCCCCCTGGCCTCCTTCTCAGCAAGATCTTTGTTCCTCTGTGCGGGGGTGGGGGAGTTTAACCTCTTGGGCGTTCTCTTGGATCTGAGATATTCTCGGATCCTGGCTGGTCTCAGATCACTGATGTCAGTCTCGAGTGATCCTTTCTACCACCCTTGTTAAGTGATCTAGGTGGAGCAGGATCAGACTCATTTCGGGGGCAGCCACCGTCTCCTCTACGGCTGGAGCATGTGGTTGTTCAGCCTCCTTGAAAGGATCGATTCGACCTTGTGGTTGGGCTTCGCCAACCAGAGCTTCGTCTGGCTCGACATCAATGTTGAGTGCTCGAGATGTGGTGTTGGTGACCACTTCTCGATGTTTTGCTTAGCTAAAGAGAACTTTGTATCACCTTTTCATGGAAAACTTATCGTCTTTCCCGCAGATGGTGCCAAACTGATGTGTTCAAATTTGTCCTTGCTAATCTCACCAATCTCGAGCCAGCAAAAATGAGAAACAGTTAAGCTAGGGACCATCGTTGTGGTGGCCGAAGGCACTCCGCTGCTTAAGTCAGATATTGATCCAAGGAAGAGTGAAAACTGCATGTAAATTGCAATGTGTATGCGTACCTTTTTCTTTCACCATCTCTTATAGCAAGTGTTCCCTCTCCAACTGTCCTTACGATCGAGGGCGTGATGGAGGGAGGAGATCTCACATAAGATCTCACCTATGCATGATTGACTTTATTCGAAACTTGACCCTATTTAGGACCCAATGCTTGATTAGGCTAAGAGCTGATTTCGTTCGAGTAGATCTCGAGAATGTCACAACTCTAATATTCGTGTTTGGGCCTCATTGTCCTGGGCCAAGCCCTAAGACTCGTGCCCCTTGGGCTGGCATGACTTGGACTTGGGCACCTGACTTACAAGCTGGACAACATTTTGTGCATGGGTCCGTTTAGAAGTGCGCTAAAGCTTTTCTCGTGTTAGGGTTAGCCCATGCCGCGTGTACGATTGTGATCGAGTGACTGTTTGATGTCTCATCAATATCAACACATTAAAGTTGATGGGATCTACATATTGATGTGAGCTTGTTCTTGTGTTAATTAATGAATGTTTCTTTGGTATATGCTAATTTAAACAACATTTCAGTACTTCATGGTTCAAATTTTGAAAAATGGAAAGAGCATATAGTGATTGTTCTTGGGTGTATGGATTTAGATTATTCGCTTTGTGTTTGATGCGTCCAAAAATTGTCCTCCTGTGAGTTTGACCTGCAGAACAAATGTTAGACTGCTAAGGACCACCTTTTTGGTGGTCGAAGGCACTTCGATGCTTAAGTCAGCAACTCTGTTGGAAGAAGGAAGTAAATATGGACAAAACTCAGTTAAAGTTTCATACTTGTGTCGAATGTTCCCTTTACCTTTTATAAAGGTCGCGGTTAATTATCTACATGACAAGCATGTGAGGCGCAACGGAAGGAGATGTTTCTCATAACAGTCTTCTCCTTAATAGAGATGTGTTCGTGGAGACGTAACTCCCTCCACGACTCTTTTTTGGTGCAATGTTCCTTTTCTTTATGAGAGAACTCGTGTCGGGCCTGGATTCAGGCTCTGTTTATGTTTTCTCGTTGGCGGGCCTCTGTAATTGGCTTTATTCTTCATGGGCTTTATGAGCCGGCCCAATAGATTGGACGATATATCCTCGTGATGGGTCTCTATGCCATGTGTACAGCCGTGATAATCAGTCTATTTTGATGTATCATCAACTACTCTCCCATTAATTAGTGGGTATGTTCACGTATCCACTAACTGTGTGACGGTTTGCATTTCAATTGCACCTTTACACTGAACTTAATGTTGTTAATAACTTTCGGTCGGTTGATCGTCTCGATTACTTCATTGTCTATTCGTTTTTCGCATATTGTTTTGGGAATTTAGCGAGCCATTATGTCCCGTATGTCGCTCCGTGAGCATTCTTTTCGTTGCTCAGTTCTA
Source organism: Berberis vulgaris (assembly GCA_963556465.1). Taxonomy (NCBI): domain Eukaryota; kingdom Viridiplantae; phylum Streptophyta; class Magnoliopsida; order Ranunculales; family Berberidaceae; genus Berberis; species Berberis vulgaris. The sequence continues at coordinate 58,979,484 of OY747136.1, read as the reverse complement.
TTAAGGGTGTTGTGACGACTTTGCTTCCTCTTTTACGCCATCTTTGCTATTAGGGTTATTTCTTCTTTCATATTGCCTTTTCCCTTCTTTTCTTGCCTATTCGCGATGTTTGTTGGTGACCTACTGGAAGGTGAGAATCTTGCTACCTGTGAAGCTTATTTTTCCCCAAAGAAGGGTTCTCAGGCTACCTTGGATAGTGTCTGTTCCACCTACTATTTGCCTTCTAACCTTGAGATATTTCTTCCTCGTGAAAATGACAGTCCTTGTCGTCCAAGGAAGTGATATATTGTGTTTTACCCTCATATGTTTTATATCAGTCTTAGGTTTCCAGTTTCGGAGCTATTATGGTCTTATCTAGGTTTTTTTGGTATTCCTCCTGCTCAGATGGGCTCGAACGGTTGGAAGGTTATGGTTTCCACGTATGCTAGGGCCATCGCTTATGGTATTCCTTTAACTGCTGGAATTTGTGCATTCTTTGGTGGGGTTTCGCGTGAAACCCAACCACACATGTTTCTTCGCTCCCCCACGTGTTTTGGCAATCTTTATGATGACATCAGGGGTTGGTCACGGGATTGGTTTTATGCGTCCGTCCACTCTGGCTACTTCAATTTGTGGGGTTAGCAGATAGTAAGGTCTGTTTGGGTTCCTATCAAGCGGAGGAATCTGCAATTGATAGCTGAAGAACAGGTTATCGGCGAGCATTTTTTACAACTTCCCGTAGTTCCTTTGGACACCTATCTTACTGGTGATATGGTGAGGCGCAGTGATTTATACAACATGAATGAAGCCGAGCGGGCTCTACAAACTAAGAGGCAAGCAACAGAAATTGTTGTCCCTGCTGTCGTTGTTGACGGTGATAATGTTGTTGATCAAAAAGTATGCTCAGATATTACGAATCTCAATGCTCCTATTAGCGCTGCTACTGGTCCGACTTCCAGCAAGAGAAAAGTATCGAGGCCTGTCAGTATGTCGAAGCGGTTGTTTTTGAGTTTTAACCATGTTCTGAAGAAGAAACGGTTCATTGACTATGTTTGTTGTGCTTCTCTTTACTCGGGTTCTGTTGATAAAGAACCTTCGATGGAAGACTGTTGTTCTCTGCAAGAGGCAGAAGAAATGAAGTTAGCATTGGAAAGGAGTGAAAAGGATACCATTCTTTCGCTGAAAGATGGCGAAAAAAATACTTCTCTCTGCTTATGGTGGCCTTGACGCTGCTAAATGTTCTAACGAGAACCCTCGGTCTTTAGACGACAAGATGCTCCAGCTGGCTGTTGTTCAGTCTAAGGAACTTAGTAGTCATGATCGAGTTCCTGAGATGCAGTCTTTTCATTATTCTTCTCCTCCTGTTGATGATGGGTGGAGGTCTCGCCTTCTACAACCTGTTTGGGCTCTTCTGCCCTTGTTGGGACTATTACTTGTTCTATTTTTGTTGCATAATGAGAGGGTGAGGGTGGTTCTCCTATCGTTCCTTCTTCTTTCCCGGCTATGGGTGGTGGTTCCTCCATACTACCGAATCCTCACGTCCTTCATTCGCGGATAAGTTGGAATAAACTTAAACCTGAAGAGATTTGGGTCAAATCGGACGGGAAGTTTTGCTAGTTTTCCTAGCTTGGCGTGCAGGATGGTATGCATAAGCTGATTAATGAATGACAGAGTCGGTCAATGGAGAGGACTTTGATGCCCGTGCTGGATCCGAACCTTCATCTTGATGATGGTCTTAGGCTTGTAATGGACGGGATGACCCATTTTGCCTACGCAGGGGTGATGGGTTCGAGTCATCAAGTCAATCACAGTATTTTGATTTCTCTAGAGAGGAAGCTCTCCATGCTGCTATTGGTATTTTCTCATGTTCTTTATCAATACGAAGCGCTAAAAGCGCGATGTTCTGAGCCGATTAAAGTGGCTGGGGTTGCTCAAGCTTCGTTGGCCGAGGTGGAGGGTGCGTGGGATCGGTCTGTGGCCGCATTTGAGTCCTTAAGAGCTGAATTAGATGGTATTCATGCACGTTTGCCTAATGTGGAGAAAAAGTTATCCGCCGAGAAGGCACTTTATGATGAGGCCACGCGTGCCATGATAGAGAACTCTAAAAATTATGACATTGCCAAAAAAAAGGATGGAGCAATTACTAGCTTCACTTGACAAGTTCAAGGCTGATTCCTCCGCGATGCTCACTATTGTTGAGGGCCAACTTATCGCGGCTAGAAGTGAGCTTGCTTCTGTTAAGCACAGGCTTCGTGTTATGGAGGTGGCGGATTAGAGCATGGTGTCGATGGTTGGAGTGAGCTTCTGGATTATATTGAGGGTCTTGGTGTTGATTTGTCTCAATATCGCCATCTGGTCTATCGGACATTCGAGAATGAAGAGGGTGTTGAAGACCCTATGGGTGATCCAATGGCTGAAGTGTCACCACCTTCTCCTCTTGAAGAGAGAGTCCCTGTCGATGATCCAGTTACTACTCTTCCTGCAAATGGTATCGTTGAGGATGTTATAGATCTTTCCCCTTAATCTTCTATTCCTTTGTTATCTTTGAGTGTAATAGAATAACTTTCGAATAAAGGACAAGAGTTTTATCTTTTCTTCTTGTTGACTTTGTTCGTCCATTGTTGTCTGAATGATTTGTATTCCAGCTTTGATTTTTACAGCTATATCCTTGTCTGTCTTTTGCTGATTTGAATTTTCCTTTGCTTCAGTACGTATGTCTCAACCTTGTTTTTGTCGTCTCTTTTGTGAAAAAGTTGTTTTGTCTGTTTGCCTTCTACTTTGTTGATCAAGTGTGTTAGTTAATCCAAGGCTCTCCTGGGTTGTGCTAACTTGTTCCTCCGTCATTTGCTTTGTTTGTTTGATCAACACGAAATTTGTTTCCTTCGAGTTGGTTTGTTGATTCAATTGTCTCGAAGTTGCTTCTATTTTGTTGAATCGTTCGCTCAACCTTTACTTCGTTAACTTGATGTCTTAGTCAGTTCAAAGTTTTTTTTACTTGGTTTGTTCATTCAGCTTCTACTTCTTTAACTCGATGTCTCAGTCGACTTGAAGTTTTTTTATTTAGTTGACTCGTTCGACTAACTTTTACTTCATTAACTCGGTGTCTCAGTCGACTCAAGTTTTATGTTAAGTTGACTCGTTCGTCCACTTCGACTTCGTTGGTTCGACGCTCTAGTCGACCCGAAGTCATTTTACTTAGTTGACTTGTTTGTCCAACATTCACTTTGTTAACTCGACGTCTCAGTCGACTCAAAGTTTTTATGTTAAGTTGACTCATTCGTCCACTTTGGCTTTGTTGGTTCGACGTTCTAGTCAACCCAAAGTCGTTTTACTTAGTTGACTCGTTCGTACAGCTTTCACTTCATTAACTCAACATCTCAGTCGACTTGAAGTTTATATGTTAAGTTGACTCATTCCTCCACATTGGCTTCGTTGGTTCGACGCTCTAGTCGAGCCAAAGTCGTTTTACTTAGTTGACTGGTTCATCCAACTTTCACTTCGTTAACTCGACGTCTCAGTCGACTCGAAGTTTTTATGTTAAGTTTACTCGTTCGTCCGCTTCGTTGGTTCGACGCTCTAATCGACCTGAAGTCATTTAACTTAGTTGACTTGTTCGTCCAACTTTCACTTCGTTAACTCGACATCTTAGTCGACTCAAAGTTTTTATGTTAAGTTGACTCGTTCGTCCAATTTGGCTTCCTTGGTTCAATGCTCTAGTCAACCCGAAGTCGTTTTACTTAGTTGACTCGTTCGTCCAACTTTCACTTCGTTAACTCGAAGTCTTAGTAGACTCAAAGTATTTATGTTAAGTTGACTCGTTCATCCACTTTGGCTTCGCTGGTTCGATGCTCTAGTCTACCCAAAGTCATTTTACTTAGTTGACTCGTTCATCCAACTTTCACTTCGTTAACTCGATGTCTCAGTCGACTCAAAGTTTTATGTTAAGTTGACTTGTTTGTCCAACTCTTACTTCGTTGGTTGATAAGACCAAAAGTTTATTATACATATTCGACTTGCGTTCTTGATTCCTTTTTGCTTTATATGCTGACTATTTTGCATTGCTTCGCTTTGAAGTTGTTCACCCTCGTGAGATGTTGATTCTGGAATTGAAACTTTATTGATTTCCTGTTTGGATGTCCTGGCCATTTTTAGCGGCTGTTTGTTTGGAACACTTACGCAACATTGTGGAGTGATTTTTTTTTTCATTGAGTGGCTGATGTCTATCTTCGCGTTGGTGTTTCATGCCTCTGTTGCTCTTTTTTGTTTAATTTATGACCTCCTTTGCTTGGCCTGTTATTGTTTCTCACTTGGCATCGCTTTCTGAGTCTTGATAGAGTTGTCGTTGCTTATTCCTTTGTAACTAACTCTGATTGGATTTGTATCCGCTGGTAGAGTCCCAGAGTTGGTCAGTGTAGTCGTCTTCAGGGCGTTAATCTTCTGCTTCAATATAGGTCTGTTCGAGTGGGAGATGCTTATTTACTGGGGTAAATGTAGTGTAGAGCGTGTATTAGTTCCTTGGATTGTTCTTTTGATCTTGTGGCGGTGGTATCTACTTTTTTTTTCCTATGAGTTGTTTGTCTGGTATTTCGAAGAATTCATCGATTCGTCCTTTTTGGACCCAATGCTCAATTTCCTCTTTCAACTTGTAGCAATCCTCAGTATCATGTCTGTGATTCTTGTGAAAGGAGCAGTACCTGCTTTCGTCTCGTCTTTCTAGGTCTCCTCTCATCCTGGGTGGCCAGTTGACGTTTTCCCAATTTGCCATGTGTTTCAAGATGCTTGTCTTTAGGATTGTGTATGGTTTGTACTCCTTTTTCATTACTCTGGTTATCCGCTCATGACTGGGCCATGCTAATTGTGATTTTTGGGACTCTCGCTTGTTGGACTCGGTTTTTCCGACGATTCGATGTTTCTTTGAATGATTGCTATCTTCTTGTGGTCCGTCATCTCGCCTTCCTTCTTCTTTCCTTTCTCGTTTCCTCGAATGTTTATCCCTTTCTTGTTCATTTTTCCTCCTTGCAACTTTCATCTCTTCAAGGGAGATGTGTTTCTGTGTTGTTTTCAGCAGGACAACCATGCCTTTTGGAAGCTCCAGGTTAAGGGTGTCAAAGAAGGGGCATCTTTTTAGTCCGACGATAAAAGTTGCAGCAGTTGTGTAGTCGCTACGTCCATCAATCATTGTCAATTCGTTGGTAAAGCAAGTAACATATTCCTATATTTTTTTCGGGTTTCTGTCTTATGTGTAGGAGGTAGTGGAATTTTTTCCTCATCCACTGGCTCCCAATAAATTTGGTGATAAAAGTGGTGGCTAAAGCTTGAAAGGAGTCTATCGACCTCGGTGGTAGGTTATTGAACCAATTCATCGCTATGAAAGTGAGGCTGGTCTAGAATGTTCTGCATAGGATCGACTCTGTGGTTTCCTTCAGGGCCATCATGTGGTGGAATGTCTTAGGTGATATGTTGGGTCGGTGGTACCATCATACACTTCAAACTTTTGCGGAGTGAACTTTTTTGGCATTGCTCTTTTTTGGTGCAACGTTCCTCTTTTTTATGAGAGAACTCGTGTCGGGCCTAGATTTGGGCTTTGATTCGTTCGGGCCAAAATTTAGGCTCTGTTTATGTCTTCTCATTGGCAGACCTTATTTGGGCTTCTGTAATTGGCTTTATTCTTCTTGGGCTTTATGAGATGGCCCAATAGATTGGACACTATATCCTAGTGATGGGTCTCTATGCCACGTGTACGACCATGATGATCGATCTATTTTTATGTATCATCAATGTTGTTGATTCCACTAAGCCTACTGATTCTAGTTCAGCTGAAGATAAGGCTTCTTAAGAAAAGTGGGAGCGATGTAATCGCATTAGTCTTATGATAATGAAACACTCTATTTCTGAAACTTTTCGTAGTGCCATGCCTATGAAGAAAAATGCTAAAGATTTCCTACCCCAGGTTGCAGACCGATTTGTTGCATCAAAAAAGGTGGAGGCAAGCATGCTTCTTAACAAACTTGTTACTATGTGGTATATTGGCAAATGAAATATAAGGAGTACATAATGAGAATCTCTAATCTTGTTTGACACTAAAGTTTGAATTTTCTGATGATCTCTTGTGCACCTCATTTTGATTTTTCTTCCTACACAGTTTGATTCCTTTAAAATCAATTTTAATACTCAAGGGGAGAAGCAGACTCTTAATGCGCTTACTGCTCAATGTGTGCAAAAATTGAAATGAGAAAATACCGAAAGTGCTCACATGACAACATTTTCCAATGGCAATTCAGACCTTAAGAAATGGAAAGAAAAATTCCTTTTGTAAGAAAGTGTGTCACGTAAAGAAGGAATGTCTCATATATTAGAAGTGGCTTGCAAAGAAAGATGATAATTGCCAATGGCATGAAAGCTCGACGGTTAGAGCTTGGCGGATGGTACCACTAGGTCATGGGTTCAAACCCAGCTTGCGGCATTTTTATGGGTTCTGGGATCCTATAAAAACCCTGCTTGCCTTTCAAAAAAAAAAAAAAATGATAATTTTAATTTTGTTTGTTCTGAATTTAATCTAGTTGCGGTACCACATCATTCCCGGTGGATAGATACAGGTGCAATTATTCACGTTAGTGTTTCCGTGCAGGATTGCACAAGGAGTCGGAAACCAAATGATGTTGAAAGGTTCATTTACATGGGGAATGTAAATAAAGCTTGTGTGGAGGCAATTGGAATCTTTAGATTAAAATTAGAATCTGATTTTTATTTGGATTTGGATGAGACTTTTTATGTACCGTCATTTAGGCTTAATTTAATTTTTGTTTCCAGTTTGGATAAATTCGGTTGTACTTTTTCTTTTGGAAAAGAAAATTTTAGTTAGTTATAAAATTCCAATGTTATTGGTACCGGATCTCTGATTAATAATCTATATAAGTTAGACTTAGATGTTACCCACTTACAGTCAAATGAAAACATTGTATGTTAATAATTATGGTACTAAACAAAGTTTAATTAGTGAGAACTCTTCTATGTTATAGCATAAGCACGTAGGTCATCTCTCAACCAATGATTGAAGGAGAACCAATAGAAGCCATGAAAGTGGGCACTCAGCAGGAGACCAAGCCAACATTATGGTTAAAGAATTTTATTTTAGGGCTTCACGCTATAGGTTTCATTGAGAAACATAATGAAATAAATTCGTTGATTATATTTAGAGAATGATAATCATTTATTCTAAAATATCGACTTAAAGTTTTTTGTCGTTAAAGAAAAAGTTCAAAATCATCTTATGACAATTGAGGTTACTGATACATATCTCACTAAGTTTTATTTATCAAGTATGTACCAAATAATGTGTTCAATGAGTATGTAGCTCGTTTACGGCGTAGTTAGTTCTTATAATGTTCCTTATCAATGGGAATCTATATTACCATGTTTAATTGTCATTAGTGATCACCCTTAGTTTATTGATGATTCTGGAATAAAGATTTTTACTTTTTGAATTGTGGTTGTGCATATACAGTTTGATTAAGTAGAATAAGGTGATTCGGTTTTGAATCATAAGGTAGGATCGGTTGACAATGGATATGATCAGGGATCACATTACATATAATTTTCGTGATGCATATCCATACTTTGATATATCTCATTGATTGTATTGGTATTTGTGACTATGGATGAGTCCAACCACAATAAATGTGGTGAAGGCCGCTAAGATCTATATGATATTTCAATGGACCAGATTGTTTTGAGACAACACTCACAACTCTTGACAATCAAGTTTTGAGCTTATAAAATTTTACAATGTGTAATCTATGGATAATCTATGTAGTCCAAGTGAGAGACTATTGGAAAATTCCCTTAAGGTGGATCACATTGTTCATATTTATTATACGTGTTAGACTGTTGAACTATAGATGAGTGGTGTTTATTTAGACTTGATTAGTTGTGATCATTAAGAAACAAGCCTAGGGTCATAAACAGTTAGAGTAGACACCCATGTCTAATTCATTGTTTAGGGAAATTCATAGCTTAAGGAGTAAACACCCATACCCTGAGGTTGACAAAATTTTAGCATTGAAATTTAGTTTGTATCACCGTGCATGTTGTTATTCAATGGAAGATGAATCCCTAACTAATTTTCTCATTATTTGAAATCTAGTGTTACCTTTATTTTCGTTTGATCTTTATACCTTGTCTTTGTTTTCATTTTAACAATTATTTTTTCATATTCAATTAATTATCAAGTTTCAATGAAGTAGCAGTGTTAAAAAAGTTGTTTTAAGTAGGCCAGGTTTCATTGGCAGTGCTAAATTGCGTTTAATTCTTTTTCCTTTATTTTATTTGTTTTTATTATAAAAAATTCTACTCAATAATTTCACTTTGATTTCTATAGTATTTATTCTTCCTGAAACACTTACTTCATACATGTTGTCTTCTAGGATTGAATCTCGTTTATGCATGGTAGTTGGTCCCAACCCTTAAACATCAGTGTATACGATCCAAGGCTTGAACGAAGTCTTAGACGACTACAAAAGCAAGTTGTGAAGATGAATTTGAGGAAGAAATGGATCAAGAGCAAGTAGAAAATCCACCAGTGTGGAAGCCAATGAAGAACTCATTTATTCCACAAGATCTTAATCAACCACCATGTGTTGCATTCCAACCATCAGTGCGACACAACTTCAATTTATCTTCTCACTTGCTTAACATGGTGCCACATTACAAAGGCACGCCTTATGAGGATTCATATTTACACATTAGCTATTTGTTTGATCTTTGCAAAACTCGGAATATTCAAGGCTTAAATTCAGAATGAATCAGGTTAATTATTTTTCCTTCTTTCTTTAAAAGATAATGCTAACTTGTGGTTGAACTCTTTGGTTACGAATTTCATTAATAATTGGAAGGAGTTCTAAATTTTTAAAGAAGTTCTTTCAAGCTCAAAAGACAATGCAACTCATAAGGGAAATTCAAACTTTCCTACAGAAAAATGGGGATTTTTTCTTTGAAACATGGGAACATTTCAATGAGTTGATTCTTAAATGTCCACACCATAATCAATCTCAAGATGATTGGGACAAGCCTTTTACCAAGGTTTAAATGATACTAATATAAGTCTTATCGATTTTTCTTGTTGAGGAGTGCTTATAGAAAAGAATAATGAGGAATCTATTGACCTGTTGATATCCTAAGTGAGAATTCTCAACAATTCTCATCAAGAGGGAGGCCATGAATGAAAGGTAAGGGTGTTTATGAAATAAACACTAATGTTGGAATCCAAGCTCAAATGACGGCAATGGAAAGGAAGCTAGATATGTTTTTGAAAACAATGTATCCCCAAAACATCTCCCCAGTTCAACAAGTTTCTCAAGTCAAGGTATGTGGTATATATTCTCATTTTAATCATACTACAGAGATTTGTCCTATACCTTATTTTACAAAATGGGAGCGTGCAAACTATGTGGGAAAAAACAACTATCTTTCCAAAAACAATCCCTATTCCAATACTTACAATTCAGGGTGGAGAAATCCATCTAATTCTTCTTGGAGTGGAAATTGGAACAATCTAGATCCACACGGGCACTAGAGAAACTTTCGCCAGGGAAATAATTTTCAACCTCCAACATAAGGGGTACAACCGAATCCTTAGCAGAAGAAGGATACTCTTGATGGTGCCTTATTTTAGTTCATTACTAAACCAGTCAAGCCATTTAGAGATTGGGGGCACAAATAGGGCAATTGGCTAAAGAGTTGAGTGAGAGAAAGAAAGGAAAGTTTCGAGCACAAACCATACTCAAGAAGACACGAGCAATATAAGGCCTTGTCAGTCCTTAGAAGTGGTAAAGTTATTGACAACAAGGTGAGAACAGATAAGAATGAAGAAGAAAAAGTAGAAGCACATCGAACAAAACCGCAAACTCCAACAAGGTAAGTGAGAATGATAAAGTGATATTGCCACTCTTCCCTCAAAGGTTAGTCAAACAAAAGCAAGATACACAATTTTGTGATATTTTTGAAACTTTAATGAAAGTAGAAATTAATATTCCTTGACTTGATGCAATTCAAAAGATTTCATCTTATGCCAAGTTTTAAAGGATTGTTGTACTCACAAAAGAAAGTTTTAGAAATATGAGAAAATTGCATTGATTGAAGAGGTAAGTCCAGTTTTGTTGAGAAAATTACTACCCAAACTAAAAGATCCAGACCATTTTACTATTCCATGCAAATTTTGTGGTAAATTCTTTGAATGTGCTATGCTTGATTTAGGAGTCAGTATTAATTTGATGCCCTATACAGTTTATGAGAAATTTAAGTTGGGTGAATGTAAATCAATTTCAATTATACTGCAATTGGCAGACAGAAGCATCACACGACCTAGAGGTAATTTAGAGGATGTCTTGGTTAAGGTTAATCAATTTACTTTACCCGTGGATTTTATTGTTTTAGATATGGAAGAATTTTCAATGCTATCATCTTTGCCTATTATTTTAGGAGGACCCTTTATACATACTGCTGATATGAAAACTTGTATTAAAAAAAGGTAAATGGTGAAAAGATAGAATTTAATGCATTAAAATTAACCCATTGTGAGCATTTAATTATTTCAATATAGATGTTGTTCAAGGTGCTGTTGAGCAAGTTTTTCAGGTACATTGCATTGATCCATTGGAGGTTGTCGTCGTTTATAGTTTCACAAAGCCGAATCATGAGCATGAAGATGATAGTGTGATGATGGACATCATTGAGGTCGTACACTCTCTTGAGGCTCTTAAGTTTCATTCAGGTAAGTATGCACATTCTTTTGAAACTCTTGTGCCAACTAATACGACTTTTGTTCCCTCCATTGTCAGAGCACCGAATATGAAACATGCAGGTGACAAGAGAAAGTTATAGTTGAATAAGTTAGAGGAACTGAGGCATGATACTTATGAGAATTCAAGCTAAATAAGGACTGAACAAAGACATATCATGATAAGAACCTTATCCGGAAAAATTTTCTTGTGGGACAAAAGGTGTTGATCTATAATTCATAATTGAATTTTTTTTTCTGGGAAGCTCAAGTCTAGGTGGTACGGTCCTTATGTTGTGACCAAGTTTTCCCTCATTGAGTTATGGATGTTTATAACAAAGAGAAAATCCAACATTCAAGGTGAACGGAAATAGAGTGAAGCCCTACATTGATATGAGCTTTGAGCCCAGAGATGAGAATTTGACTCTCCGCTCCATTCAATACATGACATGAGAGACGCCCAGTCTGGCTGGAGACTATAAACTTAGCACTACTTGGGAGGTAAGCCAATGAGCATAGGAGAACTTTATGCTAAATCGCTCATAAGTTATAGAAATCCAACTAAGTCCCTCCCTTGCTTACTTTTTATTATTTCTGTATTATGTTTTGCTAGGTTGTTAGTTTATTTTTCCATCCTCGTCAATATAGTAGAATGTTTTAACATTGAAGACAATGTCAAATTTAGGTAGGGGTGTAGAAAGGTTGTTTTAGGTTATTTTTCTTTTATTTATTTTGTGTTTAGCTATTGGTAGAACTGAATTAGAAGTTTAAAAAAAAATTGCAATGATGTCTTGGCGTAGTTATGTTGAAGCGAATGATGGATTAAGTTGTTTTTTAGTGTGTGGTTGAACTTTAGTTTTGATTCAAAATTCATTAATGAGTTTAAAATGGTGAACACATGATCATATGTCTAGAAAATCAGAATTTGTGCTATTTATTTTGGTTAGTGAATATTTCACTTGTTTCACTTTGAATTTAACACATGCACACTGGCACATAGTGTGGGGTATGAAAAGGTGAAACCAAATATACATGCTTATATCTTAGGATAAATTGGTAGATTTGTTGGATGAGTAACCTTGGCATGATGTTAATGTATAAATAAACTATTTGAGCTTCATAGTCTTTTTTACTCAAGTTAGTAAACCTGTAAGGGAGTCTTTACACCTAATGCCCTAAAGTCGCCTGGTTTAGAAGTCTTTGGTCTAAAGTATAATACATGGGTCAATTAGAAAACTCAAGGGAGCTAGACATTGCACATGTTGAAGTCGAGTTGTTGCTAATTTAACTTCTTAGTCCTTTTTAATCCAGTTATTAAACTCGTAGGGATATTTCTACACCTAATATCCTAAATTCATCTGGTTTGAGAGTCATTGGTCTAAAGCTCAATACATGGGTCAATAAGAAAACTTAAGGGAGTTAAACATTGCACAGTCCACACATATATCCTTGATAAGTATAAAAAAAATGTCTTAATTTGTGTTAGTATCTATTGCCTTAGTCACTTTACTCCAAATGAGACTTGCGGCTTCTCACTAGCCATTTATTAGTGATGTACACTATTTTTTTTGTTTCTAAAACTTGTGATGATGGAGTTCATTATTTTAAATTTGCTAATGAATGGGCTTTTTTTTGTGTGATACTTTACTCTCATTGATAATTTGCAGTATTTGTTGAATTGGAAGTCAAGACTGAGTAATTTGTTGAAAATAACACAGTGATTATGGGTACCACTCTGGTAAACCCTCACGAGACTATAACTTGTCCACTAGGGACGCCTAGGGGTTTAAAAGCTTATTGCATTCGCTAAAAGCAATCAAAAGGGCCAACGAAAGTGGTATAGATAGGAGTGTTATTTACGGGTTTTTTTTTCTTGTCTTTAGTTTTTGTTTTTCTAGTTAAGTTTGGGTCACTTGAATTGCTAGAGATAAGTTATTGCTTGGGAGGTGTGATGAGTGCATAAAAGTGCACTCTTAACATCATTTTTCTAAGTGTAATTGTTAGATTATTTGGTTAATTCAAGTATTTTTATAATAATTTTCTATTTAGCAACATGATGTGTATTTTGATAGTTGGCAGATATTTTAATAGTATGCTAAGGACAAAAAGAACTAATTTCACGTGCAAGGCCAGGTCGTTAAATAAAGAAGCCTAGTTAAAGAAGGAAGCCCAATTTCACAACGATTTTTAGGTTGAAACCTATTACGAAAGAGAAGGGAAGTAAACAGGAAACAAGGGTTCCTATAAAAGAAGGTTTTAGGGCACAATCTCTCTATCCCTCCTTGGTTGTGATTTGTGAAAGAAGATAACGGTTGCATGAAGAGTCTTTGGGCTGCTTTATGAAAGTGAACTCTCCTTGGATGTGGGATTCTTTCTTCCTTCACGAATCACCAAGAAAAAATCTCACGCCCAAGGAGAATTCACTTTCACAGAGTAGCCCAAAGATTATTCACGAACCGCTCTCTTCCTTCACAAATCACAGCCAATGAGGGAGAGAGAGTAGGGTTGAACAAAAAAACCGAAAATCTGATTAAACCGACCGAACCGATCAAAACCGAACCGATCGGTTTGGTTTTAAAATTGGTTTCGGATCGGTTTGGTTTGACACATTTTGAAACCGATAGGGTCGGTTCGGTTTTCGGTTTGTAAGTGATTTTAACCGAAAAAACTGAACCAAACCGATACCTATGTATATAGAGTAAGTTTTATTTATATTATTCAAATCTCTCTCTTCCTTTATTAGTTTATTTTCTCTCTCTCACTTTACCCTCTCTCTCACTTTAGTCTTTCTCGGGTTCCAATGTGATTTCATCTAGAAAGTGGAAATGAAAAGCCAAACTTTGTTTGCCTTCTCTCTTTTGGGTAGTGTAGTTATATGAAGTCTAAACAACAAAAGATTTAAACCCTTCATCTTCATCCCTCTCAAGCTCTCTTTCTATCAACATTTCAACCTTTCAAGAAGTAGCAAATGCCAAATTGCTAAACGGTGAGTTTTCTCTGTTACTTTTTTTTTTCCAGCAAAGCTCTATTACTTTATGTTAGAAGTGTTCTTCATTCTCTTGTTATATGCTTTTGCTTTCAATGAGATCAAGAGGTTTGTGTTTGTGTTTGCTTTCAATCGACACAAAAAGGTGCTTTGTTTGTGTTTAAGCTAAGCCCCCACAGAGAGTGCAAGCTCAGAATCTCAAATGGATTAAACTCTTATAATGCAACATTCCATGAAGATAAAATGCATCTAAATTTCTTTGCAACACTTATAATTCTAACACATTTATTATTGTTAATTTCTATCATGGGAACATGACAAACAGCAGAGGAGAGCAGAGCAAAGTAATGAATAAACATTAACATTGTTTATAGTTTTGAACAAAGTAATGAATATGTTCATGTAAACTAATAATTAAAAGTTGTAATGAAGCCCATATCCATATGAACATAAACATGCTGGTTTGATCAATGTTGGTGATGAAATGGAATTCCATAATCCAGTTTGTTATTGTTCACTAGGAAGGAAGTGGGGATCAGATTTTGTCAAGTGAGGGTGGTGTGGGTTCTCAGTTAAAACCAGAGAGATCACTTTATAACTTGATTGGCATATAATCCTTTTTTAACATAACCAAGTCACTTTTCTTGTTTTTGGCCTAGTAAGGATTTGATTTCATAGGAGAACAAAAAATGGGGGAAGTTTTATCATTGTCGTTCTTCTTCACTGAAGCTAAAATGCTATATAATGTCTGGCTCTCAAATGTTAGAGATTAGATCTAAGGAAGGTGGGAAGGAAGCTATTGCCAGGTTGGTAGCTTTCTGCAGAGGCTAAGATGTCGAGAATTTCATTCAGTCAATGGAAGAAAACCAATGAGAGTTGGGGCCTACAACAAGCCTCAGTAACACTCCCAAATGAGAGTTGGGAGTAGCAGTCAATTCATGTCCTCCTCGTATTTTTGTTTCCTCTTACTCTGTTTCTTGCTATGGATCACTGTATTTTCTTTCACATCGCAATAATAATCCTTACTAATTTACTTCTTTTTTTTTTTGCAATGTGAAAGAAAAGGAAAAGGACATGGCTTCTACAAACGATCGTCCAAATGAAGAAACTACAAATGATCCCAAGCCTGCCACCGAAGCAACTAAGGATGACCCACTCCCATCCATTGAAGGTAAAAAACGGAAATCTTCACTTGTTTGGGATCATTTTACATTAGTACCTGGTTGTCCAAAAGGCAATCCTAGGGCTACATGTAAGCACTGTGGAAAAGAGTATGCATGTGCTTCTAAAAATGGAACTAGTAGCTTGTTAGGCCACATACAAATAGAGGGAAAGTGTAAGAAATACCCCTACAAGAAAGAAGACCCCAAGCAAAATATCTTAGCAAAAATGACTTCAAATGTGCCTGTGCCCGTTAGTTTCAGCCAGGAAGCTTGTAGATAAGTACTTGCTAGAATGGTGATAGTTGATGAGTTGCCTTTTAGGCATGTAGAGGGTGATGGGTTTAAGTATTATAGTAATGTTTTACAACCAAGGTTCAAAATACCTTCTCGTATTACAGTTGCTAGGGATTGTCTGCAAATTTTTCTTGAAGAAAAAAAGAAGTTGAAAAGTGTTTTGAAAGGCAGGAGAGTTTGCATGACCACAGATACTTGGACTTCTATCCAAAATCTAAATTACATGTGCATCACAGTTCACTTTATTGATAGTGAATGGGTACTACAGAAAAGAATCATAAGTTTTTCTCTAGTACCTAATCATAAAGGTGACACTATTGGAAAGATGGTGGAGAAGTTCATGATAGAATGGGGGTGTAGATAGTGTTTTCACACTAACACTTGATAATGCTAGTTCGAATAGTGGTGTCGTTGACTATTTGAAAAGAAAGACTAAGCATTGGGAAGGGACCATTTTAGGACATGAACACTTACACATGAGATGTTGTGCACATATTTTAAATCTTATTGTTTGTGATGGTTTGAAAGACTTGCATGATTCGATTATTAAAGTGCGCAATGCGGTGAGGTATGTCAGATCATCTCCCTCTAGGTTGGCTACATTCAAAAAAAGTGTCTAAAATGAAAAGATTGCATGTAAAAGTTTATTGTGCCTAGACGTGCCAACTAGATGGAATTCAACTTATATGATGTTAGATGTAGCAGAGAAGTTTCAAAAGGCATTTGAGCGTTTACAGGATGAAGACATGCATTACACTCCTTACTTTGGAGAGGAGGAAACAGGAGGAAGAAACTTGGGACCACCAACTGATTGTGATTGGAAGGATATAAGATTGTTTGTGAAGTTTTTGAAGGTCTTTTATAATGCAACATTGAGGCTTTCAGGATCTTTATATGCAACTTCTAATCTCTTTTTTAATCAGCTTTTTCTTATCCAGAGCAAATTAGCTCAATTTGCACGTAACGATGATGAATGCCTACAAGAGATGGCAAAGAAAATGAAAGCAAAACATGACAAATATTGGAATGTTGATAAGATAAACATTTTGTTGCATGTTGCTGTGGTTCTTGATCCTAGGTACAAGATGAATTTTCTTGTATTTTGCTTTGAAAAGATGTATGATGATTGTGTGGCAAAGAACTTAAAGGACAAGGTCCATGGTGCTTTGACTCGTTTGTTTGAGTGGTATGTTAAGCATTACTCAACTTCCACTTCTCAATCACAAGATATTGTCATTGGATCAAAAGATATGGAAATTGACGATGATGATGGAGAAAGTGATAGTGTGATGTTGGTTTTTCAATATCAAAAGCATATGGAGGAGAAAGATGGGTCGACGAACAAATCGGAGCTTGAAAAGCATTTGAGAGAAAGTGTTGAAGCTTCTTGTGATAAGTTTGATGTCTTGAATTGGTGGAAGAACAACTCAGCTAGGTATCAAATCCTTTCCGTCGTGGCAAAAGATGTCTTGGCAATTCCTGTATCTTCAGTTGCTTCCGAGTCTGCCTTTAGCACGGGGGGTCGTATACTTGATCCATTACGTAGTTCTTTGTCTCCTAGCACCGTTGAAGCCCTTATTTGTGCCCAAGATTGGCTTCGTTCTCCATCAGACTCAATCAATATTCGTGAGTCAATGGATGAGTTTGAAGCATATGATAGTATCTATGCAGGTAATATTCACACTAAAATATTCACTTCATCATTTTTTTTTGTTATACATATTTGAATTTGTTTTTGTCATTTATATTGATATTTTTTTACTTTGTTTTTTTTAGAGGTGTTTGGATCGGTTCCACTGTCAGATATTAACAACGTGAATGAGTGATTATATCTACGGTTATTTTGGGTAAGGATTCTTTGTCCTTTTATTTTAATTTTTCACTTTATTACTATCATTTTTTAATCAAGTGATTGGGCTTCTAATGCAGGTTTTTGGACTTTTGTTGAAGCTAACAATTGGATATATACATTGCTCCTGTTAACTTCCCATTTCTGCCCATTATGAGATTACGGGGAGTGTATTGTATATGGATTCTTATGGAATTGATAAATAATTTGAAAAGTCCACAGACTCTTTAAATTATCCACAGACTCTTTAATTGTCCACGGACTTCTGCTGATTTCTTAAATCCATAGACTTTTGCTACAGACTTTCTAGAGATTTATGAAAATCCACGGACTTTGTATGAACGATTTTGACAGATTTCTAATTATTTGCAAGATAAAAAAGAAGTTGGTAAATAGTGATGAAACAAAAAAACGTCCATAAAATAGAGATACATGTGCTAAAAAAACTAGAAAAAAAAAAGTCGTTAATTAGCATCTTTAAAATAAGAAGTAAACGTCCATAAAATTGTATTATGATCATTCTTCTCCTTCATGATCATGGTCACTTTCTTCATTATCATTGTTAGCAACATTGATGTTTGCTTGAGCTGCTGCCCACATTTGATTAGCAATACTCATTCTCCATTGATTAGCATTTTCTTTTTGCTGCTCTTAGGTTTGAATATCATCCCATTCAAAATTATCTTCATCATTCTCTACCGGATCATTTTCTGGTTCAGGAGGAAATTCATCTGAACGACATTCTTGTCGAAGAAAATTATGCAATCCTGCACATGCCAAAACAAGCTCCGCTTGTGTCTTGTAAGGAAATGGTGGTGCTGATTTCAAAATTGTAAACCGCGACTTGAATATTCCAAATATTCTCCCAATTACATTCCTCAATGAAGCATAACGAAGATTAAATAACTCAATTGCGTTGACAGGATGGTTTCCTGGAGCGCCAAAATCTTTGAGATGATATCGAGTACCACGAAATGGAGATAAAAATCGACGTCGGTTTGGAAATCCACAGTATCCAAGGTAATATTTACCTGATCATAAAAAAATGTGCAATTAGTATGTTTATACTTTATACTATATGGTATAAAATTCAATAAGTTTGCTGCATTTTTAATGCACGTAAAATTATACCTGATGGTATTTTGAGTCCATTTTGTCTAGAAATAGCATCATTTAACACTTTCGAATCATGAGCAGAACCCTCCCATCCACTAAGCACATATATGAAAATCAAAGTTGCAAGCTGCTAAAACATTTTGTGATAGTTTCCTATGACGGTTCCTGAATCTACTGACCTCACGTCCAACAACCGTTGCAGGAATATGTGTGCCATCAATAGCTCCAATACAATCCTGAGAAAAAAGAAAAATAATTACAACATATGTACAAAAAGAAGAAAAGAACCAATATTAAAACAATACAGTGATATAAATATTTGCTATAAAACTTACATTGCGTACCTTAAAGAAAGGATAAAACCTTGTACTTTCTCTTATGTTAGGTGGTGTGGTATCAGGTAGCGGTGGTTTAGCCATGAACACTGGAGCTATTGTATTCAAGTTCTTCAAGATTTTGTTGAAACTTCTGCTAACAGTGAAATGAGATCGCTCGAATACCATTCGAGGTTCACTATATCGATTGTTTTGACCGACAACTAGTAAAAAGGTCGCAAGCATTTCTTCAACACAAATATATCTAGTACTCCGTAGAGGTGTTTTCTCTTGTATGATGACACATAATTTTCGAAACACTTCAGGATACATTCTGTAGACATCCCGAAAGATATGTGGGTCTCCATCCAATAACTTATTCATGTATATGTATCCATTTGATGTCACCGATCGTCGAGTCAATGGACGTCTAATATGTTCATCACTTATATTGGGCACAAGATTATATAGCACATAAATCACTGCTTGTATTGCCGTTAATAAAATTCTCATGTCCTTGTAAAACTCTTCATCCTGTTCATCAACTCCATACATATCCATTTCACAGATTGCTATCAAAGCAAGTACCTAAACAAGGTCATTATATATTCATAATAATCGCCTATTTGAATGCAATTAATTGTTAAGGACTGAAACCAAATATATTAGACATTAGAGAACAAGACATGTATCTGACCAAAAAAAAAAGATAACCAGGCAGGTAATGACATGAAAAATCGCAATCAAACATTCAACAAAATCAAATCATTCAACACAACCAAATTAAAAATCATCACTTGCAAAATGAAATCAACACACAGTATTTAGCCTTATGCATATAAAAAAAAGTATCAAACTACATGACTTCAAAATCCAAATGGCCTATAGCTTATTAGATTTATGCATCCCTTTGTGCCCAAGTGATCCAGTCAAGTCTTTGGTCTGGACTCATCTTCAAGAAGGTGTCTTGCTTTGTTTTAGTGTTAAGAAAACTAAGCGCAAAAAACTGAGCACCATTATTCAATCCTGGGGTCTCTTGAATAGCAATCCAACATTCGCTATTCGTTGATTCTCTCTTCTCCATTATGCCACAAATTGTTTTAAAACTGGTGACAATTTCACCAAAGCCACTTGATAAGTTTTCCAGAACTGCAGCTTGAGTAGCTACCCCTTTTGAGTTGCTACTTTGTTCATATTCAGCTCTACTTCTTTTGCCATGAGCTCTGCTTTATGGTGCATCATTTGCATTTTCAGTTTGCACAAATGCATTGTTGTCTTGATCAAAGACCAAGTCATCCATGCCACCAAATTCCCAAGATCCATTTCCTTCTTCATCATATGTTGTGGCATCTGTATCATCACCTAGACCTATTGACCCCATCCCAGTTGCAGTTCCATTACCAACTGCAATCTTCAAATCCTCATAGTCTGCAAAAGTTTCTGACTGAAAGTGCGCATTAGCTGGATGTGACTAAAAAAAAGATTCAAAATATAAAGAAAGTTAATATGTTAAAGAGTCAAAAAAATTAAGCTGTAAAATAGAATAAAAGTTCAAGATATTTAACCCACCTTCAAATAGTCTGCCCATACTTCATCAGGTGCAGTGAATCTCTTTGTGATCGGGTCCCATCCAAACCCAGAATTGTGGCGCATAAGTTGAGAGTAATTGTTGTATTGCTTCTTAAACCATTTCACTCAGCTTTGATATTGGCTATAAGTTATCTCCTTACTAATTTTCTCCTTAAGTTTTGGAAGTAACTTTGCCTCTACGGTTGTTTTACTTATAACACCATTAATATCCCTGAACCCAAGCATGGCGCCTTCAACCATGAGCTGGAGCAAAGCATTGCTCTCTTCCGCGGTCCAAGTTTTATAATCTTTTCGTTTACCGTTACCTTGTGAATCTCCCATCTATATATTACAACATGTATTTTATGAAGCAAATATATGCTACTATATCAGACACAACTCGAAAGTAGTTTCATTCCTCTATATGATCACTACATGCATGAAGGTAATCTATCATACATGAAGCATGTATGGTTAAGCCTATATGCTATATGTCATATCTAATTAGAATTGGATGAACGTTTTATGATATAATTCTAGGGAGCCCGCCTTGGTAGCCTGTGTTTGCAGCCTGGGGGGGGGGGGGGCGAAAATACAATTTTCCCCCCATCTTTAAACACTTTTTTGAGAAGGTGGTTAAAGAGGGGGGGGGGGGAAATTGTATTTTCGCCCCCCAAGGCTGCAAACACAGGCTGCCAACCGGGCCCTGTAGCATTACTCCGTTTTATGACTATTCTCTCAGTTGAGGTAAGGTTACTTACCACCAACCTTAACACTTGTTAAACTCCCAAGACTTTTCCTGCACAAACCAAGAAAGTTCAACAACAAAAAAAGTGGGTCTTGTTTTTTTTGGCAAAAACCCAACTTGTCAAAAAACTGTGTTTCAAATCTGAGGTGAAATTGGTTTTCTTGTTGGAATGAATTGGGGTTTTTGGTTGATGGAAGACAAAAGATGGTAGCTTTACAGCTTTTGTTCAAGTTAAAAGCTTTCTTAGATTTGAAATTTGCACTCATTTTAGGGTACCCTTGAATGGGCCTGTGTTTGATATTAGAATGTTGGGGTTTCTTCTCAATGCATGAAAAATATATGTATAGTTTTGTCTGAAAAAGTTTGTTTATGTTAGTTGAATGGGTTTGTGATCAGAGCTATTCATGGATGATTTTGTGTTTGATTTGAGGAAGCAGTGAAGAAAAACAATGGTTATTAGAGCATACCCATCTTCCAAAATGTCTTGGATTCAATTCCATATACAAGAAAAAGATGGGATTTTGGCCCATCCTCCTCCAATACCTCTTAGATTTCCTTCACCCTTTTCTTCCTCTCCTTCATTTGCACCTCCTTATACTAACAATTTTCAGAAAGATTCACCCCCCTCCCCCATCATCATCTGGGAGTAGAATCAGCCCAGCCTTTCTTTTCATAATAGTTATCTTAGCTGTGATATTTTTCATCTCTGGTCTCCTCCACTTGCTTGTTAGATTCCTAATTAAACAACCATCCTCTTCAGCTTCCCAATCTAGCAGATACCCAGATATTTTAGGCACTGATGCACTCCAAAGACAGCTCCAACAACTCTTCCATCTTCATGATTCGGGTCTAGATCAGGCTTTTATAGATGCCCTCCCAGTATTCCTCTATAGAGAGATAATGGGTCTGAAAGAACCCTTTGATTGTGCAGTTTGTCTATGCGAATTTTCTGAGGAAGATAAGTTGAGATTGCTTCCTCTATGTAGCGATGCCTTCCATATACATTGTATAGACACATGGCTCCTCTCAAACTCAACATGCCCTCTATGCAGGGGAACCCTTTTTACCCCTGGCCTTTCAATTGAAAACCCAGTATTTGATTTCGATTTACATAGGGAAGAGGATGGGTTACAAGGTGATTGTGATGATCCTTTGCTATTGCATATGGAGAAGAATCACCATCATCCCCTACTACTACTGTGGTTTAGTGATCATCTTGATCTCTATGTACAGATATTCTCAATGACCATCTTATTCGATTAATATACATCAAGACTATGACCATGGCTTATTAGTTGGATGTGTTAAACAACTAGTAACGTTATGTAGTCCAGATATTTATTTGTGATATGTTTTATATCAACATTGTTACAGTAGACTTTCAACTTCCATAAACAATAATACTATGCTTTCACTGATTACGTATTCCACTTCAGAAATCCATAAACAATAATACAATGGTTATTAGAACACTATGCACAATGCAATAAACAATCCACTTCGGAAATCCATAAACAATAATACTATAATACTATCCGCTTCAGAAAAACAATAAACAATAATACTATGCTTTGATTTGATTTGAGGAAGCAGTGAAGAAAAACAATGGTTATTAGAACAGCAAAGATAGAAAAAAAAATCGAGAAAACAAGAGGATGGGAACCAACCTCTTCGCGGCTGGCACAAGGAAGAACTTTGGGATACTTTTTTTCACGTTGAAATCTTTGATAAGAGGCTGGCAAACTATTGAACTTTGTTATTTATACCTAACACTACAAAGTCCATGAGAATCCATGATTTTCCAAATCCATAAATATGAATGATATTTTGAATACCCTAAAACTTTTGTGGACTTTCTGAAATCCATATTGAATACCCCTAGACTTTGTGGATTTCAGAAAGACTTTTTAAAATCCTGATTGAATACCCCTAGACTTTTGTGGACTTTTTAAAATCCAGATTGAATACACTTGGATTTTCAGAATCCATGGAATTTATTAAATTGCCCACAAAATCCAGATACAATACACCCCCCTACGGTTGGCTTGTGAAATCTCATTGGATCAACCTAATGCTCTACTTTGCTTTGAATTTGAATTTAAATTTGATGGGATACATGGCTTTTGAATGTTTTTTTTTGAAAGGCAAGCAGGGTTTTTATAGGATCCCAGAACCTACTAAAGATGCCGCAAGCTGGGTTTGAACCCATGACCTAGTGGTACCATCCGCCAAGCTCTAACCGTTGAGCTGTCATGCCATTGGCCTTTTGAATGTTATTTTGAATGATATTTTGATGGTATACATGGCTTATGAATTTGAATTTGTTGGAATACATGGCTTTTGAATGTTATTTTGATGGGATACATGACTTCTTTGATGGGATACATAGCTTCGATTGCATAACATGGATGATTGGATAACACATTGTCTTTTAGTTACATGTTACTTGCAGTTAGTTGGAATGACTATTTCTTGTAAGTTGATTTAGGCATGAATTGGTATGTGATCTATTGTATTACCATTGTAACATAATGTTTTGATTTATATTACAATTGTGCAAACATACTCAAACAACAGGAAAACATTTACACATACCAAGGAGGAGAATAATGCATCCCATCACGCGGCCGGCTCGGTTTTTATGTCAGTTTTATTAATATGTTAGCGGTTTGGTTTCGGTTCGGTTTACATAAATTAATAGGCGGTTCGGTTTGGTTCGGTTTTACATATAGTCGGTTCAGTTTCGGTTGGGAAAAAATAAAACCGATACAAGTCGGTTCGGTTTTCGGTTTGGTCGAAAAACCAAACCGTCGGTTCGGTTTTCAGCCCTAAGAGAGAGAATGGAGCTCCAAAACCTCCTCTTATAGCAACCCTTGTTTCCAGTTAACTTCCCTTCTCTTTCCTAATGGGTTTCGACCTAAAAATCTTTGTGAAATTGGGCTTCCATCTTTAACGACCCGACCTTGCACGTGAAATTAGTTTTTTTTCTCCTTAGCATACTATTAAAATACCTGTCTAATATCAAAATACACGTCATGTAGCTAAGTAAAAAACTATTATAAAAATACTTGAATGAACCAAAAATCTAACAATTACACTTAGGAACAAATATGTTCTTGCTCATGTTGATTATTAAGGAACAACACTAGAGAAAATATACTTTGGCTTTGGGGTCTTTCTTGGAAAGAAATTGTCATGGCTGGTAGGTTTATTGTTTAGATTGGTAGGTAGTGTTTCGGATTGGCTTATAGGTGCAATAGTTTGTATGTGTATCCAAAAATTAAGGATAGATCCAAACTATCTTGTTGTATAAGTAGATCCAAACTTAATTATTACAAGATGTTAAATATCGTAGTAAAGTGCAATTTGTGGTGAATATGTAGTAGAAGAATTCTAATTTGACTCTATTTTGAAACTTCACATTCTAACGTGGTGGCTTCTATTTGGTTTTACAATTATCTATTTTTGGTGCACTCACAGTTTAGGGATAAGAAATGGTTTTTACTGACCCATTTGAGCTAAACTTTTCAGAAAAAAAAAAACCATGAGTGAGCTAAACTTTTAAGGAAAAACTATGGTTTTTACTGACCCATTTGAGATAAACTTTTCGACCCATTTCAACACCGTTCCTCGAGATACATGTTTAGGTCTTCATTAAATATTTTGATAAATGGTTTTTTGGTTGTTTACAATATCATGCTCAAGGTGGGCCCTCACTCGCTTCATGTATGATTATAATAGAAAATCCCTTTTTTCCTAATTTAACACATGTGAGCTGAAACTTTGACATTTTTTTCTTCTTCTAATGTTTGTCTTTAATATTTCTCAAAATTTCAGCTAAATGGGAGCTCAAATGATTTAGTTTTCATTTATTCTGTGTTCCTTAATTTACAATGAAAAGTAAGGGGTCCGAAATGGATAGTAGTTTTTACCTAATTTTTCGTCACATGTTAATCACATTATAGCATTAACAGATGGAGAGAACGTGAGGAGCAACCCCATGCACAACACGTTGGAGAAGTCACATGTGCAAGGACAAGGGATATTCACTTTGTGGACTTTGGTTTTGGAGGGGACACTGCATCTTATGCTCGACACGTAATGGCCCATTCCTTTTTTTCCAAATAAATACAAACTAAAGGGAGGACAACTACAGATAACCAAGTCTAACACCTCTGATGGATGGAAAAAGTAACCCTGAACAGATAATGATAACCAATAGAAGCGAGGAAACTGGAACACTGAATAGGAGAGCAAACCAACATTATGGTTAAAGAATTTTATTTTAGGGCTTCAAGCTATAGGTTTCATTGAGAAACATTATGAAATAAACGTTGATTGTATTTGGAGAATGATAATTGTTTATTCTAAATTATATCAACTTATAGTTTTTTGTCGTTAAAGAAAAAGTGCAAAATCATCTTATGACAATTGAGTTTACGGATACATATCTCACTATGTATTATTTATTAAGGATGTACCACATAAGGTGTTCAACGAACATGTAGCTCGTTTACAACGTGGTTAGTTCTTATGATGTTCCTTATTAGTTGGAGTATATATTACCATGTTTAATTGTCATTGATGATCACCTTTAGTTTATTGATGATTCTAGAACAAAGATTTTTATTTTTTCAATTATGGTTGCATGTACAGTTTGATTAAGTAGAATAAGGCGATTCGGTTTTGAATCATAAGGTTGGACCAATTGAAAATGGACATGATCAGGGATCACATTACATATCATTTTCATGCTACACATCCATACTTTGATCTATGTCGATTGTATTAGTATTTGTGACCATGTATGAGTCCAACCATGATAAATGCGGTGAAGGCCGTTTGGTCCTATATTTTCGATGGATCAGATTGTTTTGACACAACAATCGTAACTCTTGACAATCAAGTTTTGAACTTATAAAGTTTTGCAATGTGTAATCTATGGATAATCTATGTAGTCCAAGTGAGAGATTGTTAGAAATTTTCCTTAAGGTGAATCTACATAGTTCATATTATTATACGTTGTAGATTGTCGAACTATAGGTGAGTGGTGTTTCATTAGACCAGATTAGTTGTGATCATTAAGAAACAAGACTAGGGTCATAAACATGTTTCTAATTACATATTGTATGTCTGGACATGTATTATTAAACTGAGTATTGAGCTGTGGAGGTTTATAGCAAAGAGAAAAGTCTAACATTCAAAGTGAATGGACATAGAGTGAAGCCCTACATTGATATGAGCTATGAGCCTAGAGATTAAGATTTGACTTCCCGCTCCATTCAATACATGACGTGCGAGTCACCCAGTCTGTTGAAGACTTAACTACTTGGGAGGTAAGCCAATGAGCAGAGGAGAACTTTATGCTAAAACAAGTTATAGAAATCTTGCTAAGTCCCTCCCTTGCTTACTTTTTATTATTTCTGTATTATGTTTTGATAGGTTGTTAGTTTATTTTTCACTCGTCGTCATTATAACAGATTCTTTTAACATTAAGGACAATGTCAGATTTAGGTCGGGGTGTAGAAAAGTTGTTTTAGGTTATTTTTCTTTTGTTTATTTTGTGTTTAGCTATTGTTAGAACTAAATTAAATTTTTTTAATTTAAAAAGAAATATTGCAATGATGTCTTGGCATGGTTATGTTGAACTGAATGATGGATTAAGTTATTTTTTAGAGTGATTTAAAACTTTAGTTTTGATTCCAAATTCATTAGCGATTTTAAAATGGTGAACACATGATTATATGCCTAGGAAATTTGAATTTGTATACTTATTTTTGGTTAGTGAGTATTTCACTTGCTTCACTTTGAATTTAACAAATGCACATTGGCACATACTATGGGGTATGAAAAAGTGAAACCAAATATGCATGCTTATAACTTAGTATAAATTGGTAGATTTGCTGGATGAGTAACCTTGGAATGTTGTTAATGCATAAATAAATTGCTTTAGCTTCGTAGTCTTTTTTACTCGAGTTAGTAAACCCGTAGGGGGGTTTTTACACCTAATGCCCTAAAGCCATATGGATTAGAATTAATTGGTCTAAATCTTAATAAATGGGTCAATTAGAAAACTCAAAGGAGCTAAACATTGCACATGTTGAAGTCGAGTTGTTGCTAGGACACCAGTTATTACACTCATTGGGATGTTTCTACACCTAATATCCTAAAACCATTTGGTTTCGGAGTCATTGATCTAAAGCTCAATATATGGGTTAATTAGAAAACTTAAGGGAGTTAAACATTGCACAGTCCACACATATATCCTCGATAAGTATAAAAAGGTTTGTGTTAGTATTCATTGCCTTAGTTGTTTCATCAAATGAAAATTCCAATGAATTTTAAGGTATTAAATCATGTATATAGGAATTACTTTGAAACCCCATAATTATGTGTTGGTTAATTTAACACTAAAGGGGACATGTGGCTTCTCACTAGTCATTTATCAGTGATGTACACAATTTTTGAGTTTCTAAAGCTTGTGAAGATGGAGTTCATTATTTTAAATTTACTAATAAATGAGTATTATTTTTTCTTGTGATACTTTATTCTCTTTAACAGTATGTATATTTGTTGAATTGGAAGTCAATATTGAGCAATTTGTTGAAAATAACACAGTGTTTGTGGGTATCACTTTTTTAAACTCTCACGAGACTATAACTTGTCAACTAGGAATGCCTAGGGGCTCAAAGGCTTGTTGCATTCGCTAATTGCAATCAAAAGTGCCAGCGAAAGTGGTATAGATAAAGTGTTATTTAAGGTTTTTTTTCTTGTCTTAAGTTTTTGTTTTTCTAGTTAAGTTTGGGTCGCTTGAATTACTAGAGACTAGCAATAAGTGGGTTGGGCGAGGGATGAGTGCATAAAAGTGCACTCTTAACATCGTTATTCTAAGTGTAGTTGTTAGATTATTTGGTTAATTCAAGTATTTTTACAATAATTTTATACTTAGGTACATGATGTAATTTTAATATACGCTAACAAGAAAAAAAACTAATTTCACGTGCAAGGCCGGGCAGTTAAATATGGAAGCCTAGTTAAAGATGGAAGCTCAATTTCACAAGGATTTTTATGTCGAAACCCTGTAGGAAAGATAAGGGAAGTAAACAAGAAACAATGGTTGCTATAAGAGGAGGTTTGGGGCTCCAATCTCTCTCTCCCTCCTTGACTGTGATTTGAAAGAGAAGATAACGACAACGTGAAGAGTATTTGGGCTACTTTGTGAAGGTAAACTCTCCTTGGGTGTGAGAGTTCACCTTCACAGAGCAGCCCAAAATATCTTCGCCAGTCGTTATTTTCCTTCACAAATCATAGTCAAGGAGGGAGAGAGAGAGATTGGAGCTCCAAAACCTCTTTTTATAGCAACCCTTGTTTCCTGTTTACTTCCCTTCTCTTTCCTAATGGGTTTCGATGTAAAAATCTTTGTGAAATTGGGCTTCCATCTTTAACGACCCGACCTTGCACATGAAATTAGTTCTTTTTTCTCCTTAGCATACCATTAAAATATCTACCAAATATCAAATACACATCGTGTAGCTAAGTAGAAAATTATTATAAAAATACTTGAATTAACCAAATAATCTAACAATTACACATGGGAACAAAGATGCATGTGCATCTCTTGCTAGAAAATTGGTTGCTCATGCAGATTTTTAAGCAACAACACAAGAGAAATATACTTTGGCTTTGGGGTCTTTTTTGGTAAGAAATGGTCATGGCTCATAGGTTCATTGTTTAGATTGGTAGGTAGTGTTTCGGATTGGCTGATAGGTGCAATAGTTTGTATGTGTATCCAAAAATTAAGGATAGATAAAAATTATCTTGTTTTATAGTTAGATCCAGATTTAATTATTACAAGATGTTAACTATCGTAGTAAAGTGCAATTTGTAGTGAATATGTAGTTGAAGAATTCTAATTTAACTCTATTTTGAAACTTTACATTCTGACATGGTGTCTTCTATTTGGTTTTACTATATTTATTTTTTGGGGCATTAATAGTTTAGGGCTGACAAATGTTTTACCTGACCCAAGACGACTCACCACATTGTTGTTTAAAATTAAGGACACTATTAAATTTAAAAAAAATTTGATTCATTTGAGCTCCATTTGAACTAAACATTTAAAAAAAAAACTATGAGTTATCACTAGAAGCCACATGCCAAGTTTCAACTCATTTGGACACCGTTCCTCGAGATACATCTTTAGGTCCACTTTATTAAATATTCTGATATATGGTTTTTTGGGTGTTTAAGGTATCACGCTCAAGGTCGGTCCTCACTCACTTCATGTATGATTATGATAGAGAAATCCTCTTTTTCCAAATTTAAAGCATATGTGAGCTGAAACTTTGACATTTTTTTTTCTAATGTCTGTCTTTAATATTTCTCAAATTTTCGGCTCAAAGGGAGCTCAAATGAATTAGTTTTCATTTAGTCTGTGTTCCTTAATTTACAATGAAAAGTAAGGCCTCCAAAATGGATAGTTGTTTTTACCTAATTTGCCTTCATATGTTAAATGCATGATAAGCATTAGCAAATTGAAAGAACGTGAGTAGTAGTCTCATGCACAACACGTTGGTGAAGTCACATGTGCGACGACAAGGGATCTTCACTTTGTGGACTTTGGTTTGAAGGGGGGCCACATCTTGTGCTCGGCACATGATGGCCCATTCCATTTCTCCAAGCAAATACAAACTGAAGGGAGGACAATTAGAAAGAAACGGGTCTAGCACCTCTTAGGGATGGAAAAAGTAACCACGGACAGAGAAGGAGAACCAATAGAAGCGAGGAAAGTGGAACACTCAGTAGGGGAGCGAACCAACCATAAGCAAATATGAAGACATCTCTGACCAAGGGAATCATGTCAGTTGTGCCAAATGGTAACTAGAAACTTCCTACGAGCGAATCCAATGAGAATGGACCAATGTAGACGTGACACATTAGATCAGGACAAACGGAGGGACTCCCTCAACCAGACAGGAGTAGTGCTACAGTATACAATTCTGACAAGAGAAAGGGATTGAGGCCGAAAATAGACTAGTCGACAATTGCAGTAGTCGACAGAATATCATACTTTACAGGTGGGGTTGTGGACCACAAGATTCATTAAGGTTGAGTTCTTCCATATTGACCGATATGAGAACAGATATGCCGATGCATTGGCATATGTCTCGGCTATGTTGGGAGGCACTGAATCCAAATCCATACAAGTGGGGTACATGTGTCATCCAAGCATTGAAGACCCTTGAAACCAGGTCAACGCAATAAATGAGGAAGAGCCCGACTCATGGATGACTGCAATCATCAAATTCCTAACTAAAAGGGAAGGTACATCAAACTCTAAGGAACACAGAAGCTAAGCTCAAAAGGACAGAACCTTTTAGTTAATCGAAAAACAACTCTTCAAGAGGTCAGCAGAGGGTCCTTTACTAAAATGTGTAACCAAAAATGAAGGAATGAGGATGTTGACTAAAGTACATGATGGCAAATGCGATAACCATTCTGGCATCCGGACACTAGCGCAGAAGGCATGGACTCAGGGTGTTATTGGCCTTACATGCAGGCAGATGCAAATGCAAATGCATATTTCTTGAATGTCGCAGTTGCTAAGTCCATGGCATGCTCATCTATGCTCTAGCAAAAGAGTTACATGCCATCATTGACCCCTAGCCTTTTGCCATGTGAGACTTGGACATCTTAGGCCTATTCGTCAGAGGGTGAGGAGTGAAAAGATATCGTCTAGTAGCGATCACCTATTTTACCAAATGGGTGGAGGCAATAACATTGAAAAAGATCCGAGAATAGGAAGTCCAACATTTCCTCTGGACTCACACTGTCTCACAGTTCAACATTCCTTTTGCCTTCATTGTTGACAATGAGACTCACTTTAGAGGAAGCAAGTTGCATCATTCAAATTTTTCATCACGTGCTAAACGCATGATAACATTAGCACATGGAGAGCACGTGAGGAACAACCTCTGGCACAGTACGTGGGAGAAGTCACATGTGCTCGACATGTGACAGGGGATCTTCATGTTGTGGACTTTGGTTTTGAAGGAAAAGCTACATCACATGCTCGACACGTGATGGCTCAATCCTTATTCTCCAAGCAAATACAAACTGAAGTGAAGACGACTTTGGAGGGATTGGTCTAGCACTTCTGATAGACAAAAAAGCAACCATCGACAGTGAAGGAGAACCGGTAGGGAAGAAAATGGAGCACTCAGTAGGAAATCAAGCCAGCCAGAAGCAAACACGAAGACATCTCCGACCAAGGGAGTCTGATCAACTATGTTGGGTAGTAACTGAAAACTTCTTACTGGCAAATCCAATGAGAATGGGCCAATGCAGCAGTGACACGTAAGATCAGGACAAACGGAGGGACTCCCTTAACAAAACAGGAGCAGTGCTATGATGTACAGCTCTGACAGTGGAAAGGGACTGAGGCAGAAACTAGTCGACAATTGCACTTGGCAGAGTGTCACACTTTACATGAACCATTATCAGGTCATTAAATGCAAAATATAGACAAGTAAGTGAAGAAACTAGTATAAATAGAGTCATTAGGTCAACGAGGAGGGGGTTGGATTGTAAGAAAGCTCAAGGGAAATTCTCAACCTTGGAAACTCACTTAGTTTTCTAGTATTTTTTAGTTTTCTTCTCCGATTGCCACTCGATTGTCTTCTAACTTGATCTTGGATGCTTATAATACGGGGACAACCTATGTTTGTGACTGTATTGCAGGTGAGAAGTTCAGTGAGTAGGTAAAGAGAGGAAGCCATTGTTATTTCTGAGAGCTCAAAGACATATTTCACATCTCAAGAAGCTTTAGAGAATACCTGCTAAACTATAGTCAAGATATTTTTTTTTTGTCCCTAATGTGTCAATATCTATTTTTAAAAGGTGAATATAATTTTTCTAAAACCAATAACTGTAAACCAATGATGGAATGTCATGTCACTAACCACGTCAAAATCTTTAAGTGAGGCTACAATTAGAATCAAAATAAAAGAACTCTTTGGGGTATTAGCTAGTTAATGAAAAAAGCAAAAGAAAAGGACCATTGATAAATTTCGGTATTTGACAAAATGTGTGATTTTTTTATTTTTTATTTTTGATAAATCAAATCAAGTCATTCAAACTAAAGACGAAGCTACATGTGTTTTCGTGGTATGATCTTAATTACGAAAAAAAAATCATGTATATAATGATCTCTCTTTATTTTAAATGATAAATACATGTTGAAGTTTTGGTTCAAGTATGTGTCTTTGGTCGAAGACGGAAACAAAATTGGTCAAAAGTTGTGTTAAATATTTTCTTCTAAGGGTTTGTTTGGTTAGCCCTTCTGTTATGCAAATTTATACTGTTTGGTTGTTTATTTACTGACCGGAAATCGATTCTTTATGAGATTGCTTTTTCAATACTCATGGGAATCCAAGTGCGATTTGGGGGGCCTCGGAATCGAATTCACGGAAACTATTTCAATTTCCATGAACCATGATCCAGTCCAACAAATTATCAAAATAAACAAAATAAAAAACTAAAATTAGTGTCTGGTAAACTTTTGGCTTTTCCACGTATCACAATAGTAGAAACTGAGATAGAACAATCACTGTATAACTGAGAACAAATTTCCTTTATTCAAAAAGAAAAGAAAAGAAATTTGTTTAACGAAATCCTGCTTGCTTGACAGTGATGTAATAATTTAGCTAAAAAGAACTGTACCGAATAAATGTAGGCTAATTACATATGGGATCATTTGAATGTTAGAGGTTTCCGTAACAGTTATTCAATGGGTTTTATTTTATTTTATTTATTTTTTATACTACTATAATTATATTAATTAAACAGAATAAATACAAGATTCACCCAAAGCAGATAGAAAAACTTGGGTGGTGCTTATACATACTATCCACATCCAATAGTGCATGCCTCTTAACCATTGAAAAACTAAACTCAGCAACAAAAATGCGCTCCAAGATTTCCACGAGATGAGGATCATCCAGTCGTCAATTTCTTTACTCAAATTCTGAACATATATACATTTTATCATTAAGCAACCAAATTCTTGTCCAGATTTGCTCTAAACACATATTGTGATCTGCTCCACTGCCACCATTGCTAGGTGGACCTGGTAAAAGTTAACATTTTCCAACTTAAAAGATCTTAGCATACAGAAGATGATCATGCTCATTATTTGCTTTCCTGCATTAATTAGGCCTTTATTATGAGTACATTACCTCATTGCCACATGAACAATGATGTCCTTGCTACTAAGCGTACCATGATTGATAATTTATCTCTGCAACCAAATTGTGAGCAGTATTGACCTCCATCTGCTGATTTGTGGTATCTAAATACTTCTTAGCATTAGATCTCATACTACACCATTACTTGTTATAGAAGATACAATCATTTAATTTTCCCATAGGCTACTAATTGTAATTACATGCATTTGAAACCAATCCATAGCTCGGAAGCCAGTAAACTTGCATTGAAGCATGAAATAATGAACAAATTGATGGAAGGATGAGAAGGTAACTGACCATCTAATAATAAGACAAGGTGAAAGCAAACACACTTAAAGGCAAAAGGGCACTAGAAAAAAAATGTGAACATCCAGTCTCAGAAGAATGACCACAAGTCGAAGACTCAACCCAGTTTAGAGGGGAGTCCAGGGCCTATCACGGGGAAAGCAAGGAATGTGACCAGTATAGAGGCTGCCAATGTGGCAGAGCATAACATAAATGATGACCAGAGTGATGCCATAACGCAGAGTCCACACCCATTGATTCTTATCAACCCAATGCTCGAGCGTAGTGTTAATGTGGAGGCAAGTGACCACACACCGACTCAAGACAAAGAGAACACCACAACAGATGAGCATAGTAGTAACGAGGAACATGAGCAAGATCCTTCTAGTGAAGAGGTTGCAAGCGATTTGTTTTCAAAATCTTGTACTAAAGATTTTAGTCTCTGCCCTCGAAGATCCTCTAGGGCTAAGAAAGCAAACAAAAAGTACAAAGGTTGAATCCTTTCTTCCTTAACAAAGGAGACAGGGATTAAAAAAAAAAAGGTTTCTTCTTTGGCCGATGCTAGTTGAAGATTTTTATAGGCCTAGTAACCATGTTCACTCTCACTAGACTTCTCTTTCTTGTGAGAGTTTGTTTATGTTTTTATTGTTGTTTTTGCTTTTGTTTCATTTATATAAAGGTTTTGGGGTCCTTAAAACCCAGCTCGCTTTTCAAAAAAAAAAAAAAAAAGAATGACCACAAAAAATAGAAACATCATCAACGGGGATATGGTGCTTGACATAGGCATAGTCGGGGATTTTGGCTGACCATGGATAGGAGATAAGTTTTCTTGTTATATTGTTGAATTTGTACTAATTTGGGTATTCATAGGTCCAACCCTATAGAATTTATAAGCTGAGGCAACTGAAAATTTGTCATTCCTAGCAGGTTTCCAAATTAGAATGTGTCCTCAAGATTTGAAAGTTTTTGGCATTCTGTGAGGTGATCCTTTTTGCAGATTTGTTCATTGAAGTAATAGTATAAATGTGGTGTTTCCAACATCTATAATTGTCAGTCACTGAAGAGATTGGATAATTTATTTGGATTTTGTGGTGGTTAGTGTCGTAGAGTATTGTTCAAGGCATAGATTAGGTTCCAAAAGGGATCATTCCAAGGATGAATGTTGTTACCAGATTCTAGATTCCAGTGATATACTTTTTTGAAATGAATGAAAGTGTCCCTAAGCCCTTTGGCAAAGAAGGACATTTTTGTTTGTTAAGTGTATTGAATTTGAGAGAATTTGTTGGAAACTAAAACTGTAAAAGAAGCTGAGATTTAGGCAAGAATTGTTGCTAAAATAGTAGAGTTTTTGAAAGCAATGCTAAGTTTCTAGTTCTCATAAGTAGAATGTTTAGCCCCCAAGTTGCTTAAGATTTGCAACTTTATCCCATTTACATAAATGAGGTGATGAATTTTTTTTGATGATTATGTCCACCAGAAATCCTTAAGATGATTATCCATGTCATTAGTAATTTTCTTGGGAAGAAAGAAGTTTGAGATGGTATAAATAGGAATTGTTGAGGCAACATACATAACTATAATTGTTCTCCCTAAAATGTTATTCCTGAATTAGAGAAAAAATAATATTGGTTAAATTTGTAAAAGCAATATAAGTTGAGCGTAATATTATTGTAAAAATGTATTGATTGAATTATAAAGTGATGCAGTCGTGCAAATTGGATTTTGTGAGTGGTCGATAAAATTAGATCACTTAAATGTGCTTGTGAAGACTCACCAAAGGCGACAATGTAAGAAGATGAAATCAAATCATGCGCCAATCAAAGTCAAAGTCAAAGTCAAATCCAACTAAGGACGAAATAAAGTCAAGATACCGAAGTTAAAGATTTGAAGACTCGTCAAGTAACGTTAAAACTTCAAGAAGACAAGTCCAAGTTGCATCAAGTCTAAGAAGGCGGACCATGCCAAGTAGCATTAGAATACAACGCAAAAACAGTTTATGGATGGCCAAATTTCAAAGAAGTGGCAAAAACTATTTGGAGGTGAAAATGCGTCGATGCCAATATTCAAAATTTGAATCTGGGTAATCCTCACACATGAGAATGGATATTCTCTGAAGGGAGAATATTCCACTTTAGATATGCAATGCTTAAAGAAGATTTCATGTCAAGTACAATGACATAGACAGAGAGAAAGCTTTTGTTTTAAAAAAAGTTGGTTGCGCAGAGATCATACTTGAACCAAAACTTCAACATGAGGGATAAAACCCACATACTAATGTACTATTATATCTTGTGCAACATAGCGAAGAACTATATATAACTTTCCAAACATCTAATTGGGCTTTCTAACATGTATTTTCACATTTGTTTGCAATTTCATTTGCTTAATATGCCCAATGTTGTTGTGGGTAGGGGTGGGCACGGGACGGGATGGAACTCATCCCTAGGGATGGGCACAGGATGAGATGAGACGGGATGGACCTCATCCTTATCCCATCCCATTCGCTTGGGATCGGGATAGGATCGGGAGATGATAGACATCATCTCGACCTCGTCTTCATCCCAAATGGATTCGGGACGGGATCAGCAGGAAATAAAACATTTTTTTTATTTCACATTGATGTTATTCTTTATTTTCAAATGAAAATCGTTGTATTGGCTTTAGTAGCACTTGTATGAAAGGATAGATACATATGATTGTATATATGAATATGTTTTGCTATGCATTTTTTAGCATGCGAATTTTTATAAGAAAGACTTGTTAAATTGAGCTTTCTGTGAATGTACATTATTTGGTACACAACTTGTGTTTTATCTAGAATAGAATACATGTGTTATTATTTTGAATAAGACAGTAATAGAAAACAATTCCTACTAGAATAAAATTCATGTTTTATTATTTTCATGAATAATATTAAAATTATTATTATTAAATATTTAAAAATCAATTTGGGACGGGACAGTATGAGATGGGCGAGATTGAAAATCTTCATCCCGATCCCTTTCCACTCTAGATCGGGACGGGACGGGACGGGATCGGGATGGGATTGATCAATCCCAATAAGACCCAAAAAATCGGGACATGATGGGATCGGGATCTCAGAATGGGATGCCTACTCCTATTCATCCCTATCCCATCTCGTTCGTTCGGGATCGGGACAAGATAGATTTCATCTCGACCTTACCCCATCCCAAATGGAATCGGGAAGGAATGAGATGAGATTGCACTAAATAGTCCTCTAATGAAAAATAACAAAAGAATTTCATCTCACATTGCCCGCACAACATAATGTCAAATTTATGTACATATGACTTTCATCATACGAATATTAAATGTCATATAAATTTTGTGGAGGGTTACCTTATAATGAAATTAAGTTTGTCAAGTAAATGTGCCAGATGGAAGAAGCCCCTCTGTGAATCCGTCTTGCATATAATATACAAGAGTTGAAATATCATTCATATAAGATACAATTAAGAGCAATGTTCTCGAGTTGTCTTAATATAAGTTAAAAAATTAAAAATACTGCTCATTTACCAAATCTCCAACAACATAACTCGTAGTGCAAAACTAAACCAAACCAGCATTTGCCTTTATTTTCTACAAGAATAATTGTCCCATAATCAATCTAAAATATCCAAATTGAAGTTTCTATCTAAACAAAGAATGCAAAATCAAGCAAGTAAATAATCAAACAGTAGATGTTTTGATTTAATTACAACATATCCTACACTTTTTTTAGAAGAGTAGTTTGATTACAAAAATAATAAATATTAAATAAATTTGGGTCGGGGTGTGCGAAATTAAAAATCTTCATCCTGATCTCATCCTACTTTAGATCGGGACGGGATGGGATAAGGATGAGTTTGATCAATCTCAAAAGAACTTGAAAAAAAATCAGAACTAAACGGGAAAGGATTGGGATCACGGGATGAGATGCCGACCCCTAGTTGATGGCTTTTTTCATATTTATGTAAACCATAGCCCACCTCCTTAGTCATGCTATAAATGTGGAATGCACCAAAATCCTATAAATGTGAACTGCGCAAAATCCTATCCTGAAACACCCAAAACAATAAAAACCAAAAGAAAAACAAAGGTAGGTAGGTAGGTAGGTAGGTAGGAACTTATACTTATTCCTAATTATTGTACTACAACTTGTTTGTTCAATAATAAACATAATGGATAATATTGGTTGAGTTAAGGATGAAGTTATCGAAGTGGTGGTAAACTTTTTCACTTCCCATTCTTTGGACCCAAAGTTAAATGAAACATTTTTAGCTTTAATTCCTAGGATCTCCAATCCTATCACCCCGAATAAATTTCAACCAATCAATCTATGTAATGTAATTTACAAAGTGATTTCCAAGATTTAGTCCAACAGATTGAAACCTCTTCTGGAAAACATTATTTCTCCCAATCAGGGAGTCTTTCTTAAAGGTCCCTCCATATCTGACAATGTCAACCTGGCCCATGAAACTTTTTTTCAAATGAAACAGAGTTTTAAGAAAAAGAAACAAGGTTGGATGACAATTGAGATAGATATGACCAAAGCCTATGATAGAGTGTAATGGTCTTGTCTGCTCCAAATTCTACACCAATTGGGTTTTGCGGTGGGATGGATTAATATAACCAACCAATGCATTTCCACTACTTCGCTCAGAGTCCTTCTCAATGGAACCTCCCTTGATAGTATCAAGCCTTGTAATGGTCCTGTCAAAGCCGAAAGAAATAACTTTATCAAAAGCATCCGCATTAGAAGACATTCCTCTTCTATCAGCCATCTTTTCTATGTTGATGATCTTCTCTATAATTTGATGATCTTTTGTTGCGCCTCACTTGCGGAAGCGCATTCAGTGAAGGATATTCTGGCAGTCTAAATTATGCCACTGGCCAAACAGTCAATTTTGACAAATCTTTTGTCTTCTATAGCTCCAATGTTCACCCCAAACATGGCAAAATGATCAATAGAATTCTCGGATCAAAATTCAATAATTAGAAAAAAGAAATATCTCGGCACCCCCTTTTCCTTTCCAAAAAAAAAGCTTCGGATTTTTCTTCCTAATAGGCAAAATCAATAACAAGCTTTCTTCTTGGAAAGCTAAGGTCATATCTCAAGCAGGTAGAACGGTTATGATTAAAGCGGTCATTAATTTTATCCCAGTCTATACTATGCAAAGTTTTTTACTACTATGTTCCGTTACCAGAACCATTGACTCCCTGGCTAGGGATTTTTGGTGGAATGAGGCAGACAATAGTAAGGCAAAACACCTCTGCACTTGGGACCGGATTGGCCTACCTAAGCATTTGGGAGGACTCAACATCCCTAACTCCAGATTAAAAAACTTTGCTCTTATGGCAAAAAACGTGTGGAGGATCATCTCTCAGCCTACCAACCCCTGTACCTTGCAACTTAAGGCAATCTATTTCAGACAAACATTTTTTAACTCTCAAAATCCCCAAGCATTGCATCTTTTGCTTGGAGAGGCAACCTCCGCGCTCTAAACAAAATGAAACGCCATCTCTTTTGGCAAATCAGGTCAGGGAATGAGATTGATCTTTGGACAGATTGTTGGGTAAAACCTGGTTTACTCTTAATAGATTGTCTTCAGAGACCAATCCCCTCTGGCTCCATACACAAAATCTCTGATCTTTGGATTCATTCCACAGGCCATCAGCCTCAATGGAATACTGACCTCATCTTCTCTCTCTTTCCATCCCCAGTAGCTCAAGACATACTTGATATTGTCCTACGACCCTTTCTTACCCTGGACACTCTTATCTAGAAATATGATAGAAAGGGGTGTTTTCGATTAAAAGTGCAACAAAGTCCTTTGTCTCTGAAGCACTGGATGCCTCTACCTCTTTACCCTCTACAACCATGCCACCTACTCACCCTAGAATAGCTAGTGAAATTTGGCGAACTAAAGCCCCTGCTAGCGCCATTTTCTTTTTTTGGAAAGTCTCCCAAAACCTACTCCCCACTATGTCAAACATGTCTAGGCTACATATGTTTATTGATGATTGTTGTGTCTTTTGTCAAAATCAGAAGGACGACGTAATCCATTTTTTCTTCCTCTGCCCAGTTATTGACCGCCTTTCGAAAGTGTCCCTTGTCTCGATTAATTGGCCAAATGGCAATGTTCCATCTCCCAATTTTCATCATTTCTTTAACTTCATGTGGGAAACTGCCTCTGTTCACCCCCTTATTAAGGAGGAATTGCTTTCACAATTCATGGTTGTCATGAATACCATTTGGCAACTGCGAATAATGTCATTTTCCAAAACCTCAAGTTCTCTACTCATTACTTCCTTCGTGTTATTCATAATACATGGTCTATCTGGCAAAAATAATGGTTCATGACCCCCCCCCCCCCCCCCCCCCCATCTGGTATGGAGACTACAGAGATTGTCTCTTTATACCAAGTTCATGACAAACATGTTATCGACCACACTAATCACCGCCAATCCCCCCGGGATATCCAGGATCTCCCTTATTGTACCCCTAACAGATGAACAGTTATCCAAACTCTAAGTGATTTCTCTTCAACTCCAGGCGATCAAAAATCATCGTCTTAACCTTCTTTCAAAAAACCCTCAACCTTTGCCCACCATGCTCGAATCCACTATATTTATGGCTACTTATGATGCTAGTTTTTGTGCCTCTTCTCAATAGGGTTCCTTCGGGATTTTTGCGGTTGATGCTTTTGGAAGGGTTCGTGCTAAGATTGCCAATATGATCTCAGGGAGAGTTTTGGATAGCACTATGGCAGAATGCTTTGTAACAAAAGCAACACTCCTTATCCAGGCATGACAATGGACGACTGGTTTTCTTCTGAGAGACTTTATAGCTTTGAACTCAATCCACTACACCAAAAATACCCATCAGCAACGGTTTGG
This sequence comes from Berberis vulgaris, assembly GCA_963556465.1. Classification (NCBI taxonomy): domain Eukaryota; kingdom Viridiplantae; phylum Streptophyta; class Magnoliopsida; order Ranunculales; family Berberidaceae; genus Berberis; species Berberis vulgaris. The sequence goes on along the minus strand of OY747136.1, from coordinate 58,939,262 downwards.
AACCGTGGGGGTAACCAATTGTCACGGCTTAGAGCCGTGGGCAGTAGAGGCGTCGCTAAATCACCATTAACGGCTACAAACCGTGGCAAAACATATTAGCAACGGTTTTATGCTGGAGGACGGTTGATGATTTAGCCACGGTTATAAACCGTTGCAAAAATGTAAGCCACGGTTTTAAGCCGTGGCCAGGAATAGTCACGGCTTAAAACCGTGGCAAGTTATGGCCACGGTTCTAAGCCGTTGCAATAGTTTTCGCCACGGTTTTAAGCCGTGGCCAGTACTAGCCACGGTTATAAGCCGTGGCAAGGCATGACCACGATTCTTAGCCGTTGCAATAATGTTAGCCACGGTTTTAAGCCGTGGCAAGTACTGGTCACGGTGTTAAGAACTGACCTGATATGATAAGAACTGATCTTTGTTGCTTTGTTTTGCAGGACAAAATCAAGCCAATGCAGTTCTACTGACAATGATGCAATACAGGCAATGAAGAGAAATTACAGACTGAAGAACTTGTAATTGTAATTCTGGATTGATGACAGTAAATGGAATGGATTGTATTCAATAAGAAAGCTAATTCGAGATAGCTAATCTCCTGTAGAGCAAATGCTCAAGTGTACAATTTTCTTACAAATCAAATGAATCCCTTTTTCTCTTATGTTCTCTTATTTATAGTACTACATTTATTGACAGCTAATTGACAACTAATCTAACAGAAATCCTTCCTAAACAACATTACATGTAACAACATAGCACTCTGCAACATATAGCAACCTGCTCCCTTTAGTAACAACACTTGTGTTAGCAGCCTGCATTCCATTCAGCAACAACAGCAGTACTACTGTCATTCATCAGCAGCACTAGTTTAGCAATCAGCATGTCATTCAGCTGCAACATTCAGCAGTATCACTAGTGTTCTTTATGTTGTTGTCTTTCTCCAGGAATAAGTATACTTTATAGGAGGTAAAATCCTATCAGAATACTGCTAAGATACATATGGCTTCAACCTAGAAAACACACATGTGGAGGACCATGGTGCAAGGGAATCAAATGAGCTTAGGTTTTAAATAAGAGTCCTATGCATTCTGCAAAACACTCTGTATCATGAGCCTATATATATACATTCAACTCCTGTTACCATGATATCTATTGTTTCAACACTATCATTGGTAGGCTATTGGTGCAGCTAAGCCGCGAGGCATTGCTTATATGCTCTCAACTCCCAATCTCCCTACAGAACCTCCCCCCCCCCCCCCCCAAAAAAAAAAAAAACAAAAATAAACATAGGCAATGAGTATAATTCTTTTCCTCCTAAAAAGGAAATTATAAACCAAGTAGCATAGATGTTCTACCTTGGACCATGCGTAGAAGTGCAGTGATGTAAGTTTTCCAAAGTTAGGTTGGTCCATGTTAGGTTTGCTACTTCTATTCATGATGAATATGGGGAAGCGACTTGCATACAGGGAGCATGCATCTTTTGAACAAACAATGCTACATCCTTATAACATTTGAAAGGGAAAAAAAAGTACAAACAATTCAAACATAATAGCGTGCACATAAAGTATAAAAACAAATAAATTACAAAAGCACATAGCCACAAATTATGAAATCAATATGATTGATTGAAATCAGCATGATCCAAAAAAATACCTTAAAAAGCATATAAGGAGTTCCAGTTTCTATATGTGCTTTCAAAATCTCAAACCAGATATTCTGTGCAGATACAACCTTCTTTGCCTTTCCCTGTTTGCGAAATACTACAGTGGTAAGTATACGGTAATGTAGAAATGTGATTTAAGAACCATCAAACCTCAAAGTGGTAAGACTGGATGTACCTCTCTCTCGTATTTGCCATAGAGATTGTTAAATTCTTCTCCCCAACAATCAGGTAATCCTGGAGCCTCATTAGGACAAAATAAGGACCACTGACCATTACCATGGACTCTTTCCATAAATAGATCAGGAACCCAAAGAGCATAAAATAGATCACGAGCTTGGTGTTCTTCCTACAATGATTTGAGAAAAAACAATGATAATTTGCATTAGAGTAGTGACTCAAGTGAAAGATTAAACTAGAACAAAAAATAACCAAAAATATATTAAAAAAAAAAGAACTAATTCCAAACACAACAAATCTTACCTTTCCATGATTCTTCCTAAGATCTAAAAACTCAAAGATATCTGCATGCCATGGCTCCAAATACACAGCAAATGCACCTAAACATATCATGAAAGCAGCTACTCCTTCCAGCTGATTTGCTAATAATAGCACACTCCTTCAGCGTATCATATATTCCCTCAATACTATCATCTTTCATGCACACAAGAAAGCAGCTACTCAACTGACAAACCCAATAAGGTAATGATTAGACAATGAAGATAACTAGAGAAGATTGAGAAAAGTAGAGTTTAAGATTTATAATGTAAGAAACATATACTTGGGGTCTTGGAGTCCCTGCATTTAAAAGAGTCGGAGATGCATGGGTGAACCATCGCTGGGACATCAAATGATATGTTTTGAGTGCAGAGTCAATGTCATCTTTGTGGATTCCAACAGCAACTCTCATCAACAGTATTCCATTTGTTTGGCATTCTTACACAGTATTTCTCAGATTTCTGCAAACACCTCAAATAGGTGAGACAAATTTCAAGTAAAACACACAAAGGAGATCAATTTCACAGTCAACATGAATAAGGCGAGTCTTCATATTTATTGGCAAAGATAGCAAATGAATGTGTTGATTGCTCTCTTACGAGGTAGTGACACTTTTGCTGTTTAGAAAAAGACCACACTGCCATCTATGAATTAGATGATGGATTAAAAGACCATGCACAATGTTCAAATTCACAAAACCATGCCATCAATCACCGGTTCCAGTATACATAGAAATATAAAGTCTGGTAAAAATGAATCCATACCTTGATGAATGCAGGGCAGCATATATTAAACCAACTTCACTGGTGATGCCCGATGGATATAATATCAAAAAGGTGTTATGTCTGCAGAAATCACTAGGATTGTTGAAATGAACTTCACATAACACTCACTTTCAGGTCAAAGAAAGAGTATCTAATAATCTGCAATTGCAAGTAATTCAATGGTTATTTTTTGCCACTAATTCTAATAAAAAGTCTAAATTTCATAAAAAAAAAATGTGATTATTTTGACAATATCCCCTTTACAGCATTGGAGATCATAATATCTTCCTCTGCAACCACAAAAGGAACAATTATGAAAGAATGATTTTTCTCTACATAATTTGAAATGTTTATCTGAAAAATAGTTAGAAAATTCATATACTGTTTTTTTCAAATCAATGATCAGCATACTGACCTGTATGCTTGAATCTGTGCAGCCAATGTTAGAAAAATAGTTCAAAATTTTCAGCCAGTTTATTAATCATTAACAACCAAACAATAACTCAAAACAATATGATCCAAGTTTCCACTTGACACAGACACAATATAGTCTATAGATGTTTCAGTTTCAGTTTTACCTTGCTTTTTCACCAAAGTCAAAATCTGCTAAAGGGGCCATATCAGGAACATAATATTCTTCTAAGCATTTGTAGTTTTGCGACGACCAGATACAAACAACCTAGAAATAAGAAAAAAGGAATTATCTTAGCCCATATCACATAAAGACAGACACATAACAGTCTTGTAGCTGAGCATTCATGCGGATTTCAGAAGGGGGAAAAAGAGAGCACATAACCACATAGGCACAACAACTTACACAAATGGGGCAAAAGGTATAACACGCTAAATAAAACAAACTCATTGGGAGCATCTGGCATCAGTCAAGAAAAGTGGCTTTTGTGGAGATCATCCAGTCTTGCTCATGAGAAAAATGGCTCTTTCTGAAATGTCGAACTACCTCAAATATGGAGATCAAGTTTGTTGTAAAAAAAGACTAAAGTATATGAAACTTTCAATCAGCATAACATATTTATTTTGCTTTGACGTGTTTAAGACAAATATTCTGCTTTCACTTTGATAATGATCACGAGATCAACAACAAATAAATATAATCTCCATCTATAAGCACACGAGATAGATGATAAACAGTCAAGGTTATATCACCAGTCTATCTCATTAGTCTGCTAGTTTAACAGATCCCCTGCTAACTTGAATGACGGGTGAAGTATCAAGATATGGCATTTTGATATAGGTTCCAAGCCCTTGATGCACATACTTCCTTGTTCGCCTGATGTATTTCAAATATCTAAAAGAAGATGATTGTGACTGTTTAAGAATTGTCAAGAGAACATTTTTTAGTCTAACACAGAGATAAAAGATCATTCTAGTAAAAGATAAATCCTAGAGAAAGAGGAATCCAAACAGAATCAATGACAAGGCAGAGGATACAAATGGACAGCTTTCTTTCTTTCCAAGATCTTGATAACAAAAATAAAACGACACGTGAAATAAATTGAGGCAAAACGTAATTCCCAAAGAAAGAATATAAAAGAGGTCAAATTACAAAGAAAATACGGAAAGTCAATACAGTCATTCTACAAGTAAGCATACCTTGTATCCTACACCTGTAGCAATTGAACCCATCTTCATTCAACACTGATCAACCCTAAAATCATTTGAGGTTAAAAAAAGAGGGTTGCAGAAGAATGATTTCTCAACGGCCACCATTGCAAAACTTTGTCCATAACGTTCACCGAACAACTTCGTTAGCTTTTGCAGCTCAGGAAGATCACCACACCAGGCAGGATTTGCAGCAGCAAGAACTGCGATTCTTGCATTGAGAGAAGCAGTTATTCCAGCCTTAGCAATGCTGACTGTCTGCTGCTCCATCACTTCATGGATTGTTGTTCGATCAGATTCATCCATCTTGTAAAATTCATCAATGGCGCATATTCCCATATCTGCGAGAACCTGGACCACAAACAGTTTCACTTATAAATTCCAAAATCACTTACTGACACAAACTATCCATTAGGAGATCAAAAGGTCTGAGCTAGCAGTAATAGCTCAATAAATCTTGCATAAGCATGTGTTTCACTGTAATTAGTACAAGTGTTCCACAAAAGCACTCAATCATTGCCATAAAAGGAAAACAACATAGTTTTATCAAAAAAAGAAGAAGAGGGAAAGACCATAACAAAAAAAAGAATGGTGGAATCATATATCTCTTCCAAAGATAATTATATATTTTATTGATATATATTCCCTAGAAGCAAAGCAGTTATATGGTTGAGCTTTTGGTCGCACTTGTCCTTTTGAAACGTCGTACTAAAGAACGTCAACAGTAAAATAGAATAGGATGGTAAAGTTGAAACAGAGAATAAACACTATCTTTGTAGGGATGGTTACTATTCCTCCTCGACGGGAAAATCATTCCTAGCAACTTAAGGAACCAAATATTTATACTTACAGAGAGGATCTTCAAGAAACTTTTGATTATTGGTTCCAACATCTAGCATCACTGGAAGTATCTACAATAAAAATAACAGTAAACTGATAGTACTTGTAATGGTATAATGGTATATGCAGCAGTATTCGAAAGCTGAAAGACATAATATATTGAAGAGAAATAAAGAGAGGGTATATACTTTGCGTGGGTTCACGCCGGCTGCAGCAACATATATATCGAGTTTCCCGATGGGCATTCCAATTCCCTGAACTCCAAGATCCCCAAGTCCAAGAATGCGGCTTCCGTCTGTCACCACTATCAGTTCAACCTGTAACAAATGGAAGATAAACCAAAAATGTGAAAAGTATTAAAGAGTGCATACAGTAACTGTTCTCATTATGTAACAGTCAATCCCAGAAAATTCATCAACATTCATAAAGGAATGATGATATTGTGGCAGAAGCAAACAAAAATCTAAATAAAAACTAGAAATCAAACAACGTCAACTGAAATAACATTCCTTATTAAATTTCTATTTTATTTCATCTTATATGAAGTAAAAGTTTTTTTCCCTCCACAAAAGTCTTACTCATACATTTGTCCTAAGACTATCTAGATCTAGACTAAGAGCGTAAAAAAGAAACTTATAAAATCACCTTATGATGCAATAACCTATGCTCAAGGGAACTTGGAATTTTAGTTCACAAATTCCTCAACTCTTGAGTGAATTAAAAGTGAAACAAGCTTACACTTTATGTAAGAACATTTTAAGAATAGATGTTATTATGAAAGAGCAGTGAAACAGTCCTAGCAAGTTACATGTTAATGTTATTCCAATTCCAAGTACTAAGAAACAAAAAACCAAGTCACAAAATTAGCTTCCATGAAGTGAACAGTACATGAAATCCGTACAAAGAACAAACCTCCAAGAGCAAACTAGAACAACTAATCCTCTTGACCCCTTACTAACCTGTTCAGATGGCCAGTTATAGGTCATGGACATCATCTTTCCTTTATCCTTTGCACTGAAATACATCCCACGTGGGCGTTTAAACAAGCCTCCGTAGTTTTGACATACCAACCCCACAGTCGGATTGTATACTATTGGAGCAAAATTTTCAATGTTTTCAATAAGGACCTGGAGAAACCAAGTAAAGGGATTAGTTTAAGCTGATGAAATTCCAAAAGTCTAATGAAGTTTTAAGCTTTTATCCGGCAAACTTACTTTGTAATATAGTGTCTCATTCCTGTCATGCAATCTGTTCAGGACTCTCCATTGCGCTAATGATAATACCTCATCTGGTTGGTATAGAGTATTCTTCACCACTAACTGGTATGACTCCACTACAATTTGAAACAATAAAAAAATTCACCTTAAATCAATTGCCTTAAAAACTACTACACTGTTATAGATAACAAAATTTTGACAGTGGTGAAACTCATGAACCATGATCAAGTGAAGAACTTTATTTTACACATTCAGAACTTTAATAACAACATACAAAAAGCCTCAATTTCACATAAACATCCAATCATTTTTTTTTTTATCATGAAGTTGAACAATAGCCAAAACCAAATCAAATCCCTCAACCATGCAAACCCTAAATTTCTCAACTAAGATAAGCCGCAAATCAAACTATTCAAAACCCTAATTTACACAAGTAAAGAAGCAAACAATTGTTAAACCCAACTGAAACAAAATCCTCAAAACCTCAACCTTCAAAGACACCAAATCTCTACATTGAAAACCCCTAAAACCAACTATGAAATAAACATATCACTTCATTGTGCTAAACACAAACAACAAGCAACCAAATAGTCCATTTCAAAACACTGAAACAAATCAACAACCATATGTACTGAACCCCAAATGAACAAAACCTGAAGCTTCTCAACCACCAAAATCCCCAAATCTGATAGTCTTCCTTCCAAAATCCCAACTTTCTGCAGAATGAACAAAACCCCACCATTTCTAACTCGTCAATAACCACGAGTCTGAAACCCCATTAATTCAAAACCGCTAAACCCATCAAAACCCAAAGCTTCCTAACCACTGAAATCCCCAAATTTGACCTTCAAAATCTCAACTTTCCGCATATTGAACAAAACCCCAACATCTCTAACTCATCAATAACCACAAATCTGAAACCCCATTTATTCAAAATCAATAAACTCATCAAAATCCAAACCTTCCTAATCACTTAAACCCCAAATCTGACTAACATCCTTTCAAACTTGAAACACATAAAAATCAGAAATTGAATAACACCCAACATTTCTAACCACAAATCCAAACATCCCCTTGCTTCAAAACCCCGGACACTTCATCTACCAATCAAACTAAACGAATCAAACAACCAGAACAATAAACAAACATTCTTTATTTGTTACCTGATGAAAACTTGAACAAAACTTTCTCCTTACTCTTTCCTTGCGAACTCACTCACGACAATCTCTCTATCTCTATCTCCTTTTTCTTCGTGCAGCAAAAACAGAGTCAAACTTCAAAACTGTAGCCCAAAACTTTCGCCCTTTAAAACCTCCCCACGCGATTTTCTCCGAAACACCTCGCCAGCTTCTTTTGTTCAATTTTTTTCGCCAAAGCGCGAAACTGCTCCCTCCAAAGCGCAGAACAAATTTTCGCCAAAGCGCGAAACTCACGTGAAAAGCAAAAGCTTATAGCCACGGTTTTAAACCGTTGGCAATTAGCCACGGTTTTAAACCGTTGGCAATTAGCCACGGTTTTTTGCTGTGGCAACCCTTTTGGTGTAGTGTATAGCCACGGTTTTTATTTTTTTAGCCACGGTTTTAAACCGTTGACCGTTATAGCCACGGTTTTTTGCCGTGGCAAATAAACCAACGGTTTAGAGCCGTGGCCATCTCCCTGTAGCTAAACAAGCCTTTTGGTGTAGTGATCCTCCATACTAGCACAGCAGATGGCACAGTGGATAGCCAAACGGATTACAACTGGATGTGGAACCCTTTAATTAGTAGCATTAAGACATTACCGATGTGGAACCCTTTAATTAGTAGCATTAAGACATTACCTTCTATTAATCCTAATTGGTTCTGTAACTATATCCCTTGGGACCTCAACCATGAGGCCCACGAGTTAGCCACTTCTGCTAGACTTCTAAGTTTTAACCTTATTTTGCCTTAATATGTACTAGCAATATACCTTGTATATATATAGTATTGGTTGAGACGTCTCAATAGATGATTCAAACATGATAAGAAAACAAAAGTATTTTATGATCCATTTTTAAAGATCAAAATACAATCAAGATTTTCAAACAAATTATGTGATGTTCCTCGAGATTGGTACCATCAATGACGAAGCCAGAATTTTTGTTGAAGGGGGGGGGAGTGATTAATCATAATCAATTAATGATAATATAATTATTAATTATATTAACATATTTTTTGTTAAAATTTGAACACTACATAAATATATACAAAACACCAATTGCTAAATAAAACTCAATTTAATCTATGGGGGAGAAAAATGGATCAAACAAACTACTTTGTAGGAGTATAAAAGATAAATATAAGGGAGACAAATCAAATTGGTGTATAAAGTTAAGGGGCAAAAAATGATTTCAAATGTAAAATTATATGTATACAAAAAAAATTGGTTATTTGTGATTTTGTCTATCAAAAATAGCTAATTAGAGGATACTCCAACATTAATCACTACACTGCAGTCTCCCCTAGGACTAGCAGTCAACATGCGTTGGTTGTCAAAAGGCTCACGTTAATTATGAAAATGTCGTTCAAACAATAACTCACAGAAGAATCTCGAGATACAAACATGTATCTTGAGGAAAAACTAATGTGTTTAATTTTTCATGTATTCTAGAAAAATCCTATGAATAAAATACAAAACAAAACCTCGATCTATGAATTTAACTTGAGAAAATACTTTAAAAAAATATTTTTTTCATCAAAGCAGACAAAAGATATTGAGATTGCTGATGGCAAGTGGTAATAGTGGGAAAGGCAAATAAATTAAATAGAAAGGGAAGGAGACGAAGAGAGGAGGCGGGGCGATTGTCGATCTCGCAGTAAATAGCTAGATGAAAGAGAATAGAAAAAAGTGGCGAAACGGGATCATCGGCATTGCAGATAACTGAGAGAAAGGAGTGAGAAAGGATGGCATCGTGGATGGAGGATCGACAAATAAAAATACAGAAATTCTAAATGTCGAGGAAGTGGGCGAGGAAACGAGCGAGGGGAGGGAGGTGGCGGGGTGGGAACCGTTCACCTCCCTCAGGATGCGTGCCGTCGATTTTTGCGCGCGCATCTCGAGGGAGGTGAACGGTTCTCACCCCGCCACCTCCCTCCCCTCGCTTGTTTCCTCGCCATGTAGAACTGCTCATAAAAATAATCAAAAATCAAAAATCAAAAATCAAAAGTCAGTGGGAATTGCACCGCACAAAACAACTAAATTATACAATAACATTTCATGGCTTTACTTGTGCTGGACAGAACATTTCTCAATCATAGAGGTTCAACAAAAAGTTGGATAAAGTTGAAGAGAGAGAGAGAAAGGGAGAAACAAACAGCAGAAAAACCAAGAAGATTAGAACCAAGAAGAAAAGCTAGTATGGTCATCACTGGGTCTACTACTAATTGGATCTTCAAATCATCGTTAGTGATACTTTTGTCATTATTGTTTGTCAGTAAGGCCTTATGTGCAACAATCAAATTTCAGCAGACCCCTTGCAATGGGTCACTTGCAGAATGCAATGAAGATGAGGAGATGTTAATGGACTCGGATATCAACAGAAGAATACTTGCTACTCAAGGTCAGTCTATAAATTACAACGCACTGAAGCGAGATCAAGCTGTTTGTGGTAATGCTAGGGGTACTTCCTATACAGGTTCTTGTCTTCCTTCCTCTTCAAATGCTCCAAATAGGGGGTGTTCAAAGATCTATCGATGTCGGTCTTAAGGACTCAAGCTTGTAATAACAAGGGTCAATCACCGAATGTACTGATGTTGTCGAGTTTGTTTTATTGTGTATTTTGATTGTTATCTCTCAATTTGTATGGAATGAAATGTTTTCTTTGCCAAACATATCAAATTTTGGTGTTTTTCAGATATGAGTAAGTACAGGATGGGACCAAATGAGTGAGATTTTATTTAACATCTAACCAGGATTTACAAGTCCAAGTCCCAAAGAGTGACTGGAATATGGATCCTACCAACACCAGCAAGGGTATAACATCCGTACATTTGTTTTGTACGTTTGATGTCATACCAATTGATCCCATTCATTAGTTTTAGCCTTTTGGAGTGTTGTGAATATGTAGTATCTCGCAGTGTGCAGTGTTGTGCAATGAGTGTGATCTGTGGCGTTCGACAATGTGAAGTTGCCATGGTGCCTAGTAGTTTTTCCAGCAAGGAGCTATGGTAGCTCATTTTGGCAAGTTGCAAGTAGAATGAAACTGAGCCACACTTTAGAAGTGTACAAGGGGAAATTCTAATTGGCGAGGAAACGGGGGTAACCCTCCATCTCTCTAGAGATGCGCGAAGGCACATCCACTAAGAGCAGTAATGACATAGAAATGTAGAAATAATTAAATTACCGATACAATAAAATAAGAATGCGTGCTTTTTGTTACAGGGTTCACCAAATCGTGTGTACTTGTAGTTTTATATCATTCGGTACCTCTACAATCCTGCACAAATTCATAGCTATTGAAGCGTTCGAATCCGGTCTCCTAGATATTTGACCTATAAAATAAGGTTAGATTGTCAAATACCACATTTTTTGTGGTTGAAGGCACTACAATGCTTAAGTCAGTTAATATGTGGAAGAAAACTAAATTTGGACAAAGTATAGTTCAGTTAAATTTGCACCTTTTGTCTAATGTTCCTTTTACTTTATAGGCTTTTTTTTAGTTTCATACTCATTATTTTATACCTATTAGAGTTTGGCATCATTTTGAAAACTAATTGAGTCTAACACTCATTTTCTGACGGAACCGTTAAGTTCATGTCATTGGATGTGTGTTTCTTTCTTTGCACTATCTCCATTATAAGAGCTTGCTTCTTCTCTCCTTCATTTTCTACTTTGCACAATTCCTTTATCATGGTTGCTAATAGAATTATGAGTGGGGGCGAACTTAGCTCCTACGAAGCGTTCTTCGAGCCTCGGCAAAGGAAGACCCTGTTAGCATTGATGGTAAATTGAGGCTCCGTTAAGAAAGTTATGAATCTCAATGTTCTTGTTGCTACTGCTGGTGGTGTTGGTTCGGCCACTAGGAAGAGGAAGGCCCCTAGGCTTGCCAGCCCGTCAAAGCAGTTGGCGATTACTCCTAGTCGTATTCCAACGAGGAAGCGACTTGCTAGTTTTGCTCAGGGGGTTACTCGGATTGCTCCTCGTCCGAGATCATATGGGAAAAATGATGACGATGAAGCTCGTCTTGCTGCTCGAGAGGCTGATGAGATAAATCAAGCTCTGGAGAGAAGCAAAAATGAGGTATCTCGTCCGTTGGACGAGCATGAGAGGAACCTCATCTCTACTCACGGCATGCCCGATTTTGCCAAGTGGTCGGATGATGATCCTCGTGTCATCAATAACAAGATGATACAACTCGCTCTGGAAGTGTCTAATGATCCAACTTACACGAAGACTATAGCCGACTTTGACTACAACCCAATGTTTGAAGAGGTTGAAGTTGATTGTGGCCAAAGTTCTAAGTCTCCTCCCCCTTCTCCAAGTCGTACTGTTGATGTAGTGGAGTTGCCTGCTTCTTCTCCTGTTTGTCCCCTGTCTACTACTGCTTTGAAAAAAATGGCAAGAGTGGTACTTCTGTCATCACTACTACTCTGACTATCACCCCGGTTACCAGAAGCAGAGCTTCAATTCTTCCAAATCCTATTATCTTCATCCATGAATCGATTAGAAGGAACCAGTTCCCGGAGAGATCTGTATCAACTCGGAGAAGTTTAGCTGGTTTTCTGAGATATATATTGAAGAGGGTGCGCGTAACCTGATCGTCACACGACAGAAACACTTGATTGATAGGGTGTCTATACCCGTGTTTCGGCCAAGTGATCACCTCGATCATCATCTTAAACAGATCATGGAGGGGGTGAATCGTCTTACATATGGTGGGATGATGACATCAGATTATAGGGTTGCACGTGATCATATGGCAATCATGGAGAGGAATATGGGGGGAGGGAGTAGGCGGTGTTGCTTTCCCATGTTCTCCGTCAGTCTGATGAGTTGAAGGCGCAGTATGCGGAGCAGGAGAAGGCAGTTGAGATTGCTCGGGCTTCGTTTAAAAGAAGTAGAGGTTGTTCGGGACAAGTTTGCTGCTAAACTTGAGACCTTGGAGACGGAGATGAACAAGTTTCATGATCGGTTGGATGTTGTTGAAAATGAGTTGCCTAGCGAGAAGGGTGGTCGTGACGAGGCAATGGTTTTTGCTAATGAGTACCAATCATAAGGTCGCTAAGGAGCGAGTGGTGCAGTCGACCACTGAGCTTGCTACTATTAAGTCAGAAGATTCTGCAAAGCTCACAACTATTGAGGGAGAACTTGTGTCAAACATGAATGAGCTTTCAGCACTTACGCATAAATTGAGGGTTGCGGAGGCAGCGGACTAGAAGAGGTCATTAATGGTGTGATTGATCTCATCGACTTTATGGAATCAGAGGAGGGTTTCGATCCATTGAGATACCATAGCTTGGCTTACCAAGTCTTTGAAGACGACGATGATGGGGAATATGTTATGGATCCGCCAAGTGATCCGGGATGAAGAACAATCGCCTCCTCCTCCTTCCAAACCTGCGCCATCACCTGCTCTTGTTGCTGAAGAGAATGCCATCTCCTTCTGGAGACAAGACTTCATCTCCTCCCGCTGACAGTGCTGATGACATCAATGCTCAACCTCTTCTGAGTATCTCTGCGAGTGATGCCTTGAATGTTTTGACTAGCCCCTTTCCAATCATTGTATCTTCTTCTTTAGATTTAACAAAATAAAAAAATTAATGAGAATCTCATTTTGTCTATACTTGTATTCTTTTTGTTTCTTTGTCCTTTTCGTAGTGACCATTTTTTGATCTCGTAGTTGTAGCCTGGCCAAGGCCTAGACTAACCATGTTATCTAGTATTAGGCAATAAATATGGTCTGACTTCGTTGCACTTACTTTATATATCTTTTTGTCTAACTTTGTAGTTTAGACTTGGCTGGATTTCTACTTTTGAACTTGCTTATTGGTTGTCTGAAATTTTGTATTCGTCTTGAATTGTTAGATATACTCCGCTATCTAATATGGTGATCGCATCAGAGGTTGTACGACTAAGTCTAGCTTATGTGTCTTGACTTTTTTAAGTACATTTCGTGGTTCGATTGTTGATCAAGCCAGGAGATTTATTTATTAAGTTTGACTTATACGTCCAGACTAAACACTCTTCGTGGTCCGATTTGTTAATCGGGCCAGAAGATTTTTGCTAAAGTCTGACTTATTCGTCCAGACTATTTTTTAAAACACGCTTCGTGTCCGATATGTTAGTCGGTCCAAAATATTTTCGAGTAAGTCTGACTTATATGTCCAGACTTTTACAAATACACTTCGTGGTTTGACATGTTAGTCAGGTCAAAATATTTACAAGTAAGTCTGACTTATACGTCCAGATTTTCTTAAATACACTTTGTGGTTCGACATGTTAGTCAGGCTAGAAGATTTACGAGTAGGTCTGGCTTATACATCCAGAGTTTTATAAATACATTTCATGGTCTTACATGTTTAGTGAGGCCAGAGGATTTACGAGTAAGTCTGACTTTTATAAATACACTTCGTAGTCCGACATGTTAGTCGAGCCAGAAGATTTACGAGTAAGTTTGACTTATACGTCTAGACATTTATATATACACTTTATGATCTGACGTGTTTAGTCAGCCCATAAGATTTTAGGTTGAGTCTGACTTATGCGTTCAGACTTATTAAGTTTACTTCATGGTTGATTGGACCATAAGTTTTATAGGTACGTCTGACTTATTTGTCCTGACTCCGTTTTTAAGCTTGCCTCGTGATCCGACATATTAGTCGGGCCACAAGTTTTACGAGTAGATTCCTAGGCTGACTTTGATGTTCTGACTGGATTAGATTGTTCGGACACCCACAAATTTTTTGATGCTTCAAGCGTCTTTTTTATTGCTTCTAGGATTGTTCTGTTGGTCACCTATGCTTGTCTGTTTGCTTGTGGGTGGCCGGGTGCTAATAAATGTTGTTTGATACTTAAGTTTTTGCACAACTTTTTGACTCTTTTGCCTTTGAATTGTTTTCCATTGTCAGCGACAATTGCTCTGTGGATTCCAAATCTGCATATTATATCATTCCAGAGAAAGTTTTCAATGTGAGCTTCTCCGATCTTTGCCAAACGCTCTACTTTTACCTATTCTATGAAGTAATCCACTGCTAAGATGAGGAATTTCTTTTTGTCGAACACTTGAAGTAGTACCATAATGTCCATATCCCATTGTGAAAATGGCCACTACTCATCGAGATTAGGTTTTGGCTTGGCATGTGAGTGTATGGAGCGAATCTTTGACATTTGTCACAAGTGCGGACGATTTCATTTGCATCCTTTTTGCATTGGTGGTCAGTAGAATCACAATGTTAAGGGCTAGTGTCCTTCCTCCTAGATGGTTCTCGCATATACTGAAATGAATTTCTCGTAGAACATAGTTGGCATCGCCGGGTGAGAGGCATCTTAGTAGCGGTCTTGATGTAGACCTTCTGTAGAGTCTATCGTTGATTAGAGTGTATCGTGCTATTCTATTTCGTAGTTTACGGGCCTCCATCTTATCCGTTGGAAGTGTTCCGCCTGTATGTACATTAGGATTGGAGTCATCCAATTGTTTTATTGATATGTTGTACATGTTTCTTGCACCTGGTTTTTCAGTATCGAGCTCTCTTGTAATGTGACGAGTGGATTATCAGTTTCTTCAGGTCGTGATGTCTCTTTCACCTATTTATCAGCTCTATCATTTTTCGCTCTTGCACATCGTTGAACGGTTGCAGCTTTGAAGCTTTCGATCAACTCACTTGTCTTTTAGTGATAGGCTTTCATCTGAGCATCTTTGACTTGGAATTCGTCTTTCAACTGGTTGACCACCAGTTTGGAGCCAGTGAAAACACTGATTTCTCTTATTCCAAGGTGTTTGGCCAATTGTAATCTGACTATCACTGCTTCATACTCGGTTTCATTGTTTGAGACTTTGAAATTGAATTTTACCCATTTTCCAACGTTACGCCTTCTGAGTCGTACATGATTATTTTTGTTCCACTCCCCTTCTCGTTGGATGCTCCGTCGCGGTGCAGGATCCATTCATGAACAGTTTGTTCGGTGTGTTCTTCCTCTCGATTGTTGTTCGATCGATGTTCATTGACGCCTGTGAATTCAACAATAAAGTTTGCTAATGTTTGAGTTTTTAATGCAGTCTTAGGAGCATAACTGATGTCAAATTGATCGAGCTCTATTGCTCACTTCACCATTCTTTCGAATAACTCTAGTTTGTGCAGTACCGACCAAAGTGGATGTTCGGTCATGATAGTGATGGGGTGGGCTTGGAAGTATGGTCGTAGCTTTCTTGAAAATATGACCAAGGCGAGTGTTTGCTTCTCCAAAGACGGGTAGTTAACTTCTGTGTCTGCATATGTCTTGCTGACGTAGTAGACTGGCTTCTGTGTACCATTTTCTTCTCATATCAATGTTGAGCTGATTGCATTTTTGGACATTGATAGGTACAAGTACATCGTTTCTCCTGTGTTTGGCTTTAACAACAGTTCAGTACTTCCATGTACGCCTTCAGACTTTGGAAAGTATTTTCACATTCTTCACTCCACTTGAACATTTTGTCTACTTTCAAAATTTTGAATAAGGGAAGACATTTATCTGACGATCTAGAGATGAATCTGTTTAAGGTTGTTATTCTACCATTAAAGCTTTGCACACCCTTAATGTTGGTAGGCGACTGCATGTTGAGGAGCGGTTGTATCTGTTTCGGATCAGCTTTGATTCCTCTTTGATTAACCATGTACCCGAGGAATTTCCATGATTTTATCCCGAACGTACATTTTTTTAAGTTCAACTTCATTTTGTACTTTCGGAGTTGGGAGAATGCTTGCTCAAGGTCTTTGATGTGGTCGTTTTTGTGCAGGCTCTTGACTAGCATATCATCAATGTACACCTCCATGGTCTTGCCTATCTGATATCTGAAATCTTGTTCACAAGGCATTGGTACGTGGCTCCCGCATTTTTTTATTCTGAATGGCGTCACTCGGTAGCAGTACGTACCTCTTTCTATTATGAAATATATATTCTCCTGGTCGGGTGGGTGCATTTGTATCTGGTTGTAGCCCTAGTATGCATCCATGAAGATTAGGAGTTCGTGGCTGGCAGAGGTGCCCATTTTCTAATCGGTTCGTAGGAGTAGGAAACTATATTTTGGGAAGGCCTATTTTAGATCAATGTAGTCTACACACTCCGTCAATTTACCATTCTTTTTCTTGACCAAAACCATGTTAGCCAGCCAGTCCGGGTATAGGATTCCTTGATCATCCTTGCATTCATTCAACGATGCACCTCCTCGTTTATTGCTTGGTTGCGTTCTGGGGCAACTGACCTTTGTTTCTGTCGGACTGGTTTCCTATCCGGGTTGACTTGCAACCTGTGAGGATGACGGAGGGATCAATGCCAATCATGTCTTTCATTTTCCAGGAGAAGACGTCTCGGTTGTCTTTCAACAGTTGGATCAACCGCTTAGTTAGTTCTGGGTGAAGTTTTTTGCCAATCTGAACTGTTTTTCTTCCTCCTCACCTTCCAGATGGACTAGTGTTATTTCTTTTTCTGGTTGTCCAGTGTTAGGTCGGCCTCTTGGACTAATTGAAGCTGCATTGTTTTCTAGTAGGCCTTGATTCATCTGTGATTGACCCGGTTGCTGCAACGGCTCCTCTGATCGTGACAGTGATTGTTATCTGTACGGGGCCTTCATTACTGCATAGTGGCATTCACGTGCAGCTAGCTAATCTTCTTTGATGACCCGAACGTCATCATCAGTGTGATATTTCATACCATTAATGCATGGTAGAGGAGACTGCACCCATCTCGTGTAGCCAAGGTCTTTCGAGAAACATGTTTTATGTGGATGGCGCGTTGACAACTAGGAAGTCTATTAATAGGACTCGTTGTTTACTTGGCTCCCCTGTTTCAACTAGCAATCAAATCATTCTGAGTGGGCAACAATTTTCTCCACTGAAACCTACCATCGGCTGGTCATTGGGTGTAAGCATCTTGCGAAATGTTGTTAAGTACAGAAAGTTGGCTGAGCTACCTGTGTCGACTAGTACTCTTTTGATCTCCCATCTGGCTATCAATACTGAAATCACCAGGGAGTCATTATGGGGGAGATGAATTTCTTGTGCATCCTTTTCGAAAAGGTTAGAGTTCATTGATTTGTTTTGACGCACTGAACAAAAGGTTCTGGGTATCGGATCCTCGTCCGTAAATCTCGGATTGATTGCTTCCGTGACCGGTTAGACTGTTCCTCTCTCCAGCTACACCGTTTAGAATATATATCAGTTCTCTGGACTGTTCATTCGACTTCGTGGTAGTGCCCGCTTTCTCTTTTCCGTTGGGTTGTTATTCCTTCAGTCCAACGAATTCACCGAGTCGTCCCTTCTGGATCTAGTACTCGATTTCATTTTTTAAGTTGTAGCAATCTTTTGTGTCATGTCAGTGATCCTTGTAGAAAAAAACAATATTTGTTATTATCTCGTCCGATCGGATCTCCCCTCAGCTTGAGTAGCCATTTAATGTCCTCCCACTTTGTTATGGATTTCAGAACATATGTCTACTTGTTTTTAAAGTCGTAAACGGTTTGTAGGTCGTATTGACTGCATTCGTTGACCGCTCATGTCTGGCTCTTTCTGATTGTATGTTTACAGATTCTTGCTTGTTGAATTCGGATTTGCCATTGGTCCGATGTCTTTTCGACTGACCATTTTCCTCCCGTGGCCTATCATCTCTTCATCTCTCATCCCTCTTTTCCTGAGTTATTGGGAAGGATTTTTTCGGATTTGTTCATCTTTTTGGTGGCCAACATCTCTTCGAGGGTGATGTATTTTTTAGCAGTTTTCAAAAAGGTCGTCATGTTCCTTGGAGGATCCAGGTTCAGAGAGTTGTAAAACGGTCTTCTTTTTTAATCCGATAGTGAAAATGACTATGGTCGTGTCGTCACTGCATCTGTTGATCATGGTTAACTCATTAGTAGAACGAATAACATACTCGTCAATAAATAATGTGTGCCCTTTCCGATAGTGAAAATGACTATGGAAGATTTACCACCGGGACAGAAACCCATTGGGTGCAAATGGGTTAATAAAATCAAGTACAATTCAGATGGCAGCATTGAGCGCCATAAGGCACGACTGGTGGTACTAGGGAATAATCAGAAGGAAGGTGTTGACTACACAGAGACTTTTTCTCCAGTTGCAAAAATGGTAACTGTTCGTGTGCTATTGACAATGGCAGCAGCTCGAGGATGGACGCTGCCTCAGATGGATGTTAGGAATGCGTTCCTACATGGAGACTTGGCTGAGAAAGTATACATGCGCCCTTCACCAGGATTTGACGGCGATGCTCCTGAGAAAGTGTGCCGCCTGCGCAAGTCTTTGTATGGTTTGCGACAGGCTCCCCGGAACTGGTTTGCCAAACTCTCCAATGCATTGAAGTCATATGGATTTATACAGTCCTATTCTGATTATTCTCTGTTTACCCTGAACCGGAATGGAAATTTTATAGTCGTTCTTGTGTATGTTGACGGTTTGATTATAGCAGGGGATGACCAGGATTCGGTGAGTTGTTTTAAACAGTATCTTAATAACTGTTTTCATATGAAAGATCTGGGTACATTGAAATATTTTTTGGGGCTAGAGGTCGCTCGCGGCTCCGAAGGAATTTTTCTGTCTCAACGAAAGTATGCACTGGACATTATCGTTGAGACAGGGCTTCTGGGCAGCAAGCCCACCTACATTCCGTTAGAGCAAAATCATGGATTGACTCTCGACGACAGTACCTATATAGATGATCTGGAGAAGTATAGGCGATTGATTGGTCGATTGATTTACTTGACTATTACATGACCTAAACTATGCTATTTGGTACATACTTTGGCACAATTCATGCAGACACCACGCGTGCGTCATTGGGAAGCAGCTCTACGAATTGTTAGGTACCTGGAGGGACATCCTGGTCAAGGTATTTTATTGCGTGGGGTTACAGATTTTCGGCTAAGCGTGTATTGTGATTCCGATTGGGCCAGTTGTCCTATTACACGACGTTCTGTGACAGGTATTTGGTTTTTTTTGGAGGATCTCCGGTTTCCTGGAAGACCAAGAAACAAGACACGGTATCACGGTCCTCGGCTGAGGCGGAGTATCGGTCAATGGCCACGGCTACATGTGAGTTGAAATGGTTGAAGTGTCTCTTGCGTTCACTTGGTGTCTTACTTCCGCTCCCTATGCGCATGTTTTGTGATAGTCAAATAGCAATGCACATTGCAGCTAACCCAGTATTTCATGAACGGACGAAACATATTGAGGTCAATTGTCATCTAGTTCACGATGTTGTTCAGGAAGGTCTGATTAGCACACATTATGTTCGAAGTGGGGAACAATTGGCAGACATTTTTACTAAAGTCGTTGGCAGGTGCCAGTTTGATGATTTTCTTAGCAAGTTGGGCATTCGAGATCTTCATGCTCCAACTTGAGGGGGAGTATTAAGAGTGAGTGGGTAGTTATTCAGTTTCAGTGTATTCAGTTTCAGTGTTGTATTCAGTTTCAGTGTATAGGCACACAATGTGGGTGGTTTTCTTCGGTTCATGTATTTGTAAATATAACCACAATGTACTTTAGAAAACGAGATGAGAAAATAGACAGAACATTTGTTTTTCTTGCTCTGAATTTACAGATTTGTTAGCTTTAATGCAGGGCTGAAACTGAAATTGGATGATTTTGAATGAGAATTTATCAAGATGATAGACGAATGGAGGAAACACCCGATAGTGGGTAATCAGCTAACGCATGCAACTCCTGGCCTCGGCATTGCCCTGTTTCGTTATCTATTGCATTGGTGAAGCTGCCTGCAACAAGTTCTACTCTCTTTCCTCTTCCTCCACCGCCGCTCATCAACATCACTAGCTTCCATCCATCAGGTATCTTTCTTTCTGTAGGAATTTGTTAGAAAAAGAATGGAGGCCGCAGCAGGAGACGAGATTTTTAAAACATTGAATTTCATTTGTTGTTCTGAATTGTGCTTTTGGTTTATTTGGAATGTGTTTTAAGTGGAGCTTCAGTTGGTAGGGATCTAAATTACCATTGAAATAAGGCATATACTTCTGGTTTGTTTTAGCTTCTATGTTCCCAAGTAAGTTATATCATCCCTACAAAATAAAGAAAAAGAAAATAAGAATATGACCTTTCAAAGGTGAATGAAGTATTTAGTGTTGTGCTTTAATATTAAACTGTACACATTACACTGAAATATCAAACAAATTGTTTGTTTGCATGCTCTTCAGCTTAAACATTATATTAAACTACCACTTCTAATTGAAGTTGAAGTGTGTCCTTAAAGTTGGAAAGTTATTCATTATATTGTTGAAGTGTTACTAAATATGTGGTCTGACATCTGTGCAATTGATTTGCAAAATAGTAGTTTGTGCTGGTGTATTGTGCACTAGTAGGTGATGTTGAATGTTTTTATGTACAATGACTATATGAACGTTTTTATGTACAATGACTAAATGCTCATGCTTGATTATTTTGTTTACCTTACTGTCTATGACGCTACTGATAGCCTTTTTCAGATGTTCACTGATGGTGGAAAGAATCAAGCATGGCACAATTCACTATAATGAGGTTTTGGCATGTGTACAGAGTGAATTAGTTATACTGGCAGTTATGGCGCACTATGCAGTTAAACTATTCAACCGGTTCCTCATTGATCCAGGAGTGATATGTTTTGGAACTAATTGGGATCAATTTTCATGCCTCCCTGTGAACTAATTGGGATCATTTTAGCCAACACCCTATTCACTTGAAGAGCAGAGTTGTTTTGGTGATTTTCAACATAGAAATGGTTCAAGCAACCATTCAGGTAACATTTCAAGCAATTTCTACTTTGTTTGCTTTTTGGGGTTTTGTTAGATTAGAAAATGTGTGTTTTCTAGATTAGAAATATGTTTGTTGTTTTTGTGAGAGATCTCTTGTTTGTTCTAAGCCCTTTCTTCTAATCATGCATTTTATGTCAACGTTTCTCCTCATTGAGAATTTCTCCACACTCTGCTTTTTGAAAATCTGGGTTTTAATCATCAAACCAGAACTTGATAGTTCAAAGTGGGACCTTTTCTGTGAGATTACAGTCAGTACAATGCAACAAATTCCATTGATTTTTTTGCTAATAGAAATGGGACCTTTTCTGCTCTCAGAGCGCAGATTTCAAATGGTAGCAACCGGTTTGCAACAATTTGACATGCAAGGACATCTAATCCAGTGTATTGCATGGTGCAGGAAAGACCTTTCTAGCTCTGACTGTATCTTGCTTTACTGCAGCAGTGATGCAATTCAGTAGGTGTTCAGCAGCTAACGGTGCACGAGTGATCTATCACGGTTGCTTCTTTAGGTAAGAACAACAAATTTCAATTGGAGAAGAGTATTAAGGTTTTCTTAAAGTTTATTTTATTTGTTGACACTAATTACAGCAATTGATTGTGCATGAAACATGTTACTGCTCTAGAAAACATAACTTGTGTTACCCAATCTCGACAAATCATCAGTGATATTATTTATTTGGTCCTCTAGCGAGGGCCCAAAAAGTCTCATGTAAAATGGCTAGCAAAGTTGGGCTGTGAATAGACTCATGATTTATTAAAAACTGTATTGGAGGGGGGGGGACAGAAACCAATTGGGATACTTCCAATTATTTTGTATTTCAGTTGGAATCCAGCACATGTGGAGAAAAAATTCATAATTAATTTAGAATTTAGATGATAATGGTTCGACCAACATGCTTGAAAAAAATGTTTAAATGGATGGATCATGTTAGTTTCATGTACAAGGTTGAAGACCCTTCTCACATGGCACAAACTGAGACTAGTGAGTGTGATTTTGTTAATTTCTTTCTCCCTTGAAAATGCATTAATGCAACCTAGTATTTTCCAATTGGAATAGTGACAATTCCCATTGTACCTGTTTATGCAGATTGTTAATTCAGTTGTGATGAACCATGTCACCATTCGTGATGGATGTTCGATACATGGTTCCATTATTTGCAGTAACGTGCAGCTCCAAGAGCACGTAGTTTTGAAGGATTGTCAGGTACTTTCATGTCTGTGGTATTTCACTTCTCTTTTCCTCTTGGGTTTCAGGTTGGAGCAGGTTATGTTGTCATCTTAGGTTAGAGCATAGAGTGAGGGGTGTAAAGTTTGGCCCAATGTATTTTACTCACATCAGAGCTTTGCATGTTTATTGGACCTTACCAACTTCTTTGCTTTCGGAATTAGACTTTGCATGTTTACTCTCATCTACAAAGCTCTGCATGTTTACCACACCTTACCAACTTCTTGGCTGAGTCTACACTGCCTGAAATTGTGACCTGCTGCAATGCATCTATGCTTACTATGTAAACACCTAAGAATCACTACAAGAAATTGTGACCGTTGCTTTTAGATATATTGCTGATTTCCAAAGAGAAATGTTTTTGTTTATGTCCCAGTCTGGTACCATAGTTTCGATATATAATAATTATTTTACTTGATATCGTTTCTTGGATCCTACCCTTTTTGTTCAACACAATGAAATAATATTTGTAGTTTCTTTTTACATCTTTAGCTTATACTTAGAAAATTAAATTTGACCGACATGTTAATTAATATCAGTGCAGGCTTTTTTGGCAACTACAATGCAATCAGGTCGTATCAACAGTGTTTCCTCCCGCCACGATCCAAACAGTTCTAATGGTAGTGTTGTACATCCAAATGATTCTTATTTTAATGAGCTTGGTGACCATGACGATGATGAAGAATGATTCAAGGAGGTTGTGGGTATGAATAGATGATGAGTTAAGGAGCTTAGTGTTACTAAAGTAGACTCAATTATTTTTTGAATATCAACATGGTGTAACTTGATATCATTATTATTTTCAGTTATGTGATTTTGCATATGCAATGAAAGAATGCAATATTTTTTTATTAATGTAAATTCTACTATTTTAATTTTAGATTGTGCATTACACAAAAAATAAGTGGTGTTATTTAAGATTATGTGTTAGTAGACAGCTACAATAAATGGGTGGAGAATGAGTTGTCACAAATATAATGAAAGTGTGAGAAAAAATTCATCATTGATAGATAATTTTAATGTATGAAATCACTATCGTAACAAATTGTTCCTAACATATAAATTATATAAGTGAGGAAAGATTCCTCACAGAAAGTTTATAGTAGATATTTAAATCACTATCGTGACAAATTGTTCCTCACATATAAATCACATAAGTGAAGAATGACTCGTCACAGAAAGTCACCACACGTGATGCCAGATTGTTGTCACGCATAAAACTCTACAGTGCGCTAAGTTTATTTGAGGAACCACTCACCACCTAATACTTTCCTTGACGCCCCTTAAGTGAGGACATTGTGACAACTAAAATTTGTCATCGTTGCTGAACGGTGACGAATTAACATGTTTCAGTGAGGAACAACGTTCTTCACCAAAGCCCAAATTTCTTATAGTGTGTACTTCATTGGAGGTCGATTACGAGCGAGTACAGCGGGGTCAAAGTTTTGAGTGGATGACCTTGATTGCATAGACCTTGTAGCAACCAAAACAGTGGTTTCAGGCGACACACTCAATTCAAACATGGTTACCTATCGGTTACTCTCTCGTTTAACATGTGCATATGTGGCCTCAAGGTCAGGTTTAGGTTTCATCCTCAAGATCTATCATCATATCTGATCAAAGTTATTGTCCAATTCTGCAAAAAGATATAAAATCGGAGACGAGCAATCTACTTGTGTCTGGTTTCAATGTCTGTTAGATGTTGTATGTTGTTTGGGCTTTGATCAAGCTCTTGGAAGATCCCAGTGAGCTCACTATAGTAATTGGCAACAGGTGTTCCATTCTATGTCATTGTGAACGACCTTCTATTTAGATCATAAATTTTTGTTTCATCTGCACCATCAGAGTATGTTTTCTTGATTGTGTCTCAAACTTGCTTTGCTATATCATAACGGGTTATCTGTTTCATCTAATCAGGTTGCATTGTATCAAATAACCATCCCTTGACCTGGCAATCTGTCACACACCATTTGTTGTATGTTGAGTTTGTGACTGCAGATTGGGTGATATCCCTAGGTAAATGACCATGTTTCTCGCGTCCGACAATTTTCATCTTCATGACTGGTACCATAGGGAGTAGTTATGTTCGTCTGGTTTGATTCCGAGTGAGAAGCTAGGTTGTCTCCATGGACAATGATAATTTGGGTGGTTGAATTAACTTCACCAACACCAAAGGATTGGTCTAAGATGAAATTGTTGGTGGTATCCTAGTTCACTATGATGATGACTTAATGAACGATCGATGCATTTTGGTTTTTGGACTGCTGCTGTAGAAACATGTTTTTTTTAAAAGGCAAGCGTGGGGGTTTATATGGGCTCCCAGACTAGGGGTGGGCACGGTCCGGATCGGTTCCAAATTTTGAGGAACCTAACTCGGACCGTTTAAATTTAATGGATCCGGTCCGGATTCCCTTATTTTGAACATTGGGACCGAACCTAACTCGAACCGTTTGGAACGGTCCGGTTCCAAACGGTTCCAAAATGAAAAATGTACAACAAAATTGCAACAAGAACACCAAATCATGCTCCTCCTACCAAGAAACTTTGGGTTATCACAACCCAACAAGTTCCAAGACAATTCAATGGGGTTGAAAAGCACTGATCTTCTTTCCAATTTGACGAACGTTCAATCCCAAGCATTGTTATAGGAACCTAAACTTTTGCTCATGGCGTCAAATTCCAATATAATGGACATTGAATCGAAGCACATAAAGGGTCATCCCAACTGTAATCTCAACAACTTCTGGAATATTCACAACAACACAATGTTTGTTTTGTACAATTTTTTACTTTAGGACAGGACATTTCTCAAGGGGTTAAAACCCATTCTGCTATTGGATTAGGAGTTCTATACAGCTAGGTGTTTACTTATAATTAGGAGTGTATAATACATCGATTTAGACATACAGTTCTAGTAATCTGACTTCTTCAAACATTGAAGATTCAAGATTCCCCTTAAAGTGAAATGATAATTAGAACTATTAGAAACCCAAAAGAAAGAAGAATCAATGTAAAAATCACAATCAGAGATAGTAGAAAAGATAAGATTTATACCTTAACACCATACTTGATGGCCACACCTGCAGGCGTGTCTGTCTTTGAAACTATATGTTGGATGTAATTAGCACCACCACCACCACTAGCATTGTTGCTTGAATCGGAACTGGTGGACATTGTGGTGTTGTTGGATCTACCATAAGAAACCAATTGCGTTCATTAGATCTGATAAGCTCTTCTTTGGAGACACTGGTTTTGGTCTCTCTGGTTCTTCAAACACTGCTGCTGCTGGTGGCTATCTTCGTTTACGAGAGTTTCGTTCGTTTCCAAGGGTTTCTAATGGTGTCTCCGACTCCACCTCTGCCTCCGTCCAAGAATCAGAACCAGTCATCTTCATCGTCTCCGACTCCACCTCTACCTCCGCCCAAGAACCAGTCATCTTCATCGTCTTCGCCATCTGCTGCTGCTGCTGGTGGTGGATTTCTTATTGGTCTCGCTGCTGCTGCTTCTTCTCAAGACAGAGACACCATTAGAAACCCTTAGAGTCGATGTCGATGTCGATGTCGATGTCGACTCCACCGCCATCTGCTACCTCAATGTCGATGTGATTTTAGGTTTTTTTGGTAGAAACCTAAAGTACAATATTTAGGTTTTTTTTTTAGTAAATGTGATTTGAAACAGTTCCAACCCAGACCGTTTCTTTTAAAAAAAAATAGGAACCGGGACCGGACCGTTTTATAACGGATCCGGACCGATCCGAACCGTATCTAAAAACATAAAATTAAAATCCTGACCGTTTATATCAAAACGGTCTAGTTCGGTTTGAACCCGCGAATCCTCGACCCGT
The DNA here is from genome assembly GCA_963556465.1 of Berberis vulgaris. Classification (NCBI taxonomy): domain Eukaryota; kingdom Viridiplantae; phylum Streptophyta; class Magnoliopsida; order Ranunculales; family Berberidaceae; genus Berberis; species Berberis vulgaris. The sequence continues at coordinate 58,912,635 of OY747136.1, read as the reverse complement.
TTGCCCACCCCTACCCCAGACCACTGTAAATAGATAGGATCAAATTAGTTACATTCGTGTATATTTCCTACCTCTAGCATCATCAAATACAATTTTCTTAATGTTTTCCGTAAAGGAGCTTGGAATGATCTCAACAAACTCATGATTAGGTAAGAGCTTGGCTAGTTTATCCGCTGCTTGGTTCGTTTCCCGCACTGCATTCATGACCCTGCACCCCTTGAATTTCCTGATTGCCTCCTTGATCCGCCTAGTTGTATGAATCGGTTCCCATGGAGGAGCTCTAGTAGTAGTTAGGTACTTAAAAGCATTACTGGAATCCATATTTAGCTCCACTCTTTGAAGGCCATGTATTTGCGATAGCTTGATTCCCAATTCAATCCCCTGTAGCTCATGTAGGATGATTGTTTGTGCTTTTTGAGTCCCTGCCCCAGCTGCCACCACCAGGCCTTCATGGTGCTTGATCAATGCACTGTAGCCCCCATTAGTTCCTACTAGAGATCCGTCCGAGTTACTTTGAACCATCCTTGTTCAGGCTGTTCCCATGCATGCAGAGTGGTAGTGCGCATATGGAACTGAACTCCAATTCTCCATTTGTCAAAGAGCAATCTATTGTCAGCATTGTCTTCTACCTGAAGATCCAAGACTGAAGCACATAACCTGACATCTTTAATAACCTTGGGTACTACTTCAATAGCTGCTCTGAATTTGAACTGAAACATTCTGCAGTCTCTCTGTCCAGAGATGGTAAATAGTTGCATTCAAAGCTAGCTTTTTTAACACACTGCTGGGTGCCAGAGAATTTCATCTCACACCATTTCCACTCTGCTGCCTAATCCATAGGTTGGTGTCTATAACCTAATTGAAAAAGGATAAGTGACCATACAAAACAAGAGTACCTACATTTGAAGAATAGGCGCTTTTCACACTCTGGCGCATCACTACATAGTGAGCATATTGAGCGTTCAACGACTCTCCACTTTTGCAGTTTATCTTGGGTCTTGAGAGCCTTATGCATTACTAGCCAAGTGATAAAACTTTGTCTAGGTATCCTTCCTGTAAACCACACTAACTTGGACCAAGAGATTGTTTGCGATCTATGTCTCATTGAGTGATACCCCATCATGACCCCCCCATCCAGATGATTTCGTCTTTGTATTCACTATCAATCTCCATCGATCAAAGTTCTTCATAAATATCAGCAATAGTCATTTTCTCATGCATTCTCATATCCCATTTGTTATTTTGGATAAGCGCACTCACTTTGGCATTGCGGTGAAGCGAAGAGTGATATGTTAGGTGCTGGGGGAACCTGTTGAGTAGAATACCCAAAGGGTGCCATGGATCTTTCCACAAAAGAGATCATTTCCATTTCCAATTGAATGTACTATAAGCGAACTGGGCTGAGCTTTGCACTTGAGTATATTACGCCAACAACAAGATGATTCACTCGGAGTATCCATGATCCAAAATTTTTTGTCTTTGATTATGTTTGCTTTTGTCCACTGTACCCACAGATTATCTTTCTTCGAAACAATATTCCACACATGCCTCATTATTGCAGCTTTGTTTGATGTTTCAATGCACCTTATACTCAAGGATCCCTCATTATAAGGACTGTAGATTCGTTGCCAGTTCATCATAGGTGTCTTTGTGTAGTTATATGAGCCTGACCACAAAAAGTTCCTCATTATTGCTGTTATATCATCTCGAACACTTGTAGGCGGAATAAAACAAGATGTCCAGTAAACATGGAGACTATTCAGAACTGCTTTGATGAGAGTGACTGTGCCTGCATATGAGAGGGTCATACTCCAAGATTGGACTCTTTTACGAATTCTATCTACCAATGGTAGACATTGATCGATCGCTCTGATACCATGTCAGAATGGGAGAATAAAATTTTCTTTATTGTATTTCTAACGTACATCACAATGATTATATACTCATCTACAAAAGTTAATCTATGAAAGAATATCATCATCTTCCTATATACAAAAGATCATATAATCTTGCATATACTAATCGGGATCAATCATGAATCCTATAATATTGCATTATGGTGTCATTGTGACAACATTTATCTACTAGTTATTGTGCAATATTGATAAGAGCATCTCTAGTATGCCAATCAAGTTTGCAGTGGGATAACTTTTTTTCTCATTAAAATATTATCCTTATCCGACCCCCGAGAGAGGGGCACCTATAGCGCCAATTGACTTTAGGGTGGGATAAGTTGGGAGCCATTCATTTGGCGCTTAAACTGTATTTGTTTTATAGAAAAAGTCATCTACTTTTATCTTGTGAGGATTTTCAAAGATGAGCGCCATTTCAAATGGCGTTCATCTCCTTATCCCACTCCAACATCTAGCCCACCCAAAATGGGCGTATTGTGGGTCACTTGGGGTATTGTCGATGCCCTAATTTCTTTTCACTAAAGTAGTGTCTGAATCATAAAAAGACATTCGAGTTTCAAATATTATATATCATTTTTTTGGAAAGCGAGCTGGGTTTTTATTAGATCTCATAACCTATCAACAAGGTGTGACTTACATGTCAACACCATAAGAAAGTAACCATGCCATCGGTGGGTCTCGAACCTAGGACAGTGGGGGATAAACCCACACAGCCCTAACCACTAGACCATAACACCATTGGCATCATATATCATTGAGGAAATGTTTGTCACATAAAGATATTATGTAAATATCAAATTTAATGACATTTCTAGTATAAATTGAAGTTAAAGATTTTTGAAGCTGGATTTGTGTAATTATATTCAATGTTTATAAACACCAAAAAGTGTGTGACATTATGGAAGACAAAATACATACACTGGTCCTCTAATATTCTTATGCGATCCAGCCTAATCATTTTTCCTTTCAACTATATATATATTTTTAAATGGTAAAAAAAACACATCCATGTGTTCCCTATATCTCCATAAGTCAAATGTGATCCAGTTGTTTTCAGGGCACTCAAAGCAAATGATTGCTAATCAACTGGACCAGATTAAATGACCTAAACCCCAAACAAACAAAGCAAAGGTTCTTGCTTACTTAATGGTGAGAGGCAGCTCAGGCAGTGTGATGGTGCTGGTGGTTGGACATTGACATCTTGTCATCAGTCTCTCTGGACCCTTTTATATCACTTTAATGATAAAACCACCACACCACATGCCATGCCTAGTAGTAGTAGTAGTGCCTTATTGTAGGTGAAAGTTGGCCCCTCGATATTAATGTTCCCTTGCACAAACAAAACCTCACACTCACACTCCTCCCTACTACTTACATCTCAGAGAAGAAGAAAAAGCTTTCCCAAAATTGCCAAAACCAAAACCATAACCATTATCAATGCTGAAGCTCTTCTTGTTATTGTCACTGGTTTTCCTTCAGATCTCTGTTTTGGTCTCTGTCGATGAAGGTGTTTATGAAATGGAGGTGCCAGTGAGGAAGACTTGCACTGGAAAGATGGGTTTATGTTTCTGGGATAAAGAAGAGATGGAGATGGAGATGGATTCAGAGAGTAATAGAAGAGTGTTGATGGTGCAGAAGAAGTACATAAGTTATGAGACATTGAGGAGAGATGTGATTCCATGTGCCAGACCTGGTGCCTCTTATTACAATTGCCATGTAATGCGTCCGGCTAATCCTTATAGTAGAGGATGTGAAGTGATTACTCGATGCGATAGAGACAGATCTTGAGAACATTATAATGCATAGCAAAGTGGGAAGGCATATCTCTGGAGAATGAGAAAATGGGTCAGAACATTTTATCATTTTGATTTTTGTTAGTTTATTGGACTATAATATATGAAGATTTTATCCTCTTTTCATGTGGATATATATATATATATATAGTCGATTATCTTAACTTAAAATTGCCGTATAGGCATTGAATTGGGATATTTTAAGTATATTTTCTTGGTATTTTGTGCAGACTCGTATTTTAAGTTAATTTGGAGATCATTGTGGCAAATGCAGAATAAGATTTTAATTTTGAAACTTATTTGCGGAGTGATAGTGACATAGGAATACAATTGTTTGTTTTGCAAGTTAACATTGAATGTTCAAGCTCTTCGCTAGACCTTGGTGATTGAAAGTTAATGCAAATTGGCATATTTGATCCAAAAATTCATACAATTGCTTGTTGTATGTAACAAAATCTATCTCGAATTATTCCACATTGATTTGGATTCTTTTTGGTATCGCAGTGGATTGAGTAAAAACTAAGTTGGATTTTCTGCTTTTTCAACTTGTTTAACACATGTAATTAATTCCCTGTCTTGTAAAGTGGGCGACGATGGTTTGTTCAGTTGTGGTTGAATTTTAACAAGAGAAACTTCATTTCCAACTTTGACGATGACTTGATTTTCTAACCCTGCCTGGCAAAAAGCTGGGAAATAATCATACCAAGGTGAAACGTTTATGCTCTGCAGATTTAGAAATAAAATTTTCAAAATAATCTAACCGTAAATGACGATGTAGTTTCTTTGTATACCTTGTGAGGAACCCAAATTAACTGCAGACATTTGGTCTGTGACTTGAGAATCAGTAATCACATCATCATCGTGTAATACATATTCCAGATACATACATTAGCGATTCGTAAATATCCACCTGAAACACTAGCAAATTATCAAATTTTAAACTTTGGTTCCACCAGATCCATAATTTGAACGAGGTCTATGTGTTGGATGCAATTGATTGTCTTCAGTGCTTTCCCTAAAAATTATGTTTCAACTTTCTCAGTAACATCTAGTTGACGAGCAGCTGAAGTGTGCTGCATTGGAACCAATCAATCCCAGATGCTCTACCAAACTTATCTGATTGAAAATGCTTCAGGCGATCCTGCCCCACAGAATGGAGAGACTTGATATTCTTATCCAAACATTAAACTGAGTTCAACTTAGTATTCTCCATTAAACAAATACATCAGTAATGGATGCAACTATGATTTATATACGTGGTGACTGTAATTCAACTTGCAGTATAATTAAAATGTGCCAAAACCATGTAACGTCTAACAGGTTATGTATTTCTGCACCATACAACTTCTGCCTAAAGAAGCTACTTGCACAACTTCGTCCATCATAGATGTTCTCAATGCTCTGAACTTCCAAAACAAGCCAAAGCCACCGAATGCCTATCCACTTGCAGTGAGCCTCTGTCTCGGAGTTAGATCAGTAGAAACATTGTATCCAGGAGGGACAAAAACAACATCATCCCACTTAGATGTAGAATTCTCCTGCAATACATCGGGGTCAGTCTGTGCATCAAATTTACCAATAAATGCAAAGAACCATTTTGTGATTGATTTATACCTTCATTGCGCTGACTATGTCCTCTAGAACACAAACCTGCAAACAATAACATAGCATTAGAGGAGATTTAGCCACTTAACGAAGTCAACAGGCACCAAAGAGTGTACCTGAATAGCTCCTGGTCTGAGGAGAGGGTTTAACTGGTTTTGCTGTTGAGATGCATTGAGTAGGGAGTTCTCAAGGTCCTCCTGAAAAGGGAAAACTAGAGTTAGCGTCTCTGATTAATATTGACCAAAGCGACTTGCAGAACTCGAAAGTCAATTAGCTAACCTTTCTGAAGAAAACTGGACGATATCTCTTGTTGTCGCTCTTCAAGATCAGACTTGGTGACTAATTCAAAATGTTATTAGGACCATGGTTTATAGAAAACCCAAGAAATTCACTTCAGAGAAGAAATGACAACAAAAGAATAAACTACAAATGCCAAGAATCATTTGTATCCTACAACGAATGTATCCAAAGGTCAATTTAGGCGCATATCATGTGCTAGGTACTGGTTCAAACATAATGAGCTAGGATGCACCGACTCTCCGGAAAACCTCCGTATCACGCGTCAAATACGTGTCGGACACGGATTCGCGTCCGACACGCGCTGGACACGGGGTCAACGGTCAAAATTTGTTGACTGATCCGGACACGGCCTGGACACGGTCCAGACTCGGCCATACACGGTCAGTCTTAGTCAAAATTCGTTGACTGAAACATTTGCAATTAAATCATATTTTGATCGCCCGATCCTTCCTCCCACACAGCACAAAACCGAAAAAAACCCTACCTCCCACAGCCAAACCCTAACCCTGAATCAGATCGATCGATCGATCGAGAGACGGAGGTAGAGAGATCGAGAGACGGAGGTAGAGAGAAGAGAAGTCAGAACAGAGAAAGAGTTTAGAGAAACAATCGATCGAAATCGATCGATTTCGACAGAGAGGACTGAGAACTGAGGAGAAATCGGGTTCGACAGAGAGGGAAGATTGATCAACAGGATCTATGGCGTCCTCATCAACACCAGGTAACTTCGATCGACAGGATCTATGGCGTCCTCATCAACACCAGGTAACTTCGATCGATCGACAGGATCGATCGATTTCGTTTGTTTTTTTTTTTTTCCTGCTATTTTGTCTGTTAATGTTTCCTGCGATTTTATCGATCGATCTTCGATCAATCGATCGATTCATCCTGCGATTTCGTTTTTTTTTCCTGCGATTTCCTGAGATCGATCCTGCGATTTTGTATTTCGTTTTTTTTTTTTTTTTCCTGCGATTTTTTTTTTCCTGTTTTTTTGTTTTCCTGCGATTCATGAAATACTTCAAATATATATGAAAGTGAAACTGAAATACTCTTTTCTTTTGTTTTCCTGTTTTTTTTTTTTCTCTTTTCCTGCCATTCTCTTTTCTTTTGTTTTCCTGCCATTCTTTTTTCTTTCTCTACATATATATGAAAGCATGCTTGAAATACTTCAAATACCCCATATTGAGCTTGCACCTATTGGCTGAAAACTAAATAAGAAACTAAAACTGGTTTTAGGCCAAGGAGATGATCTTTGGAAGCATGTGACAATACTAAAAAGAAATGAAGGTGGGGGAAACCTTAGATGGAGGTGCAACTTTTGTCAGAAAGAGTATACGGGATCTCTTACTAGAAATTAAAACTGGTTTTAGGCCAAGGAACTGGTGAGTTTTTGAAATTATCAATTTACATTTTATTTACATTATCAAGTTAATGAAATTATATTGCTTATGCTTTATGAATTATGAGTATGACTTGAGCAGTTGAGCTTGACTTTATGATGCATTTGTAAATTTGAATGTTTTATTGATATGTTTGGATTGTTTAATAGTATTATTAATTTATTTATGATTTTATGTTCTTATGAGTTACAAAAAAATATATTAAAAAATTAAGTTTGACCGTGTCGCCGAGTCCTATTTTTTTTAAAATTGCCGAGTCGTATCCGTGTCCGAGTCCGAGTCCGAGTCCGTGCATCCTTGATAATGAGGTACACATTGCAAAACAACTGTCACTGAATTACCCATCAGGTGATCTTCATAGCATGTACATCACCTTGTATTAATTCGAGCTTTTTCAAGAACGTAATTATCATGTATCATGAAAAATGCTAAACTAATATCGTTCCATGAAGAGAAGGATAATGGGATAATATCATGCTAATATCTCCTTGAACGTTACCGATATAAAATTTTTAGAACACGAGACTTTCCATTGAGAAAAAATAAGTTTCTCATTCAGAAGTATAAATGAAATCAAACACTAATAATTGGCAACATTGGTATTTCAGGATTTTCCCCATGATTTGTTAGTGAGACTGGTTTTACAAAGACTTGACAAACTTGTGTAACTCCGTAATTTTGGTGTCATGTAAACATAAATTTATGATCCAAGAAAGATAAGCACACATATAAGATATAACTACGTGAATCTAAGAACATACAGGAAGAGGTTGTTAAGGCATGCAAAGGACCATATAGAAAGGCAAACTTGCATTCCCATAGTTGCAGTCGAACCTTATTCTAAAGCAAATAGGTAACAAATCCAACACAAGGCCACTTGAGCAGAAGACTTCAATTCCATAAAAGAAATAACTGTCTCTCCTCTATATGCTTTAGGATCCATCAATTTCTTCCTTGGTTTTTCAGCAATTGGATTTAGAGAAGACTCCATAAAACCATGTCTCAAAGAAATGAATTATGCTTAGCCATGTGAAAATACAACAAATAAAAATATGACTCAATGATAGATGACTCACTTTGAACACGGAAACGTATATTATCAAGAAACATTTTCATTTTATTCTCTTTAAAAACAAAACAAAAAATTATTCAAGGTAGCAATGCAGGAAAATGTATGTACAACCACAAGGGTACGGGTGTCACTGTGGGACACGGGTCAGCCATGTCATCAAAGAGGGAGACGTGTCGATGCATTACATTTTTTTATTGTAAAGAATTGTACATGAGGGAATCACACTTAAACTCAGTTAGTTAAGGCTTTATAAGTCATTTTTGTCTTAATTGATGTCACGTACGCTAGAACTCCAGTTACAATCAAACACTAGAAACAGCTGGAGTTTCCTTGAAAAGTAGGTGTTTCCACGGAATCCACTAAAATCAAACACAGCCTAAATTTATTTCTACTATCACAGATTTCCCCACCAAAAACCTTCATCACCGCAGAAATCATCCAGGCAATGTTTTAAAAAGGCAATGTTTTAAAAAGACGTGAGGCTTGGTCAAAAAGCGTCAAAGCCATGCATAAGCCTCACGCTTAGAGGCTTACGCCTTCATACGCTTCATGGTTATATTTTACCATATTTAATTGTTTTGATAATGTGTTAACTTGATATATTATATTTTATAAAATAAAAAAAACTTTATTTCACTGTCATTTGTGGAATTGTGACTTATCTACCATTTTCCTTTATTTTAAATAATATTTATATAGTTTCAAAATTAAATATACACTTCTAAAGGCTTTTGTCCATTGGAATGCCTCGCGTCACGCCTTCACATTTATAAGCCTTGATATTGATAGAAAATTGATTAGAAATTGGAACGCCAATGCATATAGGATGGCAGCAACAAATTCAAGTGGAATAAGGGTTTAATTAAAAGAAACGATGGATTTTTTTTATGATGAAGAGACTAAAGGCATCATACTTTTTATGGAAACTGTGATTTTTCATTGGCGTTGTGTATCAGTTAACCTGGCTTCCTAATGGCCGTTGTACTTTGATGATCACATAATCAATTAGATCAATTGAATACACAGAAATTAAATGTCTCATTAGTGTTATTACAGGATGCACAGACTCGGATACGCGTGTCGTGTCGGACACGGATACGACACGGCGACGAGGCAATTTTCAAAAAAATAGGACTCGACGACACGGTCAAACTTATTTTTTTAATATATTTTTTTGTAACTCATATGAACATAAAATTATAAATAATAATAGTGAACAATCCATACATATCAATAAAACATTCATTCAAAATTTCAAATGCATCATAAAAAGCATTTGAGAATGTAAATACTCATTATTTGCAATATTGATTCACTGATTTACTCTCACTGATTGAAATATTCATTCTTTGCTAAATGCTAATCTACTTTTTTTATTCTTTGCAGTTGAAGTACAAAAATCGGCATAAAAGAGCATAAAAGAAAATCAGCACAATACTCATTGTTTTATTCTACTGGTGTTGGAAGAACACACATCCTCAAATATCAGAGACACAGAATCTCATATTCATGAAATCATAATATGGAAAAAGTAGAAAAAACTTTGAGGATGTGTGTTCAATCAGACATGAATCAGAGCAGAACAAAATCAAGATGTGTGTTGCAATATCAGCACAATACTCATTCAAAAAAGAAAAAAAAATCAAAGCAGAAAAGAAAATCAGAGATGAATTAGAGAAGAAATCTGAGAAGAGAATGAAGCATAGATTGATAGAGAAAAAAAAAAGTACCTATTGAGGACGACATTGTCTCCTTCCTGCGAGCTCCCTCTCTCTCCAGCTCCGTCCAGCGACCACCCTCGATATCTCTCTGTCTCTAGCTCGATCTCTCTCTCCCCAGGTTTTGCATACACACCTACATCTCAGAAGAGTCTTGATCGACAGTCTGGAAAAGATATCCATAAGGATGTCCTCAGAAAGCAGAGAAAGGTCCATGGCACGAAGATCTCACCTTGAATTTGCAAGTTCTGAGGATGAAATGAAACTCGAGTAAAAGAGAAACTCTCTACCACAAGTTTGAAATCTCAATCGATCGATTGAATGTGTGTGGCTCGATCTCTCTCTGTCTCTGGCTCGATCTCTCACTCTCCATTTCGATCGAATGTGTGTGGCTCGATCGGTCAATCGAACTTCTCAGGCTCTGATTCTCCCCTCTTCTCTCTGATTCTAGGGTTTCAAATTGGGAGGAATGGAGGATCGATCGAAGAGGATAAAAGGGAGGTTATTTGCACCCCTTAATGCTACCACGTGTCTAGACCGTGTCCAAGACGAGTCGGTGTCAGTCAACGAATTTTGACCGTTGACCACGTGTCAAATACGTGTCAGACGCGTGTCCATGTCCGACGCGTATTTGTCACGTGATAGTGTGATACGGGGGTTTTTCGGAGAGTCGGTGCATCTTATTAGGCTTAAGCGCTTAGCCCTTGCTTGAATCCCCTTTTTCCATTGATGAAATGTAAGATTATCTCAAAGAAAAAAGAAAGGAACCTCCATCAAATATTTCAATAGTTTAGGATGTCTTCTGAAACCCTACTTTTTATCACATAATTGAAGAGGAGCTGCAGTGTCCAACATATGCATGCATGCACGTGGTATGGAATAAAATTCACATAATACAAGCAGTCAAACAATCACAAAGACAAATGGTATCCCTGCAACATAGTCCTACATATTATAAATTACATCCATAAACTCTTCTAAGGCATATTCAAAAAGGTGAGAAAACATTGGATGGAATGTTGATTGCCTCGTTGATTCTACAATCAACAGTGGAAGGCTGGGTCTCGTGTGTATTACTGACTTCAACAAACCTAACCAAGGGTTATAGCTAAACGTTGGGCTTTAAGAAGAAATTGAGGAAGTAAATCAAAGAATGTGTTTAGCGCCCATTTTTAGTAACGACTAACAGCCACTCCATGTGTAACATTATTTTTCCTAAGCAAGACAGAAAAACACTAAGTACTATACATACTGTGTAGCTAAAATAGTACTGATAGAACAAAGCAAATTAAAAGTAGAACCTGAAAAACTGGAACCCCATAGAAATTCTCTTCAGGAACCCCAGCTTTTTGTTTCTCCTGAAAGAAGATGATGTTAATCAAACATCTATATGGAATTTAGAAGGAGATAAACAGAGACAACACGAATATTGTAGTGAATTTCAGGGAAAATAGCACCAGTAGAATGTTCTGGCTTCTAATTTGTTGAGTGAGTTAAACTAGACATGATACAAAGAGTTGTCAACAACTTGTGAAGAACAGAATCAATACAAGTCCATGAGAAGAGGACTAATAACAAATCAAGTCATAATACATGTATATCTAGATCTGTAAAGTAAAGTAAAGTAAAGTAAGTAAATACATAAATAAAAAGAGAATGGAATACCACCCAACCTCAAGACTGCCAAAAGGGAATACCACCCAACCTCAGACTGCCAAAAGAGAAAATGGAGGTGCAACAAACAAACCAAACAGAAGTACATGAAATAGAAACACGCAGGTTCTCGTTTTAAGAGTATTCATGCATCTCATAGAGGTAGACATTCAATTGCACCACATCATGTAGTGTACGATAGTTAGATTACTATCAATCATAATAAAATCAAATGCTCTCCAATTTAGAACAAGCCTCGCAAACGCAACCATTCTAAGCGCCTAAACACAGTACCTTTTTAGTTTCAGTCTATGTCAAATACATTACTTGTATCTACCCAAAAAGAAAAGTTACTTTCAATAAGCACCTTTTTTCTACTAATAGGAATTCAGAGTGAAAACATGTTTGGTATTTGCACATTTTTTCTACTAGTAGGACATGTACCAAGGAAGCACCGACACTTCGAAAAGATGGTCTAACGTGGTCAACGAATAGGGGAAGTTTGACTAAGAGTCAACCACATGATCAACAAGTAGGGGAAGTTTGTGTGAGAGTTGGACACGGCCTGAACACGATGGTGTCAAGGTTTTAGGTTCAAATAATGATGGGATGGCAATTACAACCCATTTGAATATCAAAACAAATTTAGCTTTGTTGATGTTGCTTATGATTTTTGAGGGGAGACTTTTGAGTTATGTTATATTAACTAAGTGCAAGACTTATAAGCTATTTTTGAATTATAATTGAGTTATGAACTTCATGGGTTTTTGGGAATATAAGGTTTGACGTATCAACGGATCCTAGTCATTTGGAAATTTGTCAGGTCGCCCGCGGGACAGCACACTTGTATGATCCTCGTCGTTTCCCCGCAGGACATTTTTTTTTTTTAGTTGAAAGGCCAACTTGTGAAACAACGATTACCCAAAGGGAAAGCCAAGCAGATCCTGTGTATTTTATAGAAATAGTTCCCATGTATTCTATAGAAATAGAAGTTTATGCGGGTTACATTCTATTTTCTTGAAAATGAGGGACTAAACTTAATTTTCAATGTGATCCTTGTATGTTGCACAAATAGTCCACAAAAAAGAAACGGCTGTTAACCAACAACCCTTCACAAATTAACACTGTAGTTGAAAGTAAATAGTCTCACATTGACAAAGAAAGCATTGTAACCCAAGCAAACCTCTATAAGATGATACCAACTTCATGAGTTACATTTGCGGGTTTTCTAATGAGCTAGCTTAAAATGAGTTTGTAGCTATGTTGACAGGGGCGAGGCGGGGCTTGAAGCACCAAGGTTCGCCTCTAGAGCCTTAGTGAGGCGCTGTCGCAGCAGAACCTTTTTTATAGGGTAGAGATTTTAGTGTATTAACAACCATCTTGACTAGTTATGGCTCTACAACGCTTAAACATTAGGTCCCGGCGCTTTAAAGTGAAAATAGAGCCTTTAGGGCCTTGGCGGAGACCCAAACAACATAGGCTTGTAGGGCTTATGAAATTAAAGAATATATATATATATATTTGAAAAGTTAAATTTAATTGAGCAATACTTGTTATGTTACAACACGTTAACCATAAAGGGTCCCTACGGGGGAGGTCTTACCCCCATCCTCACATTGACCCAACTCGAGGATTAGTACTAATCGCCGATTAATGCCCCACAAATCCACACCATTAGGTTTGAGCAGTCCAGGTCCCCAAAATTTTAGCGATTATTGACATCCCTACAAGTCTGCACACTTGTGTCCATTGTGCATCCTAGACATTTACAAAGTGAAATCATTAAAGTAGTAAACCAGAAAATAGCCTCACAATCAATAGTATAGTGTAGAAGGGATATTTGAGCAACTTTGATGACATATTTTATCAAGTGTCAACCATTATATGACTTCAATTTCAAAAAACTATTTGAAGCATTGAACTATTTGAATAGGGAATAAGATATCAAAGCCATTCTCAAGAAGACGCGACAACAGAAGAAAGGAAATAGATAAAAGGAGGAAACGGGAGATTGTACGTGATTATCATCGAGATATCAAGTGAGGCAAAAAGAGCTCTTCTTCCCCAAGCAAGATTATAGTTTTCTTTAAATACACGAAAAATAGGAAAGGTGTACAAAACTGAAACAAGTTCAACCAATCTTAATGTGGGGAATCGTTATCCAAACCATTTTACAAATTGTATCCATAGTTTCAACATCTTACGATAAATACGATATGTATCATATCTAAAGCTCATCGATACGGTACATATATATCTTATGATATACCGATATAAAATGGTGCGGGAATGTACTGTCCCTAAATAAGTGAGATAAATGACTGGATAGATGATAACTAATAACTTGCTAATATGTATTACATAAGTCATATAACAACTATGCAGTTAAAACGGATAATAGACTCATAACGGTCCAGGAGCGTTATAGGTTGTAACGTGATATAACAGAATATTTTTAAATATATTTTTTATACCCCCACTAAGTATTAATGTATTATAGAGTCAAAAAAGTAAACCATGTTCATAACATTAAATTCAAAAACATCAAAATATTAATGAAAACATTTTCCTTTTGTATGAGAATGAGATCGTAACAGAGAGTGTGATCGACTATTCGTCTTTTTCTCTTCTTCTTTTCTCGCTCTTTATCGACCGGCGAGGTCTTATTTTCTATCAATCGGCGACGGCAAGCTCTGGTCCTTCTTCTTTCTTTTGAGTCTCGGGTTATGGTTCAATCGAGAATGAAATGGATGATTTTTTTAATGTATTAAAATAAAACGTTAAAACGGCGTTATTGAAAAAAAAGTTATCTCAATAAATGTCATAAAACGACCGTTATATCGGAGCTATGATACCAAAACGTGATGATATCAAAACGTAATGGCTCACCCTCGTCAAGCATTATATCAGAGTTATATCGGCGTTTAACTGCATAGTATAATAATGGAAGTGTTTTTTAGACCTCCTTGCTTGACTAAGTCTAATTTATGTCTTTTATATATCTAAATATACAATAAAAAAATTTATAATTATATAAGATGTTAGCACTGTAACGATACGTGTATATTATAATTAGGTTTCCGACATAATATGATAATTCGATACCTATGATTGTATCCTACCATTGGTGAAACTATTCGACTAACATAGGAGACAAACATAGTCTTGTTACGCATTTTTAAGCTAAAGTATTTATGAAGCATTGGCTTTTGAAGCCTCTGTCGCGAATAGCTTTGGTTATCGTGATTCGTTTGACAAAATTATGGCCAATCAAAAACAAAAGCTAATACAAGGAAAAGTTGTCTCTTTATCAAGAATTGTAGCTTCTTTCACTGTTAATATAATCATTGCTTCAATTGTTCAAACTTCAGAATGTGCAACTTTCCAGTCATCATAAAGCTAATGGGGTAAAGGCCATAACTAGATACACAGTAAGAGCTATGGTCCAATTCTCCCAAACTAACATGTTTGACATTCAAATTAGTGGGCGAAGTGGTTTCCACCTTCATCAATGTCCATGACGAATCATAAAAAAATTAAGCTTTCTAAAGATCACCCCCTTTTATATATTTATTCACAAGTATAAGAAACTATAACATGGCAATAGCAGTGCTACTTTTTTTTCTGCTCAAGTAACATTTTTAAATCATTAGTGCACCAAGTGTCTTCGCGAAGTAATCATGTAATAACCAACCAATCATATTACTTGTAATTTTACAGCAAATTCAAGTTCCTTAGTCACCTAACTAGCTATCCATAAATTTTAATAGACTCGTGAACACTTGTCTATACTTAATACTAAGAAAAAACTCACCTTTAGTGCATTTTTCACCTGAGAAGCTTCAGGTATCAACCTAAAAGCAACCCCTTCATGCCTAAGCTGGACAACCTGAGATTACAAACACTTAAACATCAAATTGTTAAAAGACACGGAAAGAGATAAACCCTTTGAAGAAAACCCAAAACCCCAAAATCTTAAAACAAAAACCCCACCTGGTTAAGAGCAACAGGGGCAACTTTAGAATCAAGACGCATAGAAGGGTTCATAGACTTCATCTGCTGAAGAAGGGCTTGAGCATCTTCTTCCTTAAAACAAAACAACCCCATAGCTTTCCCGGACCCCACACCCGAAATCAACATAACTTCCTCCGCGGAGTTACTGAGAGTGTAAACAAGGACCCCAGCGAGCCTCTCTTCCATCTGCTCACTGGACATTGCGAGGTCGAATCTGTGAACCCCATACTCGTTTTTTGCAGAAACTCTAGCCCAGCAAGGCTTCTGCTGGGTTTTGGGGAGGAAAAGTTTAGAAGAGGAAGAAAGGGTCGATTCGAACTTGTTTTTAGCTTGGTTTGTGAGGTTCTGCAGAGCATCTTCAAGGTTGAAAGAAGGGAAATTGAGGTTGAGATTGAAAGGGTTGTTTTGTTGGTGTTGGTGAAGAGAGGTGGAGAGGTTGTGGAGAAGAGTGGAGCAGTGGTTTTGAAGGTTGTGGATCAAGTTTTGGGAGTGTTGTTGGAGGTTCAAGCTTGGGGTCTTGTTAGGGAACTCCATTTTGTACTTTAAATGTGAAGAAGGAGAAGGAAAGAGAAGGTGGTGTTTGGTGTTAAACCCCAAACCAAACCGCTTCAGTGAGTTCCAACTTCGAAAGTTCGAAGTGTTTGAGCTGTGGGATGGCTGAAATCCCAAGTTTAACTCCTGGATGATTCATGGAAGACCGTAAACACCACCAATGAGACTCTTTTACACCACCACCCCCACCTATCTATCTAATACCACTACATTTTTGTCAAACACCATCTTTACATCATCAATATAAAACTCTAAGGGTTTGTTTGGTTAGCCATTTTCTTTGGTAAATGAAATCAATTTTCCTTATTATGCAGATTTCCAATGTTTGGTTGTTTATTTACTGACATGAAATCAATTCTTCATAATATTATTTTCCCACTACTCATGGGAATCCAAGTCCAAGGGGGAGGCCTCGGAATCAGTTTCATGAAAACAGTTTCAATTTTCATGTCTATTTTCCGTGAAACCAAACAGACCCTAAATCTCAAAATTTTCTCCCCCGCAATCTCTCTCTACCTATACTCAGCAGTTTCTCCCCCCATTATCAAATCTTGATTCATTTTTTCTCTCATTCCCATCCACTAACTTCACATTTACTACCAACCAAACTCCTCTTTCTCATACTACTTCATCTCATTGCTATCTCATTGCCTTAGCCAAACCAAAACCTAGGTTCTACAACCAAACCAAAACTACAGTGGGATTGTGTAGTTTGGTGGGTGCGAGATTTGATTGGATTCGAGAGTGTGAGAATGTACGATTTGGTTGGCTATGAAAGTGTCATCGTTGGTGGTTGCTGCAACTTGGTTCGGTTCGTGAAAGCTCTGTTGGTGTTTGCCCTCATTCAAACACACAAACGAACAGGTAAATCGATGGTGCCTTGCCCCACCATCGCCTTTTTTCTTTTCTTTTCTCATTCGATCTCACTCCATCCTCTACAAGAATGAGTTCCATTCTCACAGAAACTTTGATCTCTCCTCAACCTCTGAGAGAATGGAACTCATTCTCCCAAAAGTTGGTGGGAGATCGAAGGAGAAAAGAAAAAAAGGTGATGGTGATGGCAAGGCGGTAGGCTATAGCAAAGTCGCTGCTGCTACTCTTGCTCGTTGCTATTAAGAAAAAAAATTGTAGCAGCTTGTTTTGAGAACAAGATATATGGGAAAAAATGAGGGGGGAGGGTGGGGCAAGGGAGGTACGAAGCGGGGCAGTAGCAGTGACACTGCTATTCCTATTTCTTATTGGGAAGAAATCGTAAAAGGAGAATAAGAGAAGAAATGATGAAAGGAAAAACAAATATTTTATTGATGGTGTCCCTTAATAGGTAAAAAAAATTATGGGGGTGGTGTCAAACGAGCACTGCCTTCAAGGAATTGCTAGGCACCTCTGAGAGAAATATCATGGCAACCCGATTGATTTTGGTTGTTTTATCACTAAGAAATTGATATGAAAATATTAAGGTTTATATAGGTTTTAAGTCTAGAAATCATGTGGAATAAGTTGAGCATAGCATAATAGATCCATATGTATGCTTCCATTGATTGGATTGGGACGGTTTTGAGCTTTGAAGTCACAACTTTAACTTAAATTTCCCTGAGTATGATCTAGACGGTGACAATTTTTATATGGATGACTATAGATGACTATACGAGTATTTGCATATTAGTTTACGTGAATGTATTCACAATGGGATAGATATATATATATATAAACATGCTTTTGTATAGTAAAATGCAATTACAATCATGAGAAAGGTAATCTTTAACTGAAGATTTCAACCAATCTAAAACCGAATGACTTTGTCAAGTTCGTTTTAAAAATTCAACAAGTATTAGCCAATTTTAACTCTACTAGGGGCAGAGCTACCTTGGCACGGTTAGGAGAAAATGTTTCCATCCAACATATGCAACCCAAACATTTTGATTTCTCAAACTCTTGGATGCATTTTGGCGGGTTACTTTGGTCCACAAATTGAAAATTATGATCATGGTGAACAACTTTAATAAAATTTTAAATGGGGCCAAATCAATTGGGTAATAAAGTAATGGGAGCCAAAAACCTTTATTTAAAGCACTAGTTTTCTATATTTGATATAAAGTTGTGTATCTCAAAAGTATTCTCATTTTTATTTTTATTTTTATTTTTATTTTTATTTTTATTTTTATTTTTATTTTTACAATAAAAGAAACGAAATTGCTAATAATGCTACTATAATGAAAATTTTTGCACATCATTCATTTCATCAGTTTTTTTCACAATCACTTGCTTCATTCTCCACTGGTTTATCATCATCATCATCTCCACTGCTTACCTGAATAAACTGAAGAAAAGATCTGGTAAAAAATTTCAAGTCCATTCAAGAAGATAATTTTTAAACAAAACACACAGTAAGATGATTCATCAATAAAATTCACAAGCTTTAGAACATGAAACAAAAAAATGGGAACCTCACCTTCACTTGTTTGCATCTTTCATTAGCAGTCGATTTTGAGCAGATAAAATAATTTGATTTTGCACTTCTCTTACAAGCCATTCCAAGGAAGACCTAATCTCCATAGTCGACAAAGGAATGAACGACCTACAGCAATGCAATTGGATCAAATGTCCTTGTGAAGCCATAGCAAAGATGACTAACCAGATAAATCCAACATCATAACATGTTTTATTTACTAAAATGCATGCAATGAATAGGATGAAAACACAAATATCGCTAAATAGACAGGGTCGTCAATTTGAATGTTCAAATCAAGTAGACACATGTCAGGGAACACAGAGTAGAAAGCCTTCAAGGGGAAAGCCATAAGCTACTGGCTCAGGATGAAAAACTACTAGAAAAAAGAGCCAAGTTAAAACAGAAGACAGTTGAGCACGCATGCTGCACAGTGAGTGCAGTATTGGTTCCATGTACCAAATTCGAAACCTTTGACTGTAGACCTTTTTGCTGCAAACAATTTAAACATCTATAAACATCTGCAGCAGATCACCCTCCACCAACGCATAATAATAGTCAGGCAATCAAAAGTTTTCAAGTTCATGTGTGAGGGAGGCATGAATCCTTGAGGTTTCATTGATTCATTCACCATCAGGATAGGATGCACACAAACAGTGATGTAAGCAGTATTAGTAATATTGCAGAATAGTGTAGCAATATTAATACTATGAATAATTGGGTCTATTTAATAAGAGCCCAAGATAATAGCTGGGGCATTTTTAGCTAATTAGGGTTAGATCAATTAGCTTGCCAAATAAGTTAGAATTATTAAAAATAAGGCAAGGGTTGTTTATTGTTATTCAGTTGATGATTAAAAAAAATTGATTTCTTAGTTATTGTCTTTTAGCCTTTGTCATTGTCATTTCGATTATTATTCGTTTAATTAAGTTTACCGTTTCGTTTATTTCGTAGTTCTACCAATTGGTATCAAAACCGAACGGCTCTATTGATTGTTTGGAAAGAGTTTCAAAGGAAGAGATTTGTTTGATTTAAAAAAGAAGATTGAAGAGAAGAGAAGAGAAGAAACAAAGCTTCATTGAAGATTGTTGAAAAAAAATATAAATCAATTTCGGCACTATTCTCCAATACTATTCACATATACTATTCATTGCACTGTTCATCGTTACTATTTATTGCACTCTTAATCTCCATTGTTTCAGAATTTTCAAGTACCTCCCCGAACTATCCAGTAATTTCAGAAAACTCTCCAGAAATACCCAAGAATTGCAGAAACTTCCCTGATCCAAGAACAACATATATGTGCACCCTAGAATCAATAAGAGCACTTTAGCTTTATTAAAAAAACAAATGATTGACCCATATTATGACCAATATCCATACCCCTATTATTCCTACCCATACCAAAACTATTCCCTGTTCCCATACCAATACCAATATAATCCAAGCCCAAATCCAATCCAATACCCCACAATGTCCAATACCCATAACCGAATTTACTATCCCCAACCACAAACCATCTATATTCTCATTTACACCTAACTTGTACCCGTTTCTTCTATACCACTACCACCTCCACTATTATGCAGGCTGAGACTGACACGGAGAAACCACTACCGCCTGAACCAATTTCCCTATACCCATACCCCCACACCCACCTGCTAATAATGTACCCCTCACTACCAATCCCACTGGCTAGAAGGAGTCTACATAAATTTAAAAGAAATGAGAGAGCAAGAATAAGCAAGGTATGCAAAATTGTACCAGAGCATATGACCAAGATATTTGACGACAATATCCGAGCGCTTCAGGAAGTATTGGAGGCAGGTAAACTTGAATGGACGCGAAAGGAGCAAGATGAGCCATGTCGTTTGTCCGAGTCCCTCCAACTTTTGAGGAAGTTAAGACCACTATCACATGTAATCGATTTCCGACATGTGTTCATTTTAGCTCAAACAAGTGTGTATCGTGGCAAGGTCCGAGGTCTACTCGTGAACTTCGCCTTGTGTTCTTTCACCGATTGCTTGTGCTCGTTTGACTTCTTCAACTTCAAGCTCAAGGACAAGCTTCTTCAACCCAGGGTGTATGATGTAAGCAATATTGACAATATTAAGGTTAGTTTAGCAATATTAATATTAGGAATAAGTGAGTCTATTTAGTAAGAACCCAAAATAGTAGTTAGGGCATTATAAGCCAATTTGGGTTAGTCAATTAACTTGCCAAACAAGTTAGAATTATTATAAATAAGGCATGGGTTGTAACCAGTCGGTCTAGTAACCAAGCAGCTTGTCTACCCAACCAACTTGTTCCATCAGACAAATACCCATTGGTTGCACTCATGCCTTGGCCATGCTGTGGGCATGTCTAGAGCTTCATGCCCGCCATGTTGCTTGGTTGTGCTGCAACCACGCATTACAATCGTCCTCATACCTGACTAATCCAACCAAGCATGCAGTATGGTTCATAAGCCCGTGTTTCCTTCTCATACATTGGGTATCGATGTTCTGCATTATTCAACTTTATGCTCCCAAGTGACCACATGTACTAGAACCCCACCAATGGCTCTATTAGGTGCATCTGTAAGGACTTCGAAGGGGACGTTAAACTCTATAAAAGTTTGAGAACTGGCTCTAAAGCAATGGCCCGCTTCAACTGATATAAGGATGTCTTGCACTTCTATGTCCAGACCCATGCTCTATCCTTCTTCAACAGATCGGTAAGAGGAGACACTTCCTTAGAGTACCCTTCAATGAATCGGCGATAGTAATTTGTCAGTCCCAGGAATGATCTCATTTCCTGCATTTTTCGAGGCGCAGGCCAGTCCAAAATGGCCTGCACCTTGCGCTCATCCATGCGTACTTCTCCTTGAGCCACTACATGACCAAGGAACTTAATTGTCTCCTGAGCAAACTCACATTTTTCTTTTTTAACTAGAGTTTGTTCTCCCTCAATCTCGCCATCACCGACCAAAGATGCTCAACATGTTCTTTGATGGTCTTACTATAGGCTACAATACCGTCCAAGTACACTACTATAAAATAGTCAATCTAATCCGAAAAAACATTATTCATGAGGTTACAAACGGTAGTCGGGGCATTAGTCATCCCAAACGGCGTTACACAGTATTCGAACGACCCATAACGAGTCACCATTGTTGTCTTTAGTTCATCATCAGGGGTTATCCTAACTTGATAATACCCTGAACGAAAATCTACTTTTGTGAAGAACTTCGAGTTGGACAGGCGGTCAAACAAATCTGCCACTAACGGTATTGGATACTTGTTCTTCACCGTCAGTTTGTTGAGCACCTAGTAGTCCACACACATTATGAGTGAACTGTCTTGTTTCTTCTAGATTAGAACAAGAGCACGTAAGGGAGCTTTGCTTGGTTGTATGTACCCATAGTCTAGCAATTCAATCAATTGCTTATTCAACTCATCCATTTCTTTCGGAGCCATATGATAGGGGGCATGCGCAGGAGGGCACGCACCGGGCACCAGTTCAATCTCAGTTTCTATGTTCCTTCTTGGAGGAAGCTTTTTGGGTAGTTCGAGCGGCATTACAGAAATTGCCCAATACTCCAGCAACACAGTCCGAAACATCCATCGTAAGGCCTGGCTTGATCCCAATCAAAGTCGCCAGCTAGGTTATTTATGCGGCGATTAATCGGCGATTTAGTGTAAATCGGGGGTAGACCGATCAGAACTAGGTATTTAGTGGTTAGATTTAGCGGTCACCGATTAATCGGTGAGTCACCAAAAAATCGGTGATAAATCGATATTGTTTTGTTGGGTGGTGGTGGTTGTTGCTCTATAATGTGTGATGTTTTATACATGTTTGCATAGTTTGCTCTATAATATGACTTTTGTTGCTTTTATAATACTTGTTTTATTAATCTTTATTGTGGAGATATATTATTTATTATAATTTATATTGGTGAGGGTATAAAAATATATACTTTGAAAAGTAGACCGATTAAATTCGATTAATCCTCAATTAATCCGCTTAATCTTAAATCGATCCTGGACTGTAAAGGATCCGTTATCTGCATTTACTACATAGGTCGCTAGGTATGTCATTTGTCCCTTGAGAAGACCCTTATTCACTTGCTGGCACGAAAACATACTCACAAAAGGTGAGCATGCTCACATTCCTCGGTACAATGCAATAACACTTTCATCACCCTTGCTTTGTCCTACAACTTTCTCTCCGTCAAATCTAGGAACGAAACAGGGTTGTTTGAGGTCCATGATTATTACCCCATTCATATGAGGCACCACCATTGCCTTCACTTGCCTCAGGAAATCCACTCCAATAATCACATCGAAGTCCATACAGATGCATATGATAGAGCAAAGGTTCATTATAGTAGTAATGAGTTTGGTCCAACTCTATTAATTATCAAAATCCACTTTACATTTACTTAAGAATCTCCTAGATCTCTTACTAGATCCGCTGATTGGATACTTGTTAAAGATGATGTTACATTCATCTGGGCCTTCCATGTAAGTCTTCGGTTCTAAAATGCTAGATTTGTGATGACAGACTTGAGACCCACAAACAAAAAATGTGACAACTAAATTTTGATAAGTGAAATGCAAGATTCCTAATAGCTTGGTCTTTCTTCTTGAAGATGTATAAGGAACTGGATATTAAAAACAAACAAACAAACAAACAAACAAATCAATAGGAAATGAGTACATGGACAAATGAACAAATAAAAAAACTCCTCAAATTCCTAACAGATGTATACTATTTTTCCCCCAAATGTAAATTGTCACTGATAATCTAGAAAGAAGAGGGGGAAATCTGGAGACACTTGGTAAGCAACTAGAACATTTAGGGGTCTACAGCATGCAAGTTCCTAAACATCAGCATCCAAAAATACTAGGCAACCATACAGTTGTCAAGTTATACCCCAAATTCCGACTCTTTGTTAACAATGCTGTCCAGCTCCGCGACTGGACCAAACTCTTATGATGGTGCATATACGGGACCGCATTTCCGACACTGAAATATACCTATCATGCTGACCTCAAAGGCAATGGGACAAAGGAGCCAGAACTGGCTCACATGGTCTAGAATTACAAAATCCAGGCATTTAGTTTTCAAATGTTAACTTAGAAACTGAGCCATGATTTGAGAAGAATTACTACTGCAACATACCTTGAAGACTTCACAGCATCAATAATCTTGTCTGTTGCTATGCCGCCTGGGAAAATCTGGAAATGCAAAGAATAAATTGAGATAAAAACCAGAAAACTAGTTGGAGTAAGCAAATATATGTTGCATTAATGGTTTCAAAATACACCAAAACATTTCCATTTCCATAATGCATAAGGTAAAATTCATACCTTTTTTTCTGTCATGTTCTTTTTACAATCTTTAAAGAAAATGCATATCCATTTTATTATATAAAAAGGATACTTTGATTTCATATATATTGTGTCGGACACATATTGGACACTCTGACACACGCAATGCTCCGACGGACACTTCATGCTTAGATCATCAACTATTTCATATCTTTCAAAAGTCTCAAACTCTTCATAAATGTTTAAAAAGTATTTTTATGGCGAGTTAGTAATACATATGAATTAATATTGACCTATAAGCAAAAACAGTATAACTAGAGTTTATAGTTGAAAAATCAAATAATATGGTAACTAGATTTTTTTAGTCAATGCAAATAATATGGTAACTAGATTTTTTTAGTCAACGCGTCCAACACCTCATATTTGTGTCTGTCTTGTTGTTGCATAGCTTTCCAGTTATACAAGTTATTATGAAGCTATGTTTCCAGAGTACTAGTACAAATTCCAAACTCTAACTGTCTAGGCAGTGTCAGATTCAAAATGTCAAATAGTCAGACTTTTGTTTTTACGACTCCAAAAGCTTAACTGAAAACAGAAAGATTGGATTGCATATATAAGCGCATAAAATGAAAATCTATTTTTTTCCAACTAATAACATGTGTCTAAGCCACTCCGTCAATTTCATTTGATTTTACAAATTTATTACATGTTAGCATTCCTTAGCATTTTAGTCCCATGATATCAATTTTATCAAAAGTACACTAATGCATGCATATTTTTATTTATTTTTTAGAAATTTAATTAATTACTAATCTCATAAGAAAGATCTCCAAAACACTTTGAAACAATAATTTCAATAACTCAATTTGTAGATCAAAAGTTATGGCATTCCAAATTTTAAAATTAAAAGTTGAAATAAATTCTCTCCTCCACATACATGTACTAACCTTTTATTTACAAAGTATAAAATCGATACTAACCCTTAGATCTATGGAGTCAAAACAATCTCAATTGTTGTTATAGAAGCATCTCTTGTAAGCTCAAATTCAACAACTTTTTTTTTATTTTGTCATATACAAAAATTCCATGTAAAATACAGGCGATATCAACAAGTATCTCTACATGTGATCTTTTATGAATCGCAATATATCACGACTTTTATCAGAAAATATTGGTCAATATATCACGTGATAACAAATATGACAATGAGTTCAATCATTGAATAGGAGCCTTGACGATGTGGGATGCAGATATGTAATAACATGTTGCCAAAAGAGAGTAAGGCATTATCATGGACCTCTGGTGGGTGAAGAGATCATCCTAATAAAATTTAGTTTCAAATTTATTTATGAACTACCTCAAATTAAGGATAAAGGGCGAATAAGAAAACTGGCAATGGTGCAAACGTTAAATCATGGGAACAAAAGGTGTGAAGCTTTCAAGACACAAATCATCTCTCAACTTGGAATGGATATAGGCACAAATCATCCCTCAACTTGGATCTTCAAAGCCAATGGGTGCTAGCTTAGCTAGTAAGATTTGTGGCGGGTGTCCAGGGTTCAGGGATAACCACACTTTCCGTACACACACACACACACACACCAAAAAGAAAAAAAATATCAAACCTTGGATGACTAAGGAAAGACGATGCAGGTGGTATAAGCTTAAGGGTACAAATCATCCAAACAATCCCACCTGATCCACTACCTCACATTGACATAATAAATAAAGAAAAGAGTACCTTAACATTCTTTAGCTCCATAGTCCCATCAGAAAGTTCTATAAGTAACTCGTGATCCAGGGCAAACATATCACTGGTGGATTCCAGTTTATGACGATCAAACAAGCCACCAGTTGGTACAAATGTCTTCAAAGACAACCTGATGCAGTTTCCTTCAAATTCAATGACTTTCAGACCTGAGAAGGAATCCTCCAACCGGCCAACAGCTTCTACTCTGGTAAACATTGCAAAATGTCAAGGCTGCAGCAGAACCATTTCAAAGAGAACTTGCTAAAATGTCAATGCTAAACCTTGTAAAAAGTACCGTTTAAGAAAATATTCAAGGTCCTTCAAAGAGCTTAAATTAACTTTGTTCTTCTCTATTTTATCATCCAGTGCCAAAGCCTGAGAAGTTTTAGAAAAAAAAAATTCCTTCAAGACGACAAATCTTAAGCTACAGGCGGTACCATAAAAAAGGAACCATTAGTCAGAAAAGAAACAAGAGAAATATGCAGAGTGAAATACAACAGCACTAAAGTGTCATTAATGATCCATTGAACTTAGAGCAAACAATAACTACGCCTTTAGCTCAATTCATATGCATATCTGTAATGTCATATACTGTAGTTATTTAAGTTTCTGAGTCTGTAAGGTCTGGTGATCAAAAGTTCCAAGATAATCAGAGCAAAGTCTATCTCATACCCTTGCATGAAAAATCAGAAAATGGAAAGAAACAACGCCAGCCAATATGGATAGCATACGAAAAGCAGACCTCAAAGTTATAGCCTTCACTTGCACTTATCAATCTTTCTTGGCGTTCAGAATATGTGGAGCACCCAACATTAGCACCCATTTCTGGTTTGTTTGCAGCCTAAAAACACAGGTAAAAGGAAGAAGAAAAAATCAGTACAGTATTTCATTAAACAACATTATATTTTCCTAGAGTATAGGAGACTAGCATGTGTCAGGTTTTTTCTAGCAGGCCAACATTTGGATGACCAAGTGACGTACTCGTCCGCCCATGTGGTGCTAGTTATGGAGGTGATTTGTTGCTAGGATAGTCGGCTAACCAAAGAAGTTATCCTCACAAAAGATGAATTATTTTCAAAACTTTCTACTACAACCAAGGATGCACGGACACGACATGGCGACTCGGCAATTTTCTAAAAATTAGGACACGGCGAAACGGTCAAACTTTACTTTTTATTAATTTTTATTTTTTTATAACTCATATGAACATAAACAACAACCTAAAGCTTAAAATTGTTTAAAATTTTTACTTTTGAAGCTCGAAGATGAGAGCTTAACAAGAGAAATAAAAAATTTTACAGAGATGCTCAGATAGTTAAAATTTACTGGGGAGTGTATCTAATTTACAAATTGTTTCAAAATAGTGTGTAACTGTATATCTAAGAGCAAATTAGTTATCAGAAACAGATAAATCAAATTATAGAGAAATTATATAGCAAAATACCTTTTTTTTTTGTATTATATCTAATTTAGAGCGAGGGAATAAATGACCTTGATGACGCCTGATGTACCATCAAATGAAAATGTTAGTCAAGAACCCTCAGATTGAGTACGGCGTGAAAAAGGTGCTCTAATTGAAGCAACCCTCTCTCTGAATGAAAGAATCAAAGAATTGGCGATTGCAATTGAGTGCAGTAGAACTGATGTTTCTTCAAGAACTACTTCCGAAAACCAGCAGAGAAAAACAGAAAAAAAAGAAAAAAAAAACCAAGAAAAACAGGAAAAAAAAACACTGGCCGTGTCGGAGTCGTGTCAGGGTTGTGTCAAGGCCGAGGGGCCGTGTCAGTCTCAGTCAACGTGTCGGACGCGAGTCTGTGTCTGACATGTATCCGACTCTCGAAACGGGGGTTTTCCGAAGAGTCCTTGCATCCTTGACTACAACATAGCGGGACTTCAACCTTCTGATAAATTGAAGAGTCAAAAGCTTTCAATTTTGTAAGCCTTTCTTGACACGGCTAGAAATGTCAGGTTGATCTTGTGTCAGTTTTATCTCGATTCTCCTTCTC
The DNA here is from genome assembly GCA_963556465.1 of Berberis vulgaris. NCBI lineage: Eukaryota > Viridiplantae > Streptophyta > Magnoliopsida > Ranunculales > Berberidaceae > Berberis > Berberis vulgaris. The sequence continues at coordinate 58,885,098 of OY747136.1, read as the reverse complement.
GGTAAACACTATTACACGTTTTGCTTTTCAGGAACAGTGAATTGTTCATTCTCGCAAAAGAGTTTCCCTTAACTGGTATCAAGTTAGTCACATCAGTATTTATCACTTGATGTCCCAAAGTTTGATGAATCAAGAGAAGTTAAATGAGAGAGATCCCTGCTAGGGCATCTTTCCTCGTGTCATGGCAGAATCCTCACTGTTGATAATATCAACAAAAGAGGAATGCCCTTTCCTAATCACTTTGTGCTGTGTGGCCAAGATGCAGAATATATTTATGACTTACTCATTTCTTGCCTACTGGTGCATCAACTGTGGGTCATTGCTTTATCTGAGTTCCATGTGCAAGCTACCTTTGCTACATCATTCCTGGAATGGGTGGAGCATTGGCATTCTCTTTCCACCTCACCTTCTAACTTAACCCCCTTTTGGAAGTGGGTGTGGGAGAGATTGATTCATGCTTTTGTGTGGGTGTTATGGAGGGGAAAAAATGACAAAATCTTTAGATATAAAAGAAAACAGTGGATAAGCTATGGCTGGACATCAAAGTGACTGTTTGGTTATGGGCTTGTAACTGGGAGAAATTTAGGGATATTTAGCTTACTTCTTGTATGTTCAATTGGGATTGTATAGTGCTTGTAGGGACACCTAACACCTTATTTTGTGTTTCCTTTTTGTGGTGCTCAGCAGGCCTTTTGTTGCTAGCCCTCTCTTTGTATCCATGAATGTTCATATGTATATATAAATACACAGTTGTTTTGATGATTAAAAATATATATATTTATATATATAACCTTCATGGATGGAGCACATAGGGATTTATGAAAATATGTATACCTTTATTTATTTTGATATGCTTCTCACCAGGGAGATCCTGGAAATAAGTTACGAGGGTAAGTTCTCTTTCGATATAGATCTTCTGAATAAGATTACCCTGGACTAAGTTAAGGGCTAAGATCTTTTAGTATGCTTCTCACAAGGGAGATCCCAAACCTAATAGTCTAGTACTAATACTAATGACAGTAAAAAATGATAATCATAATGACAACAATAACGACAACAACAATCATAATAACAAAATCAGCAAATTTTGACAGGGAAAAAAAGAGAGAATTAATTTATTTTTCTTAGTGGCAGGTAACTACCACTACAAGAATATCTTCTTTAGGTATAATAAAGGGATTCGAAATAGGTCACCTAATCATAATATTAACATTACAAATTTATTGGTCTCAATATGACATCTTAAACATGCTTGGTACGAAATCTGGACATCATTCCAACACTGGAATGAAAGACCAACATCCTAATTCACAATGATTCAAGTGTCAGTATGTTTCAGACCATCTCAGATGCCTTGTTCCTAAAGGGTGACCCACCCAAATATAACCTTGAGACACTAAAGCTCTGTCTTCCAGTCTATCAATCTGCATTCATACTACATATTGGTTACTGTGCTTAAGAAGACATTTGGAGACCAAGAACTGAATTGAAGATTTCCCAAATGATTTACTATATTTTTCTGAAATTTATGAGAGCATTGAAACTCTAACCTGTGATTCAATAAACTTCAACGAGCAACTCAACTCTTCAAGATCACCCTCCAATCGAGTGGAGTCTACATAAAATAAAAAAGAAATCAAGTAACAAGAAAGGCTGTACATGGAAAATCACAGGCAGTATAACCATCCACTACCTTCTACGTAAGCTCTTGTGAGAACCTTGATTTCATCAAACATCATTGCGTTTGCAGCCACAACCAACTTGAGCTCCTCCTTTGCATCATTCAAGTATGCATCTGCATCAATATACAGAACAATACAACTGAACTACTGGAAGTAGGATTTTAGCTCTGATTGTATATTTCAAATATTCATGTCTTCTTTTTTTTTTATTTGAAAAGTACAATTGTATTAATCAGAATGACGAATACAAAGGCAAATACAGCACAAGAGAAGAAATGAAACAAGAGGAATTTGAAATTCACTCCATTTAAGGAAATGTTAGAGGACAACGATACCATGTTGAAGCTTGACTATCCAAAATGTCCATCCTAGTTGGAGAGCTTTGCTTGTCAGACAATATATATCTTCCTTCCCCCTCTAAATACATATCAAAAAGCCCCAAGAAAATAGGGCTTATGTCCTTAGGACCTTAGCCACGGGATAGAGAAGATGTAGATTATTTGTTGAGGAATAGTCATTGCAGCATCCCTACACAGTCATACCTCTTCTAATTAGAACTTCTTTTGCAGGAAAACGGCCCTATAAATACCTTGTGTGGACTCTCCTTTTATCTGAACCATCTTATTAAAGAGAAACTTACAGAGACGAGAAAAGTATCTGATCCCAATGGTTAACCCATTCCACAAGAGTGTTACCAGTGGCATGCTTTGACCAAACAGCTAATCAGGTCTACCAGATGCGGAGAGAGAAAGAGCACTCCTTGACATTTGTGGCAGTTCCCAATCATTATAGTTTCTTCTCAAGTGAAATCCCAAGAGAAATGGGTGTCATCTTAGCCAGTGTTAGTGAATCGTATAGTAAATCGGAAGGGGTAAGATTTCGATTTAATCGTAAGATTTATAATATTATAAATGTATGTATTTAAATTAATAAATATCTCTATTTATTTCGAGGGTTTTAGTTTTATTTTATTTTTTATATGAATTTGAAGGTTGAAGGGTTTTTACACTTTCTAATTGGGTATCATACTTAACCTCTATATGAATTTCCTTCCATTAGGCTAACAATCACAATATGTTTATCTAGGCCCAAGTCTTTAAACACATCTAAGTCCAAAGTCTTTAAACACATCCAATTGAACCCAAAATAAAAGAAATTATGTACTTTACACGTATTTTAAATTTTGCACAGATAGAGAGGCAGAGAGAAAACTAAGAAAGTAAAGTTAAAGAGAGAGAAAGAGTTGTTTTGTCAAGGCATTGATTTGTCTCAAAGCCAAAGGTGGTGTTTGGAGAAAACCAAGAAAGTAAAGTTAAAGAGAGAGAAAGAGTTGTTTTGTCAAGGCATTGATTTCTCTCAAAGCCAAAGGTAAGGTGGTGTTCTTTCTTCTTCTCCTTATTCTTCTCTTCTTCCCCTTATTCTTCTCTTCTGAAACAGTGATTGTCAACAATCACAACGATAAAGGTGGTGTTCTTTCTTCTTCTCTTATTCTTCTCTTCTGAAAGAATGACTGTCAACAATCACAACGCCAAAGGTGGTGTTCTTTTTTCTTCTTCCCCTTATTCTTTCCTCCTTTGATAGGAGCTGCAACAACAAACAAAAAACAAAAATAAATTAGGTTTTGGGTTTTGATTTTGATTCTCAACTAAAATCGCATGATTCTTTTATGAGTCGCGATATGCAATATAACACTTCAATCGCATACGATTTTGCAGGATTTGCTTAAGATGCGATTTAAACAAAGATTTGAATCGATTGGTGTACGATTCGAGTCAAATCGCAATTTTTCCACGATTTGAACAACACTGATCTCATCTATGAATGGCTTAAACTCTTTGATCTTGCATTTCTTGTTGTTGCAAGCATCGTAGATAGCCGGAAAGTTTAGATCTCAGATACCTGCAATGACGCACTTTAGATCTCCAATACCTCTCCAAATGCTTTGTCTACCTGATTCTTGGTGTTAGGGAACCCATCAAGCAATTTCTCGCCGCAACTTAGGGGGTCTTTGTTTGCACTACGCATAAGTGATAAATCCCTTATAACCACCTACAAGTGGTGCCGCCCATTTTTTGTGTTTGCTTGCAACCACTTACTAGTGATTTACAATAAGTCGCATGGCTGAAATGGAGCAATAAATTGCATGGTTTCAAACTTTCAATAAGCAACCCAAACAAAAATACCTCCTTCATCTTTATTCATGATGATGATGCACATAGATGGCTACCTTTCCCATGAAGCTCATAGATGGCTACCGCTTCCCGCAAAGCTCCAAACTGAAATGCCCAGAAGAACTGCATACATCAACTTCACGAATCTGATTTGGGTCCCACTGACTTGCTTTGTGCATAATCATTCCATATATAACCAGGCATTTTGATTGTGTCTGGAAACTGATAAGCCCACCATTAGGTTCACATATGCTAGAAGGAAGAAGGCATTGGGACAGCAGTAAGGCTGATGTGTCCAAGTAGTTAGGAATATGTGGTGGTCTAAGCATGAGTTTGTTAGGGTGGTTTTATACCAACAAGAATTGGTTATGGAAGAAGAATAAAAGGGGAGGCATGTAAGAGGGAGGGATCATCAAAGTAGAGTATATTGAAAGGGAGAGACCAGGCTCTCGAATTCCTGGAATTGTATCCTTTGTTATCAATACAATCATTTTTCTCCCATTTCATTTCTTTGTGCAATTTACTAAATCTGCTCAAGGGCTCTAGCTAATCTGATTCCTATTACAGGTTCATATCAATTGGTATTAGAATAAGATCTCTTGGACCTTAATCATGGCTCAAAAAAAAATAGAAGCCCTAAAGGAAAGACTAGAGATGGTACAAGGAGAATTGCAACAAGAATTGACTACGGTACAAGTTGGGCTCCAGAAATTACCTGGTATGGAGAGTCGCCTCAAGGTGATTGAGAAATCCCTGGGATATTTGACAAGCAGAATTGAGCAATTGCTGAAGCAGGACGGTGCTGGGCCTTCCTCATTCAGCGCGGGACCTTCCTCGGCAGCAAAGGAGAAAAATAAGCAAGTGGAGGGCGAGATGAACCCTTCCTCGGGCTTAGAATCTCCTCTAAGCAGACAGGAGACCCCAATGGAGATGGAAAACTCAGAACCGAGGGGGCTACGAAGGTTGGAATTCCCAATCTTCACGGGGGATGACCCGGATGGCTGGATCTTTCGGGCTGAGCGGTATTTCACGATGAACCATATGACGGAGAAGGAGAAGCTTGAAGCGGCAGCGGTGAGCATGGACGGTCAGGCATTAGCTTGGTTCACCTGGATGGAGGGTCGACGAATCTTGGAAGACTGGAATGAGTTCAAGCGGCTACTTCTTACCCGATTTCGACCGTTTCGTGAAGGAACCTTGACGGAGAAGTTCTTGGCGATCCGTCAAACTGGCTCGGTGGACGAATTTGTGGAGCAGTTTGAAACCCTAGCGTCCCCTCTTCGCGATCTCTCTGATGAAGTGCTGGAAAGCACCTTCATCAACGGGTTGAAGGAGGAGATTCGGGCCGAGGTGCGACTGTTGCGGCCCAAGTCACTAATGGATCTGATGGAAGCGACCCAAATGGTTGAGGACCGAAATAGAATATTGGGCTGGAATGGGCCGAGTACTCATTGGGCTAAGACGGCCCAAACACGATTTCCCTCACATACGATGCTCACGAACCCTAATCCCCAATCGTCTCACAACGCAGCTCCCTTTCGCACCTCCATTCCATGGGAGATCAAGAGGGCTCAGCAACGACCACCAGCCACGGAGCGGGCCGATTTGGCCAGCCACCGTCGTGATGGGGGGTTCAAACGCCTCACGGAGGCTGAAATTCAGAGCAAGAGGGCTCGCGGCCTCTGTTACAAGTGCGATGAAAAGTTCGCACCAGGTCATCTCTGTCGCAAACGACAACTACAAATTCTCTTGGTTGATGATCCTGAGGCACCCGAAGAGAGCCACGCCGGGGAATTTGACACTGAGTAGCCAAATTCCAATACACCACCGCAGGACTCGGAGGAGCATATCGAAGGGAGTGTAGAGCTTTCCATAAACTCGGTGGTTGGATTCACTTCTTCTCGAACAATGAAGCTTCAAGGGGCAATCTCTTCTCAGCCCGTCACCGTGTTGGTCGACTCAGGAGCAACGCACAACTTCATCGACCGCAATTTGGTTCAGAAATTGGGGCTTCCTCTCACAATGACAGCGGATTACGGGGTGTTGATGGGGACCGGGGATTCGGTAAAAACAGAAGGGATTTGCAAACAAGTAGTGCTTTCACTTCCAGAAATTGAGGTAATTGAAGATTTCTTACCTTTAGATTTGGGTGGTACTGATGCAATTTTGGGTATGCAATGGTTGGAGAAATTGGGGGTGATGCACATCAATTGGAAGGCGTTGATCATGAAATTTACAGTGGGCAGGACTCCGGTCACATTATGGGGTGATCCGAGCTTATGCAAAACTCAGATCTCTTTCAAAGCATTGGTGCGAGCAGTACAACATCAGGGTCAGGGGGTGTTAGAGTTGGGAGCATTGGCCGTGAAGGAGGTCGAGGATAATACTCCTTTGGAGTCAGTTTCAGTCAGCATCAGGGACGTTTTGGGTCAGTACTCCGACGTCCTCAATTCACCTCAGGGGTTACCCCCTCCACGGAGTTGCGATCACGCCATCACACTCAAAGACGGGGTCGAACCGGTAAGTGTCCGGCCCTATCGTTACCCGCAAATTCAGAAGGATGAAATAGAAAAGTTAGTGGGAGAAATGTTGGCAGCCGGGATTATCCAACAAGTCACAGCCCCTTCTCTAGCCCAGTTTTATTGGTAAAAAAAAAAGACGGTAGTTGGCGTTTCTGTGTGGATTACAGGGCACTCAATCGGGTGACGGTGGCCAACAAATTTCCAATTCCAGTCATTGACGAATTACTGGATGAGCTACATGGGGCAAAAAAATTTTCTAAATTGGATCTGAAATCGGGGTATCATCATATTCGTGTAAGGCCCCAAGACGTGCCGAAAACAGCATTCTGAACCCATGAAGGGCACTACGAGTTCTTAGTCATGCCTTTCGGGCTCACCAACGCACCAGCCACCTTCCAGGCACTGATGAACACCGTGTTCAAGAAATTCTTACAGAAGTTTGTGTTGGTTTTCTTTGACGATATTTTGGTGTATAGCAATTAGCAAGAATGAGGAGGAACATGTCAGGCACCTACACATCATATTTTCGACACTACGGCATCACTCCTTGTTTGTAAATCAGCGGAAGTGCACATTCGGCCAGCGGGAGCTTGAATATTTGGGGCACATTGTATCGGCACAGGGAGTTGTTGCCGATCCTTCCAAACTCGTCGCAATGGCATCTTGGCCTATCCCAAAAAATTTAAAGGAGTTACGCGGGTTTTTGGGGCTGACTGGCTACTACAGAAAATTTGTTCAAGGGTATGGACAGATTGCATCCTCACTCACTGATCTCCTCAAAAAAGATAGTTGGGGTTGGTCTAAGGAGGCCGAGAGGGCTGTTTTGCAATTAAAGGAGGCCATGATGACAGTACCAGTTCTTGCGCTTTCGGATTTTTCGACCCCTTTTGTGATTGAGACCGACGCTTCTGGTACAGGTATCGGGGCTGTGTTAATGCAGAAACAACGACCAGTGGCCTATTTCAATCAGGTTTTGGGTGCCCGGGCTCGCCTGAAATCAGTTTATGAACGGGAGTTGATGGCAATCGTCTTGGCAATTCAAAAATGGCGCCCTTACCTTTTGGGAAGGCGATTTTTGGTGCGCACCGACCAAAAAAGTCAAGTTTCTCTTAGATCAGCGGGTAGTGGCGGATGAACATAAAAAATGGATATCCAAGCTTCTAGGGTACCAATTTGATATTGAGTATCGGCCGGGAGTTGAGAATAAGGCAGCGGATGCGCTATCTAGGCGACCCGAGGCGTGTGAGTTAGCCGCCCTGTCCTCGTGGAGCACTAGCTTGGATGGGCTGAATGAAGAGGTCCGCCAAGATCAAGTTTTCGGCCCTGTATACGCTGATTTCTTAGCAGGGAAAGAGGTTCCAGCGGGGTACCACATCGAGCATGACCGGTTGTTTTATCATGGTCGAGTGGTGATCCCATCATCATCACCTTGGGTTCCTAGACTCTTGGAGGCATACCATAACAGCCACGTGGGGGGTCATTCGGGCGTATTAAAGACTTATTTGCGTCTTTCCCAAGATGTCTATTGGATGGGTATGAAAAAACAAGTCCAAGTCTATGTTGCCAAGTGCGATGTTTGCCAACGCAACAAGGCCATGACGCTGTCTCCTGCTGGTCTGCTCCAACCGATGTCGATTCCTGAGCAGATATGGGATGACATCTCCATGGATTTTGTGGAAGGCCTTCCAAAATCCGAGGGCTACTCTTGTATCCTCATAGTCGTCGATCGCCTGAGCAAATACGGCCATTTCCTGCCACTTAAACACCCCTTCACGGCTCTCGGGGTTGCTGCCTTATTCATTCGGGAAGTGGTTCGCCTACATGGGTTTCCAAGGTCCATAGTGTCGGATCGGGATAAAGTGTTTCTGAGCAATTTCTGGTCTGAATTATTCAAGCTGCAAGGAACCGTACTGAAGCATAGTTCCTCCTATCATCCTCAAACCGAGGTGGTCAATAGATGTCTTGAGACTTATTTGAGGTGCTTCGTAGGAGATAAGCCCAAACAGTGGGTGAAGTGGTTGCCTTGGGCAGAATTCTGGTACAACACTTCTTTCCACTCTTCCACCAACACCACCCCTTTCAAAGTGGTGTACAATAGGCCTCCTCCTCCCTTGTTAAGGTTTGAAGAAGGCTCCACTGCTAACTCAACTCTAGAGTTACAGTTAAAAGACAGGGATGTTGTGATTGAGGAGCTCAAGGCTCACTTACTGCGTGCTCAGAAGCGCATGCAAAACTCTGCAGATAAGCGACGCAGGGAGGTCAGTTTTGCTGTGGGAGATTTGGTTTATGTCAAGCTCAAACCTTACCGGCAGCGCTCCTTGGCAAAACGACTGAATGAGAAGCTTGCCCCACGTTATTTTGGCCCTTATAAGGTGTTGGATCGCAGGCAAGGTTGCCCACAGGCTGGATTTACCCCCTACGGTCACGATACACCCAGTTTTTCATGTATCTATGTTGCGTCCAGCCCTGGGACAGGAAGACAGCGTTCAGTCATTCCCTCTTCAACTCTCGGATGAATTAGAGTGGCTTGTTGAACCGGCTGAAGTGATGGAATTGCGTTATAATGCGCAGGGCTGCCTGGAAGTCCTCATTAAATGGAAAGGCATGCCTGAATTTGAGTCCTCTTGGGAAGAATTTGACCTCATCAACACTCAATTCCCTTCTTTTCACCTTGAGGACAAGGTGCGAGTTCGAGCGGGGGGTATTGATAAGCCCACCATTAGGTTCACATATGCTAGAAGGAAGAAGGCATTGGGACAGCAGTAAGGCTGATGTGTCCAAGTAGTTAGGAATATGTGGTGGTCTAAGCATGAGTTTGTTAGGGTGGTTTTATACCAACAAGAATTGGTTATGGAAGAAGAATAAAAGGGGAGGCGTGTAAGAGGAGGGATCATCAAAGTAGAGTATATTGAAAGGGAGAGACCAGGCTCTCGAATTCCTGGAATTGTATCCTTTGTTATCAATACAATCCTTTTTCTCCCATTTCATTTCTTTGTGCAATTTACTAAATCTGCTCAAGGGCTCTAGCTAATCTAATTCCTATTACAGGTTCATATCATAAACATACTGTTAAAGTGTATATCTAGTTGTCAATTAGGTTGTGTATCTAGTTGTCAATTAGTGTGTATCTAGTTGTCAATTAGGTTCCCTAGTTTACCCTCAATATGTTGTATTTATATGCATCCATATTCTCACTACATGAATAAGAAGAGAAGTAGAAATGTAGTCTCTTAATCTTTTCTAACATGGTATCAGAGCCATAATTCGAAGTTCGAAATTTGAAATTTGGTTCTCACCTATCCTTCAAAATTTGCTCTCACCGATCCTTCGAAATTTGCAATTTCGTTCTCAAATCAATCCCCACCAGTCGACATCTCCAGTCGACACCACCAGTCGACTCCTCCAGACGATCGTCCCTTCCAGTCGAACCCTCCGGTCGATTCCTCCAGTCCAGTCGACTCCTCCAGTCGACTGGTCCATTCGATCGACTCCTCCAGTCAACCCTTCCAGCCGATCGACCCAGCCATCGATTCTTCTCCAGTCGACTCCTCCAGTCCAGTCGACTCCTCCGATCGCCTCCTTCAGTCGATCCAGCCCTCAGATCGACTCCTCCAGTCGATCGAAGCACCCTCCAGTCGATCCACCCATATTTCGACCCTGATCGAAATCTGATTTGAAGCTCCCAGATTTGAAGTCGATCCATCCAGTCGACGCATCCAGCCGATCGACCCTGCCATCGATCCTGCCATCGACTCTTCCAGTCGACCCATTGAAGCTTCCTGATTTGAAGCTCCAGATTGAAGCTCCCTGCGTCCAGATTGAAGCTCCCTGCGTCGAGCATCTGAGACTTCATTTTAGCGTGATTTGGTTTGGGGAATTTTCCATATTTGAAACTCCCATATTTGAAGAAAACCCATCCCACAAGGGCCTGTTTAATAAGGGCCTGTTTGGTACGGGCCTGTTTGCCTGTTTGTAAAACCCATCCCATATTTGAAATCTCCAGTCGACATCCGTCGACACCTTAAGTCGATTCTTCGACCTTCGTTCCTTCGATCCTTCGATCCTTCCAGTCGACTCTTCCAATCGACTCTTCCAGTCGATTCTTCCATTCGATCCATTCGATCAATTTTTGGGGTAGAGTTTGTTCCAGTCGACTCTTCCAATCGACTTTTCCAGTCGATTCTTCCATTCGATCCATTCGATCAATTTTTGGGGTAGAGTTTGTTTTTGGGGTATCTTTGAACAATCCTATTGGACCTTTATTTGGGGTAAATCATTCAGCTCATGTTGCGATCACTTCTGATGCTTCTGCCGATGAGGATGCCCAATTCTCAACGTATCAAGAATCACCAACGCTTTAAATGGAGTTCGGGTTAACTATCTTTGTAACAAGCTGGGCATCATTAACATTTATGCTCCAGCTTGAGGGGGAGTGTTAAAGTGTATATCTAGTTGTCAATTAGGTTGTGTATCTAGTTGTCAATTAGTGTGTATCTAGTTGTCAATTAGGTTCCCTAGTTTACCCTCAATATGTTGTATTTATATGCATCCATATTCTCACTACATGAATAAGAAGAGAAGTAGAAATGTAGTCTCTTAATCTTTTCTAACACATACCAAACAAACATGCCTCTGTTGAACAGCTGCATAATGGAGTGAAATGGAACATAAAATATGTTGAGCACTTTTTTTTTAAAACGTTCAGATTTTATTGAGCGCTTTTGACAGCACCAAATGCCCTCGTGTAGACAGAACCTCTTTTCCCCATATTGAGAGTGCTTTCCAAAAATGCAATGATAGGATTCCAATCTCCCTACTACGATTTTCCCGAGTGATGGCCACAAATAATGAGGACTCACTTGCATTCCAGGAAAAAAAACATTCGGTGAATGTGCCAAAACTCAAGATTGTACAAATTGTTTTGCCTAAGTAAACCTTCTAACTTATTTTCCCAGTCTCCCTGCTAAGGGCTATCATCCATGTAGAACATAGTACCATCTGTGATTGAAAGTAGATGCTTTTTATGCTTCTTCCTTGACCTTCAAACCCTCCATGAGACGAAGATGCTCTCTTCAGACCATTCTATTCAGTGCTCATTTACTTACGAGACAATGGTGACTATGTATGGTGATAAAGGATTACATACTCAAACTTTTGAAAAAAATCACAATAATAGAACCCTAAGTGAATTGAGAAAAATGCAAGGTTGATAGAGGTACTTGAACCCATCTTCTCCAGTTTCCCAAATATCAATTATTTTGAGGATATATCAAAGAAATTCGAGCTTAAGTCATCATAACTACCCAATTATATTTTGCATCCAACTCGTAGAAACTCTGGAGTTGATATGTCATTGGAAATAGGACTCCTTCAAGTGAGCGTTTCTGCTTAAATCTTTGATTTCACAAACACTCACCTTCTGGGGAAACGGAGTTACAGACATTGTATCTATCGCGCATCAAATATTAAAACGAATATCCTATCAAGGTTTTTTCACTACATTCTTGAAGTTTTTACCTAAGAATTCTCAGTAGCTCTTAAACAATCAAGGGGAAATTGTCAACCCAAAGTTGTAACATTTGCACAATTAAGAAATGTACAATCCTGACTTCAGATAACAAGATTTGCAAAATACATTCAATCTTGCTGTCATTATATTCGTGATATGTTACTCCACGAGATTATTAAACATATGACAGGCTAGATTGAATGGCAATGGGATGCTATTCTTGGGAGCTAAAAAGTTTTCGGGGGTATTTCACTGAATAACGTGTCAACATGGATATAACTATAAATGAATAAAAATGAAGAGGATATTTTCCAACTGAGTGATTTGAAAACAAATAATAGGATCATGGACCCCTTCAAATTTCCATTGGCTCCAACCAAAATTCTATCTCCAAATCAATGCTAAGGGGGTGTTTGTTTTTGCTTCCTAATCTAGTTATAGCCTGTATTTTTTTGAAAAATTAGCTACATTCCTCGAAATACATACCCCTACTTAGATTAAGACGCAACCCCCTGCCTAGTCATCTAAAAATGGCATAGCATTCCTAAATCCTAATTACAAATATAGTAGGTCTTCCAACCAAGAAACTCATACCTGGAGAAGCAGAAACGAATAAACCCCAAAGTAAATAAAACGATGAATGGAGTTGTTATAAGATAATATTGGATAACGCTTACCTAAGTCTTGAGTTCCTAAAGAGCTGAAATCCGGAGACTCGGAAGTAATTTGCTTCACTGTCCTCTGAAACATTTTATCAAGCATTTGACAGAAAGACAGAAGATAAGGTGATGGAATGTAATCTTAGAAAGAAAAAACATAACCAAAATTAATCACTTGAAACGAATGAAAAGCAGAAGCTTACTTGGAGATGGAGGATATAATCTGTGAGTAGTTGGAGATCAATTGGTGATTCAGAGTCATCGTCGTTAGAACTTGTTGGAATATCTGCTAACTCTCGAGTTATGCTGAAAAGATAGATACAAATGGAGATAATTAGAAGCGAAGCAGAAGCAGAAGAAGAAGAAGAAGAGAAAATATAAGAAGATATTTGTGGGGGTTCAATGAAACCAGACCTGCTGAGGGTTTCAAGATCCAAGGGTTGTGAAGAAGAAGCCGTTCCCAACTGCTCTTCCATCTCTAGCACTCAGTACTCAACAGTAAAGCAGTATTCAGATTGTTTTCGGAAATGAGCGCGTTTGATTAGGGCATAGGCCATGTCGTTTTGTGTACATTTAAATTTGAAATATAACTTTATCAAAAAACAAAAATTTGAAATATAAAAATTGGACCCGATTGGGACTTAGAAGGTTTTCAGAGCATCCATGCTAAGCTCACATTTGAGCGTGTGAATGGGGGTGGTATTCAATTACAAATTTTAATACATTGTGAATGATTTTAAAATCTATTAAAATTCAAGGGTATTCGATTAAGGATTTAAAATAATACATATAAATTTAGGGGTATTCAAATACCGATTTTAAAGGATTGTTTTAAAATTCATCAAAATCAGATGTATTCAAATCATGTTTTTCAAAAGTCCACCAAAATTAGAGGGTATTCAAGAAGTTGTGGATTTTAATGAATTTGTTAAAGTTGTGGATTTTGAAGGATTTGTGAGTGGAAAGTATATATAACAAGAGTTATTCCAAATCTAACATTTCCCTCTCATATTTCAACTAATTTGTATTGGCTATTGTTAAATAACACCACCATTTCCTCTGAAGGAGGCTACCATCCCATTTTTTTATGATCTGCTGAAGGACACCACCACCTTCCCTTATTTTCTTTCTTCACAGGCAGCACCACATCGCCCCACAACTTCCGGCCACACCACCATGCCCTACCACCGCTGGCTACACCACCACCCACACTTCCTTTTCTCTTTTGTTTATGTTCTTCTTTTTTGTTATTATTATTCTTCTACTTCTCATTTTCTTTCTCTTATTTTCTCTTCTTCTTGTCCTCTCTTTATCTTTGCTTTTTTTTTTTCCTTCTAATTTCTTCTTCTTCTTATACTTTTCTCTTTGTTTTTCTTTTTCTTTTATTTTTTTCTCCTCTCTTCTTCTTTTTCCATTTTTTTCTTCTTCGCTCTTGCAAAGGTTCCTGCGAGTGGAAGTTCCCCACTTGCCATAACCTTCGCGAGGGCAAAAAGAAGAAGAAAAAAATAGGAGAAAAAAACATAGAGAAAAAAAAAGTGGAGGAGGAAGAGAAGAAAGAAGAAAAAGGAAAAAAAAAAAAAAAAAAAAAAAAAAAAAAAAAAAAGTGAGGGGGAGGAGGTTGAGAATAAGAAGATGAAAATGGGTGGAGGTGGGATGAGAGGTGCCGGTGGTGATTGATGGAGAATAAGATGACGGGGAGGATGAGGAGAGGTGGCGGTAGCGTGGTGGTGGTGGTGATTGAAAAAGAAGAAGAAGGGAAGAGAGGTGGCGGTGGCGGGGATAACAATTTGAAGTAAAATAGTTATTTGTATTACTTTTGGACCATCTTCAATGTATTTGATTTTTTTTTTAATTTGAAGTAAAATTCTCGTAGCATACAAACATTTGTTTAATTGATGTTTTGAGATATGTTTTATGATTTGTGTTGGCATGGATAACAATGTAGGTGATGTTCTTCCATTGTTTCATATGACTAATAACACATTTATAAAAATCCATTGAATTTATAAAAATCCATAACAAACCTTTATAGAATCTACAAAATCCAATCATTTAAAATCCATCAAAATCCAGTGGATTTTGTAAAATCATTTAAAACCTTTTAAAATCCACAAGATTTAAATTTCTTAAGAGTCCATTCAAACCTCGAATTGAATACCCCTACCTTAGCACACCCAAGCACTCACAGTAAGGTTTTTTTTTTTAAATGCCTAAATTTGTTCATTGTTTTTAGCATGGTGACGATACATAAAAACAGTCTCACTCCTGAGCCGAACATGTGTCATGATAATCTCGAGAAACTACGGGCTCAAGCATCGGCCCAACACAGATCCAGCCAAAGCGGATCTAAGCCCGCTCAACTTCAGTCCGACCAAGCGAACCCGGACTCTCACAGCATGCTAAGCCCACACGTCACAACCATCTTTAATACTCATAAGCCCTCTTCAGGCAAGTCTCTCGAGGATCAACTTCAGACGGGCAACTACAGTTGTTATCTGCTTCCAACTAGGAAGCAAACACCAGAGTATCTTCCACTTGGATTGGGAACTATCTCCCGCGTATCTAGAAGTGCAGAGCTAACAGGGAACTTCCCTCCTATAGCACGACTCTTAATTAGAAAGGGATTTCCACGAAGATTTCCTCCCTAAACTACACATATGATGGCCTGGTTAAACCAAGACTCCTTGCACTATAAATAAAACATGAGATTGGTAAGCTAAGGTACGCTACAAAATCCTTGTTACAACATTACACCTTCCTCAAATCCCTGTCTGACTTTAGCAACGGAGTGTCATCGGCCACCCCACGGTGGTTTGTGGCTCACGTGCATTACTTGTGCAGGTCAGTACCTCAGTAGGAACAGGGTCAAAGCAGGGAGAAAAAATCGACTGCAATAGTTTTTAACTTTATACTAAGCGTCGTCTTCTACCAAATCCCAGAGTATGGTGACCACTAGGTCACGCAACAACGAACCAAGGGAAACGTCTAACGCTCTGGCTGTCCCTATACCAGTTCCTGCCATGCACGGGCAGCCTACTCATGCCTCTGCACCAACAGTGGAAACAAAAGTTGGCAGACCCCAGAATCGAGGTGCTGGCATCTCAAATACAACAGGTTATCAAGGCGGTGGAGACACTCACATGACAGAATCCACCTGCTGCTAATGGAGACTAGGAACAACACAGACATCCACTTCTAGTGGATGATAAGGAGCAAGCACAGGAGAGTCAGGCCCCCGCTAGTTCCCATTGGACTAAGGAAGGTTGTGCGACTAACGCTGATCCAGCTGCCAGGACAGAGAGGCTCAGTCCTGGGAACCCTATCCGCAGAGGAGCGCACGACCCGGACATACTATATCGCCTCTCCGTCCCACCCTTTGTGGACCGAATCATAAGCGAAGCACTTCTAAGAAAATTCACTCCCACCGAAGCTTGATTCCTATGATGGAACCACTGATCCTTTCGATCATCTATGCCACTAATAACACGTAATGGCGATGAATGAAGGATCTGAATTCGTCATGTGCAAAACCTTTCCCACCAGTCTTAAAAGCCCTACATTGACGTGGTTCCACAACCTTCCGCCGAAGTCAATCGTCTCCTTCAAAACATTGGCGAAGAAATTCTTGACACGTTTCGTCGGAAGCCAACATTTCATAAAAGGCTCGCACTACATAATCTTTCCAAGACAGAGGTCCGGCGAGACGCTCCGAGAGTATGTCACACGCTTCAACAATGAGTTAACCCTCATCAATGGGTGCAACAACGATATAGCTGTGACAGCGTTCACTGTGGGCCTCAAAGAGGGAAAGCTCTTCGAGAACCTCACCTTGGAGCCCCCTCTGGACATGGCGGACGCTCTTGAGACACATCACTCTGAAGGAGTCAAGGACCGCTAAGAGATAGACCAAAGGCAACAGAAAACCCTCAGCTTCAAAGGACAAGAAGGAGGGAAAGAGACACGAGGACAAGGAACAGAGTAAGAGGAAGCGCACTTACAACATACTGGATCATGATCGTCCCAGACCAGAGAAGTCATCCAACTACATTGGATCCAGAGCCGTGACACCCCTACATGCTAGTTTGTCGAATGTACTCAACTCCATGAAAAATTGGGAGGAATTGAAGTGGCCCCCGAAGACACGCGAAGATCCTGCTAGAATGGACAATGGCAAGTACTGTGTGTACCACAAGGAAGGCGGCCACAACATTAATGACTACAAAAGTCTGATGTATGAAGTAGAGCACTAGATCCACAAAGGCAAATTAAAAGACTTCCTAAAGTCTGAGAAGCAACTAGAACAGACCAGTGATAGGAGGAGTTAGTCAAAGAGATAGAGAAGGAGACTCCTGGGATAATATACGTCTTTCATGGAGTCGGACCGAATGAAGACCAGTCGCACAGGTCTCGCAAGCGGACTTTGCTGGATATGCGAACACAACCCGCGGATGAAGACAAACGCGTTTGCTATTCGAAAATTCAGAACCCCATTCCCACTTTGACTTTCACGGACAAGGACCTCGATGGAGTCCGAGCACCGCACAACGACGCCTTGGTCATCTCTGTTTCCATCGCAAAGTGGGAAGTGAAAAGAGCTCTCGTTGACATAGGAAACTCGCTCAACGTTTTGTTCTACAATGCTTTCCACAGCATGGATCTCAAGGAGGAAAACCTAGTGCCATCAGAGCATCCGCTGATCGGATTCAGCGGGGAGAAATGCTTTTCCATCGGAAAGATAAAATTAGCCACAGTAGCTAGAGAGCCGCGATTGAAGAAGGTCCTATTTCTGGACTTCATGGTAGTGGACATACCATCATCCTACAACCTCATCCTGGGAAGACCGTGGCTACACCAAATGGAAGCAGTGGTCTCCACCCTTCTCCAGTGTGTTAAGTATACTGCTAACAACTCAGAAGGGACAATACATGGAGACCAACCTACGACACAAGGTTGCCACTACGCTACACTGATACAAATAGAGTGCTCCCAGATCCAGCTACATCGTGCAGAGCAACCTGACCCAGCGCAAGGCAAAAAGACGAAAGATACACCATTTTCGAGCGATACAGGAGAAATCAACTCTCCCACCCAGCGAGTCGTAATGGCAATGGCAAGCGGGAACACATCTCTCCGACATTTCGTCGGCGCGGAGATCCACCCCTCTGCAAGGTTTGCTCTTCAGTGACCTATGTAACGCCTCGACAGTGCGTTAAATGATCGCGAAAGCTGTCCAAATTCGCTTCGAGGCAAAGATCAGTTTATCTCCATCAACAGTTAGCTTGTTTTAAGTTGATTGTTTCCTTTTCCGTAGTCAATATTGAGTTTAGAGTCCTTAATAGACTTATGTGATTCACAATCATTTAAGAAATAAAACAAGAATTTCATAAACAAACTCTATTGATTATTGAAAAGATGTAACAACAAACACCTTGAGGTAGATACAAGATACTACATAGTGCGAACGCCCTGAGGCGGATACAAAAGACTGAGTACTACAAGCATTTGAATACAATGCGAATTGAAATAAAAGACTTGCTTAGACAATTCTGCAACGGACAGAGTTTGACGAAAACCTGCAAACCCTCCGATACTAGTAATCCGCAAGTGAGAGCAAAATAAAAGTTGATCGACCCTTCCGAAGACGAAAACAACGTTAAGATAATGGGAGATGCTCAACCCCTTCCCAAGATAAAAACAAAGTGTTAGAGGGGATTGAAAGGACTGAGTGGTCAGACTGCTCCGTCAAATCACTCCAGGAAAGTGTTCTCCTAACAGCATCGAGGACCCCACCACAAGCTACTGATTTCTTCAAGAGACGTCCCACCATCTATCCAACCTCCTCAAAGGGTTTAGAAAAAGGCATATGAGGATGGCCACAAGCAGCGACGCAGTTACGGTCCGATAATGCTATCAAAAGAGACCACTTTTCCCATATGCAATGGCAGGTGTGACTGAGAGCTACCACACCAGGAGGCATCACACATCGACTAACACTTCGATCAGCCATTGGTTAGAAGCGGAATCTCAGCACACGAAGACACAAGTTGTACTGTGTAACACCAAGGCATCTCCCTTGGTAGAAAATCCACACTACTTCTCCGTGGTATAGAAGAGATTACGAAATCTCAGCGGATTAACTATGTGCCCACCCACAATAGGTGACCACGCATAACAACAACTATCACCATGCATGGTCGAGGTAAACATCAGAACTTTCGAAAACTCCAGTGATGGATATCCAACTTTAGCCTTTGGAAAACCCAAAGCATTTCCCTTAGCCTTTGAAAAACCCAAAACATCTTCTCCAGACAAGAACATTACAGGAAATAAACTCAGCAAAAGATGGTGCCTACAACGATTGGAAAACACCATTATATAGACATAGTGGTTCACCAAACGGGTACTCCAGCATTAATTGTCAAGCACTGAATGTCGTATGGGAAAATGGAAGATGACGGTTCCCAAGGAAACTGCGCAGATCACATCTATCAATTAATGGCGCTGCACGCAACCCCATCAACTGAAGGGGAGTAAATGATATACTCAAACGTCACACGGCTTACACCATACACGTGTAACCGTGTGATCTACGTCGTACACGTAACGCACCACGCGCGAAACTCTAGCCCTTCCTTTATGGGCCCATGGACTCAGCCTATTATTCGAACAACACTCTGTCGCGTGCTTGGCACGAACATTCGAGGATCCTAGTCAACTTTGATGTACAGACTTTACCACTCGCAGAGTTAAGGTAACTTCGTCCACACCCTGAACCACTAGGTTCGCACGCCCCTCAGCAGGCAGACTGGTCAAACCGAGCAAGCTTAGTCAGCCAACACTAATGATGATAGCTTCTGGTTCACCCCGACACCTAGTTTGCTTAGCGCTGGCATTGACAATTAGGAAGTGGGAATCTAATCAGCGTTGCCACGCTTGGTGACGACGACTTTCCAGGGATCACTACCCCATTCATGGTCAGTGTTCGCCGAACTTAATCAAATAAGCCTAGTTGGTGGCGACCAACAATGAAAGCTTATGATCAAAACCTGGACTTGTAGCCCCCACTGCGAAGGTGTAGATAGTCCGAAAGGTGGGAGCCTAGTCATTCCCGAATTGATTCCGATGGCTTGCCACGGGACCACTACTTTTCAGCGTGGCCGCCAAATCACCAAACATAGACTTGTAGCCCGCGCTGCGAGGGTGTAGATAGTCTAGAAGGTGGGAACCCAGTCAGTCATGACCTGATTCCGACGGTTTGCCATGGGACCACTACTTTTCAGCGTGGCCGCTGAACCCTCCCAATTTTGTAGCTTGGTGCACTCAGGTGTAGATAATTTGGATGGTGGGAGCCTAGTCAGTCCCAAACTGATTTCGATGGCTCGCCACGGGACCACTGCTCTGTAGCATGGCCGCCAAACCTCTTTCGAAACGTATCCCCCACCGCGCGGGGAGGGTGTCAACGGTTCAGAAGGTGAAAGCTTAGTCAGTCCCGAACTGATTTCGATGGCTTGCCACGGGACCACTACTCTTCAGCCTGGTTGTCAAACATTTACTTCTCGAATTTGTCGACTTCTTTGCTCGGTCATAAATAATTTAGAAGGTGGAAGCCTAGTCAGTCCCGAATTGATTCCGAAGACTTGCCACGGGACCGCTGCTTTTCAGCATGGCCGCCGAACCTTTACTCCTTGAATCTATTGACCACTCTACTCAGTCATAAATGATTCAGAAGGTGGGAATCTCAAACAACTCTCCACATGAGCTCTGCTCGCCCTTAAGACTGCGGACACAAATATGAGTTTAGCTGAGTCAGTGCCTTCACGCTCAAATGGATTGACATTTTAACATTAGAAAAAGGCCACTCGTGCTGATACAAGGATAATACAACCGGTGCCCAGATGAAAACTAATTAGGACGCCAACCCGAGCTTACGGCGCTTGACTCCGTGCAAATAGTATGACTTGGTTCCTGCTGACCTGTTGACCTGCACAAGTAGCACACGTGAGCCACGGACCACCATTGTGGTGGCCGATGACACTCCGATGCTAAAATCAGACAGGGCTCTGAGGAAGGTGTAGTGTTGTAACAGGGAATTTGTAGCATACCTTAGCTTACCAACATCATGTCTTATTTATAGTGCAATGAGTCCTGGTTCAACCAGGCCATCGTAGGCATAGTTTAGGGAAGAGATCTTCATGGAGATCCTATCTAAGTAGGAGTCGTGCTGTAGGAGGGAAGTTCCATGTTAGCTCTGTGCTTCTAGATACGCGGGAGATAGTTCCCAATCCAAGAGCAATCCATAGAAGAGAGTTTCCTTTTGTGGAAGATACTCTAGTGTTTGCTTCCTAGTTGGAAGTAGAGAGCAACAGTAGTTGCCCATCCAAAGCTGATCCTCGAGATACTTGCCTAAGGAAGGCTTACGGGTATTGAGGACAATTGTGAGACGTGTGGGCCTAGCGTGCTGTGAGAGTTTGGGTCTGCTTGGCGGACTGAAGTCGAGCGGGCTTAAACCGCTTGGGTCGGATTAGTGTTGGGCTGATGCTGGGGCATGTATTTCCTCGAGATCACCATGACACGTGTACGACTAAGGGGTGTGACGTTTTTATGTATCATCAAATATGTTTGTACCTTAAGATTTTGATATTAACATTTTTAAATCTTATATCTTACTAAGATTTTGATATTAAGATTTAATATGTTGGATTCAAAATGTTTTTTTTAATGCAAAAGAGATTTAAATCTTAATATCAAAATCTTACTAATTTCATAGTACGATATAAGATTCCAACAATAAAATGTAAATCAAATAGTAGTATGAAAACATTAAAATTAAAACTACTTTATTAAAAAATTTAAATAAAAAGCTATTACATGTTATTAATAAAAATTATGGATATAAAAAACATTACTAATCTAAAATATATGTACATTATTTTAAAGGGCCCAAATTATCTGGTTCGTATTGGATCGGATACGAATGGATCCAAAACCGTCCCAATAACTATCAGATCCAAACTCAACGGACTGGATTCGGGTCTGGGATTCAAAATCTAATTTCCGAACCGCTTTTATCATTTCATAACGGATATCGATTCTAATTACATCTACTGCCAGCCCTAATAAGATGAACACAAATCCAATAATTACATGGTTGCTCAATTAAAATAAAAAACTAGCATGGGTACTAATGTACATTTAATTTTTTTCATTTTATCTTTAGATAATTTCATGTACGTTAAAACAAACCCAAAATGCAACAATTTACACACATGTCATTTCCTAGCCCCTCCAAATATTCAATAATTATAAATACGCCATTTATCAAAATTATTTAATACGCTTCTAAATATAAAATTATAAATTGTTCCTTAGGAAAAATCATCTAATAGTATTATTATCAAACCTGAAAAAAATAAATTCTTTTTCCATCATTTTTTTCTAGTTTAAGGCTCTAGAGGGGTAGGAGGAGCTAGTATTATACATTTTTTTAAGAGAATTTACGTAGTGTATTTGATTTATCTCATTTAATATTATTCATGTTTGTAATTTTTATATTGACAAGTGTATCATATTCATAGGAAAATGACACAAGACGATTTAAAGGTCCAACAACAATCAAATCATCATAAAAAAACAAGTTAAAATGAATTTTTTAGAGTACCTTCGGAGTTGCTGACTTAAGCATCCACCTTCGGCCACCAAAAAGGTGGTCCTTGGCAGTCTAACATTTGTTTTGCAGGTCAAACTCAACGGAGGACAATTTTTAGATGCATTAGTTTGGCACCATCCGTGGGGAATGACGAGTTTCATTTCAAAACAAGATCCACAGTGACCAAGCTTACCATAATCTAATAAAAGATCAACAAGCTGTCAGAGCAAATAACACACTATAGAGATCCTCAATCCAGTGATGATCGTGACAACTCTCCTACTGACAACAATGCATCACAAACAGCTCGCGAAGAAGAAGTAGCCCGGATCATCGGTCCGATGGTACCTGAGAATACGGATCAACAACACGCAGTAGCCTAGATAACCCAAACATCTGGTGATGCAGCCACGACAACCGCTGGAAAAAATCATCCAGGAGAGCATCCAGCCAGCTGACTCCGTTCTGGCACCACCCCAACAAAATTCCGCCAACCGAACTCAAGGAAGCGACAAAGTCCCAACATAACCCCAATAGGAAACTTCGAACACAATGAGCTCTCCCAAGGCAAGACTCCACAGTGTGATGGAACGCCTGTCGAAATCTCGTTCAGAATAGTTTTCCCAACATATTATACAAGTTGGCCAAGCCGCCATTCTCCGACGCTCTCATGAAAACAATGACGCCGAAAAAGTTTACTCCACCAAAATTTGAAGTGTATGATGGTACTATTGACCCAACTGATCATCTGAGGCACTTCCCCCACATGTGATCTTGAAGGAAACCACAAGGTCAATCTTGTGTAGGACATTTTCGACTAGCCTCACCTCTACATCAATGAATTGTTTCAACAACCTACCACCAAGGTCAATAGACTCCTTCCAAGCTTTAGCCACTGCTTTTATCACCAGAGTCATTGGGAGCCAGCGGATGAGGAAAAGACCACACTACCTCTTGCATATCAGGCAGAAACCCGAAGAGACAATACTGGAATATGTCACTTGGTTCACCAATGAGTTGATGATGATCGATGGATGTAGCGATGACACAACCGCTACAACCTTTGTTGTCGGACTGAAGAGAGGCCTCTTCTTTGATGCCCTTAACTTGGAACCTCCAAAAGGCATGGCGGTCCTACTATAAATAACACAACAACACATTTCTCTTGAAGAGATGAAAGCGGTCAGGAAAAAAATTGACCAAGAAAAAGAAAGTCTTTCAAGTAAATAGGAAAGAAATGAGGAAATTAGATGAGATGACGGACAACGGGAGGTTAACATCTGATGCAGTCAATTTTCGCTCCTTGCTTTGACCTAGTTCTGCTGACTGCTGATCTGCACAAGGAATGCTCATGAGCCACAAACCACCTTTGTGGTGGCCAATGGTACTCTAATGCTAAAGTCAGACAGGGAACCGAGGAAGGTGTAATGATGTAAACATGGAATTTGTAGCATACCTTAACTTACCATCCTCGTGTCTTATTTATATTGCAGGAGTCCTGGTTTGACCAGGCCATCGATGGCGTAGTTTAGGAAGGAGATCTTCGTGGAGATCCTTATCTAATTAGGAGTCGTGATGTAGGAGGGAAGTTCCATGTTAGCCATGTGCTCCAAGATACGCGAGAGATAGTTCCCAATCTGAGGGTAATCCGTAAAAGGAGGTTTCCCTGTGAGATATCTACCATGGTATTTTGAACCCTAGAAACCAAATTAGGAACCCTAGAAATCCAAATTATGAACCGTAGAAATTCTCTTGCATCATATTTGCTTCCTAGTTGGAAGCAGAGAGTTGTTGTAGTTGCCAGTTCAAAGCTGATCCTGGATATACTTGCCTTAGCAGGGCTTGCAGGTATTGAGGATTGTTGTGAGACACATGGGCCTAGCAAGCTGTAAGAGTTTGGGTCTGTCTGGTGGATTGCACTGAGCGGGCTTAGAACCACTTTGGCTAGATCAGAGTTGGGCTAACGCTGGAGCTCGTAATTCCTCGAAATTATCATGTCATGTGTATGGCTCAGGAATGTGACCACTTTGGTATATCATCAACTACTCCCCAAAGTTAGTGGGCCATCACATCGATTCGCTAGGTCATATTTTGAAAATATATGCCGCTCGTGATGATTGAGTCTGAATCGTTGCTTGAGCCCCGTGCTGCATTTATTAAACGTGCGTCAGTTCAGTGGAAAAGTGGTGGAAACCCAATCCCTATTTAGGTCATCCGTTGTGCGGAGTTTAACTCTTCTATTTTCTTTGCTTTTGAAGATACTGCTATGTTCATCTTTTGAGTAGAAAGATTGTTCGTCTTCTTCATGGCTCAACAAAACCTTCTTGATGACGCTACCTTGGCCAGGGGCCTGGAGTTTTTCGAAGACAGGTTGCTTTATGAGCCTGGCCTTGCTAAAATCCCTACAAAGTTTGGGGTCTCCGAGGACCTGCCGTTGTTTGACCTAAAGGGTGATCAGACACCAATGTCGCCACCGGCGGGGTTCATCTACTTGCATCAGGTGATGCTTCAAACCAGAGTAAGCTTTCCAGTTCTGGACATGATTTGGGAGTTCTTGGACTTCCTTGGGATTCCTCTGGCCCAGTTGGGGCCTAATGGATATAGGATTATTCTTGTCATTTTGAATAGGGCGAAGGAAGCTGGTGTTTGCGTGAGTCTACGAGTAATCTAGTTGCTGACTTCTCTTTGGTTGAAGAGTAACGTCGTCTGTAAGATGATGTCGTCCGCTTGCTTTGCGAATCTGCCAGATGACTTCAAGTTGTGGTAGAAGTATTGCTTCTTGGCCTCTGCGGATTCAAAGTACTTCCAGTTCAAGGGTCGTTCTCTTGAGCGGGAGTTCAAACCACTTTGTAAGTGCAAATTTTTCTTCTTGTTTAGCTACACTTGATTGCGTGCTAATCATTGCTTGTGTTTTTTTGCAGGAAGGTTTCCCACTACTCCTATTACCCTAGAGGAGCAAAACACTGTGGAGACGTTCCGCGGCTTGTCAACAAGGAATGTGGTGGATGTCATAACCGTCCCCAACTTCATCCGCAGTGGGATGTGGGATAATAAGCACGTAACCCTCATTCTCTATTGAACATCGCGGGTTAAGCTTGAAGATGGGGCGCCTTCTAGGAAGAGGAAGGCTATTGGGGCCAAAGTTCTTGTTTTGTCCGACAGGGAGGATCCATCTAAGACGCTTGCTTCTTTTGTGATTTTGAAGAGGTCCAATATCATAATCGGGTTGTCTTCAGTACGACCTGCTCCAGTGAGTGAAGAGTGCGAGTCTGATTGGCCCGTCATGGCGGAGACTGATGTATCCAATTGGGAGAAAGACTACATGTGGTTTGCAGGGGTTGAAAATAGGTCGAATCTTAGTGATGCGCAGGTCGAAGCTTTGAGTGACTGGTTGATGCGGGTTGCAAAGGCAGCTTCTTTTGGTGCTGATTCGCGCGGGACTGTTCCAATAGAAGGTTCCTGTTAAGATCCATCTAAGGTTGTGGAATCTGATCGTCCCATTGGTGCGTTGTCTGATAGTGGCCATGGTGGCACGGGCCAAGTTTCTTGTAGCCCTCATTGTTCACTATCTCGTTCTAGGCCACAACTTGAGGTGTTGGAGGATCCTTTGGATAATTTGCTTCATCCCCTTCTTTTGGATTCTGTTAAGCCATCTCACAATAAAGGGTTGGTTGTTCATGATAAAGGAAAAATTGCGGAGGAAAGCATGGGAACCGTGGCGACTGCGAAGGGTGGTACCGACATGATTCCTGATCTGGGAAAGCTTCATTCGTATGCGTGGATAAGCCTGTTTGCACCAGACTTAGTAAAGATGAATGCTTAGGTCTGGCACTGGGAAGTCGACGTGGAGTATGCTTCGAGGAAGCATATAAGCATGCATCAAAGATGGCTGATGGATTACGCTCCAAAACCCGAGGAGGATACGCTAGAGGGGCGTATGGATAAGGGCTTAAAGTACCTTATGTTGGGTATGTCTCACTTGAGTCAGGTAGCCATTGCTGGGATAGAAGTCGAGGCGGCTCGTGAGAGGGTATACACCATGGAGCGTATCTTCTCGGACATGCAGGCGCTATATTATGACATGCTTTATAAAATTGAGTGGCTAGAGAAGTTGGCTGAGGAAAAGAGGCTGGAGCAGTCAGCCATGGTTGCTGAGACTTAGAGGGCTCATCTGGAGGCCCTTGAGCATGATCTAGCGGAGAAGGTGTCCGCCGGGGATAGATTCCAGCAGGAGCTAGATCAGACTCGCTAAGACATGGAGGTCGTGCAGAAAGTTGTCGCTGAGGTGAGTACTGCACTGTGGTCTTTCGTTGAAGAGAGTGTTTTGAAGGAGGTTGACTGGGCCGCTTAGAAGCAGCAACTAGAGGCCGATGTGGAGTTCAACACGTGGAAAGCGAGGAAGGATGATGGCTAGCTCAAACTAGAAAAACATGAGCTCAACGCTGTAAAAAGCAGTCTGGCTATAGAGCAGTCTCAGGTTGACGCGCAGACTGGCAAGCTGGAGATGCTGGAGCGTGAATTGGCCGACGTAAAGGCACGAGAGGAAGTGCTTCTGCAAAAACAAGGCAAGTGCGAGTTTCGCTGGGTAGTGCATGGCATGTTGGAGCTGGTAGCACCGATGAAGGAGAAACATCCGGAATGGGATCTTGGCCGATATAAAAAGATGTCGTATGTAGACTTGTCAGTTGCTTTTGCATCCTTGGACGAGGAAGGTGGTTCAGACCCTGATGCTCAGGCTGTGGCACATATGGATGCAACACGTGCTCCTTCCTCCATAAAGCTTAGCTCTTTTGTTTATGTACCTTCTCCTGATAAGGAGTAAACTTTGCATACTTGTACCCTTTTTGTTCCGATCGTTAATGAAAACAAATTTATCCGTTTTGTGCTTGTTGTCTCTATTGTATGTTTTCCATTTTGCCTTGTCGAGTGGTCTGTCTGCATTAGAGAACTTGACCGCTTTTCCTTGCGAATGACTTAGGGTCATTGTTGTGTAATCATGTTCGATAGTGGGCGTGTCTCGGATAGTTTAGCCAAGGGTTGGGTTACCCGAGCTATGTCTTGTCCTCAAGATAAGCTACTGGGGGCTTACCTCGCTTGTCTGATTGGTCGGTTGCATCTGCTGCTATGGGCGAGTTATGCTAATCGAGCGTACACGTCAAAGCATTTGTACCGAGTCTAGCGTCATAAGCTCGGGTTGACACTCTATGTAGCATCTATCTGGGCACTGGTTGGACGATCTATCTACCGACATGAGTGGCCTTTGTTGATAATAAAATGCAGCCCGTTTGAGCGGGAAGACACTGACTCAGCTGAGATTCATCTTTGCGGCCAATGTTTCGAATGAGAGCGGTGGCCGCGTGGCAAGCTTCTTGGGCCTCCCACCTTCCGATCCATCTATGTCCAAACAATGTGGACTACAAGTTTGGGGAGTAACAATTTGGCGACTACGCTGGAGAGCAGTAGCCCCGTGGCGTGCTGTCGACATCAGGCAAGGACTGACTAGTCTCCCATATTTCAAACCATCTATACTCACGAAGTGGGGGCTACAAGTTCAAGATGAAGGGGTTCGGCGACCAGTCTAAAGCGCAGTGGCCCCATGGCAAGTCGTCGAAATTAGTTCGGGACTGACTAGGCTCCCACCTCCAAATCATTTACACTCGTGTGCATCATGCTACAAATTTGGGGGTTTTTGACGCCACGCTGAAGAGCAGTGGTCCATGGTGAGCCATCGAAATCAGTTCGGGACTGACTAGGCTCCCACCTTCTAAAATATCTACACCCGTGCAGTGGGGCTACAAGTCCATGGTTGGTAATTCGGCTGCCACACTGAAAAATAGTGGACATGTGGCGAGTCGTTGGAATCAGTTCGGGACTAACTAGGCTCCCACCTTCTAAACAATCTGCACCCAAGCAGTGGGGGCTACAAGTCTTGGGTTGGTAATTCGGCGGCCATGCTAAAAAATAGTGGTCCCGCGGTGAACCGTCGGAATCAGTTTGGGACTAACTAGGCTCCCGCCTTCCAAACCATCTACACCCGCGCATTGGGGGCTACAGGTTTGGGCTTTGATCAGAAGCTTTTGTTGCCAGTCATCACTAGCTAGGCTTACTTGATCGGGTTCGGCGATCATTGACCATGAAGGGGGTAATGATCCCTAGCGAGTCATCACCAGACGTGATGGCACTGATTAGTTTCCCACTTCCTAAACCATCAAGATCCGCACTAGATGGACTAGGTGTCGGGATGAACCAGAAGCCATCGTGATCAGCCTTGGTTGACTAAGCTTGCCTGGTTGGAGAGAGGTTCCGCCAGCTAGAGGGCGTGCGAACCTACGTCCACGAGCATGGTGCATTATGTTGACACAGTTACCATAAATCAGCTAGCGATCCGTAGGTAAGATCCGTTTGTCAGAGTTGACTAGGATTTCTAGTGTTTGTGCCTGGCATATGGCAGAACACTGTTTGAATAGTAGGTCGAGCCCATGGGCCCACGGAGGAAGAGCTAGGGTTTCCTGCACGGTTGCACTACGTGTACGACGTGGATCAGACGGTCACACGTGTACGACGTATGCAGTGGGGTGGTTTAGTATTGGTTACTCCTCAATTGATGGGATTGCATGCAACGCCATTAATTGGACAAACGTGGTCTACGCAGTTTCCTCGGGAATCGTCATCTTTTTGTTTCCCGTTCGGTATTCAACGCTGTCATTTAATACTGAAGGGCCCGTTTGGTAAACCATCATGTCTATATAATGGTGTTCCTCAATCGTTGTAGGCACTATTTTCTGCAGAGCGTATCTCTCGTAATGTTTTTGCTTGAAGGAAATGCTTTGGGTTTTTCAAAGGCTGAAGGGGGATCTCCATATTTGGAGTCTTCAAATGTTCTAACATTTGCACCTATCAGAGACGACCATAATCGCTGTTATGTGTGGTGACTTGTTCTAGGTGGGCACGTAGTTGATTTGTCGAGATCTCGTAATTTCTTCTCGTATTGCGTAGAAGAAGTACATTTTTTCCCAAGGGAGATGCCTTGGTGCTACCTTGTGTCGCTTGTGCCCGCGTGAATGCGGTTCCCATTGCTAACTTATGGCTGATCGAAGTGTTAGCAGATGCGCGGTGCTTCTGGGGGTGGTATCCCTCAGTCACCCCGGGTACCGCGCAAGGGAAAAATGTCCCCGCTTGGTAGCATTGTGTTACCTTGACTGCTTCATCGCTGGTGGCCATCCTCATTTGCCTTCTTCTATCTTTTTAGGGGGCTAGAAGCCGTTTGAGGAAGTCATCAAGAAGATAGGATGGCTTTTGAGGAAATCAGCCGTTTGTTGTAAGGTTTGCATCGCTGTTGTCGGGTTGCTTTTCCGGGGTGATTAGTGGAGCAATCGGCCGCTTTGTGCATTCACCCCCTTCTGTCACTTTGTCCTTGATCTTTGGAAGGGGTCGAACGAAGTTTTCTTGGGTTTCTTCGTCTTCTTCGGATCCCCTTATGTAGTTGAATTGTCTAAGCGAGTCTTTACTTCATGTCGCACCAGATTCAGATGTTTGTAGTATGTAGTCTTTTGTGTCCGCCTCAAGGCGCCAGTTGTTACATCTTTCTAGTAATCAATAGAGTGTGTTTGCGTAATTCTTTCTTTATTTCTTGAATGTTTGCAAATCACATAAATTTTTAGGAACTAAAACTCTACATTGACTACGGAAAGATAAACAAACAACTAAAATAGACTAACTATTGTCGGGGAGAAATTGATCCTGGCCCTGAAGTGAATTCGGATGGCCCCTATGGATCGTTGGCATTTTAGGCGAACAGTTGGGCTTTGTTGACGTCATAGAGGCTACTGAAGAGTAAACCTTGTGGGAAAGTTAAACTCCATTTCGATAGAATGTCGGGGGGTTGTACTCCCGCTTGCCTTGGTCTATCCGCTTCACTGGGTTAAAGAGCAGGTTGCTCCTGTATCGCTTGACTGCCCCATCTTTCCAGAGTGAGCCATCGCTGCTGGGGTCTCGTGGGAGTGGAGTGATGCGTCTGCAGTCACTAGGCTTGGCTCCGCCTCAGATTGCTCCGTGCGATCCAGTTAAATTTGGGAACACTCAATTTGTTTCAGTGCGGCATAATGGCAGCCCCGTGCTTTAGGTTGGTCTCCACGTATCGTTCCCTCAGAGTGGTTACCGGTATACTTAACGCAGTGATGAAGGGTGGAGACTACCGCTTCTATTTGGTGGAACCAAGGTCTTCCCAAGATAAGGTTGTAGGTAGACGGTGTGTCTACTACCATGAAGTCCACAAACAATACCTTTCTCAGTCGTGGTTCTCTTGTCACTACGACTAACCTTATTTTCCCAATCAGAAAGCATTTCACTCCGTGGAGACTACCGCGTCAAGTTCTCTTCATTGAGGTCCATGCAGCGGAAGGCATTGTAGAACAAGACGTTGAGTGAGCTTCATGTGTCCACCAAGGCTCTCTTTACCTCCCACTTTGCGATGGAGACCGAGATGACTAGGGCGTCATTTTGCGGCACTCGGACTCTTTCGAGGTCCTTGTTCGTAAAGGTCAAGGTAGGAATAGGGTTCTGGACCCTCGAGTAGCAAATGCGTTTGTCCTCGTCTGTTGGTTGTGTTTGCATCTCCAGCAGAGTCCGCTTTCGGGATCTGTGCAACTGGTTTTCATTTGGTTCGACTCCATAAAAAACATAGATTATGCCCGGATTCTCCTTATCTATTTCTTTGACTGGCTCCCCACGATCCCCAGACCGTTCTGGTTGTTTTTCGGAGTTCATAAATTTTTTCAGCTTGCCCCTGCGGATTCAGTACTCAATCTCATACCTCAGACTCTTGCAGTCGTTGGTATCATGGCCGCCCTCCTTATGATACGAGCAGTACTTATTGTTTTCACGTTTGGAGGGGTCTCCACGCTGTTTTGGTGGCCACTTCAGATCTTCCTAATTTTTCATGGAGTTTAGTACGTCCGACAGGCTTGAATTGAGGAGTGTCATGGCTTTGGATCCAACGTAGTTGGAGGCTTTCTCTTTCCTGGACCGACTAGGGTTTGACCTGTTTTTACTGTGCTTTCTCTTGCTCTTTTCTTCATCCTCACACCTCTTTCCTTCCTTCTTTTCCTTAGGAGCGGATGGCTTCTTCTCGCCTTCGGTTTCCCTATTTGTGGTCCTCAACTCCTCTAAGGTAATGTGTTTCTGGGCACTCTCGAGGAGGTTTGTCATGTCTAAAGGGGGTTCCAAGGTGAGGTCTTCGTAGAGCTTTACTTCCTTTAGGCCCGCAGTAAAAGCCATCACGGTTGTGTCGTCACTGCAATCGTCATGAGTGTTAGCTCATTGTTGAAACGCGTGACATACTTTTGGAGCGTCGCACTGGATCTATGTTTTAGAGAGAGTATGTAGTGTGGGCCTTTTCAGAAACGTTGGCTTCCGACGAAACTCGACAGGAACTTCTTTGCCAGCGTCTTGAAGGAGTCAATTGACCTCGGCGAGAGGCTGTGGAACTTCGTCAGTGCTGTCTTCTTCAGGCTAGCAGGAAATTTTTTGCACATTATCGATTCAGATCCTTTTTAGGGCTATTACGTGCTGGTAATGGCGCAGGTGGTTGAATGGGTCGGTGGTCCCATCGTAGAAATCGTGCTTCGGAGGCGTGAACTTTTTCGGAAGGGCCTAGTTCATAATATGGTCCAAAAAATGTGGGACAGAGAGACAAAATCGTTGAAAGCAGTAGTATAGCACCAGCCTGAGCGTTTGACGTGTCCCCTTCTTCTCCGTTGTTGCGCAATCTAGTGGTCACCATCTCTCTGTGTTTTGAAGGGAGACGATGCTAGCGAAAGGTTAGGAACTTTTCCATCCCCACGGACAGTGCCAAACTGACGCAGTCGATTTACGTTTCCTGCTTTGACCTAGTCCTGCTAACCTGCATAAGGAACGCACATGAGCCACAGACCACCATTGTGGTGGCCGATGGCACTCTGATGCTAAAGTCAGACAAGGATCTGATGAAGGTGTAATGCTGTAAACATGGAATTTGTAGCGTACCTTAGCTTACAAACCTCATGTCTTACTTATAGTACAGGAGTCCTGGTTCGATCAGGCCATCGATGGCGTAGTTTAGGAAGGAGATTTTTGCGGACATCCTTATCTAATTAGGAGTCGTGTTGTAGGAGGAAAGTTCTTTGTTAGCCTTGTGCTCCTAGATACGCAAGAGATAGTTCCCAATCTAAGGGTAATCTGTAAGATGAAGTTTCCCTGTGTGATATGTACTTTGGTATTTGCTTCATAGTTGGAAGCAGAAAGCTGCTATAATTGCCAATCCAAAGCTGATCCTCGAGATACTTGCCTTAGCAGGGCTTACGGGTATTGAGGAGAGTTGTGAGACACATGGGCCTAGTAAGCTGTAAGAATTTTGGTCTGTTTGGCAGACTGCATTGGGTGAGCTTGGAACCACTTGGGCCAGATCAGAGTTGGGCTGACGTTGGGGCCCGTAATTCCTCGAGATGGGATGTGACCGTTTTGGTGTATCATTAACATCCCATCGAAGAAACATCAGAATGGCGGAAGTAGTGGTTCGCAACAACAAAAATTCGAGAAGCTACAATCAGTGCAGCCTCGACACGAGCGAGTAACAAGTGTGATGAAGAATACATACAAGCCATATATAACTCTGAAAACAAGTCGAGCAAATATATTGAAGCACATAGCAAAATGGGATAACATCAACTGATCGCTTAGGATGAGAGGAGACCCGAAAGGAAATATTGTTCCTTCCATAAGGATCATGGGCATGACCAACTCACATGGAAGGAAAAAGCAGATAGCATTGCGGGCTCGAAAGAATAGCCCAGAGAGCTAATATTCGCATCACATTGCATAATCGAAGAAAGCAAAACAAACCTAACAGAAGAAGCGGCCAAGAAAACTTCCCACTCGAACTGATTTATATCAAAACAAGTGTACTAACGAAACCAGACAATCCATTTCAGGAATGCACAAAACATGGAGAAGTTTGCATCAACCAACTAATACTATTCGAAGATCCTACAGACGGATGCAAGCTCGGCCCAAATCTCTAACGACAAAACTAACAGCAACGGACTCAACCAAACCTCAACAGTTGACACCAAACATGGAGCCAACATCAGCATGATTGGACAATTTGGTGCTGATGTGAGCATGATTAGACAATTCGGTGTTGACATGAGCATGATTAGAAAGTTCGGTGATGGCGAAAGCACGATGGATATAATTTAAGATGCTGATTATGATATTTATGTTTACTAGTTGTTGATTTGTAATCTTCTCATACCAGCATTTGCTTGTTTTATGGCAAATGGGTGTACCCTTACCTGGGTCCAGGTGGTGGTGTTGTTGATAGAAATGCAGAAGGTAGGTTGTACTCTTAGGTTCCAGTTTTGTTTGGTTGGATTTTTTATTTATTAGTAGTTGTAACCATTGGAAAGTAAAGTTAAACGTTAAAAAAAAAGCCGGTTGATGTCTCTTCTCGGTTTTTGAGATATTTCGGTGTTTTGAAGTTCGAGCGTGACAAGATACAAACTGAAGGGAGGACAACTAAGGAAGAATGAGTCTAATAGCTCTGACGGATAAAAAAAACAATCACTAGTGGAGAAGGAGAACCAATAGGAAGCAAGGGAAATGGAGAACTCATCAAGAGAACCAGCCAACCAGAAGCAGAAAACAAGGCATCCTACAGATGAATCCAATGAGGATTTGCTAAGGCATCTTACACGTAAGATCAGGACTAACTTTCAATTCTGCTTCTAGGCTTTCCTTCTCCAGGTCCCAGTCTGATATATCGTGCTCTGGAGTGCATGCATGCCAAACTTTACTGCGACAATGGCTCCTTACGAGGGAATCAGTTGGTTGTAAATATTGGTATAAGCTTGAGGGTTCCATGGGTAACAAACACAAAACTTGCGTGAAACTAAAAGGATGTCTCTTTACTATCTTGTTCTGGCAATGTTATCCATCTCAAATTGTGCCTAACGAATGGTAATAGTTCACGCCGATCAGTGCACTAAATGAAACATTCATATAACTCTTTCCCTGTCGCATTACTAGCAACTTTTCTTTCATTCCAAACAAAAAAAGTTTCCATCACCGTAACTGTTGCGATCTGGAGGGACTCCATCAACCAGACAGGACCGGTGCTATGGCGTACAACACTGATAGAGAAAAGAGACTGAGGTCGAAAGTAGACTAGTCGGCAATTGCAATACTCCGCAGAGTATAACACTTTACAAGAACCGTTAACAGGAAAATTAATTGCAAGCTATGGACTGGTAGGTAAGGAGGAATAGTATAAATAAAGCCCTTAGACCGACAAAGGACGGGTTGGAACACTAAAAGAACTATAGGAAAATCCTCAATCCTTGAAACTCACTTAGTTTTTTAGCTTTCTTATGTGTTCTTCTTTCATTACTATTCGATTATCATTTGACTTGAGTGTCAAGGCTCATAAAACGGTGACACCATGTTTGTGAGTGTGTTGTAGGTGTGTAGTTTTAGAGATCGTAAAGGGATGGGACATTATGGAGATCTCCAAAATGAAGTGTGCATCTCGAAAAGCTTTAAAGAGTACATACCAAGCATTTGGCGTTTCCTTGGGAAGCCCCGTGATACGCACCATGTCAAGAATGCCAGGTTCTGGAGTGGAGGGAAACACCAAGAGGTGGAGGAGAGTATAGCAGATCCGTCAACTCGACCTGGTGATTGAGATGTTGAAGAAGATGTTGTTTCAGATTGAGGCCTTGAAAAGGGAAAATGAGGCTTTGAATGAGAGGCAGGCAACGGAGAACGGAGGTCATCAAGAAGTTTAGTAGTAGAAAATCATCCACACGATTCACACGAGGGTGGGGAATAGGGAAGAGGGGTTGCTAACTAAGGTGGGGATCCTGGAACTCATTCAGAAGGGGACTTTGGGTTAGGGAAGTAAGGAAGAGAGGATAATTGGGATAGATGCGAGGGATACGATTAGGAGGTTGAAGAAAACACCCCTAATGGAGGCGATTGTATATGCTAAGGTTTGAGACAAGTTTCAGATGACAAAGTTCACCCTATATGATGGCACAACCAACCCGGTCCACCATCTCATGCATCACCAGTTGGCGATGATCCTATATGAGGCTGATAGTTTGATGTTCTCTATTGTAAGTTCTTCCCCAATAGTATGATTGAAATTACTATCACATGGTTTTATGGACTCAAAAAGAGATCCATAGCGAAGTTTAAGATCATGGAAAAGGTATTCGTCATCCAGTACATCCATCAGGGAGTAGGGACAGTAGACAGCACGACCTTGCTAATCATAACGCAAAAGGATAAGTAGTCCTCAAGGACTACCTGTCCCAATTAAAAAAGGAGGTCACGATGGTGGATGAATTAGACGACAAAATGGTGGTCGCGACCTTGATGATGGGAAGCTTCCTCTTCCGCGAAATGGGCGCAACTTCAAGCTTTGGCTTCTATACCCAAAAAAGAATAGGAACGCGTGCTAATGAGCCCACAGTCCACTACGTTCAATATTAGAAGGCTTAACGACATGTTCTATTTCAAGACGAGGCATGTCACGAAACACATCCAAAGTTGCTTTATTTTCAGCAAAAAAAAAACGAAGTAGAAAATCTGCGTACAAAAAACACAACAGGTCAATCTAAAATCCAGTTAACACAAGCAAGACCGGAGAAAAAGTAAACTTACTCAGTGGTTTAAATTCACGCTCGATCAGACGACCAACAAGCTCAAAGTACGCGGAGTACGCGGGAGCCATGAAACTGTTTTCTCTCATGAACTCCCTTTAATCGTGACCCTCCAGATTGGCAATTCTATGGTTAGAAAAATTCTGGTAGATGAAGACAACTCTGTTGACTTATTGTTCAAGCCTACTTTTAAGAAAATGAACATCAATATTCGAGATCTGAGACTGCCAAAAGGCCGAGACCAAACTAATGGGAGAAATCATCCTTCCGAACACTACAGGTTCAGTAGTAAAGATGGTCAAATTTGTAGTACTTGACATTCCACCAGTCTACAGTGTCATTCTTGGGCATCCTTCGATCCATTGTATGAAAACATTAACTTCAACTTTTTATCAACTCATCAGATTTTGGACTGTAGAAGGATGGTATGAGATATACGATGACCAAACATCCGCACACGATGACCAATGCAAAGTGGTTGACCGAATCTTGGAGGTTGAGGAAGTTTCACAAGACCAACAACAATCATAGAACAGGCAATGGGCCAAGGAACCTCCATGTTGGTTGATAACACACTACAAGAAAAATACTTATTCATAGCATATGTTAATAGCGTTCTTTACCATTCTGCTATGAAAAAGTCAATTTTAATGACTTCGAAAATGAGAAACGCTGGTTAGCGGGCATTTAGGCGCTCCCCAAAAATTTTCAATTCGCGCGACTTCTCTTTTCGTCTCCTCCAAATATTTCAGTATACTGAATCTAAAAGCATAACCACGCCTGCTTGCCTCTCTCTCCCATGCGCTGATCATTTTCTCCATTTTGATCGCATCTCTCTCCCTCTCCCTCTCTCTCCATAAAAGAAAAACCCCTCTCTACCAAGCACCACAACCCCCTCTCTTCTTATCGCCTACCATGGTCGACCTCTCCATCTAAAGCCCTCAGATCCTTCTCTCCCTAATCTGCAACCTAAAGCAAGGGCTACGACGTGCCCAGCCTGATTTGTCACTCCTCCAACTTCAACACCCAAGGATTACATAGCTCGATTCATCCTCTCAAGCAAGATCTAAAGTCCAAGTAATGGTTGGTGAGACCACTGATGTTGGGATTTTTGGTCCTGTTAAGGTATATACTCTTCTACATCTTCTTTTTCAGTAGATCTGGTTTTGTAAATCAAGATTCAACACAAACGAGATGAAGTTTGTTTTGCTCATTGGTTTCTGTTTCACTTACCATACTTCCTATCTAGTTTTAGGGAAAACCACCCTCTGACTATCTTGCGAAACCAACAATTGGTGTAGGGTTTTTTTTTTGGAATTTAGGGGAGTCTGTTTGTGGATTATGGAGTTATTGGGTTCTCTTAATTAGATGATGTAGATTGTTTAATTGATTCATCTTTGGGGTTTGTTTAATTTGTTTTGTTATTTGCTCAATTTAGTTCAGCTTGTTCTCTTTTCTCTGTTTTATTGTTGAATCTGTGTTTTTCATGTTCAATTAGATGCGATTTGTCTATGGATTTGACTACCCATATTTGAAATTGTTCAACAAAGAAGGGGTTTTGTTTTGAAATTGTTCAACAGAGAAGGGTTTTTGTTTTGATTGTGAAACTCTTTATATTTTTTTTTTGATTTGTTTCAATGTTTGGGTTTTCTTTCTTTTATTGGATTATTGACTCTTTTGGGTTAATTTGTATATTTTTAGATTGTATGGCTCTGGTATTAAATTTTAGTTCAAATTATTTTGTTGATGTCGAAATGTAAGATTGGATTGATAATTGTCAATTGATCGAATAGGTACAGTGACCGCGACGACATCTCCACCTGCAAAGGAGACTCCTTCCGAGAAATTGAAAAGCGATTTACCGCCAATTACACCAGCAGTGGAAGTTACAGATGTAGCAGGCATTGATTTGAAAGGAAAGGAGTCCACTGTCACAATCACTGTGGTTGGTGCATCCGGGGATCTGGCCAAGAAGAAGATATTTCCTGCACTTTTTGCACTTTATTATGAAGATTGTCTCCCTGAGGTTTGACTTCTCTGAATTTTCATTCTCCTTGATTATTACATTAAACTTGGTGTTATTAGTGTTATTGTTCTATGTTATAAGTCAAACAATGTAAGGGGATGTTTATGGCTGCAGCATTTTACCGTGTTTGGTTATGCTCGGAGTAAAATGACTGACGCGGAGCTGAGAGAGATGGTTAGCTGGACTCTTACTTGCAGAATTGATAAAAGGTGTGCGGTAAATCTAAAATTTTCTTCAAAATCTTGTTTGATTCCGTAAATAAGGTTACTAATGTATCCTGACTGCATGTTTGTTTGTTCGGCATAGTTCATTATAGTATTTGTTGTGTGATTTTCATGGGATTTAATCTGGGGTTTGTTTTTCTATTTTAGGGAGAACTGCAGTGAAAAAATGGAGCAATTTCTAAGTCGATGCTTTTACCATTCTGGTCAGTACGACTCAGAGGATAATTTTGCAGCATTGGATAAGAAGCTGAAGGAGCATGAGGTAATGCGAGCCTAATAACTAAGCTTGTTATATGACTAATTGGAGGTTGAGTTTTAACTATGGACAATAACTTTCTATGTTCTTCACATTTTTCCAAGTTTTTAGAAGCTGTTTTGTTAGCTTAGCTCAAGAGAACATCCGTATTCCCCATGAAATAATGTTATTGATTATGTTGGTTATGATGTTCTTGAAGAGAATAAGAGTTTGGTTGAAGTTCCAAATCTCAAACCATTTTTTTCTTTCTTTTCTTTATAGTGTTTTAGATATATAAAAGCACTCTATTAGAAGAGTTAGGCCAAGAAAACCCATGGAGGGAGCAGAACCTAGAAAGTAATCATTGTACATCCGCAGTACTTGCCCAAGTCAATAAAAGAATTTTTATTAATTTTTTAGTATGAAAAGAAATATGAATGTCACGTTATCTGTTAGTGTTTCAAGTCTGAAACTAGGAGAGTGACTGATTGAACAATCATATTCAATATCATTTGGATATTGCTACTTTTTACTGCTCCAAATCGAAGATACAAGTATGTTTTCATCAATGTTTTTAAATATTTTGTTTTACATTCTTAGTGGTTTGATAGTTCTCTTCTCATTGCTGTTAGTGATTTCTAAAATATCAAGTAAGTCCATCCCCACTTTCCCTGTATTCCCTGTCATCCTACTCCAGTTATACCACAGCATGCTCTGTGTTACCCGGTCCAAATGTTTCTTGGATTTTTATTTAAAAGTCCGGATATTAGTGTATCCGGACTTTCTTTTTTTCACTTATATTTCCAATTAATAGTGTCAACCATGTAGAACATTGAACTTGGCCCAACAAAGCGGCTCTGGAACTCAACTCACTCAGGAATTATGGATTAAAATTCTTGAAACATCACATTCATTACTAATTATATTATTTTCCTGAAAGATTTGAAACTGTACGAAGCATAGTCAATCTATTTTAGACCTTTTTAGGAAGGTCCCACTTCAGCAACTTGAGAGAAATAGATAGACCTTATATTCTAGTGGCACTGGATGTCAAACACTAGTGCAATGGAAGGATTAGGTAAATGAAACTGAAATGAATGATGGTCTGGTCTTGATGATATATTGAGGATTGATGAAGGCAGAAACAGGAATGAGCTAGGAGCAAGCTGTAGGTTCTCCAAGCCGACAAAGGCCTACAATGAACATGGATAAAAGTTATATTAACAGATCTGCTAGATTGCTCAAAGACAGAATGGCTCCATGTCAAGTCATGACGAGGGGTAAAAACTAGCACTATGAGAACCGAGAAAGGCATGAATGTGTCCTTAATCTCAATGTATGGAATAAGGGTTGAGTGACTATGTTGATGTGCCATTTATTACCATTTTTCGAAAGGTGTATCCTCGCAATATGTCATTATTTTTTGTCCAATCTGAGCACAAGACAAGTTTCAGTTCTGTTCCATCAAATATAAAACATTAAGCACATTAAAGTCTGTGGTGAGGCACCGGTAGTTTCTTGTCTAAAAGTCACAAATCAGTTCACAGAATCAAAATGAACAGAGCATCGAATCGTTTCTACTCCCAATCTATTTCATTATCAAATATTTGCAATGAAGATACTGTATGTTGCTTCTGAGGTATCAGAATCATCTGGTTAATGTCATATTACATACTTGTCCTCCTTTGCTTTGAATATTGCATTAAATGTTCAGTCTGTTATCACTTTTCTGCCCAGATTTTGGTTCCTCTTTTGAGCTCATACCGATATGATGGACCAGAAGTGAACATGACATTAGCTAAATCAGAAGCTAAGTTACTCCATAGCAAAATTAAGGACAAAGCTTATAATGATGATGAGTTGATCAGAGTTCTGACAACAAGGAGCAAAGCCCAGCTGAATGCAACATTCAACCAATACAACAATGAGTTTGGGAATGCTATCAACAAGGTATATGCCTGTTGTATTGCTCTCAACCAAGATTTCTGAAATGTTTAAAGTATCCCTATCGCAATCCTTAATTTTCTTTCTTTATGCAATGGTTTTTGTAATCACCCTGAAAAGATGCAGTTATCTTAGGAGGATCCAATTGTTTTATGTTCTAGTCCGAAACATCCCTTATTGTGCAAAGTAGCAGTACCTTCCAGTAAGTCTGAAATCACCATTTCAGACAATACTTGTTAATCATTGGTAAATCTATTTGTGAGATTATGTTTATGCCACTGAAGTTAATAAGCCTGTTGGATTTTATTGGGTTTGTGGATGCCACTCAAGATGTTATGAATGAAATATTTGCAATTTTTGGCTTTCAAATTGGATTTCTGATGTGTTTGCAGGATTTGAAGACTGATCCCAAGAATGAATTCCTTATATCACTGAGGACCACAATAAAGTGTTTGACCTGCCCTGAGAAGTATTTTGAGAAAGTTCTTAGGCTTGCTATCAACAGACAAGGAACTGATGAGTGGGCTCTTCCAGAGTGTGTGATGATGAAATGTCAGGCCACCAACTTGAAGCTCAAACTGCAAAGAAAGATAAGGGTAAGGGTACGTAAGGCTGTGCAAGAAGAAGAAGACCAAACTAGATGTTGATGTTAGAGTTTAGTTCAACAATATTTTCCATGTAACGGTGGACGGTGGGTTTTCCCAAATTGGGGTTGCAGACATGCGGTCTAGTGTAAATCTTGTAAAATTTCGCTGGAACTTGTAAAATCTTGTACAATTTCTCTTGAACTTGTTCAAATTGTTTAGCTTCTATGGTTAAAGAAATTAGTGTTATAATAGTGTTTCTGAAATTTCAAATTGATAGCAAATGAAATTAAAAAAAAAAAAAAAAAAAAAAAAATTTGCTATGTATACCTACCATAGCATTTTTGAAACGCTATGGTAGACTCT
This sequence comes from Berberis vulgaris, assembly GCA_963556465.1. Classification (NCBI taxonomy): domain Eukaryota; kingdom Viridiplantae; phylum Streptophyta; class Magnoliopsida; order Ranunculales; family Berberidaceae; genus Berberis; species Berberis vulgaris. The sequence continues at coordinate 58,843,830 of OY747136.1, read as the reverse complement.
ATCATAGCGGTTCAGAAACGCTATAAAAGGATCTACCATAGCGTTTTTAAAACGCTATAACAGGGTAACTTTCTATAGCAGTTTAAAACCGCTATAATAGACCCAGGGTCTATTATAGCGCCGGCAAACATAGCGTTTTTGAACCGCTATTAAAGGACTCTTTTTTTGTAGTGCAGTTGAGGCAGTGGAGGCGATAGATCTAGTGAAATAGGACCCTATTGTGCAAAAGGTATACTACGTTGGTAATGAGCTTCCCTAAGGTATCTAACATTGACTTGACCGACCTCATCAAGGCTTGCCCCAAAGATTGTTATATTGAGCCAAGGATAATAATGAAATGATGGACATAACGACATGATATGAGCTACTATCTTTCATGGATAGATATACCGACTACAATCATATTACTATGAACTTAGAAGTCGAGGAAAAAATGACATTATTCACGGACATATGAACATTTTACTACAAACGAATACCCTTATAAGAAATTCATGGAGAATATGTTTCGGCATATGATTAACTGAACCATGGGGGTATACATCAATGACATGCTAGTAAAGAGCAAGGAAAGGAAAGACCACCTCACGGACTTGGGGAAGACCTTTGTTGTGCTCCGACAATTCTCCATGATGTTGAACCCTGAGAAATGCACATTTGAAGTTAGTTCATGCAAATTTCTAGGCTACCTTGTGCATGAGGAATTGAAGCAAATCCTTATCAGATCAAGGCGTTGTTGGAAATGTCGTCTCCCATCACCAAGAAGCAAGTTCAGAGGCTAACTGCTATGGTTATTGCCTTTAAGCGATTCATTTCTAAATCTTTAGATAAATGCAAACCGTTGTTTACCTTGTTGAGGAAGCATGTAAATTTTGAATGGATTGAGGAATGCGAGGCCGTTTTTTAGAGTTTCAAACATTACATGGGGCAAACTCCCATCCTCTCAAAGCCCGAAGTAGGCGAAAAACTATTCTTATATTTAACCATGACCAATCATGCTATCAACGTTGTCCTGGTCCGAGATGTGAATCAAGTGAAGAAACATGTGTACTTTCTAAGTAAAACCTTACTTGATGCCGAATCAAGATATACACGTCTAGAGAAGGCAGCGTAGGTACTCCTCTTATTCGATCAGAGGTTGAGACCCGACTTTCAGAGTCATTCGATCACTATGATCTCCAATTGGACTTTAAAGACAGTTTGCAGAGGTTAGCGAAATCTCCGATAATGGAAAAATAGCTTCTTACTCTTGGCGAGTTTGAGGTACAGTACAAAGCAAGGATAGGTGACATGATGAGGACTGGAAGTCGTGCGTATTAGTATTGTAATTGGAACCACCTCAAGAGATAGCTAGAAGAACCTTTGGTTGGAGGTTATACACTAATGGATCTTCAGGGACATTCATGGCTAGAGTTGGCGAAGTTCTTGTCACTCTAGATAATACCAGAATTGAGTTTGCTGCTAAACTTGGCTTCTTGGCAACCAACCATGCAACAAAGTATGAGGCATTGCTATTTGGTTTGGAGCTGGCCAAACATTCGATGTAAAATAGCTCACAGTGTTTTGAACCTCCATGTTGATAGGGAACCAAATCAATGGTGAATATGATAGAATACCTCAAAGTTGTGGAGTTATAGACTACGAGATTAATCAAGGTTGAGTTCTTCCATATTGGCCGAGGCGAAAATAGACATGCTGATGCATTGACATACATTGCTGCTATGTTGGGAGGTACCGATCCAAATCTATACAAGTGGGATACATGTGTCTACCCAACATTAAGAACCCTTAGAACCAGGTCAATGTTGTAACTGAGGAAGAGCCTGACTCTTGGATGACTCTAGTCATCAAATTCTTAACTAATTGGGGAATGTACATAAGACTCCAAGAAGCAAAAGAGATTAGATCAAAAGGCCAAACCTTGTAGCTACTTGGCAAACAACTCTACAAGAAGTCATTTGTTGAAATGTGTAACATAAACAAAGAGGAAGGAATGAGGATACTGGCTACGATACATGATGGTGAATGCAACAACCATTCTTGCACACGGATATCGGCGCACAAGGCCTGGACCCAGGGCTACTACTGGTCTTACATGCAAGAGAACGCTTAGGCGCATGCCTTGAAGTGTCGCAACTGTCAAATCCACGACCCACTCATCCATGCTCCAATTGAGGAGTTACACGCCATCATTAATCCCTAGTTGTTTGCTATGTGGGGCTTGGACATCCTAGGTCCATTCATCCGAGGACGAGGTGAAAAGGAGTATCTCCGGGTGGTAACTGACTAATTCACCAAGTGGGTGGAAGCAATAACATTAAAAAAAATTTGGGAAGAGGAAGTCCAACATTTTCTCTGGACTCACATTGGCACACGATTCGACATTCCATACGCCTTCGTTGCTGACAATGGAACGCAATTTAGAGAAAGAAGGTTAAGACATTTTGTTCACAACATGGTATACGACAATACTTCACTGTTATCGCTCACCCACAGTGTAATGGCCTGGACGTGGCACAATTAAGTCTATCTTGAATAGCTTGAAGAAAAGGCAACTGAATTGAAGGAAAAAATGGATCGATGAACTTCTTGGGTCCTCTGGGCCTATAGAACCGATACCAAGATGTCCACAGGGAAGTTATCGTTCAGCATGACATTCGACATGCGGAAAGTCATCCTTACCGAGCAACCGTCAAGCACAAGTCATACCTAAACTGTGAAAAGTGGTTTTAATCCAGTGATCATAGGCTTCCGGGTGGATACCTTAGAGGAAAAGATGAAAAAGTCCAGAGTCAACCTCGAGCACTATAGAAGGAAGGTAAAAACTCAGGATCATAAAAAGTTCAAAGAGAGAAAATTCTCTGAGGACAACCTGGTGCTAAGGAAGGTATTATCGAACACCAAATAACTAGGGTCTGGCAAGCTGGGGGCTAATTAAAAAGGCCCATACAGTGTAACAAATGTGGGAAATCACGACAGTGATTAACTGGATACCATGTCTAGATCCATAATTGACAAACCATGAAGTATTACTAATCGTAAGAAATTAAGTAGTTGCTTAACTTGTTTGCAAGTCTTTGGATGAGCTTTGATATCATTTATCTTTCTAATACCAATTTCACAAGCTCCTTAAAATCACATGTAGCTTATGTAAAATGAGGACCTAATGAATTACCGAAGCTACACGTAGTACCGAAGTACATTTGAGGAGCTTGGGAGTTGTACAGTAAGGCGGTTTTTGTCACAGTGCACCCAACATGGGGAACTTGGGAGTTGTAAAGTAAAGCGACCAACGTCACGGTACACACACGAGAGAGGCCCACTAACTGTATGGTAAGGCGACATGAGCTGTAGTACGCTAAGACCAACCTGGTGAAATTTATTTTCCACCAGGTATGAGGTACTTGGGAGATGCATAATAAGGAGACCTTTACCGAGATGCACCAAAAATGAGGAATCCAAGAGTTGTACAGTAAGGTGGCTCGGGTCGCATTGCACTCAATCAACTGAAATGACCATTCATCTAATTAGACTGAGGATTGAAAGTGGGACAAAGGGGAAAGTAAACGGCTCCAACCGAGCACTCTCCTCTCCGACTAAAATGACTAAGGCAAGATTAATAACAGCTGAGCCGATAATACAAATGCACAAGAGGAACAAGAATAAACAAAGAAAGAATATCATTTGGGATTCATGAGGTTACATCATGGATTTTACAACATAATTGCAACACCTTACATTTGCCCAACAACTACACTTAGGGGTGGGCATCCCATCCCGCGATCCCGTTCCCGTTCCGTCCCGTCCCGATTTTTTCGGGTTTTAATGGGATTGAATAATTTCATCCCGATCCCGTCCCGTCCCGATCTAGAATGTGATGGGATGGGATGAAGATTTTCAATCCCGCCAATCCCGTCCCGAACTAATTTTTCAATATTTATTATTTATTTATTTAATTTAGGATTGCAATATTTGGATGCCCATACAAATTCCCTGATGCATATAACATTTTAGCATCTAAAATTCTCAATGTCGTTAGGCTATCAACTCATATTTGAAGACCAATTTGTTTAATTGTATTTAACTAGGGTACATTCGATTTCATTGAAAACTTTGGATACTCAACCTATAATACAATTTAATGGGTTCCTAGTATCATCTCATTTGCAAGGATAGATATGCATGAAAATTACATTAAGCTTGGCTTCAGATGAGAGGAAACCAATAAGGATCAACTGAGACTTGAGAATGATTATGTTGCACTAGGATAAACTGTTTGAGGTGTACAATAATGATATATTATCATTGTACAACCCAAGAAAAAACAAAGTATCACTGAAACAAAGCTCTAAATGAGAAGTTGAGGCAAGAGGAGATAGACATTGTAAAGCTAATGATATGTGCATCTTACTTATTTGATTCATCGTGGAAGCTTTTATCTCTTCATGGACTGAGTCAGAGTTTGCAAACAAGAAGCAAATCACGTAAATCCTATAATGCATCATTACATTCTTGCATTTATCATTATTGCTTGCACAGATTACTTGATTAGCAAAATAAAAAAAAATCCATAGACTATTAAATCTTGCGAAGTAGAAATTTCAAGAGGTCATTGATGGTGCCATCTCTAAAGGTTATATATACTCCTTGGATGGTAGAAGTTGACAACTCCTACACCATCAGTAAAAGCAACCTTCCTACCGTCTTGATCTGCACGGTCAGAAAGCTTCAACCAATGATGGTTGTGCATTGAAAACTCTCCAATTTGACAAGAAATCGGATCCCAATTATTATGATTTCTACGGAGAAAATACATTAATTTGGCCATCCCCAAACATCTGGGATAAGGCTTTGAACGCAAGTTTTGAGTGCATAGTATGCCGCTTGGTTAAGTTGTTGGATTTGGGAATTCAAGGTCAACAAAACTAAATTCATCTCATCAATGTTCTGTTCACAGCTATTAATAAATTGGCCTAGAATAAATAATTTACCTCATATTTGCTATGAACTGGCTTTTGTAGTTGCTTGATGCCTCTGTCCGTCTTCTTGCATCCAGATGGCTTATAAGTACTGCTCTTAGTTTCATTTCCTTTGAAACTCCACTTGCCAATATCAAAATGCAGACACAGCCTATATCAAAAATTTCAATTTGAAACACGCTGATGCCGTCTCGTCCCGAACCCGTTTGGGATGGGACGAGGTTGGGATGGGGTTTATCTCATCCCGTCCCGATCCCGTATGAACGGGATGGGTCTATCTCGTCCCATCCCGTCCCGTGCCCACCCCTAACTACACTAATGAAAAATGTCAGCTAAGGCGAAATGCACTGGAGGTGACTATAGCTTCACAGCAAGCGAAAGGAGGCAAACCATTAAAACTTGCAAAATAAACAAGCAGATGAAAAGCGCATACAATAAGCAATGTAAAGACATAAGGCACACCAAAATGCATAATAACAAGGGCTGAGATACTTCTTGGCAAAATAAAGGTCGTGGGATGGGACATGCGACAAAGTATCAACCCAACAAATAAATTGAAGGCACGATACAGAAACCGTGCAACTGTTTCAAGGTGGAAACCAAATATAAAAAGTAGGGATGGAAGAAGCGATGTCAGCTCGGTTAAGCTTGACCTTGAGGCGGTCGATTTAAGCGCGTAGATTTTTGGTTCCTTTATCAGAAAGTTCCTTTGCTCGCCGAATAATCTTACGCATTTCCTCTTTGTGAGCCTTCCCCTTCTCCACCATAGCCTCATCATGTTTTCCAATCTTCTCGAGCAGTGAATTGTGGCCACACATGGCAATATCCAGGTTGACCTCAGCTTTCCTCTTGGCAACATTTGTGAGCCTTCTCTTTCTCCACCACAACCTCTTCATGTTTTCCAATCTTTCTCGAGCAGTGAATTGCGGCTACACATGGCAATATCTAGGTTAACCTTAGCCTTCCTCTTGGCAACATTTAACAGGTTTTGCTCCTAATGAAGAGCTTGAAGCTCTGTTTCCAGAGCATACATTGCATCCTTATTTTGTAGTGGGCCTCCTCCACCTCGGCCAACAACTCTTTCGAGTACTCTCACTCTGAGAGGCACTGAGCTCTCCAGTAGTTGGCTACGCTGACTATGTGGGGGTAAGCAACCAGAGAGCTACACAAGGACAAATCAATGTCACCACAATATATAGTAACATAAATGAAATGACCAAGTTAGACGAAAGACGTTACTTTAGCCCAGTAGTGTCCAAGACGGTTCAGTAAGTTTGTGGGTAAATCCTCAGCCAATGCCTGTGCATCGATAGAGAGGGTAACAACTAACATGAGGGCCAGGCCGACTTCACCATCGGCTAAGGCACTATCAACCGCAGGGTAGAAGGGTCATCGACTCCGTCTGATGGGACGGATGGTAAACTTGGTTGAGCAGCAGAAGAAGTTCTTGCATGGTGAGGAGCAGAAGGAACATTTTTCTCGGTGAAGGAGACTGAGTGTAATGAAGGGAAGGTGGGGAGATAAAAGGCAACCCTCTTGCACTTCCCATGGCGACAAACCATTGGTTGGTCGTCTATGTCCTCCTTTTCTTCCTCATCAACCAATACAAGAGTAGCCACAGGTGAGTCCATCATGATCACATCTGCATTTTGGGGCTCTGGCGCATTCCCAAGGGGTTGGTCATATCATCTTTATCACTCTAAGACAAGGGGTCCTAGACAAAGGTGGACTCGAGTTTGGCCACAGGTACGTCCCCTGCAAAGACCGATGTCGTCTTCCCATGCTTGGACGCTTGCCTCTCGGACTCTCTTAGCTTGGGACGACTAGTTGGAGGAGGAACTAAACGGTGACGAGATCTAGAGGGCTTGCTTGTTTGGGAAACTTTTTTGATAACAGGAGTAAAAATCAGATGAGTGGATCAAGGCATCGAGCCCGAGTTGTCAGCCTAAGAAACTCTTCCACCAAACTAGTGTCTGTAAGGCCGACTAACTGGAGATATATGTGTCGTATCTTGGCATTGTTACACATCCACAACATTTCTAAGTCGAAGCAGATGTTCGGGTGTGGGCGAAAGTTGATATTGTCAGTGTTAACAGCTGCATGCAAACATTAACAACACTGAATAAGAGGCGATAAAAAAAGAAACATATTCTAAAGTCAAAGAAGCATTGACTTGTTACTCACTATTAGAAGAGACAAAAACTGAGGTTGCGTAGAGAAAGATCACCAAGAAGGCCAGTGCTCTGATCATATTCACTAGAGATGAAGAGTGGTCACTCGGCCCAAAACTTAGCAGTGTTGGTAAGCTTTTCGACAAAACCACGACAGTGCTATCAGCGGATCACCGTGAAGTAGCTCTCCTTGTTAGGGGAAACCTTAATGTAGTACTAGACCTGATGTCCTCAATGCCAATGTTCTACCCTGAACATAGGTTGATCCTCTCCGTGGATTGCAGCAATCGCCAGAAGTTTCTGATACATTGACCATGACAAAGGTTGTAAAAGTTGAGCATTTGGTGAAAGGTAAGCTAAGGCCAAACAAATGCAGATCGCATGAGAGGTTAGTGCTCTGACCACCACGACACCTCACCATGATGGAACTCTAACCCGATGGTTCTAGGGATACAATGATCATCCCCCACTTCCTCCATGGTGGGCTTTTTGTTAGGGTTGAACCTTTCAATTGGATGTGCGAAAACAACTTTTCCCTAGGCCATCGAGGCAGTGATCTTGGAGAGGGGAAGATATCTTGAAACCCTAAGGCCTCGTTTGGTTCCTCGATGGAATGGGAATGAGAATGGGAATGGTAATGGACATGGGAATGAGAATGTATATGTTTCGTGTACCTATGAATCACAATGGTAATAGCATATGACATTGTTTGGTATGTGAATATATGGTAGGAATGGAATGGGAATCAATTGTATCTTTACCGATATGCCCTTGGTTATTATAACAATGGATTTTATGCCATCTACTATATTATATAAAAGAAATTATATACAAATTAAAATTTGGAGCACCATAAATAGAAATGCAACTGTATTACATAATAATTCCAAAAAATAATAAAAACAATGGCATATACAGAAAAATATAACCATAAAATATGAGGTCGGATAGGGTTTTGTTGAGCAAGGAGAGTAAAAAAGTCTTTTCAAGCTGCATTGACCATTACAATGGGGAATGTAATCTCCATTCATAAGGGTTGGGGTCGGAATGACTATTACATTGAAATCCGTAATACTCATTTCCATTACATCACTTTTTTGCCCAACCAAACATTGGTTTGCATTGGACCATTGTATTGACCATTACAATTACAATGGTCAATGCCCAACCAAACACGCCATAAGTCTGTAAAGATGAAGGAGGAGAATAAGCGAATGAAAAGTTTGCATGTTGCAAAAGTAAAAATACTTGTAGAAGAGGCGGGATAGTTTCCAACCACGAAATGGCATCATTTAGGCGACAAAATCACGTAATGTGATTATGCTTCTTGATATGAGCGGAATTATGACGGTCAAACGTCATGGCATTGCATCCAATGGATTGTCGACATGTGGCAAAAAGATTACGCCAAAAAACCTCACATTAATTAGGGTGCATGTCTGTAAGTTAATGAATGGAAATTACTGCATCGGGCCACTCGCCCGTGCAATTTGTGAGAATTGACATGATAAGCTAGAAAAAATAGCAAATGATGACAAGCGTTCATGTAATCTTACAAGGGAAACCAAATGATATGGAGGTACCTTGAGCGATAAGCTAAGGGGATCAGTTGAGTGCTTCCTCAGCCACATCAACCTCGGCAGGAAGATATGGCCAAGGAGGGGCGATATTTGTACCTAATTTGTCATCACATGTTGAATGTGTGACAACATTAGATGGAAAAGTCACATGTGTTCTGCATGTGCGACGACAAAAGATTTTCAACTTGCGGGCTTAAGTTTTGGAGGAAAAACTGCATCACGTGCTCGCTACGTGAAGTCCCATTTTTTATTTTCCAAGCAAGTAGAAACTGAAGGGAGGATAACTAAGGAAGAATGAGTCTAACACCTCAGACGGACGGAAAAAACAACCACCGACAGAGAAGGTGAACCAATAGAAGCGAAGAAAGTGGAAAGTCATGAGGAGAGCCAGCCAACCAGAAGCAGTTTAGACACGGAGGCATCTCTGACCAAAGGAATCAAGTCACCTATACTAGATAGTGACTGAACACGTTCTACGGACGGATAAAGATTAGCCAATGTGGCTATGACATGTAAGATCAGGACAAACGAAGGGATTATGTCAATGAGACATGACCGTTGCTACGGTGTACAACATTGATAGAGGAGAGGGACTAAGGTCGAAAGTAAACTAGTTAGCAATCACAATACTCAATAGAGTATCATACTTTATAGGAACCATTGTCATGACAATTAAATGTAAGATATGGACAAGTAGGTAAGGAGAAATAGTATATATAGAGCCTTATACCAATGAGGGAAGGGGTGGAACTCTAAGAAAGCTCTAAGAAAATCCTCAATCCTTGAAACTCACTTAGTTTTAATTTCTAGCTTTCTTGTGTGTTCTTATTTGATTACTACTCGACTATTCTCTGACTTGAGCGTCAAAGGCTCATAACACGAGGACAAATGCAGGTGTACGTAGATTCATATAACAGAAAGGGAGATGAATCATCATCATTTCAGATATCTCAAGGGCAAATGCACATCTCGAGGAGCATTAGAGAGTACCTACCAAATAACAGGTACTAGTTTTCCAAGTTTGATAACCCATTTACCATAGTTTGAAGCAATGTCCTGCCATAAATTTGGATGGTAGGCACTAGTTATACCCACCTTAGAAATAGAAAGAAACAAATAAAGAAGGAGAAAAGCCTTTACAGAGTGGCGAGAGAGAAGTAGGAAGAGAATGAGTGGCTTTGCATTGCACAGAGATTGAGTGAACACGATGAGGAAGTGGCACACTTTGGAGTTGTTTGCATTGCAGAGATAAAGAGAAAGCATGAGGTGGATGAGCAACAAAACAGATAAATGGTGAGAAAAAAAGAAAGCAGGTGCATGTTTTTGTAAACAAAAACATTTTGGGTTGTGCCCCAACAATGAAAACATGTTTCCCTAATCTGCCAATCCCCTGTGGAAATATGAGATATGATTTGGTATTTGATTGAGAAGTGGCTACGTGCATCCTCATGTTCCTATCCAAGGAAGGATATCACCAAATATATTGCACAAGTCAATCACGTACAACATGTCACACTGACACTCTTAATAGACGAAGGGAGTCACCAAATAAATACATGTCAAATCCAAATGTTTGCGTAAATGTTGACCCACCCACAATCCATCATTAGATAACTTTTTATATGACACAAATCCTTGTGGTCGATGATCTGTGCAACTTCAAATTAGCTTTAAAAGTAGTTAATCCCCATGGACATGAGAACCAAAGCCCTAATACCCCCAAAAAGATGTGATTCGGATGTGATCCCATGTTCATGGGAGCTCCTATCCCACCATTTCACAAATCTAGATGTTTATGACAATTACAATTTACAACTGGTGCCCTAATGGATCCTATGCAATCAAACATGCCCTTAGTTTGGCTATGGGGATACATATGTGAATAGGATTATTAAGAACCAAAAACTTGAAAATGCTACCATGTACTTTTATGTCCGAAAACAAAAAGTTCACATTTCCACTCAATTCCCAAAATTACAATTTAGTGATTTTTTTTTCCTTTCTCTTTAAAAATAATGTATCCCTAATCCCGATAGGGCTCTTGCCGAATAGCAGTGTTATCTTTCTTTCGTACCCAACAAGACACCCTTCCATATTTTTATATTTCAGGTCCCTAGCAAACTAAAAAAAAAATATTTTCTCAACACGTTTGAGCTGAAAATTTCAGAAAAATTACATATTACCAATAGAAACGTGTCAAAGTTTTGAACCTTTTCAACACTGTCTCCCAAGATACATATTTAGGTAATTGCCATTAAATATCTTGATAAACAGTCTTTATGAGTGTTTAAGAACCACCCTTTTGGGAGTGGTCTTGGACAATTGGTGCTAGCTCGCATGTGTCTCACCCAAGGTGGGCCCTCGCTTGCTTCATGATATTTATAGGGAAAAATCTAGGGTGCCTGGTGGCCACCGGTCACCATCCATCTGCCTCGAGATGTGAATTATTTCATATCTCGTGACAGATAGACGGTGCCTGGTGGCACCAGGCACAACACCTTCTATTTATAGAGTAATTCCTTTTATCCCACTTAGTGCGAATGTCGAGGCACACATGTCAAAATGAGCTAACTTTAACACATTGTTTCTGTTGTTGGTAATTAATTTTTCTCAAAATTTCAGCTCAAACGGAATAGTGGAAGGTTATAAAATTAAAAATGTGTTTTGCACAATGCAAAGCATGTCGTTTCATGGACTTGAATTGGAAAATTTTGAAAAAATATAGTAAGTCGTCCCTGCATAGTGCATAATCATATTAGTGCAAATGAGGGACTTGAGGTCCTATTTCTATTTCTTATAACCTGAAACGAAGGCTCAAAATCCAAAACTACAAAAGCATCGAGCAAGCATGCAAGAAAATTAATTACCAAAAGTTACTGTTGATAATTATATCATGAATCCAAATCCAGAAGTCTCGAAGACATTCAGTGTATGCTAACTAAACCCGTTTATGATCAAAGCAACAAGAATCATACAAAAGTCCGCAGAAACAATACCTGGCCTACAAAGCTGAAGCAAATAAATGAAATCTTACTCCAGTCACAGAAACAATATACATTTGCTTACATGGCATGTAAAATCAACCAACGTCCCTATTTTTCGCCAGAGCAGGATGCGCTTGAGCCCTCCCCACTATCTTTTGAGCAACAACCACCACCACCGTCACAAGTATCTTTATTTGAAGGCCCTGATTCATGTTTATGGTCATGGTCGTGGTCATCGTCATCACTGTCATCCTCATCGAAGGACTTCTGTTTGTGGAAGATGCAACATTTCTTGGAACTCTTCCTCTGAAGGAACTCATTGTCAACTGTGCCTTCCTTCCATGTGACCTTCTTTCTTGAGGGTGGTCGAGAGAGGCGTAAGATTAAGGTTTCCGGTTGCTGGCGTTGCTGAGAAGGGGGATCCTCTAGCGTTATAGTTGTAGTGGTAGAAGAAACCACTGGTCTATTAGTTGTTGCTCTAGCCATCTTTGTCCTAGATTAGCGTAGAAGTCCTGTCACCATAATCAATGTGTTAAGACCACAGTTTTAGTTATTTGGCATGAAGTTAATTGTATGCCTTGCATCTGATTCAATGAGAAATTTCAGACAGAAAATCTTTTGCAGGAGTACTACAACTTTTTTCCTTTATCAGTGCATTTTTTTTTATTAATAACTAAGGCTGTGTTTCATAACAGCGAAAACCTCCATGAGAAACAGTGAAAAATGAGGAAGAGAACGAGATACATAAAAAATAAATTAAGCAGAAAATAGAGCTATTAAGGTAGAAGAAGATCATGTTTTTACAATGGTGAAACATTTCCTGTCACACTAAAAAGTAATTTCAGCATTGTGAGAGAAATCATGAGATCATCTTCCACCTCAAATTATCCCTTGCCACTCCCTCTTCCACTGTTCTTCTTTCTTTTTTTTGCACGGTTTTTCATGAAAAGTTTCTTTGCAACCAAAGACTGCCGGAACGAAATATCATATTTATCTCCACTTCACATCAAAACAAATCCACTCCCTTCAAGCCAAACACCACAAAAAGAGCAATGGCCAACATCCTCCAAATTGGTATCTTCCAAAAAGATAGGACCCTTCCAAGTTTCAATCCATAAGAAATAGTTCTACAAATCCGTCAATGATATAACAGAGTTCCAGTTAAAACTCTCAAGCGAAATCAATAGAAACATGGAGTACTAACCACTACGAACAAGCTAGTCTGTGGGTGGGCAGGCATGGTCCTTATGCACAATGGAAATGACTTTAGCCTCCCTCACGAATAGGGTTGATATGGGCATGAGAATCTGTAGGGGCTCACTTTGGCTGGGTACAGCCAGAGATGGTATTCGTGGATGAAGAATCCAACAAATAAGGTCTGTTGCAAATGTTCCTGATCCTCAAGCAACTCAGAACTACTTGCAGAAATCAGTCAATGAAACTGCTATAGGAAAGGTTTAGTCCAGAGTTCAACACAAAAGATCAATGGATCATAAGTGGTTAACTGATTCTTCAACTGCACAGCTTCTTTTGACTGTAGAAAAGACTACAAAACCTTGGATGTTGGCAGGAGATCCAAGGGATGACCAATAGACCAACTGCAACAAGCGTCTTGTAAAGCAATAAAAACAGAATTGACAAAACAATACTCTTCCTTCAATAAGTTCGAAGAGGTACACTCTCTTCCATTGTACTGTCGAGAACTAACAGTTTTTACAGAAGTATATGAACAATCTCCCATCGATAAAGTTTAATTTAAAAATTAGAATTTTAGAAATCATCTTTCATAGAAAGGATGATTGGAAGAGTCCCTACAAATCAATCATCTCATCCTACCAACATACCTCAAGATTAACGTAATGCCATAGCAAACAAACCCTTATCCAGAAGAAAAACTATCCATGAATCACAATATGACACGCACAAGGGCCCCAAGCCTCCTTTCTCTCGGACCACTCCCATCCCAATCTTATTTGTCTATATGTTGTGATAATGGCAATCTCCACAGGCACAGCCTCTAGATCTTTCAAACCAATGCCCTCAACTTGTTTGGTATAAAATGCTTTTCTTTTATCAGAATAGTTTTTAGTCATTAAATATACATTGCATCAAAGATCGCCAAATGTTTGGTAGGTTGCAGGGAAATTTTGGGACATTAAAAACAATGCACAGAGAGTAAGCAAAATACTAGATAGACTAATCTAGGGGAAAAGTGTCAAAATAAAAAAAATGAAAGAACCGTATCTTCAATTTTTTCATTGAAACAATTTACATCTTCCCAACCAAACTGTCCACACGGGTAAACAAGAACATCTTCCAAGCTAATTTCTTCACAGAATATGGCTATGGGCTGGCTTAGTGAGGTCTTGTCACCCTGACTGAATGGACCAAAATTGAAATGAAATTTCAAAGGGAGGGGGGGGATTATTTTGGTTAAAATGGCTGGAGTATGAATGGGATGGTCATGGTTGTATTGTGGACGAATAAATATCTTCATCCAACAAATAAGGTGTGACATTCCCATCCTCGGGCAACTAGAAAATAGTCACTGAAATTTCCAAATTGAATGTGGTCAATCCGAGGTTTCAACAACGGATAAAAGAAAATACACTTGCTTAGTCAAGAGACACTCGTCTGTGTAATATCAAATTGACTGCCCCCATCACAACTTCTTGTTTTTCTAAACAAAAAATCAAAAATCAAAAATCAAAAATCAAAAATCAAAAATCAAAATGACGCTCCCATCATAGTCTATGATCAAACCTATGCAGTTAAAACTGATAACGGACCCATAACGGTCCAAGAGCGTTATAGGTTATAATGGGATATATCGGGATATAACGGTATATAACGGAATAGTTTTTTAAATACATTTTTAATACTCCTACAAAGTATTAATGTATTATAGAGTAAAAAAATAAATTATGTTCATAACATTAAATTCAAAAACAAAAAAACATTAATAAAAAACACATTCCCTTCGTATGAGAGTGAGATCGCAACAAAGAGGGTGATCGACTCTTCGTATTTTTCCATTCTTCTACTCTCGTTTTCTGTCAAACGGCGAGGTCTGATTCTCTGTCGATTGGTGATGGCTAGCTCAAGTCCTTATTTCCTATGAGTCTAGGGTTCTCGTTCGATCGAGAATGAAATGGGTGATTTTTTTTTAATGTATTAGAACAAAACGGGGTCATTGAAAAAAAACATTATCTCAATAACGGTCATATAACGCCGTTATATCGGAGCTGTGATACCATAACGTGATAATGTTATAACGTAACGGCTCACTCCCGTTAAGAGTTATATTGGCGTTATAACGTCGTTTTAACTGCACAAGATCAAACTCCCATCATTAAATTAGATCCTAAAATTGATTTTTATTTATTTTTAATCACCTCCTCGAGAAGAAGAAAAAAAAGTACACAACATACCATATCTAGTAGTAGACAATGTTCTAAAAATCGGCCTAGGCGGCCGTCTGGGCGCTAGAAGGTAGAAAATTGCTCAGATTAATGGCTGGGCGATTTTTTTTTTCTTTTTTAATAAGGCTGATTGTGTTCTTATTTTATTTTTCTTTCCTCTTTTTTAGAAAAAAACTATTAAATTGTTTTTTATTCAGTATATGTCTAATTGTAGCAAATGATGATTACTTAATGGAATTCTCAAAGGATCTACCGGTACCAATTTTACTAATGTAGATTTTATCAAACATGACTGAGGTTATTCATGCAATTTGAAGAAAATAAAAAGTAGGTTTTGATATTTGTCCACAAATTTAATTTTATATAAAGTACCCATCATGACCAACTTCAGTCATTTGAGTTTTAATAAATTTTGTTCATGATTGTTAATTTTTCAAGTTTTTTAATTTTGCATATGTATCTCGACATTAAATTGGATGTAATTGATAAGGTATTATGTTTAACTTTTGTAAATTATTAAAGTTATAACACAAAACCTAATACCGCCTAGGCCCCTGAGTGCTAGGCACCTGCTCGCCGCCCGCCCAGTGCCTAGCGCTTTTTAGAACACTAGTAGTAGAACAAAAGAAAATGCTATGAAAACCCTACAAAAGGATAAGCTTAGACTTTGTCTAAATAACTCTCCAAAAAAACCATCCATAGGAACAATAGGGACCTCAAGCCTCCCACTCCCTAGACTACCATATCATCAAAAGGATTTAACCCTCCACCACCAAGAAGACATTCTTCTTCACTAACTAGTTGTAATGTATCATACATACTGAAAAATTTTCAATGTCGTTTCATGCAGAGTGTAATGTTTAAAAAAAGTTTCAACGGAGTTTGAAACGGGTCTAAAGTGACTTTGTTACTAAAAAAGTTTCTATTTAAATCTACCAAACATGACTTGTCCAAAAAGCAAAATCAGAATTTTGCGAGGATCTAATAAAAAACATGGAGAAAAAAAAAAGAGTTGAGAAGATATTAACTTTCAAATTAGACATTGGATCTATCTAAATATATTGGCAGGAGTGAAAAGAGGCGCCAAGGTCCACTGTTAGAGCCTTGGCGAGGTAAGGTGCTGCAGCGGCGGGAAACTTTTTTTATGCATGGAATTTTAGATTTTAAAGTATGTCCCTTCAACACTCTTTAGGTTGTGGGGAGGCTCCTTGATGGAAAAAAATAAAAATAAAAATAAGATGAAGAAAGCCTTGGTTGAAGACGTCATACTATTTTCAAGGGTTGACGAGCTGAAACTGTTCAATTCGAAGACAAACCCTAAGCACGCATATACAATGGTTTAAGAAGTGAAACTCAAACTGAGATCCCTAACCAAGAGATTGCATCCTAATCAATTGTAATTGAACTCTAAAACTAGCAATGGAGAGAGAAGGGTGATGACCGAGGCGTAATCCTTCAGGATACGATATGAAAGAGAATATATCCTACTCTGACCAATCAACTTTCTACCAAATCTCTCCACAATCAAACCTCACTCAAAATCTTGACCTTTGATTGCATTATCAACAGCGGGCTTAACTCCAGAACTCATAAAAATCAAAACATGAAAACTCCAAATCAAAGAATCAAACAAACACATTAACAAACTACATACAAATGTATGAGAATTATAACAAATCATCTTCAAATTCTATAAAAACAAAACCAAACCCATTACTACAATAATGAAAAAAAAAAAAAAATCCCTTTATTCTATTTCATATTAAACTTTAATTCAATCCCTTGTTCTAGTATACAATAAAATACACCACCTCAAACTAAGCAATCAACAATATTTCACATTCGAGCCTTAACAACAAAGGGAGAAATATAGAGAAAGATAGATTACCTGTGAACGCAGGAGAACGTCGAAGAAAGATTTAAGATTTGCTGATGAAGGAAGGGCGAGAAGAAATTGGATAAAAGGGCAAACTGTTTTTGTTTTTGTTTTTGACTAGTATGAAAACAAACGGGTGAGGAGGGTGGAAAAACTGATCTATTTTTGCTACGCGAACCACTATTTCCACCCACCGATTTAGTCGAGGCATACGAGCACGGACGCAGCACAACGAGGAATACTTTCTTTTGGGACCCAGCTAAATAACACAACCATTCTCACTGAATGACACCACCAGCACCCTCCTTTCTGAAGGACACCACCACCTACTAAATGACACCACCAATATAAACCCTTAACCTCCCAAACTCAAAAAAATTCCCTTTCTCTCCCACATCGATACGGTCTCTCCCTCTCCAAAAGTTTGAACTTTGCATCTCTTCCTACCCTCATTATCCCTCTACTTTCTACTATATGTTATTTCCCTCTACTGTCACTGTGCGATATAAAGGTTGGAGGTTTTCGGTGCGATTTGGGTTATGTTGGTGTGCAACTTAGTGTATTGGTGTGCGATTAAGTTTCTGTGCAATTCTAGGGTAGTTGGTGTCAATTTGGTGCGTGGTTTCTTTCTTGCTTCGTTATGTTCAATGGTTCAACCAAACCCACAAATTCAGGTAAACTTTTTTCTACTGTTGTTGTGTTCGATTGTTTTGTTTTAATTGTTTCATATTTATTTTAAATGTTTAGTATGACAAAGACAAACAAAGATGTTGTGTTAGAGGTTGATGGTGGTATTGGTAGTGGTAGTGTTGGTGGTGGTGGTGGCAGTGATGGTGGGGATCATCCATCTCAAAGACGACAAATGACGACGTCTTTGAGAAAGACCATAGCCGTAAAAAATAAAGAAAATATGGAAGAGAAAAAAAAAGTGCAACAACAGAGGGAGAAAGAGGAGGAGAGAAGATGTTATAGGGAATGATTTGATTAGTGTGGATGAAGCAACTACACTCCTATTGCTATCGCAAAGTCAACATAGTGTGGTTTGTGAGGTTGATGAAGTGGATAAGGGTGAGGGGGATGAGGAGGGTGAGCAAGGTTGGGGGATGCAAAGGGTCAAGGGGATGAGGAGGGTGAGCAGGGTCGGGGGATGTAGAGGGTCAGGAGGATGCGAAAGCTCAAGGTGTTCGGGAGGCTCAGGGTGATGCGGATGGTCAAGAGGCACCAGTTATTTCTGTCAAATCTGATCCCGATGAAGATCTAGAACTTGGCAAAGTTTCTTATCCTAATGGTCCCAAAGATGCATCCATATTAGAAGATTATGATGGTCATGTTTCTTAGTCCATTTGGGCCGGTGAGGAGGCATTTATAATATTTTCAAGTTTTTAAAAATATGCAATACTTATTTTTTAAAATTATTTGGACACTGACTAGTTTTTCTTATTGTGTAGGAACGAGGCGAGTTGAGATGTTGACATCAGTACAAGAATTTTATAGTTTGGAGATTGAGTGACGAGCCCAAAAAAGTAATTTCAATGGTCTATAAGAGTGGTCTCCGACCGTTGATAGACCATTGTAAGGATCATATAAATAGGGTCACAATTTGTGTTTTCATCGAGCGTTGGCAACCGAAACCAACGCTTTTCACATTCTTTTTGGAAAAAATGACCATCATCATCAATGATGTCTATCGTATACTGATTTGTTGATTGTTGGTAAGCCGGTTATTGTGAAGAAAACTCAAATGAAGGCAGAGGAGTGTGTTCAATTTTTGGTGAATGGTTTGAGGATTCAAAACAGCGAAGCACAAAAGCATGTCAAGAAGTATCAGAGTTTCGTGGAGATGAAATTTATAAAGGAGCATTGTTGTGGGAAATTGAGCACAAGTGATTCTCTTCAAAAGAAACAACAAGTTGCATGAGGTTACTTGTTATTTCTTCTGAGCATAACTATCTTCACTGATAAGACTAGAACCAAGGTGCACACTGAATATTTGAGCTGTTGATCAAGGTGGATGATGTTGGGAACTTCACATGGGGAGTTGGTACTTTGGCGTTATTGCATCGTTAACTTGGTTGTGCTAGCAGAGCATGTACCAAACAATATCTAGATACCTGCCACTTTTGGAGGTACAATTTTTGAGTTAATTATCTTTTTATTGTTTCAGTGATTCTTTATATTGATATGTTTAATTTTTTGTAGTGTTGGATATACAATCACTTTAGACTTTGGGGTACGGCCCGAGCCTCATGGAATGATCGTCTCCCTACCATGGCTAAGTGGGATTGCCCCCAACTTAGTGGGGACGAGAGTGAAGAAATTTTGACTCTTACGGAGAATATTGATGACATGTATCTGTAGAGGTAAAAGTTAGTCATTTAAGTTCATGTTTCATCTCAGGCAATTTAATAAGTTCATGTTTGTATTGTCAGGTTATTTAGGACCCTTATGCGGAATCCAAGAGAATAACTCCACTTCACAGCATTACATGGTTCCAAGGCTGCTTGTTATGCCATGATAATGAAGAACCCTATTATCCAAATCGAGTGATGAGACAGATGGAAAGGGTACGGATCATTCCAAATCCCCTCATTCAAGCCAAAATGAAGAATAGAGATCAATCTGGCCACAACTACTTGGTGAAGCACGAGATATTGTCTTTGTTTGCTGCAAATTGGCTCGTGGCGATGCACCAGTGAAGCTTCCATGGAATTGAAACAAGGACTACTTGGAGTGGTTTCATGACATTAGCCATCTGTTCATCCAACCACCGAAGACTAGGAGGACACATCCCTTAAGAAATCAATTGCTCATATCTCACAATCGGGTAATTGATCTATAGTTTAACAAATGTGCTCACATTGAAATATATAATTGATTTTTTTTTTTTACTAAGATCAATGTTTTCCTTGAAGAACAAGTTGGTTGATGAGGCTCCTCAGTTGGTGGACACCACTATTGAAGAATGAGGGAATGTGAATAAGGTTGTGTTGCTCATGAGGCAGAAGAAAGTAAGTGACCTGCTAAGACAAATATCTAAGCATTTTTCCTCCTTAAGAGATAATGAGGAAGAATAACAAACTTGTCGAACTGGTGATGGTGGTTGTGCTCTGAATGGTAGTACTACAAGTGTTGGTGGTAAAAGAAGGGGTGATGGTAGAAGAATGGGTGATGGTGGTTTTGGTGGTAGAGGAAGGGGAAGTGGTGGTGGTGCTAATGACAGTGAAGAAGTCTTTGCTGGTGGCGTTGAGGGCAAAACAAAGAAGAGGCATGAGAATAATATCACTAATATTGAACCTCGAAAAAGACTAAGAGAAATTGATGTATAATTTTGAGAAACAATTTTGTTTGTTGAATTGTTTGTAGTTAATTAGTGAAAATGTAATGATTATACGTTTATGCAATCAATTATGATTTCACAATTATGATTCTCATCAATATTTATGTATATCTAGGTAATGGTTATTGATGATACATAAAAACGGTCACCCCTCTAAGCCATACACGTGTCATGATGATCTCGAGGAAATACGGGATCCAACATCAATCCAATTCTGAACAGGCCCAAGTGGTTCTAAGCTTGCTCAATTTAACCCGCCAGGTGGACCCGAACTCTCACAGGCACGCTAGTCCCACACATCTCACAACTATTCTCAATACCCGTAAACCATACTAAGGCAAGTATCTCGAGAATTAGTTTCGAACGGGCAACTACAGCTGCTCTCTACTTCCAACTAGGAAGCAAATGCCAGAGTACTTCCACACAGGGAATTTTTCTTATACGGATTGCTCTCGCATTGGGAACTATCTCACGCATATCTAGGAGCACAGCGCTAATAGGGAACTTCCCTCCTACAACATGACTCCTAATTAGATAAGGATCTCCACAAAGATCTCCTTCCTAAACTACGCCTACGATGGTCTGGTCTGCCAAAACTTGAAATCATCGGGCAGATTCGCGAAACAAGCCGGCGATGTCATCTTGCAGACGACGTTACTCTTCAGCCGAGGAGAAGTCAACAACTAGATTACTCGCGGAGTCACGCAAACACCAGCCTCTTTTGCTCTAATAAGAATAAGAAGGATAATCCTATACCCATTGGGCCTCAACTGAGCCGGAGGAATCCCAAGGAGGTCCAAGAACTCCCAAATCACGTCTAGAACGGGAAAATGCGCTCCAATTTGAAGCATCCCACGATACAAGCAGATGAACCCCGTCGATGGCGACAATGGCGTCTGGTCACCCTCCAGGATAAACAACTGCAAGTAATTGGGGATCCCAAACTTCGTACGAATTTCAGCAAAGCCAGGCTTGGAAAGCAACCAATCTTCGAAAAACTTCAAGCCCCTGGGCAAGGTTGCATCGTCAAGAAGATTTTGTTGAGCCATGAAAAAGATGAACAACATAGTATCTTCAAAAGCAAAGAAAATATAAGAGTCAGATTCCGCACAACGGATGACCTAAATAGGGATTGGCTTCCCACCTCTTTTCCGTTGAACCAACGCACGTTCAATAAATGCAGCATGCAGCTCAAGCAAACGATTCAGACTCAATCATCATGAGCAGCGTATCTTTTCAAGAGATGACTTAGCGAACCGATGTGACGGCCCACTAACTCGGGGGAGTAGCTGATGATACACCAAAACAGTCATATCCCTGAACCATACACGTGTCATGATGACCTCGAGGAATTACGGGCCCCAGCGTCACCCCAATACTGATAAGGCCCAAGTGGTTCCAAACCCGTCCATTGCAGTCCGCTAGACAAACCCAAATTCTTACAGCCTGCTAGGCCCATAGGTCTCACAACTATCCTCAATACCCGTAAGCCTTACTAAGGCAAATATCTTGAGGATCGGCTTTGGACATGCAACTACAACAACTATCTGCTTCCAACTAGGAAACAAATACCAGAGTACACATCACACAGGGAAACTTCCTTTTACGGAATACCCTCAGACAGGAAACTATCTCTTGCGTATCTAGGAGCACAAGGCTAATGGGGAACTTCCCTCCTATAGCACGACTCCTAATTAGAAAAGGATTTCCATCCTAAACTACGCCATCGATGGCCTAGTTAAACAAGGACTCATGCACTATAAATAAGACATGAGGTTGGCAAGCTACGGTACGCTACAAATTTCTTGTTTACAACATTAGACCTTCCTCAGATCATTGTCTAACTTTAGCATCGGAGTGCCATCGGCCACCACAACGACGGTCTATGGCTCACGTGCGTTACTTGTGAAGGTCAGCAGGACTTGGTAAAAATAGGGAGCGAAAAATGACTGCATCACACATGTAACAACATTTTGATCCCTTGCAAATCAAACGGTACACAATTTTTCCCTCATTAATCACAATGCAATTACACATCCCGAAAGTTCAAAGCATGGCATGGCATGGCAAGGCAAGGCACCATTTTGGGAATAAAAAAACAGATCACTCTACACGTTCTACTATACCATTAGACTCATGCACATGATTGACTAACGTATCTTTTTTACCAAAGCACAGTAAGTAGCGCCCTGTGCTAACCCCCAAAAATCTAAAATTAATATCAAAGAGGAGATAGAATAGAGAAAATAATTCATAAATGCCAAAAAAATCCAAGATCGAATAAATGAAATAGAACCCTACACCATGACATATGTTAGTGCATGAAATGCCCTATGAGTTTATTTGCTTTTCTTCTGGATATTTAGGATAGAAATACCTAACTCTATTTCTTTTGGTTCAGTATTTTGGGGTTTAATCATGACATGCTATGTTTGTAAGCACATGGATGCTCATGCTTTCAGTTCTTATCTATCCTTGTTTATCTCATGTTTATGATCTTTGTGATTATTTGATATTTGAGATGTATGTGATGATGTTCTATTGAACCTTATTTGTTATGATGCCATAATACGCATGAATGGACTAACCTTTGTGTGTAAGAACATCATAACTTGTTTGAAAAAAAAAGTTTATTTGAGTACTTTGTGTACTCTACTTGTTCTAGTACTTTGCGTGCTCTTAATTTATGCTTGAGATATGTATGACCATATATGTTTTTCCATTGATATTTCATGCATGGAATGCGGTTTGCATGTGGTACAATCTCTTTGCAGGTTTAGAATGGTTTCGAGCCGAAAATTGGGGGAACAAGACACTCTAACAGAGTGCAGCCTATTACAGGTTATAGTAAAGTCGACTTCACTCTATTGCCTGGTGAAAGGAGCAGCAAATGCAACTTCACCAATGCACAAAATCTAATCAGACATTTACTAGTGTTGACTTTAGCATGAAATTTTTTGATGTCCAAAAATTTTCATAGGCTCTATGTCTCTAATGATGTTACATTACCACTTACATTGATTTGATGCATTTATTGCATTGAGTATGTGAGATTGTTTGTGATTCCTATTGCCTTATATAGTTATTGCTTAAAATCATTTGCATATCATAGATGCACTTATTCTACTTTTTAAAGCTAACTTGTAAGGAATTAAGGGTTGAATTATGAGTAGAAAATGCTCATACTTGATATTCAAAAACCTAGACTTATGTTTAAGTCTATGAAATCTCAAGTACCTTGATTGTGATGATGTCACAATGGTACTCCTCATCAGTTGATTTGCTTTACACGTTGTCAAAGGGTAGTTAGTTGATGTAACTCAATTGCTTAACGGGCACATCGAGCATAACATGTGTTAGAACTTGTCAGAAGCCTTACTAGAAGATCTATGCCAAGTCGACTCATGAGCATATGATTGATGCTTATGCATGCCTTGAGATTTGCCAAGTTGACATGTCAGGATAACTCAAGCTATTGGATTCTGGCCATGTAGATCACGCGAATTATCCAACCTTTGAACGGATTCCTGATGGTCTTGAACTTCAACGTTTCTTTTAAGAAACTGCCCAAATGCTTAGCATCTACCATAGGGGGAAAGTTTTTTCAGTTTGCCTCACATGCATTGCTCAACCTTGCATGACTAGTTTATGGTCACTCTGTTCATGGTCTAGGATGACTTTCCACGGCGCAACCTCGGGCCACTCATCATTTGTCTGAAGGTGCATGACGTAGGTCCTTTGATGCATCAAATATGTATCGAGAGTACTTCCATAGCGGGAACTTGAAGTAGGTTGTTGGATATCAGTAATATCATGACATGTAGATCCAAAATCCCACGTGACATTCTGATGTAATATTGGGTTGTTGGGTTTTTGTTGTTATTAATTAATAATTGTGTAGGTCCATGTTAAGGCTCAATTAGGAGTACAAGTTCAAGTAGGTTTAGAGTTTTAGTTTGGTTAAATAGACATAATCAAAAGATATAATTAGTTTTGTTGAATTTTGAGAATTAATTAAATTTGTGAAACTTTGTCAAATACAAGTTTCGATGTTTTGGTTTGTAGTTTCTGCTAAACCTATCAATTTGGTATCCGAATACTAAAATCTTGGAGAAATATGCTGCGAAAAGTCATTGTTTGCTGCGATAAACCACTCGTATTTGATGTGTATGAAGAGTATAAGATATCCGCAAGTTGTTACGTTGTGAGGTCAAAACACATGATTTTTTTTACAGATTTTATGTCAAAGAAAATCTGCAAATTGAAGAAATTCGCAAGAAAGGTCTAGTTGTGGAAAACAACCATAATTTCCCAAGGTATTCAAGTCGAAAATTGCGATTTGGAACTCAAAATTCCATGGTTTTTGTTCAAAATCAGGAAATCAATAAATTTTTTGTTGAAAACCCTAGAACCCCAAGCACCCAAAATTGAAAAAAAGAAAGAAAAGAGGATGGAGAAGTCGATGCCCATAAGCAAGAAAAAGTTACCTGAATCAACCCAACATCATCTTACTTATTGTCATCAACAACTTGGCTCAAAGGATATTGCCCATCGCGTGATAGGATATGTACCACCATAAGACAAATTTTGTGACTCGGATTGGGACAATTTTATTGAGAATTTTGAAGAAAAGTTTGCACACCACATTCAAATAGTGAATAACTTATTACATTTAGAAACAAATCTATATACACAATGATTTTGGAAGTAATACAAGACATACACTACTGATTATGTAGTATCATCGATCACAACCCATCACTATACCCGACATATTTCCTTCCACTTGCATCTATTGGAAATCTCTCGAAGGTATTCAAGAAAACATCTTTTCTTGGAAGCAATTATTGGAAAGTCACTAGCTTGACTTCAGGTTGTCATCCAAACAGGTTGTTGCACGAGGATAGAAAGATCCTTCCTTCTAAGTCATCCAAAGTCACTTAGCAATCTCTAAAAATTTAGAAGAGATTGCAGCAAAGGTATATCATGGAGAAAATGGTGCATGTTTGTGAATTTACATATTCCCGTTAATAACAATCAGTTCTTCAAGAAAGTTTCCTCTTTTATTAAATTTACTAAATGAATTATCATTTACAATGCAATAGCCAGGTTCAAATGAAATAATTTTTTGGTTATACATATCAATCACAATGGATAGTAAAATCAATAGACATGTAAAAATAGAACTTCTGTGGGGTTTGCAAAATCAATGTTACTTCTACATAATTCAAAAGGAAGTATAATAGAGTAATATGTATTCCTATAGTTTATAGTCAGTGATCTTGCAAGAAAGTATAATGGGTGTTTATTAGTTAGTGATCTTGCATGAAAGTATAAAAGGTGTTTGTTAATAGGTGTTTGTTAAGAGTTGTTCCTTTTGAATGAAATTATAATAGGTGATTGTTAGTTAGTGATCTTGCATAATTCAAAAGGAAGTATGATTGAGTTATATCTGTGCTTATGGTTTGTCAGTGATTCTAGAAGCATAACAGTGATAATCACTGACTAACTTGAGAAGGTGTTCTGGCCAAACATGGAGTTCTTGGGGGTGGTCACTTCTAGTACTTATGGATCTAGCTACTTCTTAAACCTTCACAAATAAAAGGGTGACCGTGTACTTGTTTACATGCCTACGAGACAACTAGCCACAACATAACAAAGATAGTTGATGAAGTTGCTGCTAATTTTGCATTTATGTAAGTGAAGAAGATTCTTCCCGATGCTTGTGAACCGGTAGATTGGTTTTTACCTTTTTTCTTACATGTTTTTAGTTTTATGTTTTTTTATTAATAAAACACAGATATGTCATTCTGTTTCTAGCCAACTATAGTTCATGGCAGTGTTTGACAGAATTGGGAAGACTGTGGTAGCAACTGCCAACAATTTGACCAAGTTTCTCAATGGTTTTCATAACCAAATTGCAACTGTTTGGCTGCAGTTTGAATGGGGCTTGGAGCAATTGATGTTGCGAACATGGCGGAGTCTAATTGGTGGATTTTCTGGTGCGGAGGAGTTTGCTGGAGATGCAAAAAATTTGCTTTGTTTTGTTAACCAAAATAGAGTGTTTAGCTGTGAATGGATGTTGGCAGGTTTCTGTTTTTTTTTTGGCAAAACAGAGTATACCAAGGAGAATCGGGTCGGTGAAACTGTGTTTTGATGGAAGCGGATAGGGTGTGAGCTAGCAAATATTGTTTTTTGCAATGAGTAAGGCTGGATGTTTGGAGTTGGTTGTTGTTTTGGCAAGGTAATTCATTGAACTTTGACGCGATTGCTTATTTAGTTCTCATGAGTTCTTTTATTCGGGTAAAATCGTAATGTACCCCCAATCTGATATAAATTTTTTTTTTTGAGTAATAAAGGTTTGGCATCCCATATAGCTACCCCTCCCTCCCAGAGGTTTAATTATTAAAAAAAATACTTGAAATATGTTGGATACTTTCTTCATGTATTTTGGCAAAAAAAAGCAAAAATTGTTTGGATTTGAACAATATATATATATATATATATATATATATATATATTTAATTTTAGCAAACCATTTAATGACGTGCATTGGGCTCATCGTTTGCAATAGGACGTCGTGCACTACCTGCCCTCAAAGATTAGTTATGTCGCGACCAACACACCGTTATTCATCAATTACGTCTTGCACAACGACATTCAAGGCACACCATTGCTTCGCCTTTTTAATGACTTGCTAAGGACGTCATTGAAGAAACTTACAATATGCAATTACAAGGACATGATTCGACGACGCAAAATGCATGTCATAGAAATGCACCAAACCTATAACGATCCCTGATTCCTCAATGTGCCGATATGTGGAATAGTTCACATGAACTGAAAAAATAGAGGGTTGGGTAGGGGTTAGATCACTAAAGCATTTGTTCCTTTCCAAGTAACACTACTCACTACAAGAACCTTATTCTAACAGGCCTTCTATGTGCTAGAATTTTTTGAAGAATTTTGAACCAACGTTTCATTTGGAGAGACAACGCCTGAATTGTGTTTTGTTCGTCTGCTCTTCCCAAGTAAGGAATCATCTTTGCACTCTAGCTAACACTCGTCCTACTTATACTTTGTGTTACATTATGGTACATGATACTGATTCAATGAATTTTTTTTATCAGATCAGAAATGAATTAGTGGAATCCTTTCATCTTAGATCCACATTTTCATAAATTTTTTCCTCTATTGGCTAGTTGCTTGGAGAATGGAGTTTGCAATAGGGGTTCTTGTTTCTGGTCTAGAGTTTGTATAGCCACTATTTGGCTAATATGGAAGGAAAGAAACAAAAGGATCTTCAAGAATGCTAAAAACATAATCTCTCTTCATAAATAGATTCAAGCCCATGTTTGGTATTCTTGTGTCACTTGGGAATGAGTGAAGAAGTTGAGTTCCATATTTGTCTACTTGATTAGGCTAGCTTAGTTAGGCCTGACTGTCTCAGTTACTTGTCTTTTTGTATTTCCTTTTATGATAATATATTTCATGCTTGTATTGATCATTTTTTTCCCTTGTCTTGGCATGTTAATAGTTTGAGTGTTGGAGGTTCTTAATACGAAGAAACTTCACGGTGTGAGAGTTGTTGCAGGTGTTGCAAGTGTTATTGCAAATGAGGGATCTGGAGTGCATAACATAAGGGAGTTCGGAACTAATATTCAGACCCATTGATCAAACATTCAAGATGCATAAATTAAAAAAAGGGTAATCTTATCTAAATGCCTAGCTTTTTGTTTTAAACCTCAACAAAAATTATTAAATTATGTACATAACCACATGGGATCAATAAATATTTTGTTATTTAAGCCTCGTGTACTTCATTTTATTAGTTAGACCTAGGGATGAAGTGGGCGGGTTGAAAGCATTGCCCGTGACCAATCCATTGTCTCGATGCTTTGACCATTCCCAACCCAACTCTCAGAGTTGGCCTTTATGTGTCCATGACCAACCCAGTCTTGACATCTTAGTGTCCGGGTTGTCGATTTACCCACTAAGTCATGTTAGTTAACTAGGTGTTTGTCCTAAATGCTATAATTTTAACAAACAATTTCAAACAAAATTGATACAATCAAATAAATTGACTTATATATTTCAATTCCATAAAAATCTTTAGTTTATTTATAAACAAATGCTCAATTACCAAAAGGTTAAACTCCTGACATACTTCAAACATAATAAATAATAATAAATCAAATCTAACAATAGGTATTCAAACTTGCATTTTTCGAATTTTCAATAAATAGATTCTCATCTACTAGCCACCACAAAAAAAAAATATTTGCATAAAATAATCAATGTGGATTCAAAATAGAAAAAGCAATTTGAATTTAATATTCATGGCAAAGGGGGGAGAATATACAAACCAACATGAGATTGAATTCATTTTGGCACTTTACATAGAGAAATATTTAAGATATGAAAAATTTAAAATTTTCTAATGTGATATATTTTCAAAAGTTATTAGCCATATATATATATATATATATTACGCAAATTTCCTATCAACCAGATTAGCGAGAATGCAATAAATAAATGAACACACAAGTATTTACGTGGTTCACCCAACTTGGGCTACGTCCACGGGCTGCTGCAAAACTTTACTTAAAGGAAACAAATTGTTTACAAACACTCACAACTCACGACCCACAACCCAATTACACCCGAGAAAATTACTCTCAATTTTCTCTTTCTCACAAGCTTAATTCTCTAAGCTTTTACTCACTATCTTATCTGAGGAGGAGATATGCTTCTCTTTGCAAAGATAAGAATGGT
The DNA here is from genome assembly GCA_963556465.1 of Berberis vulgaris. Taxonomy (NCBI): domain Eukaryota; kingdom Viridiplantae; phylum Streptophyta; class Magnoliopsida; order Ranunculales; family Berberidaceae; genus Berberis; species Berberis vulgaris. The sequence goes on along the minus strand of OY747136.1, from coordinate 58,814,706 downwards.
TGGGATGAGATGAAAAATGAGGAGGGGGAGAGGCCTTTATATAGGCTTCAAATGAGGTGGGTGAATTAATGAGGTGGATGGATGGTTGCAATTAATTGGGTAGGCATCAACCACCATCTTCTCACCGTCCATCAACTAGCCTCCCCTTTTTTTTTTGACTTTCTCAACATGTATCCCATTTGTTACCAAATCACCTACAACACTCAAACCAAACTTAAAGCTAGGTTAGAGAAGAAACGTACCTTTCCACAGTGAAGCACCGAACTGGAATGATCATTCTCCTCCCTCCTCCTTTGTTTCTTTCTCCTCTCCTCTCCTTAGCACTATTTTCTCTCCAAGAGCTGTGCATTCGTGGGTGTTGTGGCCTAGCACTCCATATTCTGTATATATAGGGAGGGACTTGGATTTCAACTTCAGTGTTCAAGCCCTTTTCTTCTTTTTAGGTGCACTCGGTGCTTCTGTTTGGGCATCCGCACATTCGACCTAATCCCATAATTTTCTTTTTTCAAACAAGGATTCATGAATGATAAGTGATCAAAAATAATCCTATTGTGCTTCTCATGTACAATGCCCAACTTATACCATTCGCTATTCTTTCCAATACTTAAAGAAAAATCAAGTGGAGTTTACAAACTTTAAGCGAAGGAAAAAAAAAAAAAAACATATGCACACCTTACAAAACATTAGAAGTTTATTAAAAGGTTAGAGAAGAAGAGGTTGAACCCTAATAAAGCAAAGCTAGGTTTAAGGGACTTCCTCAAATCAATCTTTTAAATCTTAGAGGGAGGAGAAATCGATCGATCGAAATTCATTCCTTTCCACAGGTGAAGCACCGAACTAGAATGATTATTCTCCATCCTCCCATGTTTATTTCTCCTCTCCTTAGCCCTATTGTCATTACAAGAGTTGTGCATGCGTAGGTGTTTTGGCTTACCACTCCACTCCATATTATATGTATATATAGGGAGGGACTTGGACTTGGGTGAGTCGTAAGTGATGCGAGTTTAACTAACCTAAATAAATAGGCTAATTTGACCCACTTGTAATAACCGCAAGTGCACGGTGTCTAACTGGTAGACAACGGCAAGTACGGGTCGATCCCACGAGGAAGGTGGATGCAATTGAATTTAATAATTTAATTAAACTAATTTGTAGGAAATGGGGTTACAACATTTTTAAAACTAAACTAAAAATAAATTAAAATAAGAAAAATAAAATAAAAGAAAAAAATGGATTTTTGTGGGCTTGGACTCACCAATGAGTTAGCAAAAATATTTAAATCTAAATTACTGAAAATTTAAACGAGATGCTTTAGGGATGAGAATCCCTTGCTTACACCGAATATGTGATCGTTAAAGTCCAATTCAAATTATATCATGTTTCTATCAAACATTAACAAATTATTTCAAGCAAATACGCTCTTACCAAGTATTAAGTGTCTTTTTAGGGCACACTTAATCAAAGTTTAAGCTTAATATTTTTAGCACATGCTTTGAATATTAATAAAGGGTAATTCTAACTACCAAACATATCAAGTTTAATTTCTCGAACATGAAAGGTGAAAGCAATTTATCAAAAATTCAGAAATAAATTGTAATTAACAATTAAGCACACAATTCAGTAAAATAAATCAAAATGAATTATGCAACCCCTTTGGTTTGTCGCAAACTCGATGTGGTGGTACTCAGCAGATCAGCAGGTGGTTCGAACACGAATCCCGAGAAAAAATGTTCTTAAAACGCTCTGTGGTGGTACTCAGCAGATTCGGGGGTGTGAATAGCCAAAAATAGAATTTTGACTCGTTCTCCCGCCAGACGCACAGTCGGGCTTTGCGCTGCTCCACCTTCCTCCGTGCTCCTCGCGAGTTTCCTCATCCTCCAAATGAATCTGGAACCTGCAAAAGAGAAAGAAGGTGAGGAAACAACAACGAGAGATGCGAAAAAAAACAAAAAATAGAGAAATGACGCGACCCTGTTTCGGTTGTCGCGGTGGTGGTGCGCCACGGACGAGCCACTCTGTGCTGGTGGCCGTGAAAGATGGAGACAGGAAGGAGGTCGAGACGAAGAGAGGCCGAGATGGCTGCTCGCGATTGTCTGGCTCTGTGGCGAGGCGGAACAGAGTCGCGGTGATGATGGTGGCTGAATCTGTTCTGTCGCGAGGTGGTCTGTGGTGGCTCGCGAGATGCTGTCTGGAGATGGTGGAGGTGATCGGATGATGGTGGTTGATGGATGATGGTGGTTGATGGATGATGGACAGGGAGAGGGACAGAGAGTGGTGGCGGAGTGAAAGTTTGACACGAGACAGGGTTGTCACGCCCCTGTTTCGTGGTGGTGGCGGTTGTGACGAAGGCGGAGCTCGGTGGTGGCGAGGTGGAGCGAGATAGTTGAGGACAGTGGAGGATGTGTGTCTGTGGATGGTGTTGTGTGATGAAAATCACTTTGTGAGGAAGAGGGTTTGATTTTGGCTATTGATGCTTGATTCCCTTCTCCTCCTCCCCTTTTCTCACCCTATTCTCTTTTATTTATAGAGAATGATCAAAATGAATAGGGATGAGATAAGTGGATGATTCATGGAGTGAATCAAGGTATAAATGAGAGAATATTCTTTGGAGGTAGGATTGGGCTTGGCATTGGGTTTGGGTTTACGGGCTAGGTTTTTGGGTTTAAGTTATGGGCTTGGTTTTGGATTTAAGGGTTAGGTTTTGGGTTTGATTTTGGGTTTAAGGGTTTAGATATGTGACCATCTGCTTTGTACCACCGCTAGAATCGACCAATTGTCATTCCTTAAATTGTCGCCTTAATACGATTTCATCGTTCACGCTCAAATTCCTACAAAGACATGAAAACGAAATAATTACTATAAAATATAATAATCGAAACACTAACATGTATAAATTAAGGAATATATTATGTAATAATTACGTGAATATCAAATACCCCCAAACTTATATTTTGCTAGTCCTCGAGCAAAACAATAAAAATAAAATTCTAACTCACTTTCGCAGGAATCATCGGTTGCACTTACCTTAAACGTGCAATAAGGCTTTAAACCCATAGATTACCTCTAGTGGACGAGTTATAGTCTCGTGAGGGTTTTCAGAAATGTTACCCACAAACATTACTGACTCAACAAAACTTGGTCAAACAGTGTCATTTTAAAACTTCAAGAAATGCAGGAAACCAACAGTGTCATTTTAGTGTATCAACAAATCTCCAAATAATTTAATATTTTCCAAAGGTTAGAAAAAATTCATAATCATCCTCAACTCAATGTGTGTGTGTGGATAGTACTATCAACATAACTTTTCATTTCAGAGTAAAACAATGACTAAATCTCCTGTAGAAAGTTTGTTTTGATTTCAAACCTCTAATGTCACTCACAATAAAACACTCAGAGATTTGGTATTTCACTCAGTTTATATGTGAGGAAAGAGTAAATAATGGAAAACGATCATCTCACATATAGTATTGTGAAGAACGGACTTTTCAAGAATGGAATGAACATGATCTCATGGACAGGAATATCAATTAATTTTGGGAATGTTGAATCAAACACCATAGATCTTGGTTATTAAATCTCCACATCTACGGAACCAACCTTTACCTAAGATCAACTAGGACTTTGTTGGGTTGTAACGGGGCTTGGGTAATGGTTAATAAAGAATGTCAAAGGATTCTAACAAAAAATTCTAGGAATGTATACACCCATTCACGAACAATTAGGGCTGTCAAGAATAAACCGATGTTGCGCACCATCAATTTTTTTCTTCATTCTAACATCTTTATCCTCACGAACAATTAGGGCTGTCAAGAATAAACCGATGTTGCGCACCATCAATTTTTTTCTTCATTCTAACATCTTTATCCTCATTGAAGAATCTTTTTTTTTATTATTTAAGAGGATTTATGAAATATCTCATATTTTGCTCTTTAATGCGCTTTTGACACTAAGTATATCCATCCATACACATTCCCAGAAATGTTGGGTATAGGTTAATGGGTTAACAAACAAAAGTTATTCTAAGGCTCAAAAGGCTACAAAAAGTTTAATGTTATGGGTAAGTTAAAAGGCTAGTTAGTGGTCTAAAGAAAGAAATGCCTAGATTATTTCCTAAGTTCGGGTCAGTATTATGACATCTCAATTGAATAAGCCAAGAAGTTCTAGTGTAATAACCTAATCCACCGATGAGAGCTCAGAGACAAAAGAATTATGGATTAGTTAATAGAAATAGATAAAAGACGCACTCAACATGCATTTTTTTACAACAAAAGTTGGGCTGCCTCCCAGTAGCACTTGGTTTAACGTCATCAGCCCGACATATATTCTTCCTAAAAATGGTGTATCGAATAGTGGAGAGGAAGAACATGACAAACACTTAGTCCATGGTCGTATATCAACAACCTGAACAGTTGAGGATCAGTCCACTAAAAAATAGCAATCACATGGGGCACCAAATACACTAGGACATCCCAAAAGTGACCAGTAGTCATACACAACAGAGGATTCTTGCGTGCTCCAAAAAGAGAACATCCTAGGTCTGATTCCAAATCAGAAGATTGGATAATTTTCACAACAGGATGGTGAAAACTGAAATCCTCACTACAGCACAAGAGATCGGTGAAAGTAGCCTTAGTAAATGGGAATGTGATGCAAGTTGATGAGACGATGGATATATTAGGTGGTACAGGCTCATCACATTAATCACATAGAGATATTGGTCTAGACAACTCATCACTTGAAAATGCATTCCTGAGGGTGTCAGGTAATTGTTTAAGGTCAAGCTCAGGTGGCTCAACTGATGGGACTAGTTTTGACTCACTGAGTGGAAGAGGCTTCACTTTAGACTTCCATTTATAACTAGGATCCACAATGGGGACTGAGTCAAGCAAATCAGTGACTTCCATAATGGAATCATCAACATCAAAGTCTAAACTAAAATGAGTCAAACAAGCCTCTAAATGGTCATGTGTATCATGAAAACAGTCAAGGGGAGACTCTAAAGAATGTTCACAGTTTGATTCGATGCATGAGTCACTAGGAAGGCATGAGTTAACATGGGAAGGAGATGTCTGTAGTGTCTCAGAATCTACAGGTTCATCAATAAATGAGGTTTTATCAGCCTTCGTATAAGAGGAGGATGCAACCTGTGTAAAATTGGGTGAGGATATAATAACACTTATGTCAGGCATTCCTACCTGATTGTCAACCAATTTTCCACTCCTAAGGGTAGTAGTAATGGATTGGGCATCTTCACTGTCCGGCTCAGATGTGCCACTAATTTCATATTGACCATTTGGGTTGGAAATAGGTTGGCTAGGGAATTTTTCTGACTCTATCTCAGGAAGTGACTCAGCTATTTGACTCAAAGTCATCTCAAGTTTCTTGATAGCATGAGAGTTTTGTCGATAAATAACTGTCAATTTTGTGATATCCTGAGAATTTTGCTCAAGAGTTTCTCCTGTTCGCTGCATGACACGAGTTAAGGCGTCCTCTAAACTAGATGTGTTAGAATGAGGAACAACTCGATGAAATTGAGACTCATTATCAGGAATGAAAGCTTGAGGAGTCTAAGGAGTGTCTAGAGGTCCTTCATGGTACTGATCATGAGCCCATGAGAAGTCAGGATGATAGGCTAAACCTGAGTTGTAATAATATAAATATGGATCATAATCAAGTCATCGCATGTCATAAAATGAATTGACTTGCTCGAAAAAATAGGCTGGATAATCCCTTGTGTTCATTTTTTTTTTGAAAGCACTAACTCTAAAAATATACACAGGCTCACACGCAATCAGCAACCAATAAATGCACAAGAAACATGCCTCCCTAAGCAATCAACGTTTTTGAGATCAATTATCTTTTTATCTTTGGGGGACAATTATTTCTTATGTAATCTTTATTACAGAGCAATGGGTGTTACAAGATGATCCTAAGAGTGTATACTTTACACCACAAAGTTCAAAATCAGTAGGCTAGAGTTTTGTTTCAAAGAAACCGGATTATTGCACAAGAGAAGGAGGTCACAATGGTCCAATTAAGTACTTCCTTGTGCTACCGCTCTGTAAGCCAATAGATGTGAGAACGATGTGATGTTAAATGTACACTTGAGGCTTGTGTTCCTAACCCAAAACTGTTAGTTACACCAATTCTTCTTGTGGACCGTAGCTTACTTATGACTCGGCGTACCGGGTAAATTACCCTTGTGGCAGTGGCCTCTCGGAGTTCATTGAATGATTAAACCCATCGTCACTTTTAGCTTTGGTCAACACAAAAATTATTAGATTCACCTTGGTCTAGGTTGTCCTATGAACACCGTACCTAAAAGATGACTCTATCTAACTTGCTAATTGATTTTAATTATGTTTGGCTATTGGTTGCACACAGCTGGAGTAATGAGGTGGGTATATCAAGTCCCACCAGTTTCTATTTAGAACCTGGGTCTGCTTATTATGAATTACTAAAGTTTAACATCCACAATTATAGAAATTAAACAACCAATCACACAATTTCAAACAATTACACAAAGCACCCGGTCGCTAATACATTGCGTGTGATAGAAATACTTACAGTGTGCGTATTCCGTTCTGCACAAAAAGTTAGCACAATTAAAAAAAAATGTCCGACTTCTTTTTATCCGTTTCACTCGACACAAAAGCACATGCAAATAAATTTACTGGTCTCGGTCGTAGAAGTCGGATTTCGAAATCACAAAAAATTATTGGGTAACAATTAAAATTGTTTCCCTATATTTTCTTTTGACTTAGAGAATTTAGGGTTTTTTTTTGTGATTAAACAAAATGAAAAACAGTAGAGTTTAAAAATTATTACACCACACACTTGTAAAACGAGGTGAAAATAAAATTAAAACTCTCCTCACAAAAATAAAAATAAATTTCCTCGAGAAGCGTGTATTCTGCAAAATCAAACAAATAAAACGAAATTAGTGTAAAAAGAACATAGCAAAATAAAAATAATTTTTTTTTTAAATTAGTAAAAATAAATCTTAAATTCAATACACCGCTACCTTCCCCGGCAACGGCGCCAAAAACTTGATGCGAGTTTAACTAACCTAAATAAATAGGCTAATTTGACCCACTTGTAATAACCGCAAGTGCACGATGTCTAACTGGTAGACAACGGCAAGTACGGGTCGATCCCACAAGGAAGGTGGATGCAATTGAATTTAATAATTTAATTAAACTAATTTGTAGGAAATGATGTTACAACATTTTTAAAACTAAGCTAAAAATAAATTAAAATAAGAAAAATAAAATAAAAGAAAAAGATGGAAAAAATGGATTTTTGTGGGCTTGGACTCACCAACGAGTTAGCAAAAATATTTAAATCTAAATTACTGAAAATTTAAACGAGAAGCTTTAGGGATGAGAATCCCTTGCTTACACCGAATATGTGATCGTTAAAATCCAATTCAAGTTATATCATGTTTCTATCAAACATTAACAAATTATTTCAAGCAAATACGCTCTTAACAAGTATTAAGTGTCTTTTTAGGGCACACTTAATCAAAGTTTAAGCTTAATATTTTTAGCACATGTTTTGAATATTAATAAAGGGTAATTCTAACTACCAAACATATTAAGTTTAATTTCTCGAACATGAAAGGTGAAAGCAATTTATCAAAAATTCAAAAATAAATTGTAATTAACAATTAAGCACACAATTCAGTAAAATAAATCAAAATGAATTATGCAACCCCTTTGGTTTGTCGCAAACTCAATGTGGTGGTACTCAGCAGATCAGCAGGTGGTCTGAACACGAATCCCGAGAAAAAATGTTCTCAAAACGCTCTGTGATGGTACTCAGCAGAATTTTAACTCATTCTCCCGCTAGACGCACAGTCGCACTCTGCGCTGCTCCGCCTTCCTCTGTGCTCCTCGCGAGCGTCCTCATCCTCCAAATGAATCTGGAACCTGCAAAAGAGAGAAGATGGGGAAACAACAACGAGAGAGAGATGCAAAAAAAACAAAAACAGAGAAATGTCGCGGCCCTGTTTCGGTTGTGGCGGTGGTGGTGCGCTGCGGACGAGCCGCTCTGTGCTGGTGGCTATGAAAGATGGAGACAGGAAGGAGGTCGAGACGAAGAGAGGCCGAGATGGCGGCTCGCGACTGTCTGGCTCTGTGGCGAGGCGGAACAGAGTCGCGGTGATGATGGTGGCTGAATCTGTTTTGTCGCGAGGCGGTCTGTGGTGGCTCGTGAGGTGTTGTCTCGAGATGGTAGAGGTGATCGGATGATGGTGGTTGATGGATGATAGTGGTTGATGGATGATGGACAGGGAGAGGGACAGAGAGTGGTGGCAGAGTGAAAGTTTGACACGAGACAGGGTTGTCACGCCCCTGTTTCGTGGTGGTGGCGGTTGTGACAAAGGCGGAGCTCGGTGGTGGCAAGGTGGAGCGAGATAGGTGAGGACAGTGGAGGATGTGTGTCTGTGGATGGTGTTGTGTGATGAAAATCACTTTGTGAGGAAGAGGGTTTGATTTTGGCTATTGACACTTGATTCCCTTCTCCTCCTCCCCTTTTCTCACCCTATTCTCTTGTATTTATAGAGAATGATCAAAATGAATAGGGATGAGATAAGGGGATGATTCATGGAGTGAATCAAGGTATAAATGAGAGAATATTCTTTGGAGGTAGGATTGGGCTTGGCATTGGGTTTGGGTTTACGGGCTAGGTTTTTTGGGTTTAAGTTATGGGCTTGGTTTTGGATTTAAGGGTTAGGTTTTGGAGTTGATTTTGGGTTTAAGGGTTTAGATATGTGACCATCTGCTTTGTACCACCACTAGAATCGACCAATTGTCAATCCTTAAATTGTCGCCTTAATACGATTTAATCGTTCACGCTCAAATTCCTACAAAGACATGAAAACGAAATAATTACTATAGAATATAATAATCGAAACACTAACATGTATAAATTAAGGGATATATTATGTAATAATTATGTGAATATCAGTAAGCGTGCGTATTTCAAGCCCTTTTTTTCTTGTTAGGTGCACTTGGTGCTTCTGTTTGGGCATCCACACATTCGACCTAATCCCATAATATTCTTTTCAAACAAGGAGCCGTGAATGATAAGTGACCAAAAATCAAAACTATTGTGCTTCTCATGTACAATGCCCAACTTATACCATTTGCTATTCTTTCCAATACTTAACTAGGAAAAATCAAGTGAGAGTTTACAACTTTAAGCAAAAAAAAAATAAAAAAATCACAGACCTTTATGAAGTTTATTAAAAGGTTAGAGAAGAAAAAGAAGAGGTTGAACACTAATAAAGCAAAGCAAAGCTAGGTTTAAGCGACTTCCTCAAATCAATCTCCTAAACCCTATAAGGAGGAGATATCAATTGATCAAGATTCATACCTTTCCACAGTGAAGCATTGAACTGGAATGATCATTCTCCTCCCTCTTCGTTTGTTTCTTTCTCCTCTCCTTAGCCCTGTTTTCTCTCCAAAAGTTGTGTCTGTGTGGGTGTTTTGGCTTACTACTCCATATTCTATATATATATAGGGAGGGACTTGGACTTGGCCATGGGTGAGTCATGAGCGTGCGTATTTTAATAAAGTTCAAAGATTTTGAAATGAGAAGACTTTTAGGTTTCAAATAGGGGTTTGGAGTTGTGATTTGAAAGAGTTGCAATTGTTTGGGTCTTTGGAGCTACAAACGGATTTTATTGTGCAAATATGTCATTCGCTTGCTTACATTCAAGAACTTTTTGTAATTTTTTATGTTTTTGCCAAAAACCCAAAAACGTGACTTTAGGGGGACTATTTCGCGACCAACCTTTTTTGGGCTAGTTTTCCTCTTGGTACTCATACCCTTGGTGGTGAGTAACTTCGATAAAATCACCCTTTCAGATGAAATATAATTTGGGCAAGTTCCTCTTTTGGTACTCGCCACCATTCTGGCGAGGAGGAAGGCACCAAACTCTCCCAAATCTCTTTTTTGATCAAACACAAAAAATTTGTTCGTACCTCCACTAAAAATTTTGATTTCTTGCAAGTTTTAGTGTACAAACTCGACTAAGGGTTTTCCAGTATCTTTTATGATACTTTGACTAAATGTTCTCAAGTGGCAATCTCAAAGTTTTTTCATGGTGGTACCAAGAAGATTTATGCATAACTTTTGAAAATGGCAACTTTACAACATACACAAGACTAGAGATTCCATTAATTAGACAAGAAAACCACCCCAGAGATAGCTTAAAAGAAGATATAGATAAATAAATGTGTACGGTTGGTGGGCGATATGAAGAAACAAAAACAAAATATATATAAAAGAAGGATAAGATGATGATGGTTGAGTGAGTAACTCACCCTTTTGTGTAATTAGCTTGAAGAAGATCAAAGTACGAATCCCATTTGTTACCAATCACCTACAACATTCAAATCAAACTTAAAGTTAGGTTAGAGAAGAAGAAGAAAAAGAGGTTGACCCTAATAAAGCAAAGCAAAGCTAGGTTTAGGCGACTTCTTCAAATCAATCTCCTAAACCCTAGAGGGAGGAGAAATCCCTTGGACTAGGTTTAAACCTTGAGTGAATTTTTGATTGGATATTCATTGGTGTTTATTTAAGTTTTTGTATCTTAACGAACTGTGTGGTTGTATACATTAATTAACTACTAACATAAACAGAGAGGGCAGACCTTGCCCTAATTTGAAAATGGTAGGATTTCATCACCCATCCCTCTGAAGCTAGACTTTAGAGAGGCCCAATTCCATACACAAGCAATAACATCCACTAAAAGTCTTCTATGGATTACTTCTTTGCGCTTGAAATTTTCTCATTCCTTGTGTTTCAATGCAACCAACAAATGACATAAGGATTAATCTTCATAGCGTGGATAAAATAACTTGTTTCCAAGATCAACATGCTAAAGGCGGATAAACAAGCCAAAGAGATAGGAAGTCCGATCATCAGAGGGAAACTATGAGTTTAATTGGCATTGGTGGCAATGGCTAAAATTAAAGATTTAACTTGGATTTAGATAATAGAATGACATAAAAGAATCCATCGAGAAAATCTATAGTGGGTAAAATAAAGCTATGTTGATTTTGGATTCCAGTAACTTCGTATTGTGGCATTGTATATGTACTCATCATGGGTTCCCTCTTTTGAATAAAATTATGGATCATTCTCTCAAGAAAGACAATATACATATATATTTCAAAGAAACTATTCATTAGGGATTGGGTTAGCTAGTACCCTAGCCAGTCGGTATCCCTGTCTTGATATATTGACTGAGCCAGTCCCAGAGAACCTTCAAGAGATTGTGTTCCTGTGCCCGGATACTTTGACCAGTTCTAGAGCCGTTACCGATCCGGTCCGTGAGCCTTTCCCGATAGGAAGGAAATGTCCCAACTCTTTCCTCGGTGAGCATTAACTAGAGTCAGGTTCCCAGTCCCCGTGTAGGGGCCGTTTTCAAAGCCTTGCTATTTACTTGAATTTGGCAATTCCTTTGGATGATTGAAGGCTTATCCTAGGCATGGACTTCCTTTGCCAAACAAAGGCCGTTCCGATGCCATTCGTCGATTCATTAGGCATGTTCGGGGAATGCCCATGCTTTGTACCGGTGTCCACAAGGAAAGATGAGGGCAAGATGATCTCAACTCTTCAGCTCAAGAAGGGTTTGAGGAAAGGGGAGTTCACTTACTTGGTGACGCTACCACTACACCAAAAGGCTTGATTAGCTACACAGAGATGGCCACGGCTCAAAACCGTTGGTTTATTTGCCACGGCCCAAAACCGTGGCTAAAGCCTAAAACCGTTAGCTACACAGAGATGGCCATGACTCAAAACTGTGGCTACACTACAACACAAATGAAAAACACAGTAAAAACATTTGGCGGGCTTTTTGGCGCTCGATTCTTTCCTCCCTCATTTTACTTGGCGCTCGACGTAGAGCTCCTTCACCCTCCCCTCAATCTCGTCATCTCCCTCACTGGTTCCTCATCTCGCCATTTCCTCATAGGCCTGAGAAGACTCTGCTTCTCACCTCCTTTCATCAAACAAGGTGAGAAGAAGAAACTCCATTGAAGCCAAACTTTCAAAGAGGAGAAGAAGAAGTTTTTTTTCACTCGCTCGATTTTCCTCCATTAAACACTTCGCTCGATTTCTCTCCCTCTCTCTCTCCCCTCAATTTCAGTCCACCTTTCTCAACATTCTCCTCAGATCTTCACATTTTATAGATTCTCTGAAGGTTTCTGAAGGTTTATTGAAGGTTTTATTCAACTTCCAGAAAGAGATTTACTTCATTGAAAGGTTCTATTGCCTTGATCTGAGATTTACTTCATTGAAACCCTAGAACATCAAACCCTTCACAATTTCTTCTTTTCTCCATCTCTCAGAAACCCTAGAACTCACTTTCTTCTTTTCTCCAGCTCGATTTCTGAAGAGGAGAAGAAGAAGACTAAGAGAACCACTCAAAACAACAGGTAAGCTATTCAACATTCTCTCATTTCCTGTCTTTGTTCATTGCCTCATTGGATTGTGAACAACATATGGGTGAGATTCTAATTGGGGTGTTGGGGTGTTTGTGTGTTTGGCAGGTGTTGGAGGTCAGGTACATTTCCTCTATGTGATGGAACTCATGTGAAGCACAACAAAGACACTGGAGATAATGTTGGTCCTTTGCTATTGAAGAAGCGGTAGAAGAACTACTTGGTGAGTATTGGGTCTTCTTTAATTTTTTGAGACTTTTGTTAAGCACTAGTGTTTATTATGTACAAGGGAGCATTTCAATTGGAGGGATTTGAGTCTGCTACTATGTATAGACCATCAACATGATTTACTCAATAGTCTTCTTTAGCCATGTCTGTGTGTTTGTATTGTTATGAGCATGATCATTTGGGTATTCTAGCTTAATTGGTTTAAATGTTTTTTAGCTTAATTGCAAAAGAGGTAATGAAACAAAGAAACATATACTCAATTGGCCTCAATAGCAATATGTTGTATCCATGGGTTGGGAAAATTTAAGCTTTAGACTTCGATTTTAATATGAAAAGTGGACTACTCTTAAGATTTAAAATTCATTTTTTACTATGAAAATTTGGACAGTGCATATAATTTTATAGCAAGCAAAAGTCCTCTCTTTTAGTAGATGTCAATAATTGATTATACAAGTCTCTATAATGTGTGTGTAGTTTCTCTCATGATTGCTCTTACGTTTCTGAAGTCTAGATTTGTTCCTCCTGTGAAAACTGTAGAATCTTCCTTTCTACTCACCTTGCAACTCTTTAGGCAACATTTGGTTTTAAGACATTCACTTAGAAGTAGTATTAGTTTTTCAGAATTAAACATTTTTCCTCGAAGCCTGTGATGCTCCACATTTTTGACAAGTTGAAAACTCTAATACTCACCAATCCCAATAACTTGGTTTTTATGTCTATTTTGAAGGCATTAGCATTAACATTTGTTTACGGAGTTTACAAGAGCTCCTAAATGTGCTTCTTTCAGGTTTATCGAATTATATGATATTGTGTTTACTCTTAATGATCCAAGATCCAACCCCTGCAACTACTTCTGAAACTACTACCTATTCTGCACATGTAAACAAACTAGGAGAAAAATTAGAAAACTTACACGAACACAAGTGCTTGAATTTGATGAGTTAAAACCAAAACTCTTTTTTTAGTTGTTTTTCCTATTCCACTTGTATGTAATGAAATCTAATAACTTTGTGTCACTTTCCTGATGCTACTCAAAGAGACTAGATTTTTCCTATTCCAATTGTTTGTAGTTAGATCTAACTTATAAACTTTACACAAAGATGTGCATAACTACCATATTCATCCAAACGAACATAGTGGTTTTGCTGTAAGTAATGGTGCTGGTTTTCCGCCATATATGTTTGTACACTACCACAAAATGGCTCATGTAGCTTTCAAGAAAACAAAATTTGGGATATGATTTTATTACAAGTTTGTACTTTTGTAACACGTGAAATGGATGTGTTTTGGAATGGGAAAGCCCCTTTTGTTACTTTCTGGTCTTGAAATGTTCCTTATAGATTTTGAAAGACACCAGTTGTAGATAAGTTTGTTATCTTTATTTTGCCGATATCGTTTTGTACAACTCGAACTTGAAACAAATAGATAGATTCATCATTATTTCTGTTTTGTTGAATTTGCAGGTTATCTGTTATTTGTGTAGTACAGAGCAAGATGTGAGTTTCTACCTGGAAATCTTGAATAGCCAGCTTGACAAAAGTTTAAAGAATTTATTAATTTATCAATTGAGATTGTTCTTGTTTCTTCTTATCTTCAGGTTCAACAAAATTGCAGTAACTGTGCAATCTGCATGGGAGATTACTTTTGTGCAAAATGCAAGTTCTTCGATGATGATGTAAGCTTTGAAAAAGATTGGTTCTCAAATTTAGATCCATTTAATTCTTGTAATGAACAATTTACATAGCTGACAATCTGGTTTGGGTTTCAGGTTTCAAAGAAGCAATTTCACTGTGATGGATGTGGAGTTTGCAGGTTGAATCCTCTATCCTTGTTCCATACAATGTTTTTTGTAGTAATTATTCAAAATTTGAATAATCTGAAGTTTTTTATCTTATGTTTTTGCTGTTACAGAATCAGAGGCGAAGAGAACTTCATCCACTGCAATAAATGTGGTAAGTAAGCTGCTTGAGTGGTCATTCTTCCTAGGTTTCATGTTTTCAGTTCTTGTAAACTAATTGGTGTTGTCTGGCGTGATGATCTCTTCTTCAGAATGTTGTTACGCAAGGTATTCCTTCACTTGAAGAATTTATATTTTTGTTTCTTTCGAACTGCTAGATCGACTGATTAGTGCAAAGAATCATCAACACTGAGACAAGTTTGGAATTACTTTAGTGCACGATTCAATCCTAAAAATAGCGAGTTTATGTGTCCATGTATTAATGTTTTCTCTAATATTTTTATGTTAAATTAGTCGTAAGAACATAAGAAGCAAAACACATCAGGCTGTGCTACAATTCTCAACTTGAGCACTTGAGAAAAGTATAACTGACTTCATAAGCTTCATCCTTTAATAAGCTTCATCTAGTGTGTGTTTCGGTGTATTTTGACTCTCGCTATAATCATTACTTCCTACATGATCCTCTTTTTCTTCCATCTTTATGTTCAATACCAGAAATTAGGAAAGTACTGAAATCAAAGTTGAAGAATATCACCATTTACTGTATTCCGTGCTCACAAAATGTGCATCCCTTCCTTTCTCCCTATAAATGCAGGTTCACAACACAACTTTTGATTCTTTTAATACAAAAGTTCTGCTCCTAAATGAAACAAAAAGTTTTTCCATGATGTTGTAAAGTTGAATTCCTTTTTCAAGCTAAATTCTATTTAATGCAATGCAGGAAAATTGTGGTGTAACTCAGTTTGGTCTCCACAGTGGGAACTCAGTTTCAGGAAATCTGTGGTGTTCCAAAGCTTCTCTCTCCCCACAAGCCACACACTTGAGAAATTTCAGGTATTTCTTCTTCATGTGGCTTCTTTGATGATTTTTGACTTTGGTACGTGTGAGATTGAATTGAATAGTTTTTATGATGTGGGTTTTGGTGCATATTGGGGTTATGATTAGGAAAGAGATATAAGTTTCTATTTTTTTAAGTTGTTTGTTGTCTTGGTTTCTGGTTTCTTTGTTTTTTGGTCTGTTTGATTGTTGTAGAATCTGGGTTTGTCTTCTCAATCTTTGTTCATCTAGGGGGGTTTTTGTGATTCTTTAGTTTTGGTTCTTAGATTAGTGGAAATTACTGATTGGATATCTTCTTTTTATCTAAAAATTACTATAGTATAAGGTAAATCCACAAGCTCTCTAAATACATACATACAAGATGAGAACTCGATCTCCTTAAACCTGTCCTAATCACATCCCCATAACCACAAGGTAAATCCACAAGCTCTCTAAATATTTATGCACATTCTTAAGTATTTAGTACCACTATCCAGTATCCACAAGTTCTCTAAAGATTTAGTATCACGGAGCTTTTGTTGGAACTGGAATATCAGAAAATAGTATAAGGAAAGATATCAAGGCCCTTGTATGGCATTGGGGAAAGATCTGGGAGAAAATCAAAGATCAACCTTTTCATGTTTATATCTTTGACTGGGAAAGTATTTTCAAGATGTAGTGGATTTTGATCTTTATTTTTCTTCTTTGTATTGTGACCTTTTCAGCACTTTATTTTGTTCAATCAATATATTGGCCTGTTTGTTTCGCTAATAAAAGAATAAATGAAATGTTGGAGCAGAGAAGGGTGATTGTTGTAGAATCTGGGTTTATCTTCTCAATCTTTGTTCATCTAGGGGGGTTTTTGTGATTATTTAGTTTTGGTTCTTAGATTAGTGGAAATTACTGATTGGATATCTTCTTTTTATATAAAAATTACTATAGCATGTGTTTGTTAATTTTCATCAATTCATGAAGACCCTAAGAAAGAGCAATTCAAGAAGGGGCTCACTAAGGTGCCTCTCTTGACAATACTTGGTTTAGTCTTACTTTTTGTCAATTATATCAGATTTTCGACAGTCGTCCATTACCATGTCGTGATTCATGAAATGAACTATGATTCCTAACCTTATGAATTTAGATAAGCTTTTATGTTAAAAAGGTGTAACAAAAATTTTGACTCAATAATATGCATCTTAGTTTCATTGAAGTGTTTTCTGTGAGATTTGATGGCTAATCAACATTGTTTTTGGACAGAAACTGTTTCTGAAGCTATAAATTCGTTCGCATAGAAGGTTTTTCCTCCAGTTCCTTCGCCTTAATAAGAAATTCATTTCTATGTTTGAAGAAAATAAAAGAAATGACTACTTATTATTCTAATTCAAGTAACCAAAGAGAAGCTACACCTGCCATGTATATAAGAGATCATGCTGTCTACTCAATCCGAGTTGCTCTGATCTGTGTAGTGACAGGGTTAACATCATAACACAATGAATTTGTCCTGTGTACCAGTCAAAGAAGCCGCAATTACGTATTCCATTAGTTTTTTATTTTATATTATTATTAACTTCTTTTTTTTACTTCATTACTAATGTTCTTCTGTAATTGATGTTATCAGGAAACATTGTCTCCGGCTGTGTGTTTGCAGCTCCAGCGTAAGTCCATCTTCCTATCTTTTGCCTAACTGCATTTTTTTTTGTCCATGTACAAATTAGCTGAGGTTGTGGGTGCTGATCACCATTAATTTTGTTGCAGTCCGACATTTTATCAAATTTACAAGAGAAAATCAACTGAAGGATTTCAATCAGTTCCTTATGTGGTTGCACTGTTCAGTGCCATGCTTTGGTTCTACTATGGATTCATTAAAACCCATGTTGTGTTTAACTGGTATCAATGAGCATATAAGTTGTGTTTGAATTTTTTTTTCTTTACGATTAAATCGCTTATACACCACATGGTTTTGAATGCATGCTATACCTCTCCACATTAAGAATTATTTTCATTTGCAGTTTCCTCCTTGTTACAAGGACATGAGTTTCTGGATCAGTGATTCATTTACTGAGAACAATTTGTGTGAGAGGAGTTGCTGGTGATCTTGCTGAGGAGGTATGTGTTCAGCTGCTCTCTAATGCCATTTTTTTTTCCTTGTGCTTAAAGCTCTGTTATGAGATCTTGTCTCCACTTTCAACTGTTTCTGTATGAGCACTTTACTACTTGAAAGTCTTGACAAGGTGTTTTTTTATAGGAATATAATATTAGCTTAATTCATGTAATGGAATGTGAGGTGAAGCTAAATTGTATTGCCTGACAGGGTGTAGTGTTTTTTTTTATATTGAGAGCTTAAAATTGGAAGTCCATTGTTTGCTTAAAACACAAGTGTTTATATTTTCAGGTCATGCAGATACCTTGTCTTTGATGTTATAAACGTCAAGTGGTCTGTGGTCGTGGCAACACCTCCTTCATCTGTTACCACCTACAAAGTAAGGTTTTTTTTTACTACTGGTTTCTTTTCTTCGTAATGACAATAATTTTCAATCTTCGAAAACTATTCTATTTAGTCCCTATTGGGTATGGGTAATTGCCAGACATTTTTTTCTTAGATTAAGGGAGTGAATGTTGCATCTCTATGTCATTGTAACTTCATTGTGTTATCATCATTGTTTCCCTTTAAAAGTGTGGCATGGTAGCTTAATAGTAGTGTTGTGTTACAGGGATTTAGCTTAGTTCCTGTGCAGCAAAATGAGAAGGTCTTCCTAGTTGCATTTGGGGGATACAAAAAGGAATCTTCAAATCAGGTTGAGAAGGAAAACTTTTAGCCTTTCTTATGTGGATTTAGTCAGTGATGTAGGTTTTAATCATATGTTTTTATAGGTTGAAGTATTGATCATGGAAAGAAATGAGCAATCTGAGGGTAGGCGACCTACACTTGAAAAAGGTTCGCGTCCATTGGTTTTTGAGAAGCGCCCAAGTACCGTTGATTCTGTTGCTAGACAAAATCTAGCATCTGTCCTTGAGCACCATGGCTCCTGTTTTCTTGTGCGGCTCTGGATGAATTTGCTGGGCCGAGACAGACCCTGGAACAGCTGCGAGGAACAACTGTAGGGACAGTCTGTGGTGTCGCGAACAAGGCGAGGCGGTGTTTGCTGGCTGATGGTTTGTTGCTGCGAGGCAAGTTGCGGCCATACATCAACATGTTGCCTGGGTACTGCAGGGTGTGCTGCTTAGTGTGGCAGTGCGAGTGTGGGCTGGAGCTGCAGGTGCGAGGACGTGCATTGAGCAGGGAGGTGCTCTCTGTTATGGATTGCTAACTCCATAACAGAGTTGCTAAATCTGTTTTGTTTTTGTTTTTTTGGCTTTTCTTTTTGTCTATATGAATATTTTGAATACAAAATGTCCTTGGTACATGGGTTTTGATCAGATTGAAAGTTAGCCCATATAGTTCTTTCATTTGTTCTTTGACAATTGCGAACTGCTAACGATATACTCTATAACTCGAAGAAAATATTCATCTTAGTAAGGACTGATTTTGCTGCAGCAGCAAAAAAAAATGTAAATTTTTTTTCGATTATATTAATTTGCAACGGTTTCAAACCCTCGCAAAAACCAGATTTCTTTTTTTTTTTGAATTTTGTTTTGACTGGCCACGGCTTAAAACCGTGGTATTTCATGCTTGCCACGGCTTAAAACCGTGGTACTTCATGATTGCCACGGCTTAAAACCGTGGCCATCACTTGCCACGGTTGCAAACCGTGGCTAAATGCAGAAAATCATCAAGCGAAAAACCGTTGCTAATATGTGTTGCCATGGTTTTTAGCCGTCAATGGTGATTTGGCGACGCCTCAAATGGCCACGCCTCTAAGCCGTGGCAATAGCTTACCCCCACGCTCCCAAACCGTTGCGGATGTGCATTTTTGGTGTAGTGTACGTATAGAACCCGGTGATCAGGATCACAACACTGCTCCTCACCAGGTCCGACTGGCCTTGCTCCGAGCAATATCCGATGTATGGTCCGCTTAGCCAATTTAGTGGGATCTTATTCGAACGTTCTTCGTGGCCTTTTGATTTGCTAAACTGTGAGTTTACAAGGTCTTTAGGGTGACGATAGATCCCTTCAAATGCAAAAGATAGGCCGTTTATTGAAATTGGAATTCAATAAGTTGTCGCAGCCTAGGTGGCGTTGGTGGCATCGTAGCTTCAAAACAAATGTTATCCGAAACCTATGAATCTCATTTGAACTCTACGCCTACAACAGCATAGGTAGCGGGCATTCCAGCAGGGATAGGCTCCGCTTGCTTGTTTCAATAAACGAAGAAGACTTATTCATATTCGAGGCCATGAAAAGCTCACTAGAGCTTCCTCTTATCAAGGAAAATATCTTTCATTTCACTATTGTGGACTTATATTCTTTATGCTTTTGTTGGTACTCGGTTTATCGTACCGAAAGAAAGCTTGTTGGGATGGCCAAACAAGAAGTAAAGGATGACCAGATAGCTGAAATGACTCAAAGTCAGAGGTGCACGAGGTCTTACCGTCTAGCCGTTGGTACTCCGTATCTTCACGGAGAATTCAATTTCACCGGGTCCATGCCAGAGACAGCGAGGCAGTCGTTACACAATTAACGCTCCTTCCCTTTCTCTGACCATAAGGCCCCCTAATTCCTTTCTTTGTCTTTCCATCCCTCCGTCCCATTCTTTATGCCGAGTGAACTCCTTTGGTCAATAAGTAGTAGACCTTCCTCTCGCTTCCAGCTCGATAAGAAGTCTCTTGAGCTTTCATGCCATGCCGCATTTCCTAAAGGGATTTCTTTCCCGAAGGTGGGGTTCAGTTTTTCCCTTTGGTGAAGGAGGAATCAAATCAAAGGTTCAGCCAGGTGTATAATAAGGGCAGCAAGCCCCTTGTCCTCAGTCTCCATTTGTGTCTTGCTTTAAGAGCTCTTTTTAAGCCCAAAATACGGTGTTTGCAAAAGGATTCTACTTTTGATTCCACTCCACGTAGGTAAAAATCCATTTAAGCGAAAATCCATTTATGCTTTTTTATTTTTTATAAAGTTGTTCGGCCCGGTTTTTCTTTTTCGTAGGGGAGGGATTGACTTTCTAACCCATATTCTGTCGTACCGGCATGGCCCCATAGATTTGTTTTCGATCGGAGCATCCAGCAGGGCAACTCGGTTCTACTTGACTAAGCCCTGTGCTCGTCCAAGGAGGGAGTTTGCTTTACCCAACTCCCCTTTTTTTATAACAAGGCAGAAACCCCAGACCCCGTATCGTCCAAAGCCTTTTTTGTTTTTGACTTTGTGATGGACTACAAGTGAAAAAGTGATAGGGTCCTACTTCCGTCATGGTCTTTGGCTACTTTGTCCACTCTCATCTCATGATGATACCTTTCGACCTGAAGAACGAAGAGCTACTGATGCACAGTGCATCTCTTAATTACATTTTGGGGCGCTTCGGTGTTGCCAACAAACAAATTCGAAGAACTCCTCCAATTGTTGTTTCATGGGAAAAACCTCTTGTTGGTTTTGTAGCTCTAAATACAGATGGGTCGTTAAGTTCATTCCCTTTTCTTTTTTTAGTAATTTTTATTTGATAAGTATAAGGGTTATTGCTTAGTTGTTTGTAAGATAGAATGGATTAAGATTGATTGATTGTGAGTTCGGAACCTGAGCTACTAGATAGAAAGCAATCAGCCAAGACTCAATTCCCTGTTCCAGATCGAAACCCAGAAGCAAATTGAGTAGGGTGGACTCTGTCTCTATTGTTCATGTCTTTGATGGAACAGCCAATTTTATTTCTCTTTTGTCTTCCTATTGAAAGCACCTCACATATATATATATATATATATATACACTAAACCTGCACGTGCATCAATAACACCAAGCTCAATTAATAATTTACATTTTGATTATTTGAATACACCAAGCAAACGCACTCACCCCAGCATATGCTATAAGAGCACTGCTACAGCGCACTGGGGGTTAGCCTGGTGTTTAGCCTGGCGCACTGGGAAAATGGATGGTGGGGGGTTAGCACCAGGCTAAATACCAGGCTAACCCCCGGTGCAACAAAGAATTTTCGATGCTATAATTGTAGCCTTGTAGGCAATGTTGCTAGATTCCCTATCCCTTCAGAGTAGACGCTAGCATCAATCAGCACCAGCTTCACAACCTGAAAATATGGAAATTACTTTTTTAGTACCTAATAAGGTACATGTTGCACTTAAATTCATCAGTTTTCATATCTGCCTGTGTTGGAGCATTATTTTGGGTGTTGGTTACCAACTGGTGATGATCGTTTGATGAATTACATCATGTTCAAGGTTAAAATCTCCCTATCAAGTATCAAGTGTGGCTAGTTGATACATTCAATTGGAATCTTGTTGGATTTGAGGAGCATTACTCTCACCGTTTTAAACTCATTCCGGTACATGAATGAGACCTAACACAACTTAGCTAAACTTTTGAAATTTTAGTAAATCCTTGGTACACCCGAGTTCTAAAGAATTATGCTTCCGTTTGCTTGTTTCGTACCACATTACAGGGCTTCAGTTTGCTGCGTGCACTTAAAAAGAACTTCCTCCACTCCATTTATCTATCATTTCTCTGAACTAATGCCTTATCAGGACATGGGAGGAGCTATCATGCACACGCACTACCAGACTCTGGATAGGAACACGGGCATGCAGATTCACTAAAATCCTAAACATAGTAAGGATGTAGTTAACTTAAGTACTTTGCTGTTAATCTAATTAGTAGGCCAAAGATGCACTTCCAATAGAAGTATTTGAGTTTCCCAAATTAGTTCCACATAAAAAAGCCAAGAAAACAAAATAGAAGCTTAAGGGTGTCTTCTAGCTACTATGCAAACAGTTCAAAGCTACACACAAAAATTAAATTGAAGTACTTACAGCTTCAGGATGGTTAACTGCAAAATCGATGGCAATAGCGCAGCAGCTTGGTCCGATTAATGTCAAGGGCTTCCTTATGTAGGATCTCCAAAACTATATTACAGTTGACAGAAACAAATCTAGAGCATTAGCACCAGGAAAAAAAAATTTGAAAGTAGTACAGTACAACAACAAAAACTACAAAGCAATGACCTGCAAATGCCATCAATTAAGTAACACATCATCATCATCAAAGCCCATTTCCAATACTCCCGGGGTCAGCTACACGTATTTTGGTTCTCCAAGCAATGTGGCCTTCCCACATATATATCCTCGCCTAATCCAAGCACAAGGATGTCTTCCTTCACTGCCTTCATCCAAGTTTTCAACAATCGTCCCCTTCGTCTACACCCTCCACTATCTTGTCAATCTAGACATTTTCTAATTGGCCCCGTGTTTGAACAAAATTGAAGGTGCCCTCACATAATTCCTTTCATTCTTTGAAACTTATGATGAACAAGAGTATAATAGGATGAATCAATTGCTTGTGTCTTTTGATTGGACTTTAGAAAGGAGCCAGACATGAATCACATTACATATTGTTTGTCCCTAGGCTCATTGTGCTCCCTTATACTTCATCATCATCAAAGCCCATTCCCGATACTTTTGTGGCCAGCTACACGGATTTTGGTTCTCCAAGCAATGTGCGGATTTTGGTTCTCCAAGCAATGTGGTCTTCCCACATATCCTCGCCTAATCCAAGCTCAAGAATGTCTTCCTTTACTGCTTTCATCTAAGTTTCCAACGATCGTCCCCTCCGTCTACACTCTCCATTAACTTACCAATCTAGACATTTCTAATTGACACTGTGAGACCCTTGTGTGGGCGGACCTGAGGGTGAGGGTTGGAGCCCAATAGGCCCAACAGGCCCGTGGATCCCAAGAGGGGTTGGGCTAGCTACCAAGGGGAATCATAGTCCCACATCGCCTGGGTGCGGGATGGTTATGAGCTATATATGTGCGAGGTTGGATCCCCATAGTAAGAGGCCTTTTAAAGCCGTACGGGCCAGTTGGGCCCAAAGCGGACAATATCTTACTGTGCGGATCGGGTCGTTACAGAATGGTATCAGAGCCTGACCCAGCCGGAAGTGTGCCACATGGAGGTGGGCCCTCGGGCAACGTGGACGTTGTGCCTGTGTGGCCAACGAGGACGTTGGGCCTTAAGGGGGGTGGACTGTGAGACCCTTGTGTGGGCGGACCTGAGGGTGAGGGTTGGAGCCCAATAGGCCCAACAGGCCCGTGGATCCCAAGAGGGGTTGGGCTAGCTACCAAGGGGAATCATAGTCCCACATCGCCTGGGTGCGGGATGGTTATGAGCTATATATGTGCGAGGTTGGATCCCCATAGTAAGAGGCCTTTTAAAGCCGTGCGGGCCAGTTGGGCCCAAAGCGGACAATATCTTACTGTGCGGATCGGGTCGTTACAGACACCGTGCTTGGTCTCCTCTGCACGTGACCAAACCACATTAAACGTCTTTATCTAATTTTGCTCCCTTATACTTGAGATGACTTATTTATTTGAATCATCACTCAACTCAAGGATATCAAACTAGTCATTATTTTCCTTCCTGATGTAATCCATGCACTACATCAAATTGACATATTTATAACAACTCAAAAAAATAGTAACACTTTTGAGCTATTACAATCCACCAAACAATTTCAAGTTAAAACTAAATTTAGTCAACAAAATGAAAAATAACTACACAAAAAAAGTAATACAATAAATTAGATTACTATGAATAGCATCACTTGTAAGCCCATACTATTTGTGGTGATACAATTATTGAATCACTTTGTTTTGTTGATTGTTATAGCTCAAAATTGTTACTATTTTTCGGATTGTTACAAAAATACCAATTTGGTGTAGTGATGGACCACCCGGATTGAGGAGATAAGAAGAAAATGAGCAACTGAGAAGCTTTTACAAGTGATTTAGTTATTTAAAGAAGTACCAAATAACTTCAACAAAACTCCCTGGAAGCAACAACTGAAACAATCTCAAATAGTCTTAGATTGATCTGCCTAACATCTGTTACCAAACTTGAATCAGTTGAAGAATTTTTTTTATCAGTCACTCATATTTGATATGATATGCAATTGGAACTACTGGATAAGCTGGATAAACTGCTACATCCCGATCACGCTCACGAAAATCTGGACATGGATCTGGCTATGTGTCTGGTTCGATGTAAAAGTGGTTCGAGATGTTGTTTTGTTATTTTACTTGTAAACCAAAGAGGCTATTTGATTATTCAATGCAGTGGAAATTCACGTCAAACAATTGCAAACATGAGTCAAAAAATGAACCCTATAAAGGAGAAAAGAACTCTCTTCTCTTAACCTAGTTTTATTGTCTCAATCTTCTAAACTGACTTCTCTACCAGACATCCTTTTCTTAAATACAAACTACTGGTCCCACATTGAGCCTAAATAAAGTCTATCGGTCTATCTAGATAGACTGGTCCATCTCACTATCCTCACCCTCACTGTAGTCCTTATTACCATCACCATTAATAGGCCTGTCCTCTCATATTGTAACTTGGTTTTTGGATGAATTGAAACTGAGAGTTTTGTAGTGAAAGGCTTTATCTCTTCTCCTACTTCTTGTTCTTGTCCCTTAGATCCCAGCGATCTAAAGCAGAGATTATGTAAGTGTGGATGCCTCTTCGTACAAGACATCTCCAATGAAGGTAAATCAATTGCAAATGGAATGAGAGTTGAGCTTCAAAGAGATCAATTGGTTCTTCTCTCATTGGTGTTAGGATTCACTTCTAATTTTGTTGTCATTCTATCAATCAAATCTCATTTTGCATCACTTCCCTAGCAAATAAGAGAAAAAAAGAAAGGAGCCAGAGTGACAAAAATAGATTCTACCTTACCAATAGACATTCTCAAGTCAGGTCATGGATTCCGTGCCTTGACCATTCTGTTATGTAAATGTTGCTATTTACCCTTTGAAACATATGCTTTAAGTCAACTCTTAACACATTAATTTGATTTTTATACAAGAATCTAACAAAATATAATATGTATCATAGATCTCCTTAAGTTAGCTTAGCTATATGAAGCTTAACTACGACCTAGACCATGCCCATTGGATGATCACGTAGTATAATTCTCTAGATTATCCTGTCAGGACCTTCCTTGCTTACATGCAGGCACTATCTTTTTCTTTTTCATTTTTTAACGAATGAGCTTCAAAATAAAGCTAGGAAAAAAAAATAGCTCATTACTAAAGACTGAATTTAGGACTGAAACCTAAAGTCACATCAAACACCCAATATATTAGTTCTAACTTAGTATAACAAATAAGTTTTTACCATTAAATTCTTGACATTAAAAGTTTAACACCATGCAGTCAAGACTTTTGTTTTTGTTCTCAGTCCATATTAGCTTGACATTAGAACCCAGTGATCTGAAGTTGTACAGCAACAGCAAGAAGCTTCTAACTATAAATGAAAATTCCTATTTCCATTGAGGATGAAAGTACCCGATAGAGGTGCTCACGCTTTGACGCCACATTACATGGTGGAAACTCTTCTAGAGAAACCAAGAGCAAAACATGAGTAAATCAGTTTTAATATATTATCATTTAAATTGGAGTTCTGAGATGCAGAACAGACCTAAACCAGAGAAGCCCCAGCCAAGAACATCCAGAGTCCATGTCTCTACACCAGCCTCCTCAAACAATGGATATGTGAATCTCCATTCTAAACAAGAGCCAAGGATAGAATAATTTTGCAGGATCAGAACTCTACAATATTTTCACAATGTTGGATACCAAAAAACTATACTGACGTGTCAAAACCATGCTGAAGAACCACCAGATTTGTTTCATTTTGCATTGATGGACTCACACAGCTACTCATAATACAACTATCAGCACAAGTCATCTAACTTACATGCAGAAAACCATATCAGTTTTAGAGAGTAAACAACTAACAAGAAATTCACAGGTACCAAAATGTTCCAAGAAGCACATCAGACACGCATTAGGAGAGAATGGTGTGGGGGAGGAGAAAGGTAGGTACAGTGTGTTAGACACATCGATAAAAAGAACATCAAACAGAGACATATTCATGCATAACAATATTACATGCAAGATAAAACTAATAAGTAAATAATTGTAAAGAATTGTATTGAAAATATTGTTCTCCATTCATTGAATAGAATACAAGCTTATATAGAGCTAACTTTGACATAACCTAATAGAAATAGGAAACCTAGCAAACTTAGGAAACCAAAATACAATAGGAAATCTAACCAAACTTAGGAAACCAAAATACAATAGGAAAGTCTTCCTAACCCATTCTGTAACACTTTTCTATTCTGTAACAGAGGTAGATTTCTATTCTGTGACACTTTCCTATGTTACATACTTCTATTCTCTAACACCCCCCCGCAAGCTGGACATGTAGATGCAGACGAAATGTGCAGCTTGGAGGAAACTTTGAAGACCTATTTGGTGATGAAATCATTATCGTCGAGGCTGGACGAGTCCTGGTATTGCTCAATTCGAGTGGTATTGCTCAAGTCGAGACAACACGGATTTTGGTAATGCTCAATTCGAGTGGTATTGCTCAATTCGAGACATAGATTTTGGTATTGCTCAATTCGAGCGGTATTGCTCAATTTGAGTGGTATAGCTCAAATTAACAGAAAAATAAAAATGAAATGGTGGAAAATCTTGCACCTATTATCTATTGGGTGACAGTAGGTATATATTGGGCGACAGTAGGTTGTGCACGTGGACAGGTTCCGAAATGTAATTCTAGTTTTCATAAAAGCACTAGGGCCACAAGAATCATTACCTCAAAATCCATCTGGAGTTAGTTTTGCTAAAGAGTATAGACTAATTTACAAGAGCTTAAAATGGTTCTATAATAAGAGAACAGAGTTAAAAAAAAAAAAAACCTGGTAACTTGAGAAAAGAATTAACTAGACATAGAGGTCGAAATTTGTGAAGCACATATACATGCTTCATTCTTGATTTGTGATGTTTGTCAACATTCTAGTATGATCACAAAAGAAAATAAAAACAACAAACGAAATTTGATTGGCTTTTATAAGAGATATTCTAATGTGAAAACAATCATTTTGCTAAAATAAGAGATAGCTTGTCACGTTCATGTAAATGGTTTCCTATTTGTTATACGTTTTATAATCTTCCTTACAATTCATAAACAGTGTTTTGAGTCTGTTTGTCCTACGTGGCAAAATTATGAAGTGGCAGAACTTAAATGAAATTATTTGAAACCCGATGCTTTCCTCTTACTCTCGACGTCTCCCTCTTCTCCATCTTCTTCTTCTCCACAGGGCTCTCTTCTTCCTCTTTGACTCCCATAGAGATCCTTCATCCCTCTCAAAGTCAACATGAATCCCTCTCTATCTCTTTCTCAGTCGCTCTCTTCGTTCTTCTCTCTCTCACTCCACAGGGCTCTCTTCTTCCTCTCTCACTCCTTAGGGTTTCACTCCGCTCTAATCTAATCTAATCTCGATCGAGTTCTTCGCTTCCAAGAGCGTCGACAAGTCGCAGATTACGGAACTTTTTCAGAATTGCATCAAGTTAGCAAGTGAAAATGTGAGTAATTTTGGGTTTTTAGTTGTTTTAAGAAATACCCATTTGTTTGATTGTTGTTTTGATGAATTGTTTGGTGGTCTTCAGCATTCT
The DNA here is from genome assembly GCA_963556465.1 of Berberis vulgaris. Classification (NCBI taxonomy): domain Eukaryota; kingdom Viridiplantae; phylum Streptophyta; class Magnoliopsida; order Ranunculales; family Berberidaceae; genus Berberis; species Berberis vulgaris. The sequence continues at coordinate 58,786,639 of OY747136.1, read as the reverse complement.
CCCTTCTCTAATCACCTTTGCAACCCGATCCAAGCAGGAAGCATATACGCAGTTTACAGAGTTGTTCTCTGTTCTTCAGTTGGTCTCTACGACCCCTTTGGTGATCCAAAGCAGTTTGGGGGTGTTGACCCTTACTGCACTTTGTTTGTTGCTCGCCTTTCACAGTACACTTCCGAAGAAACCCTTTGCACTGTGAGCTCCCCTTCACTTTGTTTACATTGCTTTAATTTGGGTTTTATTGTAATGGGTTGTTTTTGTTTTTTGATTTTTGGTTGTGTGTTGGTTGGTTGATTGATTAAGTGATTGATCAATATTTTTTTCTCATTGCCATGTTCTTGAATCTGTATTTTACTAGGGCATCTAGGGCTGAGGCTTGAGTGCATGATTTAACAACACTGTGATGTAGCCCAAGAGAGAACTCCCTTTGCACTGTGAGCTCTCCTTCACTTTGTTTACATTGCTTTAATTTGGGTTTTATTGTAATGGGTTGTTTTTGTTTTTTGATTTTTGGTTGTGTGTTGGTTGGTTGATTGATTAAGTGATTGATCAATATTTTTTTCTCAATGCCATGTTCTTGAATCTGTATTTTACTAAAGCATCTAGGGCTGAGGCTTGAGTGCATGATTTAACAACACTGTGATGTAGCTTAAGAGAGAACTCCCTTTGCACTGTGAGCTCCCCTTCACTTTGTTTACATTGCTTTAATTTGGGTTTTATTGCAATGGGTTGTTTTTGTTTTTTGATTTTTGGTTGTGTGTTGGTTGGTTGATTGATTAAGTGATTGATCAATATTTTTTTCTCAATGCCATGTTCTTGAATCTGTATTTTACTAGGGCATCTAGGGCTGAGGCTTGAGTGCATGATTTAACAACACTGTGATGTAGCTTAAGAGAGAACTCCCTTTAACAATTCAAAGAGGGTTGTGTTCATGAACACATGTTAATAAGTTTTGGCTTAGATATCATGTTCATGAAAATTCAAAGAGGGTTGTGTTCATGAACAGAGTCGTGAAGATAGAATGTACTATGAGGTAGTGCCAACGGCACGGGTATTACCCTAGCTTCAACAATTTTTTATGATTACCAGTGTAAATTAAACATCGACCTCCTGGGAATTTTGACTAACTTCAACAATTTTTTTTTCCTTTTTATGATTACCAGTGTAAATTAAAATAAATAAATAAATATTTACTAATAGCATGTTTGTTAAAGCAATAATTCTACTTTGACATTTAAAACAAGATTTATTGAAGGCTATAGAATTGAAGTGAAAGGTAATATGGAATTTTGTAGTGAAATGGAAGTTTGGATATAGTGGAAAATTGATAGTTGGATTCAGTATAAAAAGAAAGAAGAATAACTTTTTGAAGGGTTTTATGATAGTAGTGATGGATGTCAAAAATGGATAAAGAAGATTTTATGAGAGTTGCAATTTGTCTTTGGAGTAAGTTAATTTGCATGTTGGGGTAAATTTAGAATAAAATGAAGAAATAGAGAATGTAGCAGGTTACCAGCCTCTCTATCAATCCTGGTAGCCAATTTTCGAGCAAATGGGTCTTTGATTGTCTCAACTTGTTTGGGAAGAAAGGAAGGAAACTGAAGCTCGACATCAGCATCTACCTCCGAAGACACCTTGATCAAACACCTCTCCTTACTCTTCCTCAAACTACTCGTACGCCTCCTGCGTCACAATAACAAACCGCCATTGCCAATGGTGTTATGGCCTAGTGGTTAGGGCGGTGTGGGTTTGTCCCCCATGTCCTAGCTTCGAATCCCACCTGCGGCATGGTTACTTTCTAATGGGTGTTGATCTATAGGTCGCCCAGTTGATAGGTTATGGGATCCTTAAAAACCCAGCTCGTCTTCCAAAAAAAAAAAAAAACAAACCGCCATCATTGCTGCTGCTGATTTACGAGCAGAGAGGAGGGGGAATATAGAGAAGAGGGCACACTCCCACTCCCACTGCCAGGGGCGGACCTCAACTTTCAAAATATTTTTAGGATATTCTTAATTTAATACAATATATTAATTATTTATTCAACTATTTTTACATGTCTCTATTGGTGTACTGGTTAGAAGTTTGAGTTCAATACTTTTCAAGCAAAGAATAGTTACTCCCCTATTTTTTTGTATTTTTGATGCAATTTTATGATTATTCACAATTACTATTTCTGTCATTGTGAAATGCCCCTTCTTTTTTGTTTTCAACGCAATTTTATGTAATTGCAAACATTAAAAAAATGAATTTTTTTGCTCATTAGTGGTATAAAACCCTCAACAAAAAAATATTTGAAATTAATATTTAAAATAATAACTATAGAAATCAATGAAAATATGTCATTAACCAACTTGTACAAAATTTGAGCCTCATATAAACCATTTTTCTATGAAATGTTATTAGAATCATATTATGTTTGAAAATTTCAAATTTTTTTAGCTTCAACTAGATACGTATCCTAATTATTTTATGATTTTAATCATTACGCTCGTTTTCCCTTGCTAAGGTTATCATTATTGTGACTTTATTTTGGCTTACACTGGATTCAATTTGATATATGCAATGTATTTTTTATAGTTGTATTTTTTTATTAGTTACAACTGGACACAAATCAAAACAGACTCCCCAAGTCACATCTTCTTAGAAAATGAATGTTGAGTCATTGTTTTCTCCCCCAACATTTTCCTTCTTTGGCAAACCATGCCTCGTGCACATTGCTAACACTCCATTTGTGATGTCGGAGTAGAATACTAGCTGCCACTCTAGATACAGATGGTAAAGTAGAAATTTGTGAAATATCGTCTTCTTGGTGCTGTCTAATAATATCGGCCTCAGTTAAGACTGTACGATTATGTTCATGCTTTGGTACGAGCTCTTCATAATCATCCATGGACCCATCACCAGCATCAAGGGGCTCATCATTGTCACTCAAGTTACAGTCCCCATCATCATCATATCCAAACTTGTAATCACAATCATCATCATATATCATGTCATCCTTTTAATCAGATGCATTTCTATATAAAAGTTTTAGGAAAGAGATTCTATTTCTGTCCAAAATTTATTAAGCAAGAAAAATCAAGAGAGGACTCAAAATTAAGGGTTATACTTGCTGAGAAAAACTTGTTTTTGTGCTTTCTTTCAAAAAAAAAAAAAAACATTGTATCCCGGACACTGCATATTAATTGCTTCTTTGCAAAAAAAAGCATTGTATCTCTCCACTTACCCAATTGAGCAATTGACTAAACTCAAGCACTTACCAAACTTCCGCCTCCATTCATATCAGTTTCCAACATCTAATACTTTGGGTTTTTTTTTTTTTTTTTTTTTTTTAAAATCAAGTGTATATTTTTAAAAACTGTAGCTGAATTGTTATTGTGAAACTTTTCAGCTCTCATAATTTAAAAAAAAAATTTGAAATCCCTATTTGATACCCATTTTGTGTCCTGTCTGTTGGGTCATGTTGTTAACCCACCAAAACTATCCATATTTAAAAATAAAAATAAAAAATTGCCAAAATTCTCATTAGTCATTAACCTATGCATAATCATAGGTTAATTAACCTATTGTATCATTGGAGAATGGAGTGGATGCCCTTATAATAGTAAGTTTAGTGAGTCCCACCCCATTCAAGTGTGTGTACCACTTATGGGACTGTACCACTTATGGGACAAAGATAGGCCAACAAGTCGAAGTGCAATAACCCAATGATTCAAGCCCGGCCTACACATAACATATTCATAGATACCCACACCATCATGGAATCAGATATCAACCCCCCTCCCCTTGCACTTTATTTGATATCAAATTCCAGCTCTCTCAATCTCTCTTTCAAACCATGCAACAAAGGATGCCCATATCTCATGATTCCAAATTCCACAATGGCACTCTTTTGGTCTCTCTTCTAGCTTTCTTAGGGTCCCTCTTTTTATGGTCCTATTGAAAGGCCATCTCCATCCACCTCAGCAATTCTCTGGGAAACAAAGCAATTTTTTCGACAAATTTAGTATGTCAGAGCAAAATTTCTTGTGTTTTGTGCATGGTGCATTACAACTATCTATTCATAAAAAATAAAATAAAAAAAGATAAAATGAATTTTCATTTGATAGATGGATGTTGAAATTTATTTATGTCACATTTTCTTTTCATATCATCCCCATATTCCAAATATGGATACATCAAGTAACTAAGCTACTTTGCGGAAGAGTACTTTGGCAATGTGCAGACGGATAGTCGATGGATTACAATAAGCAGCATAGAACGAGCTCTTTGCAATAGTCAGGAATGCGTGCTTGATCTCACGATCGAGTCCATCTGTGCTGCAAAGAACATACTGCAATAGTTCTTTCATTTGAGATTCGACGTTCAAGGTTATGGTGCAATTTGATTTTCCATTGCACCAACCCTTTTCGCAGTCCTGTTCGGAAAAGAAAAAGTTAATTAATTGAGTTATGAAATTATGAAGTCGAGATAGTCATGAGCAAACTAATCTAATGAGAATAACGACCAATTTTTATACTCTATGACTTTCTGGTTTGGTTGGTAATAGGCAACATAGTGACCAAACCGATTTGGCTTGGTCACTCGCAAGCTTTCCAACCCACTCAACTTGCACCTCTAAGCACTAAATCATATGTTGATCCAAGAAGAAGTAGCGAACAACAAAATTCTAAATTGAAATCATCAACACCGTGGATTCCCTCTTCACAATGAATTTATTTCATGTTGAACTAACTATGTACTTCCGCATAGTGTTAATTCATAGTAACCCAACAACCAAGGGATGGCAATGGAGCATAAATGGGTTGAATAAATCGGCTATGATAAAAAAATAAAAATATAACCAAACTCGACCAATTACTAATATGTCGTCCCTAAGTCCTTAATGATTGCACATGGACCAAACTTATCCTGCTAAGATTGACACAATATAATCTAGACTATCTCGTCAAGTGTTTTTATTTTACCATGGAAGTAAATAGTCAAGAATGGCAAGTAGTCATATATTTCACCTTGTTGTTTCTAATACGTCCAAGTTGTTGGTATATTCTATTAGTGAGCGTGGCGAGACGGTCGAAGTCACGATGAGACAATTCACCTTCCAAAACAGAACAATTGTTGTTGCTGCTTCTGAACATCGCTATCGTGCGCACTATTAGCTCAGCTCCTCCTCCGTTGGCCACTTCGTTGTCTTCTTCATTCATCTGTATCATCATCCATGTCTCCCACTGCCAGGCAACAATACGTGAGACAAAAATCCTTATATATGGTTTTCCAAAATTTCCCAGTATACTTGTTTTTTTATGTGCAAGTCTACTCACCGATTTGTTCAAGCAAGTGCAGATGTCTTTACCGTGCACCACCTTCGCGTCCAATGAGAGATGGTTGAGTGTGGTTACTAGTGCGTCCATGAGTTTTTGTTGGTGTGCTTCTTCAGTTGGACTTTTGTTGGACAAACTTTGATCAAAAGTGACATAAAACAATTTTTTTTTAGTTTTTTTTCATTTTGAGAGAGACCAACATTATTGATGCATTAAGAAATATTGTATGATTGTGGAAGAGAGTTCTTTTAGAGAAGGTGCATGCCTGATGTTTTCTTATTACTAGGTGGGGTGGTACAAACACCTCATAGCCTTAAATGTGTGGTAAGACCGTAAGACTACTCATCAATGATCATTGTCTATTTCCAAAAAGGTAAGACAACAACTGAAGCATTGCCATGCCACATGCAGAATCATGATGAATGCTGACAAACCCTAAAATACCACATAAGAGATAGACAAGTTGTTGAAGTGAGGATATATATGTCTACAAATTCAATTAATTGCACTTACGTTTACAAATAATATCAACTTAATTATATATGTTCAGTGGATGTCTAACTCAATATGTATATATACATATGACGATCATAATATATGCAAATACATGATATATATGTCTAGAAATTCAATTAATTGCACTTATGTTCACAAATAATATCAACTTATATACGTTCAGTGGATGTCTAACTCAATATGTATATATACATATAGATGATCATACATGTTACAACTCTAGGAAGTAATTCTGGATCATATCTACCACTTTGTTGTATTTTGTTATGCGATTATAGTAAATGACATAATCAAGTGAATGGAAACTTTGTTTACAATATAAAAGAGTATTTATTGCCCTACAACTATACATAACTTGTGATGAAATAACTTTAAAATACTTATATAATATTATTATATATCTCTGTGTACGAAGAGTTACGTCATCTCATCACACGTATAAACAGGTTAATTGTCTGGAAAGTTTGAAGAAACAGGGAAAAACTCCACAAACATACCTAGACACTTCCATCATGTTTTATATTTTTTTTGCAAGAAAATGTACTTACATGGGAATTGTTAATTATAAGAACCCAAAATTATTAATTTTACGCACCATTTAGCTCTTTATTAGTCTCTAGTTGTGTTTAAAATTAATTAAATGTCTCTATTTGTCTCAAATTTGATTATTTTCATTATTTTTTTTAGGAAATTGCGAAATTCGAGACAATTCTATCATAAATTTGCATGACAATGAGCGATTGAGAAATTACGAAATCAATGAAAAGAACGAAATTCGAGGCATTCAGGCATGGTCATCGCGAATGTGGATCAATAATTTCACCATATATGGAATTCAAGATTTGATTCCAATTAGTGGTGATTTATGATGGAGACATGTAGCAAGTTTCCAAATAAGAACTTCAAGTGTGGAGCATGCAATCATCAAGACAAATAAACCATCAAACTCAAAACATATTTCAAGAATCAAATCAAAGAATATTCCATTGCTTTGAGCTTTGTCTCATAATGGAGACATGAGCAAATGTATCTACCTCCAATTTGGACTCTCTTGATGTATTTATCCCTAATTATGACTATAATATGATTTGAAGTATAGTCAAGGGATTTGCAGGATTTTTTTTCATATTTCTATCCATGGAGGAGAAGACTCTCAAACTCTTAGAGAATTAATGATATACATCTCTTATCTCTAGCATAACTTAGATTAGTTTTTGTCTTTCATTGAAACTTTTGTTCAAGTCAAGTTTATTACATGCAATTTTTTAATTTTAAATTAAAAACGTTAGTATTTTCCTAATGCATTAATTTATTTAGTATTTTCTTTATGCATTAGTTTATTTTTCAATTTAATTAGTTTACTTCCTCCCCTCTCTTACTAGTTTATACTCTTAGATTAATTCGTCATAATGATAGGCTAAACCTCCCCTCTCAAGGAGAAGAGATGAAACCTACTTGAGTGATGTAGAGATTTTTTAACACAAAAAATTAATAAAACTTTTATAATTTCTATTATTCCTATATTCAACCAATGAATTAAAGTTATCAAATCGAAATATGAACAACGAATGATTATGTGAAATGAAGATAAGGATATGAAAACAACAATTGTATTCTTTTTCATAGTTCTTTAGTTCTTCGTAAATTATAATCACTCGTTGAAGGGTCGCCATCAAAATAGGGATGGGTTAATGATGATCAAGGAGTTTCTTTTATCACCGAAAAAGGTAAGCGAAACTCTATCATAGATTTTTTTTTTTTTTGAGCATTGGTCTTGAATTAAAAACTAAAGGAATTTATGCAAGTGTTCAAAAAAATATTAAAACGTACTAATTAATCTCTACAAGGCTAAGAGGTGGATTCTCCAATCCTTGAAACCTTCATTTTATTTGGTTAAATTTGTATAGTAATTTTCATCCTCAAGATTTAATCAAATTTTGTTTTAGAAATTAAAAAATATCTCCCTTTCTCCAAATCTTAGTTTTGCAATTTCCATTCTTTCCACCATTCTTCATTTTATTTGATTTTCTAACTTGTTTTTGAGCTTGAATCCTTTTAGCTTGGTGAATAGGACAATAAGCCCTATGAACCACTTTACTTGTATTTTTCTTATAATTTGCAGGTAAATTGATAAGAAGAGAAAAAAAAATGTTGATTTGCTTGGAGTTCTAGGCGACTATAATTTCGAGTTAAATCATTAGCACAATTAATCATTGTATGTCCATTCCCTATATTTCTAGTTCATGTAGAAAATGAGTAACACATAGCAGTAAGTTGGATCAGTTTGTCAATTGGATTCTAGTTTCCTGCCTAAACAGACATACCTTTTTTCTTACTGTCTGTATGAGACAAACAAATGAATAACGACATGCAACAAACACCAAAGCCAAAAAAAGAACATTGGACATTTGGGTTTGGATGTTTGTTTTCTTTAACAATGATAGTAACCCCTAATCGCATCATAATGGTTAGCATAAGTTAATATAGTAACCCCTAATCCCATCATAATGGTTAGCATATGTTAATATAATACTTGTATCCTAATGTGTCATTATCTATTATCTTATCACTACACAATGTAATCATTCCTCCAACTAACGTACAAACAAATTGTCATTTTCGTATAACCCACATAATCTTCTTCACATGCTGTCCGAACTAAAATGATTTCATAAAGTTATGGTTTATAATATACTAGTGCTTGTGTGCGTACATCATCAAAACTTCTATACGGGTCAATACTTGTAGGTTCATAGTTGATTGCCTCCTAGCAACGTACAAAAAAAATTTCACTTTCATATAACCTACAGAATTCACTTCAAAGTCACACTTTCCGAACAAAAAGGATACCATAAAATTATGGTTTATAATATACTAGTGCTCGTGTGCGTAGATTATCAAAATTTCTAAATGAGCCAAAAGACTAATAATAATAGTAAAATTGGTAAAAGACCGATAATACTAAAACTTGTAGGTAAGAGAAAGTCAGTTTTTCAAAAAAAAAATTAGATAATTAGGTTTAGACTTTACCTTTTATCATCATAATATGCAATATTGGTACCACTATTGAAAGCATGGATAAAGGCTCTCCTTTTTTCAATGGAACTTTTCCTCATATAAGTTGAAACCACCTCCATGAGAATGGTTGTCTTGGCCCATGCAAGTCGTTCTATCGCCCTTTTTGGCTCATATATGTTTGACATTGCAAGAAAATATGACTCTAAAAGCTTTCTCATTTTCACACCTAAATCTTTGAGATTATTTTCAGCGTACCACCTACACAAAACACTCGAAATCAATATTTAATGGTAATCTAGTTAATGATATTCATAAAAGAATAGTTTAGTTCACTTACTTGAGGATACCAATCCATTCTGACTGGTGCAATGCTTGACAATTATTATAATCTAATTTAGCAAGCTCAAGATAAGTGTTATTGTTTACATAAGGCATCCTAAATAACAAAAAAAATCGTTAAATATATGCAAGTTAATATAGATTTGCAAGTAGCTCTATCGACAAATAATACTATTAGAAAGCATGTCTTAACCTGTAAAGTGTTTTACCAATCCAAACATCATCTTCTCCACCATACTGCTCAATATATAATCGTGTCTCTATACGAGGCAAACTGGCATACCATGGAACATCAAGAGCATATCCTACCTGATAATTAAGATAACTTTATGATTATGTGTTTGTTTTAAAAAAGGTTACTTGTGTAGAAGTAAAGGTGTTCAATGTGATGAATCAATGACTATATACCTCACCAGGCAAGTCCTTGATAATTATCCACTTATCAAGAAGAAGTTGGTTTGAAGCTTGTTTTTCTCTAAGAAACTTGTATGCGAATGTCTTAGCTTCATCTAGTATCCTCTCATCTGGGAACGATAATTGAGAAGCCCTATAGAGGTTGTATATTCCGGTAAGAGCCTGATTGGATTGTCCCGCAAAACAGAAAAACTCACCGCCTTTTTCAAAATGGTGAAAAACATCTGAAAAAACATTGTACATAAAAAATACAAAATATTTAACATGGGATAAAAATAATTCCGAGTAATTGGTAAATGTATTTGTATAAACATGTTAGTCAATTAACTTACTATGAGAAATATCATAACCATGCAATCTTAGAAGCCTAAACGCCATGGCAGTGTCATCAATGTCATGTACTTTGGAATTTCTAGCCCAACAAATTCCATCTTCAGAATAATACCTGACGTTGTAACGTTAGTACATAAAGCGAATAGTAGACAGATAGTGTGATGTATAGGAAATATTCGCAATACCTAGACAAATAGTGTGACGTATAGGAAGTATTGGCAATACCTGTAGACATAATCAAGACACTGATTGATCTCTGATTGGAAGTATCTAGAAATCCCAAGTCGATCCAAGCGATCAACTACCCAAATATGCTCGAACAGGTCCACCGGGTAAACATTTGGAACTATTTATGAGAATATGGACATGATAAATTAAAACCAACATTAGCAAAAATAACACATTTTCGGTAATGATACTTTTAGTTACCTCCCCCATTAAATCGTTTGACAACCTTGTTGAGATATTTTAGGCAATTCTCATCTTTTGTCTGCATAAGTGCAAATGCTGTCGATGATGGCGAAAACAAGAATGACCCATCCAAGCATTGTAACTTTAGAAGTTTTTCCCAATCCAGACCAAGCATCCCTTCCAAGCTATGGAGTAGAGTTGTGGGCACACTATGCATCATATCCTTTGGTATCCTACCTCACATGCATAATCATCATATCAGTGTAGATAACAAAGATATCAAAAGCTATAAAATTGAAAATGTGACAATATTCTAGTGCATTTTCCATAAAGTAAGATACAATGAAATTAATAAGTCATTTAAGGAAAAAATTTCATATCATCACAAACTTTACCAACTAAGCTAACTGACATGTCATTTTAAAGTCAACCAAATAAAGTAATCTACAAAATCAAACTAATAATTACGGTTTCACAAGCCAATACCTTTTGAGCTTCAAATTTCTCTTGGCATATATGTCTTGTAGAAACGAAGAATCGTCAAGAATTTCCAAGTTTATATTCCGAGCAAGTTCAATGAGAGAAGGGAATGCAACTTCGAAGCCTATAAGCATGTGTTCAGCCCTGTCATGTTCTAGCTTGCACATGTTTTCCCGAATAAACTTCATTCCTATTATGTTAAAATCAAACTTTCTATTAGCAGGAGGAACATATAATATACAAACTAGCTATTTGTACAAAGATTGTCAATTTTATACCTTTTTCACATCTTTCTGGGGAGAGATTCCATGATTTTAAAGCAATTACACAAGCTAATGTGTTTATTAACCGATCATGAGCCAAAAACAATTCACTAAATCCCCATGAACCGTCTTCAAGCTGATTTTTGACAATCCATTCAAGACTAGAAGGAAATTGAGGAGAACCAGTTCCATGAATATTTTTAACAAGAGCAACCCATGCTGTATCATAGGCTGAAACTGTTATTTCTCCATCACCCATAGAATTTAGCATTGATTTAATCATGTTAACGAGCTTCATTATCGCATTCGACCTTGTGATCTACAACAAACACATCACATTAGAACTCCACAAAGATGTCATTACATACACAATACAAATCTCTATATATATATGTAAATAACCTTGTGGGATTGTTGTTGCATGTGATCTATATTCATGGTTTCATGCCACTTGATTTGTTGTGGGTCACTGGTTAATGTCTCCGTGTACACTAGTCAAATCATCGAACATATTCAACATCACATATCGAAAAATATAAAAATAATCTATATCATATTCATTGTCGTATTATTATTTATTTATTAATTTTTTTTTTACCTTGAGCATAAGGTTTAATTATTGCATTGTCGCTCGAGCAACGAAGACCATTATTAACCCATTTCTCTCTGCTTTCAATCCTCCAAACACCTATAAACCAAAAACATCAAAACCCACATATATAGATAAAAACCCAATTAACTTTGCTAATCGGCTAAAAAATCCCAATTAACTATACTAGTTACTTATTAACCAAAAAATATCTAAAAAGAAAATAAATTTATAGGTAAAAAAAATATTTTCATAATATTTATTATCCAATTCATTATTTTTCATAAATAAATATTCCAAAAAATAAAAAATAAAATTATTCAAAATCACAATTTATTGCCTTAATCATCAACTACTTCGAGTTGCAATATAATTGGTGTTGGGTAAGTTACTTGACACTGAGTGTCATGACTTTTCATGTGCCCACTCAAAAGTGCCATTGGCCTCTACGGGGCGAAACTATGTGAACCTGTAGCCTACTCGAGATCCCAAGTATTGGATTCCGACCACCGCAACACAAACTTTTTCACTTTCCCAACACCAGAGTTAAAAAGGGAAACAAAAAATGCAAACAAAAAAAAATAAACATACACAAAAAATCATGAGAAAAAGACAAGACAATTGGTGGTAACTATTGAATAATTAGATGTATTAGTTTTTGGGCTGCGATCGCAAACCAATACAGACATCATCTTCTTCGAAGAAAAGTGATGATGATCTTTACTTACCATGGAGAAATGTTGGTGGTGATGATGATGTAGAAAATGAGCGAAAATGAGATTGATGTTGATGGAGGTGCTGGTGGTGGTGGAGATTGAAAGAAATCATTTTTGGTGTGTTGTTGGGGATGATGAGGCTTCTATCTCTTTATATAGTGTGTCCCAGTTTGGGCCAAGTTATTTCTACACGTGTCTAGCACGTTTATGTGAAACTTGTCACTTGTAGAGATTATATATGTTGTTTATCAAACCAAAATAATCATAAAAGGATCAACATTGGATGTAAATCACCGAGATCGTAACAATGTATCTCAAGTGGATCACAATATGAGGATGTTATTTATTTCATTTTTAAGTATTTTTTTTTCAAAAGTTAAAGAATCTTACATATAAATAAAAGAGTTTTATTATCTAATTAAATGATTTTTATCATTTGATTGATTATTTTCTAAATTGTTATTTCTAATACGGGTATCTAATTTATGTATCCAAAATAAAAGAAGCATTTATTTGATGCCTATCCATCCACAATGCCAATGAGTAACAAAGAATAACTATAGATAGTTGGTAGGAAATTTTGATGAGATTTGATGGGTTAGTGAAACTGCATTTTGATTATCTTCTAAATTTGTTGTTTCTAATATGGGTATCTAATATATGTGTATCCAAAATAAAAGGAGCATTTATTTGATGCCTATCCATCAAAATGCGAAATGGGTAACAAAGGATAACTATACATAATTGCCATGAAATTTTGATGAGATTTGATGTGTTTAGTGAAACTGCGTTTTGATTATTAACTTATTTTAAATAAAAAAACATGGCCATGTATGATCAAGAGTTGTTGTGACTCGAAGACGATGGAAATGAGCACCGAACACCTGACATTAGATGAGACTCACTTCCTAATTTTTTTAATATTCAACCCAAATTTTTATAGCAACAATGATTGTGACGTACTCATTTTCTTCAAATTTGTTGGGAAAGATATAATGAACCTCATTCTGAATGTTCCAAATATTTTTTTTTTAAAATTTGTTTCAACAAAAAATTTGTTTAAGAATAAATTTATATATTTATCCTTTCCTAAGGGAATGAAGAGAAAAACACATTCGTGTAATCCTCATTAAATTGTTTGCCACAAAAACCTTTTCTTCAATAGCCTAAATTCGTGAGGTTTGAGGATAATATACCTTGACCACAACTGCAATAATTACATTGCTACATAGGGGCACCATGCATACAAGGCACTTAACATACCAAAATTTCATTTATCTAGAATCTTCTCTGGGTCTAGTTGTATTATATATCTTTAAATGAAAAAAAAAAAAAATTCAAACTGAGAAATTGTCACTAAAACTAAAATGTGCAACAATGGGCATATGAACGTGAAAAGAGGAAACATTTATAATTTAAAAGTTGGAACATGTATCATTCTTGCTCACTCTTGAAATCTTCAAAATACGATGTCCTTTCCAATCAAAGAAAAAATAGTAATTCATCAATAAATTTCTAATATGTATAACCATAATTACATCAAAACTAGCTTTGGAGTCTAAGCTCAATAGGGGAACTCCTTTTATTTTATTTTATAAAACTTAGCCTATTTATTTTTGAGATATGCAATTACTGTATTATGAATGTAATTATTACTTGAGTTCAAGGATATTATTTTTTTTTTTTTATAATAAAATTGAGAATTTCTAAAAACTGCGTAGTGAGATTTACTGAGATTTTGTATGAGTGTTATCAAATAAATTGAATGTAGTTTTTATCACTGGCATTTTATTAATTTTTACATCATTTTATTTGCAAGCATATGTTTTTTAATCTCAAAATCACATCTCCTACCTTTTTCCCTATTTCACCTCTATACAAAATTAATAATTTTTTATTTTATTTTATTAGAGGTTGAGGAGTTTCATCCAAGTCCATACGATAATTTTTTTTTCCAGCCAAGGGCTTATAAAAGGAAGAATTTATTTGATATCAAGGAAAAATATTTCTTACCTCAAAATCACTAACATCCCTTCCCCTTCCCCTCTTCCACCCCAATACAAATTCGTTAATTTTTCATTTATTTTATAGGAGGTTGAGGAGTTTCATCCAAGTCTAAATTATTTACAATTTTTTTTCCTCAGACAAGTTTTTTTTTTTTTTTTTAGCACTTCCTTGTTTGACTAAGAAAATTCATAGATTATTACCCATTTATATTGTTCACCATAATATCACCTGAATTTATTTTTTGAGATATAGTAATTTGTAATTATGCACATTTGTAATGGTTATCACATTCTAAAATGGAAGAAGCATATAGTTGGGTTTTTTTTTTTTTTTAAATAAAATAACTTTTATTGACTACAGCGGGCTAGGTGTTGGTTGAATTCTATGTCTTTTTCAGTTGATTGTACTTTATATATATATATATATTTTGAAAATGACCTTGAAGGCAGGCGTACTTTTCCACAAACTAGACTACTCAGTCTCAGGTACCACAGTTAAATCTATTTACTAATTTGTACCTACGTATATCACTGTTTGTACCAGCATATTAAAGAGCTAAACTAAAATTTCGAAGTTTATCATGAAAAACAAACCCAAGTTTGAGTAAAATTGAAACTGATCAAACTGTGTCACTGAGAAGACAAAGCAAGCAAAGCAATTGAACGAAGAAGAAGAAGGAAGTAAGACATACTCGGCGAGGTCGTCCAAGTGGAGCGAGAGACCAAGGAGAAGGAGCCCCGCCATGGGGATGCCTTGGGGATGATCATCTCTATCGGCAGCTCTGTAGAGCTCCGGATGGGCCAAGCTGAACTCATTTCTTATCAGGTACCTCGTCAAGGGCATTTCTTCTTTTTCTGCTTCTTCTCTCAATCTCAAAACCCCTAATTTCTTCCTTCCTTCCTTTGCTCTTCTTCTTCTTCTTGTGTTATTTTTCAGGTGGGTTTTTGTTCTCCCCCACCAACACTAAAGCTCTCTCTCTATCTCTCTCTGTAATTAAACAATCTCTACTTTACTTTACTTTACAGATACAGAGAGAGAGAGAGAGAGAGTGTGTGTGTGTGTGTGTGGGAGTGAGTGAGAATTTATCTAGGAGTTCTCTTTTGATGACTGTGAACCAACAAATATGAATATGCGGTGGCAACAGCAACGAGGGTCCCAAAAAAACATACATATTGCACATGTCGAGAGAGAGCATCCAAGCTTTAGGAATTGGGCCACATGTGAACGAAACAAAAGGAAGATATTATGTTTTAGAAGGTCGGTTAATCTTGTTGGCCTAAGTTGAATCCATTATACCATCCACTACTATCCTACGCTTATCGATTACTATTTGTTTGTTGATAATTTGAAAGCTTTTTATTTAGTAAAACTTAACAGTTAGAATGCTGTTTAATTGACTGTAAATCAACTTTTCGTTGTTTTAAGTTTCAACACATGCTAGGCTAACTCAAGCTTACCTACACTACTATAAAGCAGCTGACTTTTTAAATTTTAAATTTTCAATGTTGTTCTAATATACTTGGAATCATATAAAGTTTTCCAGCATATCAAATCTTACTGTTGCATGTATATACATGAGAATTATTTGTTTCTTTCTTAAATGAAACAAGTTTACGCCTATATATAGGTAAAAGGAATTAGCTAAAGTGTGACACCTAGCATTCTCATAAGGTAAGCTCATGAACCCTATGCCACCTCAACATAAGGTGGACATCCACACTGTTCCAAAACAAATGTCATGCATCTTGATCATATGATGCCAAATGTTTGAAATGTCAAGGTTATATTATATCATTTCACTCTTCTCACACCCTAAATGGAATGATTCGATGGTTGCATTCCAAAACAACCCCTTTCTTATTCTATCACAATCTTTCAAAGCTTCAAACTTATTAGCTATGGCTTTCCGTCTCTTTGCTTCTTCTTATTCTATTATCTCACTAAGTATCCGATATAAAGTAAGTTGTGACATTAGTAAGTTGTGACATTAGGGTCAAATTCAATCAAAATTTTAATAGATAGAAAATTACACATTTCAAACAATGGGAGTAGATTCTCCCTAAATTCTCATTTTCCTAAAATATAGAGTTCAGGAACTTTGCTTGAATGTGCCTTATGACATGAAATACATTAGATTTTTTTTTTGTTGAAATTTTCATATTTTAAAAATTTGAGTGTTTCCACATAATTCAAAAAAAAAAATTATCTTGCCCATCAAGTTACAATTTATTTAGAAACATGTCACTGTGAGAATGAATCTCCACAATCAACACATTCCCTAACTTTTTAATCCTAGCCCTCTTATATCCCAAATTCGTATGAATAGTAAAACCCCAAGCTACTTTATTAGATAGATAATTGATGTAGTCGATTTCTGCTCTCATTCATCGCCTTGACCTACATCTGCACAAGTAGCACACGTGAGCCAAAGACCACTGTGTGGCGGCCGATGACACTCCGATGCTTAAGTTAGATAAGACTTAGGAGAGGCTTAAAGCTGTAAATTGGGGTTTTTGTAGCGTACCTTATTTCATCAACCTTATCTGCCTTTTATAGTGTGAGAGTCCTTGTCCGACTAGGCTTTTAGTAGCGTAGTTTAAGAAAATAGATCTTGCTGGAGATCCTTTCCCAGTAGGGAGTTGTCCATGTAGGGTAGTTTCCTTACATGACTTGTGCTCCTAGATCCGCGGGAGAGGTTTTCATTTTTGAGTGTTGTCCATACAAGGAAATTTATTTTTCCGACTTATACTCTAGTATTTGTTTCCTAGTCGGAACCGATGTATTGCTGGCATGCCTGTCTTTGGTCAATCCCCCATATACTTGCCTTATCAGGGCTTACTCTTGCCTTATCAAGGCTTACTCTTGCTTTATCAGGCCTTACGAGTATTGGGCTTGACCGTGTGATGCATGGGCTTATTAATGCATTGCAATTCAAGTCCAATGTTCTTGAATCTGCCAATAGTGGGCTCAGTGTTGTCTGGGTCTCGCTGGATTGAGCATGCAATCAGACCCACTTTGTTATGTTGACGAGATTATCACGACACGTGTACAGTGCTGATCGGAAGACGGTTTGATATAGGAACTCCTTTTTCTCATGAACAGAGAGGGCAATAAACCTTTTTATGTCATTTAGAAAACCTAATATTAAGCTGTTTATTATGTTTTGCAACGTTAGTTACAAGCATGTTATGGAGAACCTAATAAAAGATTTTGGACTTTTATAAAAGTGTGCTATTTTTTTTAACTATATATAACACTTTTAAGAAAATTGTAATAAACAGTTGTTACTATTCTAGTATAAAGTACTAATTTTTAAATTAAAAGTGTAATGAAATTTTTTTTAATGAAACAAAGTGTTAAAAACGAACAAAAAAATGCCAAAAGTGATTAAAAAGCAACTTTATCATTAAAAAGGCATGCTAAAAAGAGAAGCTTTATTGATGTGCTAAAAAGACAATTGTGCATAAATAGAGTGACATTAATTTCGACTAATTCTTCATCAAAAATAAAAATATTAATGTCCACTCATTTTGTTCTATCAATCTTTTTGTTTCATTCATGCAATATATTTCATGTCTCTCAATCTCTTTCTTTCATTCATGCAACAATGCTCACTCATTGTGTTCTCTCTTTTAGCCTTCTTAGACCCTTTTATGTCCTAATTGGAAGGCTTTCTCTTGCTATATCACGCAATCATCTGGAAAAAATGAATGTGCAAAGGTATTCCCTAGGTATCAAATGAAAGTGTCCTCAGATATGATGAGCAAGACTAGAAGGGGTGATAATATCTTTTGGAAAACCTTTTATCTTTGAATTTTTTTTGATGAAGAATGCAAAGATAAGGAGGCTATAGTGAAAAATTTATTTGTGAATTAGAGAAAAAACAATATTGGTTAAACTTTTAAAAACAATTAATGTTGAGTGGCTCGTTGTTGTAAAAATATATGACTGAAATATAAAGTCGTGCATAATGGGTTGTGAGTGATTAATGAAATTAGATCATTCAAATGAGATTGTGAAGGCTTAACCAAAGACGTCAATGAAAGAAGATGAAATCAAGTCAAAGTCAAAGTAAACTCAAGAGACTGAAGTCAAACATACAAAGACTGTTCAAGCAATGTCAAAGCTTCAAGAAAAAAAAGTTCAAGATGGTTGAAGTCAAAGAAGGCGAACAAAGCCAAGTGGCAAATGAAGACAAGTCAAAAATAGCTTATGGTCACTGGAAAAATATACATGACATAGGAAAAGTTCACAACAATTAATCATAGAGCCAAACCATAACGCGCTATCAGAAGATACATTATATATATACAAATTTGTTCCAATGAGAATATATAGCCCACATATGATATGTGTCTAGACAATGTTAACTGCACATATGCTCACAAATATATCAGCAAATATACGGTCTATTATTGTCTAACTCATATACAGATATATTACACACGTGTAGATGATCATATGTCACAGGCTATAATTCTAGAAAGTAAATATGGATCATATCGGCTGTAAAAATAACGATCGATCATAACCAATGTTTTTTTGTACTTTTCTATATATGTCATAAATATAGTAAATGATACAATCAAAAGATTGAAAATTTTGTCTACTATAAATGAATATGCCTTGTGCCCTGCAACTACACCTAATCATGTGGTGCACTAGTTTTAAAAATTCTTATATGATATTCATTAGTTTTTAAAATACTTATATAATATTCAACCGTGTAGTTAAAAAAAATAGTTTTTTTTCAAAAGAAAATGCATTTTGTACAAAAATTAGATAATTAGGTTCAAGTTTTACTTTTTATTGCCATAATATGCAATATTAATACTGTTGTTGGAATCATAGTAAAGGCTTTCCTTTTTTTTCAATGGAATTTTTCTTCATAAACGTTGAAATTGCCTTCACGAATATGGTTGTCTTGGCCCATGCAAGTCGTTTTGTCGCTCTTTCGGTTCATATATGCTTGACATTACAAGAAAATAAGACTCTAAAAGCTTCCTCATTTTCACACCTAAATCTTGGAGATTATTCTCAGCATACCACCTACACAAGACAATTGAAATCTATATGCAACACTAATCGTATTAATGAGAAAAGATTAGTTTAATTCACTTACAGGATGCCAATCCATTGGTAACTGGTGCAGTGACATGCATATAATTTAGCAAGCTCGAGATAAGCATTGTTATTTTTATATAAGACATTCTAAATAACAAAATAGTTCATAATATTTACGAGTTATTATATATCTAGAAGTAGTTCTATCAGACATATAATACTATCAAAAAACATGTTAAGTGTTATGTAAAATGTTTTCCCAATCCAAACATCGTCTTCTTCACCATATTTCTCAATATACATCCATGTCTCTATACAGGTAAACTGGCGTAACATGGAACTCAAGAGCATATCCTACATGATAATTTAAGATAGTTTTATTATTATTATTTGTATGTTGAAATAAAATGACTTGCATAAAAATTAATGGTGTTTAATGTAGCAAACCATGGATTATATATATCTTTCTAGGCAATCCATGAGAATTATCCATTTATCAAGAAAAAGTTGGTTTGAAGCTTGTTTTTCTCTAAGAAACTTGTAGATAAATGTATTGGTTTCATCTAGTATATTCTCACTAGGGAATGATATTTGAGAAGTTCTGTATAGGTTGCATATTCCGGTAACGGTCTGATTGGATTGTCTTGCAAAACAAAATCCCATTACATTTTTAAAATGGTGAAAATCGTCTCGAAAAACAATGTACATAAAAAAACATAACTATTTAACGTGGGATAGAAATAGTTACGAGTAATTGATAATAATATTTGTTCAAGTAGGTGCACATATCTTTACCGTGCACCACCTTCACGTTCAATGAAAGATGGTTGAGTGTGTTTACTAGTCTTTGTTGTTGTGCTTCTTCAATTGGACTTTTGTTGGACACATTTTGATCAAAAGTGACAAAAATAATGTTTTTTAGTTTTTTAAGGTTATTTGTTTCCTGATTTCGAGAGAAACCAACATTGTTGATGCATTAAGAAATATTGTACATTTGTGGAAGACAATTTTTCTAGACAAAGTGATTGCCTGATGTTTTTCTTATTAATAGGTGGGGCGAATTTCTAGCTTGGGGTGGTATAGGCACATCACGACCTTAAATGTGCTAAGACAGTAAGATAACTCATCAATGATCATTGCATATTTTCAAAAATGTAAGATAACAGGTGAAGCATTGCCTTGCCTCATGCACATCATGATAAATGCTGACAAATCTTAAAATACCACACAAGAGATACACCCTACCAACTAAGTTGGTAGAGGTGTGGCAGATGGAATCACACATCACAGGTTTGAACCTGGCCGATGGCATGGGGTGGGGAGGGTTAAGGGTAAAAAAAAAAAGATACACCCTATATATATATACTACAGTTGTTGCAATGAGGATGTATATGCACGCATGTGCACTTATGTTTACAGATAATATCAACTTATATATGTTCAGGTGATGTCTTACTCAATATGTATATATATGATTAGACTATCATACATGTTACAACTCTAGGAAGTAATATTGGATCATATGCACCGCCTTGCTGTGTTTTGTTATGCGATTATATTAATGGATATAATCAAGTGAATGAAAACTTTGTTTATAATATAAAAGAATATTTGTTGTCATGCAACAATACCTAATCTTGCGATGAAATAACTTTAAAATACTTATATAATATTCTTATATATCTATGTGTACGGAGAGTTACGTTTGTCATCACACGTATAAAAAGGTTAATTGTTTGGAAAGTTCAAAGAAACCTGGCAAAACTCCACAAGAATACACACACTTCCATCATATTTTATATTTTGTTTGCAGAAAAATGTACTTACATGGAAACTGTTAGCGACAAAACAATGAATGAGAGGAACCTAATATTAATAATTGTATTTCCAGTTTCGATATTTCAGGTTCATGAATTAATGGCCAGCAGAAAGCTGGATTAGTTTGTCAATTGGGTTCTAGCTTCTTGCTTAAATAGACCTACATTCTTTATCACTTTCTCACACAAAAAGTTGAATAAAGATATGCAACAAAATACTATAGCCAGAAAAGAAGAAACATCGGAAATTTGGGTTTCGATTTTTGCTTCTGTCGCTAATGATAGGAACACTTAATCTCATCATAATGCTTAACATAAGTTAACAAAGTATTTGCTATATCCTAATATGTTATTATTCATTATCCTATAGCTAAGCAATGACATTATTCCTCCTACTAACGTACAAATTGATTGTCATTTTCATATAACCTACATAATTCAATTCGCGATGACGATTTCCAACCTAAAAGGATTACATAAAGTTTTGGTTTATAATATACTAGTGCTCGTGTGCGTACATTATCAGAACCTCTAAATGGGCCAATACTTGTAGGCTCGTAGTTGATTATCATAGTTATAATTTACAAAGACTAATAATAATACTTAAAACTGGTAGAAGACCGATAATACTAAAATTTGTTGGTAAAAGAAAGTCATTTTTTTTTAAAGAACAACTATCTAATTAAGTTCAGATTTTACCTTTTATGATCATAATATGCAATGTTGACACCGTTGTTAAAAGCATGAAAAAGACTATCCTTTTCTTATGTAACTTTTTCTCATATATGTTGAAACCGTCTCAATGAGGATGATTGCCTTGGTCCATCAGTCCAGGTAAGTAGTTCTATCGCCCCTTTTCATATAAGCTTGACATTGCAAGTGGTTCATATAGGCCATGTAAGTGGTTCATATAGGCATTACATTGCAAGAAAATAAAACTCTAAAAGCTTCATCCTTTTCATACCCAAATCTTGGAGATTCTTCCCTGCATACACTACACCGAAATGGGCTATTAGTAATTGTAATAAATGCTAGATGTTATAAAAAATTCATTAATTATAAATATTTTAACATGGGCACATGTTACAACTGTAAAATTTGTAACACATATCCATGTTACAACTAGATATTATTCCCTCGTAACACATACATAAATGATATTTACTACATATTAATCAACAATGAAAATGCAAATAAAATTTTAATACAAATTATCTTTGATGATACATCTAATAAGACCGTCATCATAGTTGTACACGTGGTATAGATTGTCTATCACGAGGATCAAATATCCCAAGACCAGGCCAATTCATAAATCCAAGAAGACGAATCCAGACATGAAAGCCAAACAAGGTCATCAGAACCAAACGTAATCAGAGGCTCAAATCCAAGCTCGATAAAGTTTTCCCTTAAGGGGAGGAACGTTACAAAGAAAAAGAGTCATGGAGGGTGTTACGCCTCCACGAACGTATCTTCATAAGGGAGGATTCTGTTACAGAGAACGTCTCTGCTCGTTGCGCGTAACATGCTTAAGTCACACAGGAAATTAACTACGACCATCAGAAAAGGTAAAATGAACATTCGACAAAGGTATGCAATTTTAACTGAGTTTTGTCCACTTTTATCTCCATTTCCAACTAAGTTACTGACTTAAGCATCGGAGTGCCTTCGGCCACCAAAAAGATGGTCTTTGGCAATCTAACAGTTGTTTTGCAGGTTTTACTTATTGGAGATTGGATTTTGGACGCATTAGTTTGTCGTGGTCCGTGGGGAACGACAAGTTTTCCTTTCAAGAAGAAAATCCATAGCAACAAAATTTTCTCAGTTCTAATCGATGACTAAAAGATCCCTCAGAACAAATGACACATTCTACAGGCCCTCAACCCGACAACATTCAAAACAATCCTCCCACGGGAGAAACTGTGCCACCAATAGCGAACACCTCAGGCCTAGCGACTAACATTTAGTCGGTCATGGCCAACAACAGAGAATCGCAACATGAGGAGGCTCAAACATCTCAGATGCCTCAAGGCACCATCACAGACCCTCGTATAGACTTACTCATGGTCCAGATGGAGCGTATGATCAAAGCGGTGGAAAATTTAACCCAGGAGCATGCTCAGTCCGCCGACCCCGCCTAACCACCACCCCAACAAAACTCGATGTTCCTGTAGAAGCTCAACATGTAAATCTCAAAAGCAGTGAACCATTTAAAGAGGGGACCCCACATAGTGGCGAGACCTTTGCTGAAATCCCATTTAGGATCGGAGTCATGAGCCCTAATATATTGTACGAACTAGCGAGGCCACCATTCTCCGACGCACTCGTGGTGAGTCCTATGCTAAAGAAGTTCACCACACCAAAGTTTAAAGCATATGATGGCTCCATTGACCCGACAGACCATTTGCGACACTTTCACCACATGATGGCGTCAAAAGAAAGCACAGAGTGCATCTTATGCAGAACATTTCTGACCAGTCTCACTTCTGCAGCAATAAGCGGGTTCAACAGCTTACCACCAAGATCAATGAACTTCTTTTAGGCACTGGCCACAACCTTTATCATGAGGTTTGTCGGCAGTCAACGGATGAAGAAGGGCTCCACATCAAACAGAAACTCAAAGAGAAAATAAGGGAATACGTTACTCGTTTCACTAACAATTTAACAATGATCAATGGATGCAGTGACAACACGACTACCGCTACTTTCACTGTCGGACTGAAAAGAGCCCCTTTTTATGTTCTGAACCTGGATCCCACAAAGAACGTGGCATTTCTATTGAAAATTGCTCAAAATCACATCACCCTCAAGGAGATGATAACAACCAGGAAGAGGGACGAGTCAGAAATAGACACACTTCATCCGACCGAGAAGGACGAAAGAATGACAAGCCTGGAGAAGAAAATAGTTAACCAAAAAGACTTCGAACCGGAGGTGATTTTGAGTTTGATCAACAAAAGCTTGGAAGAATACAACCCGGAGGATCCTAACACGAGCAATCAACAAGCAAATCGTTCACGACTTTGAAAACGAATCGAGTTTAAGTCCTCAAGACCATATCAAAGTGGGAAGACGTTAGATGGCTGCCCAAAATGAGAGAAGATCCAGACAGGCAAAGTAAAAACATATATTGCTTCTTCCACGATGACACGACATGATACCGAGGACTGCCACAACTTAAAAGACAAAATCGAGCGCCACATCCAAAAAGGACGACTTGGAAAGTTCATTAAGCTGAGGGAGTAGAACATGAGAAAAATCGCGATAGAAGGGCGATCTAGGGAGCTAATATACATCCTACATGGCGCAATCGAAGAAGAAGAGTTATCCAATCAATCTCGAAAGTGGTCAATCCGGGATTTATGAGTAAAAGTTAGATACCAGAAACCTTCTGCACGACGCAGATAACTCTGACATTCTCCAGCGAGGTCGCATAAGGAATCAATTTCCCACATAATGGCACTTTAATAATCTCAGTATTAATAGCCAGATGGGAAATCAAAAGGGCACTAGTCGACACGGGCAGCTCGACTAACCTTATGTACTTAATGGCATTCCACAGGATGCAATTCACCGAGGAAATGCTTCCCCCAACAATTAACTAATGGTGGATTTCAGTGGAGAACAATGTTGGTCAATTAGAATGTTCCATTTACCAACGGAAGCGAGAGAACTAAGGAGACAACGAGTCTTGTTGATAGATTCCTTGTAGTTGACGCTCTATCCACATACAATATGCTTCTCGGAAGGCCTTGGATACATAAAATGGGTGTAGTATCCTCTACCATGCATCAATGCTTGAAGTACCACACTTACAATGGCATCGGAACAATCAAAGGAGACCAGCCAGCTGCGCACGAATGTCATTATGCAACAATTAAAGCTCCACACAAACAACAATTACTGCTTCAATAATAGGAGCCGCTGCAGCGATCTGGTCAAGCAAACCACGATCTCATGTGATGTAGTCAATTTATACTCTCCTTCCTCGCCTTGAACTACACCTGCACAAGTAGCACACGTGAGCCAAAGACCACCGTGTGGCGGCCGATGGCATTCTGATGTTTAAGTTAGATAAGGCTTAGGAGATGCTTAAAGTTGTAAATTGAGTTTCTATAGCGTACCTTTGTTCATTGACCTCATCTATTATTTATTATGCGAGAGTCCTTGTTCGGCTAGGCCTTTGGTGGCATAGTTTTGGGGAAAGAGATCTTGTTGGAGATCTTTTATTTCTTGGGAGCTGTCCATGTAGAAAAGTTTTCCTACACGACTTGTGCTCCTAAATCTGTGAGAGACGTTTCCCTTTTGGAGTGTTGTCTATGGCAGTGTTCTAAAAAGCGCTAGGCGCTGGGCGAGCGGCGAGCAGGTGCCTAGCGCCCAGGGGCCTAGGCGGTCTTAGGTTTTGTATTATAACTTTAATAATTTACAAAAGTTAAGCATAATACCTTATCAATTACATCCAATTTAATGCCAAGATACATATGCAAAATTTAAAAATATGAAAAATTAACAATCATGAACAAAATTTATTAAAACTCAAATGACTGAAGTTGGTCATTATGGTACTTTATATAAAATTGAATTTGTGGCAAATATCCAAACTTACTCTTTTATTTTTCTTCAAATTGCATGAATAACCTCAGTCATGTTTGATAAAATCTACATTAGAAAAATTGGTACCGGCAGATCCTTTGAGAATTCCATTAAGTAATCATCCTTTGCTACATTTAGACATATACTGAATAAAAAACAATTAAATAGTTTATTTCTAAAAAAGAGGAAAGAAAAATAAAATAAGAACACAATCACCCTTATTAAATTGCTACATCCAATTTAATGCCAAGATACATATGCAAAATTTAAAAACATGAAAAATTAACAATCATGAACAAAATTTATTAAAACTCAAATGACTGAAGTTGGTCATTATGGTACTTTATATAAAATTGAATTTGTGGCAAATATCCAAACTTACTCTTTTAATTTTCTTCAAATTGCATGAATAACCTCAGTCATGTTTGATAAAATCTACATTAGAAAAATTGGTACCGGCAGATCCTTTGAGAATTCCATTAAGTAATCATCATTTGCTACATTTAGACATATACTGAATAAAAAACAATTAAATAGTTTATTTCTAAAAAAGAGGAAAGAAAAATAAAATAAGAACACAATCACCCTTATTAAAAAAAAAAATCGCCCACACTGCCTAGACCCCGCCTAGGCCACCTAGCCATTAATCTGGGCAGTTTTCTACCTTCTAGCGCCTAAGCGGCCGCCTTGGCCAATTTTTAGAACACTGGTATTTGTTTTCTAGTCGAAACCGATGTATTGTTGGCCTGCCTGTCTTGGGTTGATCCCCCATATACTTGCCTTATCAGGGCTTACGAGTATTGGGCTTGACCTCATGACGCATGGGCTTATTAAGGCATTGCAATTCAGGTCCAACATTATGGAATCTGCCAATAGTGGGTTTAATGTTGTCTGAGCCTTGCTGGATTGAGCTTGCAATTGGGCTTGCTTTGTTCTGTTGACAAGATTATCATGACACGTGTTCAGTGTTAATCAAAGGACTGTTTGTGGTATCATCAGCTACTACCACTATTTGTTGGGCCATCTCATCGGTCCACCAAGTCATTCATGAAGCAACTGTGTAGTCATGATGGTTGAGTCTGAGTTGTTTTCTCGAACGGCGAGTTTCATTAATTGGGCATGCATCCGCTCGAAAGAGAAAAAGGTGGGAGTTATATTTTCTATATAGATCTCCTCTTTATGGAGTTTGTCTTATTTACTCTTTTGATCTCAGAGACTTTGTTTTGTTGTACTGCATCTCGGGCTTTTGACTTTGTTCAACCTTTGTGAGTTGAGTCTGGAAGTCCCCTGTAAAACATATGGGGTTCCTGAAGATCTAATGTTTTTCACTCTAGGCGCCGATCTGACGCAGTTGTCCCCTTCAGACGAGTTCATCAGTCTTTACCGAGGTATGCTTCAATAGAGTGTCTGCTTTCCTATTATCAAAGAAATTTTGGATTTCCTTTCGTACCTCAGTATTGCTCCCGCTCAACTGGTGTCGAACGGGTATAGGATTGTGATCACCACTCTGATCAGGGCGAAAGACGCGAGTGTCTGAGTATCTTCGAGGGCGATCCAACTGCTTACTTCTTCTCGGATAAATGAGCATGTTGTGTGCGTGCTAACATCCTCGAACTGCTTTGGCAATTTGCCTGATGACTTAAAGTTATGGTAGAAATTATGTTTCATGGCCTTCACAGACTCGAAGTATTTCGAGCTTGCTGGACGTCCGGTTGAGCGAAAATTCAGACAATTGAGTAAATTCAATTCTTTTCTGATCGTGCTTGTGTTAACTGCATATCAAATTGACCTTTGCACTTTTCATAGGGAAATTCCCAACTTCACCACTTTCTGCTGCGGATAAAGCGACTCTGGACGCATTTTGTGACATGCCTCACCCGCGGATAGAGGATGTTGTTAAGTCTTCCAATATCAAGTGCAGCAGACTATGGGCTCATTGGCATGAGGCTCCTACTCTTTTTAGGGTTTCAAAGCCAAAGCCCAAAAGCGAATCTTCCTCGAAGAAGAGAAAGTTCTAGAAGATTAAGATCCCGAGCCCTTCATGGAGGGCAAAACTAAGTGAGGCGCTTCCTTCTCCTATACGTTTGAAGAGGCCTCGTGCTGTGTCTAAGCCCACTCATGGGCATTCAGTTTTGTTCGAAGGGAGTGAAGCTGTCGGACAGGCTCTTGACTCGTTCGCTGGGTGGGAAACTGTTGTATCCGATGGGCATGATGCTTGGGCAAAGGCT
The DNA here is from genome assembly GCA_963556465.1 of Berberis vulgaris. NCBI lineage: Eukaryota > Viridiplantae > Streptophyta > Magnoliopsida > Ranunculales > Berberidaceae > Berberis > Berberis vulgaris. The sequence continues at coordinate 58,758,533 of OY747136.1, read as the reverse complement.
CCCATTTCCCTTCTTGACTTGGAGAGAGAGTATCTGAAAATGGTTGGGGTTGAAGATATAACAAAGCTGAGTATAGAACGGGCTGAGGTTCTGAACAAAGCACTACTGCAAACGAGCATGGAAGCTTCATCTGGTGTGGGACTGGGTCGTCCATTTTCGTTGAAAGATTTTGTTTGCGGCCCTGCTAGGCCCGCTTAAGAGTTTTTTTTATTGTCGTCCTTATAGCGAAAGGTCACCTCCGTGTCGCCCGTACTGTCCTTTGTCTTGCACCCGTTCCCATATTGAGGTGACGACGAGGAATAACTCGCTTCCTCATCCCCATCAACTTACTTTGAGTCATCTCGTAAAAGAGAACCGATAGTTGCGAATAACGAGAAAGTTGTAGATGATGGCCCTGACGCAATGAAGATGGTGAATGGCGGTGCTGGAGTGATTTTGGTCTCGAAGAACCTCAATCGGAATGCGCGAATTAGTTTGTTTGATTCGGACGTGGTAAAGATGAAGAACCACGCTTCCCATCAAGAGGTTGACATTTTTTATGCTTCCAGGAGGCACATTAGCAAATGAAATGACTGGTTAGCGAACTGTGCTCCGAAGCCAGAAGAAGAGAGGCTGGGATAGCGTATGGATAGAAGGCGGAAACATCTCGTGTTGGGGATGTCATACCTGAATCAAGCGGCCGCAACTAGAACTAAAGTTGAGGTCGCTCGTGAAAGAATGTATACTATGGAGTGAGTCTTTGCAAACTTGCATAAGTCATACTTTGACGCTCTCTACGAGATCGAGTCATTGAGGAAGCAACTTGAGGCTCACTCAGATACAGGAGCGGAGTCTTGGCACTCAAAATCGGAGGCTCAGAAGGTTCGCTTGGAAACGCTTGAGTTCGACTTGGAGGGGACAGCGTCCGCGAGGGATCAGTTCGAGAATGAATTGAACCTTGTCCGTCGTGACTTACAATTTGCTTGAGAGATTGTGGCTGGAGTGTAGGCTAAACTACAGGCTCTGCACGCTAAGAGGGTAAAAAAGGAGTCTGAATGGGTTGTCTGATGTTAGCAGTTGGAGACTGATGTTGATTTAATGCCAAGAGCATGCAGACCGCTGAGGAGCGGCTCCTTCTGGCACAGAAAAAGCTAACTACTGTTAATGACACGCTGGGCATCGAGCAGTCCAAGACTGACATGTTGTCGGACAGGTTAGAGCAGTTGGAGCGGGAACTTGCTAAATCAAGAATGCGCGAGGAGAAGCTTTTTAAAGCTTAGGGCACGTTTGAGTTCAGTAGAGTTGTGCATGGAAGGCTGGAGCAGTTGTAGCTTATGAAGGAGTAGCATCCCGACTGGGATCTCTCCTGTTATAAAGAGGTTGCATATGCGGAGTTTGGAGTGGCCTCTGATTCATTCGAAGAAGAAGGCGACCCTGACGAGGGTAATCGAGAGGCAACACGTACAAATATGTCTCATGCTTCTATTAAGTCCGACTCTATTATATCTGATTCTCCTCCTGATGAGGAGCGAGCCTTCTATTTTTTGGCTTGCAAATGAATAGTACTCTGTACTTGTACGTTTTTCTTTTATCTTCTTGCTAGCTTTTACCTGTTTTGTCTTATTACGACATTAATTGTCAAAGGAGAGACTTTGCTAGGTCAGGAAGCCGTATGATTTACCTGCTGATGAGAGTTTTGACTGCTTATGTTGTGATAGTTCGTGCAATTCTGGTCATAATTCTTTTAGAAATCGGGGATTGTAATTCACCATTTGACTGGCGGCTTGGTTGTATGTTGAACTAGCAGTTGTTGTTGCTATTGTAAGCGAACTAGTCAGACTGTGGTTCTAGCATGTGCACCTATGGGTTGAGCTTCCATAGCTTCGACCGGTCTTTCGACTCGTTTTTACCTGCTATTGGCAAAATAGGATTAGTTAGACAAGAGGTTGTTATCGCCAGTTATAACTGACTAAATTAGGGTCGGGCCCGGCGGCCGTCGTTTGTGATTGAACGGTGGTCCCTGGCGAGCCATCTTTATCAGGCGTTGAGGGCACTGACTAGACTTCCACTTTCCAACCCATCTTTATCCGCTTTTGTGGACTAGGAATTGGAGTGAGCTAGAAGTTATCATTGTCAGTTGTTCTGACTAAACTTTGACTGGGTTCAGCGATCATTGTCTATAGTTGGCCAATGATCCCTGGCAAGCCATCACGGTTAGGCGTCTTCGCACTGACTAAGCTCCTACTTTCTAAGCCGACGAAATCCGCGCGCAATGAACTAGGCTTCGAGCAGATAAAAATCCATCGTCATCAGCGTCCATTGACTATGCTTTGGTCGGGTTCGGCAATCACTGTCTGCGTAAGAGGGTGATATCTGGCAAGTCATCTTAATCAGACATTGAGAGTTGACTAGACTCCCACTTTTTAAATCGTTGGAATCCGTTATTGGCGGATTAGGTTTCGAGCGGACCAAAAGCCATCGTCATCGGTCGTCACCGGCTAAGATTTGGTTAGGTTTGGTCACTATTGCCCATGTTTATACCATGATCCGTGGCAAGCTATCTCGATCAGGCATCAAAGCGCTGAATAAGCTACAATTCTGTAAACCGTTGACACTCGTTCAACGGACTGGACGTTAGAGCAGACCAGAAGCTATCGTCATAGGTCGAAACTAACTAAGCTTTGGTTAAGTTTGGCGACCATTATCTGTAGTTGGACAATGGTCTTTGGCAAGCCATAGTGGTCACGTGTTGAAAAATGCTGACTAAGCTCCCACTTTCTAATCCATCATTGTCCGCTTTTGGCGAGCTAGGTGTTAGAGCGAACCATAAGCTATTGTAATAAGTTGGAGCTGACTAAGCTTTGGTCAGAATATGATTTTGGGCATGCAAGTCTGACTTGGGTGTCCTGACTTACTTAGTTTGCCTATCGGTCTGATTCCGGAGTTCAATCGATTGATCGGACTAGTAATAAATTGACCAGCTTTAATGAACATCGGCGTAATAATAATAGGGCGGATGCCTTGGACTTACTGATAATACTTTGTAGGCGCGCTCCTTATTCCATGGGCGCTATGGGTTCTCGTTGTTCGTACCTTTGCATGTGTTGGGCGGATCTGGCAGGGCATATGCTTGGGCCCATTTGTTGGGGGCCCAACTAGAAATAATCTTTGTAGATTAGCGTGCCATGTGTATGGCGCATATTGCGAGACGGTTACTCCCCCCAGTTAATAGGGCTACATGCAGGGTCATTAATTCGATGAATGTGGGCTCGTGTAATTGCAATTGGAACCGTTGTTTTTTTATACCCGTACGACATTTAATGCTGATGTTATTGTTGGTTGACAATGCTTCGTAAACCACCGCGCTTATATATAGGCTAGTCATTATTTATTTCAAACATTGCGATGAGCGTTGTAGAACATGTTGATCAAATGCATCTTACCAGAGGATCTTTGTTACTGGAGTCTTTGAATGTTCTGACATTTGCAGCGATGAGTCTTAATAAAACCTGCTATTATGTGATGCCACCTGATCTGGGTGAGCATCTGATTGATTTCATGAGATCTTGTTATATCTTCTTATATTTCGAATAAGAAGTATAGACTCTTCCTCAGGGGACATGTTTGTCTTCCATCTTCTGTTGCTCCCAAGCTTCCATTTGTAGTTGGGAGATGTCCCCTGCAACTACTTTATGTTTGAGTGGAGTGCCAACGGACATGACTTTCGTTCTTGGGGTGGTATCTCCGCGTCACCCCGACATTACACATTTGAGAGGCGTCCCCATCTAGCAGCACTATGAGACCTCAATCATTTTGCTATTAAAGGATATTCTCGTCTGCTTTCTTTTGCTCCCTTTCGTTCTTCTTCACGAGGCAGATTGGCAGAACAAAGAATCGAGGGAGTGCTTGCAGCCTTCTTCAAGTACTTTACTTTTACCACATTCTCTTCTGGAGGCAAGTTGGCGGAGCAAAGAATCGAGGGAGTGCTTGCAGCCTTCTTCAAGTACTTTACTTTTACCACCTTCTCTTCTGGAAGCAGATTGGTGGAGCGAAGTTTTGACGCTTGTTTCAGCAGATAGATACTTGCATTGGACTTAGATACTTGTAGTATATAGACTTCTATACTAGTTGGTCGGCAAGCTTCGTAATAACTTTCATTGCAATCAATAAAATCTGTTATATTTCTGGAATATGTCTGGAACGAACAATTATTCTAAACTGAAAAAAAAAAATAACAAAATCAAAACAAGAATATAATTTAGCTTCGAGTGGGCACTAAGCTAACCTGACATTGAAGAAGACGCATATAGTCCTGGCTCGGATTGCATAGTCCCTCTAGCGAAGTTACTGAATAGTGGAGTTCGTGCTGGCGGGCAGTTCCTTACTGATTATCAGCTCTTGGAGTAGGTGCATGTTTGCTGAAATATCGTTACTTAGCTCTATATTGGTTTGGTTGCGCTTTCAGCTCTGAATTCTAGCATTTTGCATATCTGCACTTTGGTTGTTGGGGTTCCTCCACCCACATAGAATGATTATCTACTTTTGTGTAGGCCCGGTGCATGACATGTATGTTCTGCAGGCTCGAGCTGCAATTGGTAGCAGTTCAGTTGTTTCAGGGCCGCATAATGGTAGTCTCTTAGTGCTAGTTGATCTTCTCGGATAGTTCCTTGGGCCTGATTGGCTGTATATTTTTTGCACTGGTACAGAGTGGAAACTACTATCTCCATGTGATGAAGCCATGACCTTCCTAAAATAATGTCGTAAGTGGACGGAGCGTCAACCACTATAAATTCTTGGACAAGGTACTTTCACAATTGTGGTTTTCTAGCCTCCGCCATTAGATTGATCTTCCCAATGGGGAAGCACTTCTCTCCAATGAATCTGACCATGGGGTTGGTAACGGGGTTAAGTATTTCTCCTGTAGTTGTATGTTGCAGAATGCGCTAAGAAACATGATATTTAGTGAGCTTTCTGTATCCACCAAGGCCCCCTTAGCAATGAGGACAAAGATGACCAAGGTGTCATTGTGAGGAGAATGTACACCCTGGAAGTCACTATCCGTAAATGTCAATGGTGGGATCGGGCTCTGAACTCATGCATGCTTCACTTGTCGATCCTTGCACATAGGTGGCGTCCACATCTCGGTCATCGTCCTCTTGCGGGACCTGTTTGATTGCTCCCTCTCAGGATCGACCCCATGAAGTACATAAATGATGCCAGGAGCTTCTTTTTCAATCTCCTTAACAACGTCTTCCTTTTCCTTTGTTGGCCCTGCCTCCTGTTCGAGCCCAGGAACTCTTTGAGCTTGCCTTTCTTGATCCAGTACTCGACTTCTCCTCTAAGGTTTCTACAATCCTCAGTGTCATGTCTGCCTTTTTTATGGAAGGCGCAATATTTGTTGTTGTCGCGTCGAGCAGGGTCTTGTCGCTGCTTTGGGGGCACTTCACTTCTTCCCAATTCTCATTATTATCTAGGATTTCAGACAGACTGGAGTTAAAAGGGGTGACAGATTTGGACCCAACATAATTAGAGGCTTTGTCCTGCATTGTTCGGCCCGAGTCAGTTTGTTGTCATTGCACGCGCTTCCTCTTATTCCCGTCATTGTCCTCTTTCTTCTTCCCCTCTTTCTTATCCCTAGGGAGAAAGGGTTTCTTCTCTGATTCCACCTCTTTCTTGGCGGTCAACATCTCGCCTAGGGTGATATATCTTTGGGCATCCTTCAGAAGATCTGCCATATTGATTGGGGGGTCCAAGGTAAGGAAGTCATAGAACTTGCCTCTCCTTAGACCCGAAGTGAAGGTTGTGACGGCAGTGTCATCGCTATAGTCGTCGATGAGGGTCAACTCATCATTGAAACGAGTGACGTGTTCCCTTAACGTCTCGTTCTAATTTTGCTTTAGGGTTAGTAGATAGTGCGGGCCCTTCCTAATTCGTTGGCTGCCCACAAAGCGTGTGATGAACGCCTTCGCCAATGTCCGGAATGAATCGATAGACCTTGGAGGGAGGTTGTGGACCAGGTCACCGCTGACTGCTTCAGGCTGGTGGGGAATGATCGACACATTATCGCATCAGACCCTTCCTTGAGTGTCATTACGTGTTGGAAGTGGCGCAAGTGGTCGGACGAGTCTCCCGTCCTTCATAAAATTCCAGCTTTGGTGAGGTGTACTTCTTTGGTAGCGGTTTGTCCATGATATGATAATTGAATGGAGGGACAATGAGGTTGAACAGTACGTTTGGGTTTGTGGCCCTGTTCTAGATGGGGTTGTGTGAAACGTGCATGTCGGCTATGGACGTTGGGTCTCTATTGGCCGCTCCTCCACCGCTGGTCCATTGAGAAGCTGCTGGGGCAGTACGGCTTTCCTAAACGTGTTCCCTAGAACTCTTTGGGGATTGGGCTTTTCGCCACTCACTGTATTCTTCTACGGGTGGAGGGTTCTGTTGTTTGAGTTCTTCTAACGCTTGTGCGAATTGTTGCATCCAGGTTGAGTAGATCCACCCTTGGGTCAGCGTAGGGGCTTGATAGGGTTCCTCCTGCGGTGGTGGTGGCATCGGAGCAGGCGACACTCTGCTGGTTCGAAAGTTCGAGGGCTCCGCAACATCTCCATTGTTGCAAGACCTTGTAATCATCATTTTTATGGTTCTCTAGAAAGGTGGTACTACTATTTCATCTGAGGAACTTTGTCATTCCGGCGCCAAACTGCTGTAATCAATTTTTGCTTTCCTTTATCACCTTGACCTACACCTGCAAAAGTAGCACACGTGAGCCAAAGACCACCGTGTGGCGGCCGATGGCACTCCGATGCTTAAGTTAGATAAGGCTTAGAAGAGGCTTAAAGCTGTAAATTGGGTTTCTGTAGCGTATCTTTGTTCATCGACCTTATCTCTTATTTATAGTACGAGAGTCCTTGTTCGGCTAGGCTTTTGGTGGCGTAGTTTTGGGAAAATAGATCTTGTTGGAGATCTTTTCTTTGTTAGGAGTTGTCCATGTAAACAAGTCTACACAACTTGTGCTCCTAGATCTACGGGAGAGATTTCCCTTTCGGAATATTGTCCATGCAAGGAAGTTTCCTTGCCCAACTTATACTCCAGTAGTTGTTTCCTAGTCGAAATCGGTGTATTGCTAGCATGTCTGTCTTTGACCAATCCCCCTTATATATAGTTGTCGTATCAGGGCTTTAACATGCCTTAACGGGGCTTACGAGTATTGGGCTTGACCGTGTGACGCTTGGGTTTATTAAGGCGTTGCAATTCGGGTCCAATGTTCCGGAATCTGCCAATAGTGAGCTTAATATTGTATGGGCCTCGCTGGATTAAGCGTGCAATCAGGCCTGCTTTGTTTTGTTGACAAGATTATCATGACACATGTTCAATGCTGATCAGAGGACGGTTTGATGTATCATCATCATGGATAATAATACAGCCCCAATCAGTCCAAGGGATCGACCAAACATTGGAAAACCAGAAAAAGAAACAACAACAATCTACTTGGGTGATGGGGAAGACAAAGCAGTTCAGATTGGCACCAAAATGCATCCAAAACTAGCTATGAAGTTGGTTCAATTGCTTAGGGATAATCAAGACGTTTTAGCCTGGACGATGAAAGAGTGGTGGGAATAGACCCATCTTTCATCACTCACAATTTGCAAATTCCAGACAATACCCGGTCCAGTAAAAAAGAAGTGAACGCAATCAGGCAATAAACGAGGAAATGCACCGTCTTATAAATGCAGGAATGATTAGAGAATCTCACTACCCGGACAACTAGCTAAGACAATGTTGGTGAAGAAGAAAAACGACAAGTGGAGAGTATGTGTGGATTACACTAATCTAAACAAAGCATGCCCGAAAAATAGTTTTCTACTCCCGCGCATAGACCAAATAGTGGATGCCACTGTCGGACACGAACTCCTAAGCTTCATGGATGCATATTCTAAGTACAACCAGATACAGATGTACCCCTCAACCAAGAAAAAACTATTTTATAACAGAGAGAGGCACATACTGCTACCGGGTCATACCGTTCAGACTTAAGAACGCGTGAGCTACGTACCAACAGCTGGTCAACAAAATGTTCAAATACTAGATCGAAGAAACCATGGAGGTATACATCAATGACATGCTGGTCAAATACTCACGCAGAGCAGACCACATCAAAGATCTCAAACAGGCATTCTCACAGCTCCGTAGGTACAAAATGAAGTTGAACCAAGATAAAATGCACATTTGGAGTAGAGTCAGGGAAGTTCCTTAGATACATGGTCAACCAAAGAGAAATCGAAGCTGATCCAAAACGGATACATGCACTTCTCAACGTGCAGTCACAGAACATAAAGGGTGTATAAAGTATTCACGACAGAATAACAACTTTAAACAAGCCCATTTCCAAGTCTTCGGACAAATGTCTACCCTTCTTCAAGATCTTGAAAGGAGACAAGACATTCTAATGGAACAAAAAGTGCGAAAAGCTTTTCAAAGTTTGAAGGCGTAAACAGGGAGTACAAAATTGTTATCAAAACTAAGCACGGGGGAAACACTGTACCTATACTTATCTGTATCCGACCATGCGGTGAGTTAGACACTGATACAGGAAGAAAAAGGCGCACAAAAATCAGTGTATTATATCAAAAAAATTCTCGCAGATGCAGATAACAACTACCTAGCCTTGGAGAAACTAGCATTCACCCTGATCGTATCTTCGAGAAAGCTACGACCATACTTCTAAGCCTACTCGATCATTGTCATATTCGAGCAACCACTTCGGTCCGTGCTACAAAGACCCGAGCTATCAGGGAAAATGGTAAAATGGGTGATAAAGCTTAGGTAGAGAAGGTCAAAGAGTTGTGTGAAAATCGGAACATCCAACAACACTTCTCAGCACTCGCTCATCCACAGGAAAATGGGCAAGCCAAGGTTACCAATAGAACAATCCTAGAAGCAATCAAAAGGAGGCTTGAAGCATCAAAGGGACTATGGACAACCGAAGTGCCTAGCATCCTTTGGGCTTACAGAACAACGAATAGAACTCCCATAGGAGAGACTCTTTTGCCCTTGCATACGGGTCTGAAGCGATGATACCGATAGAAATTGGCATGCCAACATTCAGGATCAAGGAATTCCATGCAGAGGACAATAACGAAGCACTAAGAGTCAGACTAGACCTCATTGAGCAAAATTGAGAAACGACTTCTATCAAAGCAGCAACCTACCAACATCGTAAGGCCAACTACTATAACAAAAAAGTAAAGCCCCGTACTTTCTATATCGGCGATTGGGTACCGTAAAATCCAACTCAACATAAAGAAATGGGCACAGGCAAATTGAATCCAAATTGGAAAGGGTCGTAAAAAGTAATAAAAATCAACAAACCAAGGACATACTGGTTGGAGAATGCGAAGGGGAAACAGCTACCACGACCGTGGAATGTAGAGCACCTGAAAAAATAATATCAATAAAACTCTTTTACATCCCCTATTTTGCGTTCAAATGACAAAAGTCTAATCCGGACAAAGAAGTTAGACTAAAAGTCTTAACTCGAAAAAGAACCAAGCACGACCCAAGTATCGAGTTATGAGTAAAACCTAGATTCATGCATCATGACAAACAAGTCGGGCATGAACACAAACCTTCTGGTCTGATCAACCATGAAGTAATAAAGTACCAGGACATACGAGCCAGACTTTTTCATGTCGAGTATAACGTATGACACCAAAATCTAGACGCAAAAAGTCGGATTTCATAAAAAGCTTCTACACGACTAATACGTCGAACATTGAAGCACATTTATAAAAACTCGAACGAACAACTCGGAATCCTACTAGGAATGTCGAAAGCAAAAAGCTAAGTCTAAGAAGTTAGATGGGAAACATATTGTGTACAAATAATAAAAGAAAAAGAAATTCTCATTGATCGTTTGGAAAAGATTACATGAAGTATTCAAGAAGCAACATTTATGTCAGCAATGATGTCACTCGATGAAACAGGCTCGGGCGGGCGAGAAGCTGACTGCTACTCAACAACAGAGTCACTTGGCGGATTTGGAACGAATTCCACTTCTTCTTCGAATTAGGGGTGAGCGTCCCATCCCGCGATCTCGTCTCGTCCCGATTTTTTTCGGGTGTTATTGGGATTGATCTATCCCGTCTCGTCCCAATCTAGAGTGGGATGGAGATTTTCAATCCTGCCCATCCCGTCCCGAACCGATTTTTTAATATTTAATATGAAATTTGTGATAGCAAACTATGAAACTATTTGTCAACATGACTTTTATTTGTTGTTTTATTTATTGACATGACTAAATTATTCACACAAGCTTCCATGCGACTCACCTAGATAATGAATCTAACTCAAACCTTCTCCTTTTTTTTTTCCTCTTCCTAACTTTTAACAACAACAATGTGTGCTCCTTGTAGTTTTTAAATGACAAACCCATTGATCATTTTCATTAGCAATGTAAAAAAAAATGACTATCTTCAATAGTGGTTCTATAAAAAGGAGTAAAAGCTAATGAAATGCGGAAATAATAATCAATGGCTTAAAGTTATATAGTTGTTCTTAGAGTTGTGTGTTTGGTCAATCCAAAATTTTCAATCTTGCATGTTAAATTTTCTATCTAAAATTTAGTACATGCTCATCCCATCCCGAACCCGTTTGGGATGGGACAAGGTTAGGATGAGGTCTATCCCGTCCAGATCCCGAACAAACGGGATGGGATAGGGATGAGGTTCATGCCATCCCTTGCCCACCCCTACTTCGAATACTTGCTCAGCGTTGCAATGATACTCAAATAAATCCAAACCTTGTGACTCGATAAAGTCCAGGAAGTCGTGGAGATCATCGACAATTCTCTTCCAATTCGCTGCCTCTGCATATTTTAACATACCGGTGACTAACGAAAACTCTGCCCGAGTCGAAACTAGTTCATTGTCAATGGCGGAAAGCTTGGCAGAAACTACCGACTTGGCCGTAACAAACTCGGAGTTCAGTTGCCAACTCGTGCCACAGAAGCCCTCAGATCAGCAGAGTACTCTGCAGCTGAATGCTTGGCCTTGTTATGCTCAGCTACCAAATCGAACAACTCCTTCTCAGTAATACTCAGCTGAGAATGTAGTTTTCCAGTTCCACCTTGGAAGTCTTGCGGTCAAAAACAAACTTGTCTTGAACAGCCTCAACTTCCTTCAGCGAAGTCTGGGCGGCCTCAACAGCTTTGCATACTCCATGCACTGCACTTTCAGCGGATCAAACTCATGGAAAACATGAGAAAATACCAAAGCCTGCCCTGCCAGCTTTCGTTTGACAAACGCTACCTGATCGCAGGCAGCCCTATAATCCAACCCCTTCACCACCGCATAAGTCAGATGACTCATTCCTTCCATGAGATGCTTAAGGCCTTCATCGAGATGGTTACGTGGCAGGCGTACAGGCATGGGAGTCCTATTAGCCAACCGCCAATGACAACTAACAATGAGATTACGAGCACTATTTTGCACATCAATCTCAGAAGGCTAGTAAAACTTCTCGGGAACAACCACAACAAAATGGGAAGAAGAGCCGATAGCGGGCAGTATAGAGATAGCTGCAATAGTAGAGGACACAAGCGGCTTAGAGCCCTGACCTTGAGTAGCAAGTCGAGCTTCCAACAGAAGATCAAACTCGAAGTCGTCAAGACTCTTTGTGCTTTTAGGATTCTTGGACAAATCAACACCCAGTTGAAACGTCTCATTGTCAATAACAACTGACAAATTGACAGAACCAGATAAGCCATATGAAGAGAAAAGATTCTTCTCACGAGCATCCAAAGGACGAGAAACCTCATTTTTGCTCATTTTGAGAGCTTGATCCATCTCCTCAGCTTCTCGAGCAGCAGGATCACCAATATCACGACCACCCTTCCCGGAAGATATCGAATGAGAGGGAGACATAGTAGAACCACCAACCGAGGTAGCATGTTTCTTTCTCTTCGAGACACGGCAAGAACTAACCGCCAACAACTTTGAGGAACTAGGAGGCCTTTGTATCTTTTTTTCCTGATGCCCGAGCCAGCATTACCAGAGTCTCTGGTGACAACAGAAGCAACACGACCCATAGACTCCCCACCAGAGCTGGCCTCCCGACTTATATCGGCAACACCAATGCTAATCGGAGGAGGATGCCCCAACCCCTTGCCAAATACGATGACTTTACTAGCACACACGACAATAATTCCCGAAATGCGTGTCTCTGTGTGCTTTGCATGATCCCCGTCACTTAAGGTATATAGTCCACTACAAGCAATAGCGTTCATAGTAATGAAATCCTCAACAGAAACTTGGGGTAACTTATTAAACCGATCACAAAACTCCTGCCCCTTCAATGACAATGACAGTTTGTTCCTCTTTGGCTCTCGGAACGACCATAAAATTTGGTGATTATGCAATTTTAAATAGTACAAAGCAATGGATGCATAAAACCAGGGCCTCGACTAGCCCTCATACTCTTCTCGCAAATTCTTGAAGCAAAATGGAGAAAGAAGATAACAAGTATGATTAGCGTTTACTCCGAGCCCCACCAAGGAGTGCAAAATCCTGACATTCATAGGAATCGTGGATAAAGCGGCCCTCGCCAAGGTTGCGATCAACACCCTTTAGCCATTCAGAACCATCTGAGTGAAAGCAATACCCACGAAATCTAGATATTCCCAAACGATCTCAGGAGCTGTAAGCCTGAAATCGGAGTGAAACATGCCGGGGTACAAAGCGATATATCCAATCTTTGGCCGATAAGGGTTGTTGCTCTCTTCAGGAAGGATGATCTCGAGATCAGCTAACAGAGAGTAGTCATGACGAATGCTATCCAAAGTCGTCCACATTGCTAGCTTAGGTAAGTAGCAAGTTTTGCAAGCATCAAGCACATCACCGCTCAAAACCTTGGAGCTTGACATCGTTATGAGACGAAACAAAAGAAGAATAAATCAATAATTGGGAATGAAGGGAACGTAAAAGAAAAAATATTGTACCAACTTCCTCATTTTATAAGGATAAAAGACCCACTCATGGAAAAATGTGCGAGATATGACGGCTGCGCAAAATCCCAAAAATCACGCCAAAACGAACAAACGGACGAGACATCGGAGGGATAGAAGCACTAACAACTGGTAACCGCATTAATGCGTTGTGATGCTGGAATAAAAAATCCAACTGTCATACAGTAACTAAGGGGGAGTAGCTGATGATGCATCAAATAAGACCGTCATTACAACCGTACACGTGGCAGAGATCGTCCATCACGAGGATCAAGTATCCCAAGACCAGGCCAATTGATAAAGCCCAAATAAGACAAATCCAGTCATGAAAGCCCAAACAGGGCCCGTTAGAATAAAACATAATAAGAGGCCCAATAAAATTCTCCCTTAAGGTGGAGGAATGTTACAAAGAAAAAGAGTCGTGGAGGGAGTTACGCCTCCACGAACGTATCTTCATAAAGGAGGTGACTGTTACAGAGAATGTATCCCCTCGTTGCACCTCACATGCTTAAGTCACGTAGAAAATTAACAACGACCATTATAAAAGATAAAGGGAACACTCGACAAAGGTATGCAATTTTAACTGAGTTCTGTCCAGTTTTATTTCCATCTCTAACTGAGTTACTAACTTAAGCATCGGAGTGCCTTCGGCCACCAAAAAGATGGTATTTGGCAATCTAACAGTTGTTTTGCAAGTTTTACTTATTGGAAATTGGATTTTGGATGCATCAATCTTATTATTCGAAAACAATCTTGTAACCATTACGAAGTAAAATATTTCAATCATTTCAACACCATTAATCATCCAAATGAATCAAGTGCATCGTTAATTCTATAATCTTTGTTTCATACAACATAAAAAATAAAAAAATTAATGTTCTAAGCTTTCTCTCCTTCCAATTGACCCATCCTTTGCATTTCTCGACCCATTATATCCCTACAATACATACATAGAAAAGATAAAATCCATCGCCTTCCATAGCAAGATAAACAAAATAAAAATAAAATACACCTAAAAATAGGTGATTTTTTACTAAATAATTTTTCAGATCAACCTTTGCATTTCTCGACCCGTCCTTGCTGATCTCGAACTTGCAAAATGAACAGGTGAGTCAGGGACCACCCTTGTGGTAGCCGAAGGTACTCTGATTCTTAAGGTGATGGTGCAAGGAAGAATGAAGAATAGATATAATTTAGTAATGTGTATGCATACCTTTCTTCTTCCATTTTTCACCTTAAGTAACAAGCATTCCCTCCACAACTGTCCCTGTTATCGAGGGTCTGATGGAGGGAGGAGATCTAGCCAAGAATCTTACCTGGGCATGATTGAGTTTGTTCAGCACTTGGCTCTGTTTAGGACCCAATGCTTGATTGGGTGAAAAGCTGATTTGTGCAAAGGGGTCTCAGGCATGTGGTAGCTCAGATATTTGTGTTGGGCCTTATTGTCCAAGGCCAACCTCCATGATCCCTGCCACATGGGCTGGCGTGATTTGGGCTTGGGCGCCTAACTTACGAGCGGGACAGTGGTTTGAGTTTGGGCTCGTATTGAAGCTTTTCCATGTTAGGGTTGGCATATGCCACGTGTACGATTGTGATCACATGGTTGATTGATGTCTCATCGGTCATTCCACCTAGTTAGTGGGTTTGCGTATTGGGCCACTAACTGACTTAGCGTAAGGGTCTATGTGATGTCATGATGGTATAGTTCGGCCTTTTTGGCTTATGCACTGCAGTTAATGTTTATGCAGTGGTTTGGTAATTGCTTCCCCTGCAACAAGTCTATATAGAACTTCTTTGGGGGAATTTGACCTTTTCCCTTTCCAGAGTTCTTGTTGGTTCTTCATTTTCCAAGAACTCTCCAGTTGGGTTAAGTGCAGACATATGTTCAATCATGTCTACAAGATTCTCGCTGGACCGTCTCGCGGCTTGTGCTGAGTTTTTGGGACACCTTTTATGTCAGAGAAGGATCTCGTTGACCTTTGCAGCCGGTATCGGATCCCTAATGATCTGAAGTTGACGCCTATGGATGAAGGCGAGTCTCTGATAACCCCAGGGGAGGGGCACATCGCTCTGCACATGGCCATGTTTAGAGTGGGTTCCCTGTTCCTGGAGTCATTTGGCAATTCTTTTCATACCATGGTATTGTTCTATCTCAGATGACAGCTAAAGCTAACTTTCTCGCTCTGCCACTCATGCTCCTCTCGGATGCTCTCAAACCTAAATTCATCGAGTGGAGTGGTCAATTCTCCGACTAGGTCGGCAGGGTGGGCAGGACAATGACTGTTCCGACTGGCTCTTTTTTCTAGTGCTTGAAAGTTCGCAGTGTAGAAGAAGATAGTTATGAGGGCGTCCAATCCATCCAAAAGGAAGGTTGTGGAGGGGTTGCTTTCACCCTCCCGTAAGCCCAATAAAGTCAAGGTGAGGACTGCCCAGGCTATTCTTCTCGTTTTGCTGTATACTATGGAGAAATAGCTTGTGAAACATTCCGGTTGGTGGTACCTTACCATGCACCTGTAGCGGCAGTGTCTGAGCCTGACAGTCCACCTCCTCGTCCTCTTGTCCCATGTTTTCCATTGAGGGGGGGGGGGGGGGGGGTTCCTTCAATACGCCAGGATGGAGGACCCCAACAGTTTAAATGAAGAACAACTCAAATGTACCAATGCCCATCTTCTCGAGGCCACTATGAAACTCTCTACTGGTGCTGACCCAGACTTAGAGCCCCATGCTTTGAGGGGCATTTTTTTGTGACCCATCGGTGGACCTAGGTGCCCAATGTGAGTTATCTACAATGGAGGATGATGCTTGTGACCAGTCTAGGTCGTAGCCTCGTCGGGATTCTCAAGCTTGCTTTGTTTCCTTGTCGTCTGCCACCGACAAACAATTTCCTCCTTCCTCGGAGGTTGTAATTGTAAGAGGTGATGCGGGACTGATCCTTAACCCCAAGGTTCTCCACGTTGACACTCACATCAACTTTCGTGGCTCGAGCGCCATTCACCTCAGTTTTGGAGGCATCAGGAGGTTGATCAGAGGAACAGTTCTATGCAGCTTCTGAGAATGTCGTTTTCCCAGCTGGTTGATCACCCGCCATTGGAGAAGATACCCATGGGGGACCACCTTAATCAAGGGCTGAAGAAGCTCATGCAAGTAAATTAGCATTTGTCTGCTCTTTTAACTTCACTTTTTGTTTGTAATCGTGTACTTGGTTTTTGATCAGAGGATGGCCCAGTTGACCTACGATGAGATGTTGGGCACTGAAATGGAGTACGCAAGGGACATAGTATATGCCATGGAGAGGTCATTTGCTAAGTAGCAGTTGCAACTTCTGGTTGCCATTTTTAAAGTGAACTCGTTGGGCAAGCAACTGACTGCTCATCACGACATGGAGGCCCAAATGCAAAAGGCCCATTAGAACTTGGATATTGCTCTGGTTCCTCAGGCGGACTTAGAAATTCAACTAAAAGGAGACTAGGAGAGTCTCGATGAAGCCCTGGCTGCTCTAACTGATCTGTCAATCAAGCCCAAGGGAGTTCGGGAAGATTGGGACAAACTGGTAGTTGAGTGGATGAAGGTTGCTGATTGTTTGGCATCTGCCTTAAATTTTGCCGCTGAAATCCAGAGTGCTCTGTACCGTGAACTCACTGAGTTTTCATGACAAAAAAAACTTCACGATGCTTCTCAACTGCAAGTGTCCCAGCTTACCCAAAAGCGAGATTTCGAGCACGCAAGCCCAGATGATTATTGATGATACACCAAACCGACCAGTAATCTACACCGTACACGTGGCATGAAGATCTCATCATCGGAGTCGAGTGGGCCTAAATAAGAAACTAATCTGATCCAGCCCATAAGACATGGAACCAAGCCCGAATTACTCAAAGCCCACTGAGGCGAGTATTTAGGAATTGGACCCAAGAGAACAAGGCTCTACTCAACCCATAAGTCAAATGGTCAAACTTAGAAAGCGTAAGACCTAATAAGGCAAGTATCTAGAAGTTTGACCTAAGACAGGCAAGCTAGTAAGACATTGACTCCTATTAGGAAACAAACATGAAAGTATAAGTCGTGCATGAAAACTCTCTTGCATGGTCAACTCTCAACAGAGAAAAAATCTCCAGTAGATATCCTACCTTAAACCACACCACCAAAGGCATAGCCAAACAAGGACTCTCACGTGATAAATAGGGAATAAGGCTGAGGAACTAACGTACGCTATAGAACCCAAATCTCAAGCTATACATCCTTTTCTACGCCTTGTCTGACTTTAGCATCAAAGTGCAATCAGCCGCCACAACGATGGCTTTTGGTTCACGGTTGTTCCTTTTGCAAGTCAAGGCTTGGGAGAACAAAAATTGATCCATCAGTTTGTCGTCGTCGGTGAGGAATGACGAGTTCCTATGATAATAGAAGTGGCATCCCTGTATTACATTCTGAAAAAATGGTTGCCACAAGATCACGTGTCAATGGTGAGATCAACGAGCCTTCAAACGCTCAGGCCGATGCAGTATCTCCTGTTCTGGCGGTACCTTCCATGGAGAGAGAACAACACCAGACCCCCACGCCGGTTGGAGTAATGACGGACTCTAGAGTGGATCAACCCTTAGCTCAAGTGCAACAAATTGCTCGGGTGGTGGAGATGCTTGCTCAACAGAACCCACCATCCACAGGTGGCGACAGGGAGGTGGAAAGGACCTCCGTAGAAGAGTAGATAACGCGTTCAGGAGAGACACAATTTTCCTTCTGGATCTCAGGGGACCAAGGACGATGGGAATTACGAAAAAGGAGCAGTCTATGGAGAGCCAACATCTAAGGCTGAAAGGCCCACTACACAAAATCCCCTCCGACTTGTGGCCACCAATCCAGATGTGTTGTACAACCTCACCGTCCCCCTATTCACTGATTAGATCATGTACACGCCACTGCCTAAAAAGTTCAGCCCTCCAAAGCTGGAATTCTATGACGGGACGGCGGACCCGTCCGACCACCTATGCCATTACCATCATGTGATGGCGTTGAAAGAAGGATCAGAAGTAGTCATGTGCCAAACATTCCCTACCAGCCTGATGAAAGCAGCGCTAAATTGGTTCCACAGTCTCCCGAAGGTCGATCAACTTTTTCAGACACTGGCCAAGGCGTTTATCCCTCACTTTGTGGCCAGCCAGCGGATCAAGAATGGACCACATTACTTGCTCAGCCTCAAGTAAAAGCTGGGCGAAACACTGAGGGAGTACGTTACCCATTTTAACAACGAGTTAACTCTGATTGATGGTTGTAGCGATGAAACCTCCGTCACAGCTTTCACGTCAGGCCTAAGAGGAAGCTAATTCTACAACTTCTTCACCCTAGAGCCCCCACATAAATGGCAGACCTGCTAAAAAACCACTTCGAAGTACATCACCCTTGAGGAGATGTGGGCCGCTAAGAAAGGAGGCGAAAGAGAAATAATTATTCCCCGAGCACTAGAGATAAGAAGGAAATGAAAAAACAGGAGGAGGACTACAAGAGAAAAAAGAAGCGGAGTGATAGTAAGCAGGATTCCGATCGGACGTGCAAGAAAAAGCCTCTAACTTCGTCAGATCTAGACCCTTCAATGCCAGACTGTCTGACATCCTTGCTACCATAAAAAACTGGGGAAATGTAAAGTGGCCTTCCAAACTTCAGGGAGATCCGTCTCGGCGAGACAATGGAAAATATTGTTCCTTTCACAAAGACAACGACCGTGACACTAAAGACTACAAGTATCTCATAAATGAGATCGAGTACTGGATTAAGAAGGGAAAACTCATAGAATTCCTGAGCCCGGATAAGAAGCAAGCCCCTGGGAAAGAAAGAGAAGAGGCCGTAAAAAAATAAAAGAAAAGGCGGCCGATATTATATACGTCCTACATGGGATATGTTTAGAAAGTGAGCAATCCAACAAGTCCCGGAAGAAGACGTTCTACGAGATGCAGACTCAATCCACGTACGAGGACTAACAAGTACAATACGCTCGTGTTCAAGGCCCGAGCCCATTGCTGATGTTTACGGATAAAGACCTCCATGGCGTCCACCTCCCTTATAATGACACCTTGGTTATCTCAATCCTGGTAGCGAAATGGGAAGTGAAGAGATCCTTGGTGAACACGAGGAGCTCCATGAACGTCCTATTCCTTAAGGTGTTCTGCTGCATGCAGCTAAAAGAGGAAATCCTGATGCTGGCCAGTCACCCCATGATTGGGTTCAGTGGGAAGAAATGATTTCCCATTGGGAAGATTAGATTGATAGCAGTAGCAGGAGAGCCGCAGTAGCAGAAAGTCCTTTACGAGGGGTTCATGGTAGTCGATGCCCCCTCCACCTACAATATCATCTCGGGAAGGCCTTGGCTCCATCAAATGGAGGCGGTAGTTTTCACTTTGCATCAGTTCATTAAGTACCCTACCAATGACAAAGTGGGGACCATCCGTCGGCAAGAAACTGCTATTACGCAACATTAAAGCAGTTGGACAACTAGCAATCACAGTCTGGGCCAGCGGGTCGGGCATCCCAGAACCAAGGCACAAAAATGGAAGAGGAGTCTCCCCGCTCGAATGGTGAAGCCCCTGTCAATCTGAGAGGAAGGCCGAATGTCGGCCAGCCAGAGGAGGAACCTATCATAGTCTACCTCGACTGCTCTGATAATAGCATAGCCATCTAGATAGGCTTCCGCCTGGGTAAAGAGTTGGCGGAGTGACTGATAGGACTACTGAGGGAAAATCAGGACATCTTCGCCTGGATGATGAGGGACATAGTAAAGATTGTCCCCTCCGTAAACATGCTTCGACTAGTGGTTGACCCGGAACAGAAACCAACTAAGCAGAAGAAGAGGCCAATGGCCCCTGAACGGAATCGGTGACACGGTACCCAAACTGGCTGGCGAATACCATCCTAGTAAAAAAGAAGAATGGTTAGTGGAGAGTTTGTGTAAAATACACATACCTGAACAAGGCTTGCCCGAAGGACAGCTTTTCGCTGCCACGCATCGATCAGATTGTGGACGCCACGTCCGAGCATAGCCGTTTAAGCTTCATGGATGCTTACTATGGATACAACCAGATCCAAATGCATCCTCTGGACTAGGGGTGGGCATTTAGGACCGAAAGCCCGGACCGAACCGACAACCGGACCGATCGGGTCGGTTCGGATCGGTTTTTATTAATTATAAATGTTTCAATTTTAAAAGCTCGGCCCGGCCCGAAGTTTCTGGTCCGGGCCTCGATTTCCATTTCTGAATCCCGTCGGGTAACTAGCCCAGCCCGGATTAAATAGTTAAAATTTTTGTAAACCCAAAAATTTCTGTTTTTACAAATATAATTTCACTTTCTTTTGTAGGAAAACCAAAAAATTCAGCACTTTGGGCTTTGGGATTTATAAATTCAAGGACCATGGGATTAATTCAGCACTTTCTAGGTGGGCTTTATAAATTCAGCACTTTGGGCTTTGGGATTAATTCACTGTTGACTAGGTGAGCTTTATAAATTCAGCACTTTGGGCTGAACTTCAAGGACCGAAACCGGCCCGAAATTCGATTAACCGGGCCCTCGGTTAACCGATCAACTCGGTGCGGTTTCGGGCATCATAAATACGGGCTTAAATTTTTCGAGCCGGTTTTCGATTTTTACTTTTTGGGCCGGTTACCCGGACCTGCCCAGCCCTACTCTGGACCAAGAGAAAACCTCTTTAATAATTGAAAGAGGGATATACTGCTATTGGGTGATGTCGTTCGGTCTGGAAAATACTGGAACAACATATCAACGATTGGTAAACTGAATGTTCAAGGAACAAATTGACAAAACCATGGAGGTCTATATAGACTATATGTTGGTTAAAGGTCTCTGCAACCCTTATCACATTGCCGAAGCATTCAATTAGCTCCGCAAGTATCATATGAAGCTCAATCCACATAAATGCTACTTTGGGTGGAGTCGGGTAAATTCCTGGGTTACATAGTGAACCGAAGAGGGATAGATGCCGATCTAAAATAGATTCAGGCTCTTCTCAACATGAAGTCTCCGACCGCCATTAAGGAAGTTCAAAGCCTGACTGGGAGGGTGGAAGCACTGAATAGGTTCATCTCAAATGGCATGACAGCTCAACGGTTAGAGCTTGGCGGATGGTACCACTAGGTCATGGGTTCAAACCCAGCTTGCGGCATCTTTATGGGTTCTGGGATCCTATAAAAACCTTGTTTGCCTTTCAAAATAAAAAGGTTCATCTCAAAGTCATCCGACAAATGCCTCCATTTTTTTAAAAATTCTAAGAAGAAGTAAATGGTTCAAATGGGACGAAGAGTGCGAGCAAGCCTTCCAAAATCTGAAAGCATACATGGGAAGTAAGGAGTTACTTTCAAAATCGATAACAAGAAAGACACTTTACTTGTACCTGTCTATTTCGAAACATGCTGTCAACTCAACCTTGGTCTGAAACGACAAGGGGATACAAAGACCAGTGTATTACGCTAGCAAAACCTTTGTGGAGGTGGAAGCAAACTACCCAGGCCAGAAGAAGTTAGCATTGGCACTGGTCGTCTCCTCCAAGAAGATAGAGCCCTACTTCCAGGCACATACTATAATGGTCTTCACTAAACATCCACTCTGAACAGTATTGCACAAGCATGAGTTGTCGGGTGGGATGGTGAAGTGCTCAATCGAATTAGGGCAGTTCAATATCAATTACACCCCAAGAACAACCATCAAAGCTCAAGCATTGGTGGACTTCATCGTTGAACTTACATGCGATGGAGAACAAAAATCAGAAGGCCAAGGATGGGTCCTGCGTTGTGACGAGTCATCCACAGTTAATGGGAGCGGAACTGAAGTCACTGTCCACTCTCCAAACGGGGTGACTCTGGAAAAGATCGTCAGGTTTGGCTTTCCTGCCTCCAACAACGAAGCAAAGTGTGAGGTCCTCATGTTCGGCTTGAAGCTTGCCAAGGGGATTGGAATAGACGAGCTGATTGCATACAATGACTCCTGTCTGGTTGTCAACCAGGTTAAAGGAGAATTTAGTAGCAAAGATCCTAGGATGTTAGCTTACCGTGAGAAAGTAATTCAACACCATGAGTGGATTCAAGAGGATTGAGCTCCAACGATGTCCCAGAGAGGACGACGAAAAGGCTGACGCACTGGCCAAAAAGGACTCAATTACGACTGAGACTGCCGACGGACTCATTGAGTTCCAAGAAAAATCAAGTCTGGAAGAAGAGGAATCCAGCGAGGCCTGCACAACAGGCAAAGAAAGAGCTGGATGAATCCCATCATCAAGTACATCAAGAACGAAGTGCTCCCAACGGAGAAGACAAAAGCAAGAAGGCTGAAAACAGGGCAGTATGGTACACTCTTCTGAATGACATGGTGTACAAGAGGTCAGCTACTGATCCCATTTTTCAATGCCTGACCAGCACAGAGGCTGACTACATTCTTAGAGAAATTCATAAGGGCATGTGTGGGAACCACCCAGGCGGGAGAACTCTGGCCCTAACTTAGGGTACTATTGGCCAAAATATGCAACGGGATGCCAAGGATTTGGTCTGAAAATGTGACAAGTGTCAGAGGTATGCACCATACGTGCACATGCCCACTCAGCCCTTGTCTGCAAAGACCAGCTCATGGCCTTTCACACAGCGGGGAGTGGATATTGTTGGGCCACTCCCCCTTTTTGCCAAAAAGAAGTTCCTCATCGTAGTTGTAGACTAGTTCACCAAATGGGTTGAAGTGGAGCCCCTGGCCAAGATAGACGAAAATTAAATTGAGAATTTCATGTGGGCATCCATCGCCTGCAGATTCTGCATCCTAAGGACACTAGTCAGTGACAACGAAACTTAGTTTGAAAGTAAAAATGTTAAAAAGCTATGTGATAAACTCAACATCAACCACCACTACTCCTTACCAGAGCACCCCCAAGACAATGGGTTGGCGAAAGTCACCAATAGGACCATCTTGGAAGCGCTCAAAAGAAAACTTGATGCAGCCAAAGGCCTATGGGTCTCAAAGCTACCAGGAATTCTCTGGGCATATCGGATCACCAAAAGAACTTCTACTGGGGAAACACCGTTCTCTCTAGCTTTCGGATCGGAAACAATGATCCCAGTAGAGCT
The DNA here is from genome assembly GCA_963556465.1 of Berberis vulgaris. Taxonomy (NCBI): domain Eukaryota; kingdom Viridiplantae; phylum Streptophyta; class Magnoliopsida; order Ranunculales; family Berberidaceae; genus Berberis; species Berberis vulgaris. Next base: position 58,735,449 of record OY747136.1, on the reverse strand, counting down.
CGGAATGCCAATGTACAAAACAGAGGAGTTCAGGCCGGATGGCAATGATGAAGCTTTGTGCGTCGGACTAGATCTCCTCGAGGAAAAAAGAGATGAGGCCCATTATTATAATAAGAAGGTCAAGCTATGAGAGTTCAAAGTGGGCGATTGGGTGCTCATAAGAATTAACCCCGAGAACACTAAAAAACCAGGGACATGCAAGTTAAATCCAAACTAGAAAGGACCCTACAGAGTGACAAAGGTCAACAAGCCAAGTACATACTGGTTAGAAAACATGAACGGTGAAGGCCTTAATCGACCATGGAATGTAGAACACCTAAAAAATATTATTAATAAATTCAGGGTATTTGTTTTACTAAAGTTTCAGTGTTGTTCATTAAATCTGGCTGGAAATCTAGTCAATCTATTACTGTCTGACTTAAGTGTCAGACCTGCTATTCCGACCACCATGTCAGACCACTAGGTGAGTTAAATAAGTCAGAACGCCTAAGTCAGACTTATATACCCAAGGCGGTCTGGTCCATTCTACAGCCTAGTCCACTAGGATCCAACTAAAATGGCTTGGAAATTGGGTGTCTAGTCAGAGCTCATGAAGCCTGATCAAAATGACTTGCCAGAGATCATTGTCCAACCATAAACAATGATGGCCAAACTTGACCAAGTTTAGTCAGCTCATGAAGACTGATGAAAATAACTTTTGATTCGCTCTACAGCCTAATCCACCAAGAGCGGACCAATATGGCTTAGAAAGTGATAGTCTAGTCAAATCTCATGAAGCCTGATCAAAATGACTTGCCAGGGATCATTGTCTGACCATAGACAATGATGGCCAAACTTGACCAAAGTTTAGTCAGCTCATGAGGACTGATGAAGATAACTTCTAGTCCGTTCTACAACCTAGTCCTCCAAGAGCGGACCAAGATAACTTAGAAAGAAGGAGTCTAGTCGGAGCTCATGAAGCCTGATCAAAATGACTTACTAGGGATCATTGTCCGACCATAGATAATGATAGCCAAACTTGACCAGAGTTTAGTCAGCTCATGAAGACTGATGAAGATAACTTCTGATCCGCAAAGAACAAACCAAAATGGCTTAGAAAGTGGGAGTCTAGTTAGAGCTCATGAAGCCTGATCAAGATGACTTGCCAGAAATCAATTTTCGACCATAGACAATGATGACCAAACTTGACCAAAGTTTAGTAAGCTCATAAAGACTGATGAAGATAACTTTTGGTTCGTTCTAATGCCTAGTCTGCTAAGAACGGATTAAGATGGCATGAGAAATGAAAAGTTAATTAACTTATGAATTCGAATAATCTCTGGTCCACCAAGATTATTCCTACTCCGCTGTACAGAGTTTAGCCAGCTCACATAGTCTGGCCAAGATAACTTCTGGACCTCTTAAGAGTCTAGAAAAAAATGCTTGACTTCAAAAGTGCATATAAATTGAGAGGTCAGGACTCACATAAACAGATTAACTAGACAATTTCTAGACTTAGTGAAATTTCTTGTCTAAAGACCAACACCACAGCAAGGCAACACAGAAAAGATTTAGCAGGAAAAGTTTAGACAATACAAGTACAGAGTGTTACTCAACAAATTTTCTTTTATTAATGATTAAAAAATTACAGATTTAACTCCTTGGGAGGATCAGTTTCAACGGCAGAAAAACCAGATTTATCAGGGGAGATAACAGGGGATGGGTTAGCAGTCTCAGGAGCCTACTCTGGATCATCATTTGGAGGCGTTTGGTCAGAAGCTTTTTCCTCTTCAAACTTCACATAAGTTGTTTTTCTGTAATATGAAAAGTCAAGATCAGGGTGGTCATCTTCAATCAGTTCCAATAGCTCAAACCTACCCTTAATAACTTTGCTGAAGTCTAAAGTCTTATGACCTTCGAGCAGCTTCTTCTCGTGGGCTTCAGACTCCTCCAAATTCTTCTTCGCCTTTTCCATTCTGGATGCAAGTGCGTCAGCCCTACACCTTCAATGGACTAAGCTCATCCTGCGCCAAAACAGCCAGCTCCTTCACTGTTCAAACACAACAAAAGCCATAAGCAACTTCGGACTCTAGCTTCTGGTGTAAAGCAACCCATTCCGACTCCATGCTTCTTTTCAATAGCCTGAGTTTGTAGATCATCTTGTGCCTTCTCCGCCGCCTCTTGAGCACGTCCAACTCCTCCTGGATGTGTCTCAACTCATCTTCAACACCACTCATCACAGACTGAACTTTAACCAAGTCAGCCTCAGCGGACTTCAGGCGAGCCTTGTGAGAATCCAATTCCACATTCGAAGCTTTCAGCTTGGCTTCAAGGTCTGCCCGTGCAACCTGCAAACTAGTCTCAATGTCTGGCTTAGCATCACTCTGTCCAGACTTCTCCTTCAACAACTTGTTCAACGACTCAATTTAATAAAGTGCATCAGAATACGATTTCTGCAAGTTAGCAAAAGTCTTATCCATGTCGTACACTATATTGGGTGCAGATTCCACCTTAGTCCCAGCCATGACAGCTTGATTCAGCAATGCCATCCCTAGCATCAAATGTCTCTGACGCTTGTCAATGTGATCCCCCATCGTCACCCCCTCAGGCAGCGATGCACGAGTCTTCAGCCATTCATACCATTTGCGAATGTTTTGTCTTGAAGCAACTGACATGTCTACCTCCAAGTGCTAGTCTTGTGCACCCAATTTCACTGCATTCGAATCAAAAAGCAGATTCAGGCGTCATCGGAGTGTGATTGGGGCCCAATCTGAAAAGTTCCAGATCATCAGGAATCTGGTACTTATCGTGAAGATCAACTAGATCAGTCTCTATAATCAACCTCTCCCTGAAAAACTCGTCACAATCAGAGGCTAGTTTCTCAGAAGGTGCTAGTTGCACAGAAGATGATGGTTTCTCAGAAGGTTGATTCTGACCTACCATTGAAGAATGTATGAACCTTCGATTGCGCTTGCGAAAACAAAAATCGAACAAAGCAAGAGAACAAAAGTAAAGTGACAAGAGAAAGTCTCTGAAAGTGCAAGAGTAAAGAAAACTAATGCAACAGAGAAAAAAAAACTTATATAGAATTGAAAGAGCGCGCCTTTATTGAGCAATCACATACCCAATTAATGATGTGCGTCGCTCGAGGAAGCGTTTCAAACTCAATCATCATGACTGTTTTGTTCCCTCATAAAGTGACTTAGTGGACCGACAGGCTGGCCCACTAACTCGGGGGGAGCATTTGATGATACACCAAACTGTCCAGTAATTTATGTCGTACACATGGCATGATGATCTTGTCAACGGAGTATAGTGGGCCCAAATAAGCGCCTAATCTAATCCAGCCCATAAGACAAGGAACCAAGCCCGAATAACTCAAAGCCAATTGAGGCTAGTATTTAGGAATTGTACCCAAGACAACAAGGCTCTACTTAGCCCATAAATCAAATGGTCAAACCCAGATCGCATAAGACCTAATAAGGAAGTATCTAGGAGTTTGACCTAAGACGGGCAGGCCAGTAAGACGTTGACTTCTATTAGGAAATAAACATCACAGTATAAGTCGTGCAAGGAAACTTTCTTGCATGGACAAGTCGCAATAAGGAAAGGATCTCCAGGAGACATCCTTCCTTAAACCACGCCACCAAAGGCATAGCCAAACAAGGACTTTTGCATGATAAATAGAGCACAAGGCTGAGGAACTAAGGTACGCTACAGAACTCAAATCTCAAGCAATAAATCATTTTCTACACCTTGTCTGACTTTAGCATCGGAGTGCCATTAGCCGCCACAACGGTGGTATTTGGTTCATGGTTGATCCTTTTGCAGGTCAAGGCTTGGGAGAACGAGAATTGATCCATCAATTATTTTTTTCTTCTTCTTCCGAGTTGTGGCTGAGTGTCGGCTGACAGACTACGAGAGTGGCTTGTTCAGAGGACGAGATTTCATTGAAGTGTGTATGATGTAACACCTCATTTTCAGTTAAATGTCTTTTCTAAGGCCTTTGAGAGTTTCCATTGTGTTGTCTTGGTGTTCGAATTGGTTGTGGGTGTCGCTTTTGTGTGAGTGACATCAGTGAATTCCCTGAGTGTGGATACACGTGTTTTAATCATATTTTGTGTATTCAAGAGAATAGATTAGTAGTCATTTTACTTTCAGTCTCATTTGACATTTACTAACAAATGGTGCTAAGAAAGTCTGTGTGGGGAATAAATAGCCAGTTTGGTATTTGTACTTCTTCTCCTCCTTTCTTCTTCTTCATCTGTGAGGATGAGTAGAGAGGAGAAACCAGAGACAAATTTTGTGTGAGGGTTTGGGTGAAAATGGAGGGAGTTGGTTGTTGGTTTTGGTGATTTTTCATGGGATTTGGCTAAGTTCGAGTTGGGGGTTTCTAGACTTCTTATCTGCAATTCATTTTCATCTTTTTGAGTTAGTTAAGATATGAGAGTATGTTGCAAGCTTGCGACAGGGTGGCCCTGAGGTTGATATGCCTGTCGTAGAGATGACTTTTGATCTTGATGTTCCCAAACCTACTGCCGACTCTAAGGTCGTTCTTAATTCTAAAATGCAGGAGGATGTTCCGACTCTACTTCTGTTGTATGAGTAGTTTTTTTTTGTACTGAAACATTCATTAATGAGAAAATTTTCCTTTCCTTTTGTCAGTGTTGTGGCCGTCGTACTTTCCATTTTTAATTTTTTCTTACATTAGGCTGAGTAGACAAGTGTGTCCACCCCCACCCAAAGTAGGGCTTTAGTTTGGACTGGAGCCCTTTCTTAGCTTATTCGCTCTCTTAATATGACAATAGTAATAACTTAATCTTCCATAAGAGTTAAGTTGTAGGGTAGTCACCTTTATTTATCCGGGTTGTGTTCCCTTAGTGACATTACTGTCTCTCAGAGGATTTGAACTTGTGCAGAAGTCGTCTTTGCATTGATGACCAGACTTCCTTGATGCTCCCTGACCCTGTATAGCAGTTAGGTTGCTTAAGAATCTATATCCTGTCAGACTGGATTTCAGTGTTATATGCTTGCTTTCAGTACCGAGGACTTTCAGTTGATGGGAAGTCATTTATGTCTATCTAGGCTAGAATTTTGTAATAGACCCCAATTTTGAGCATGAGTTGGGTTGTGGAAAAACCATCGTCCGCCTGAACAGGCTAGATTTTTGTATTTTCTTGGCTTAATCCTGAATAGGACTTGAGCTAGAGTGAAGTCTCCTCTGCCCATCTGGGCTAGTCTTCACAATAAACCCCGATCCTGAACAAAAGTTGGTTGTTGAGGAACTATCATTGACTGAACAGGCTAGATTCCTATATTCATCTGGCTCAATCCGGAAGGGGACTTGAGCTGGAAAAAATCTATCTCCACCCGTCTGGGCTAGACTTCAAAATAGACCCCAATCCTGAATAGGAGTTGGTTGTTGAGGAACCATCTTTGCTCAAACATGCTAGATTTTTTTGTTCATTTGGTTCAATCCTGGAGAGGATTTGAGCTGGAAAGAAGTCATTTTCGCTCGTCTGGGCTAGACTTCATAATAGACTTCAATCCTAAACAAGAGTTGGGTTGTTGAGGAACCATTTTTGCTCGAACGAGCTATATTCCTATGTTCATTTGGCTCAATCTTGGAGAGGATTTGAGTTGGAAATAAGTCATCTCCGCCCATCTGGACTAGACTTCATAATAGACCCCAATCCTGAATAGGAGTTGGGTTGTTGATGAACCATCTTTGCCCGAACGGGCTTGATTCCTGTGTTCATCTAGCTCAATCTCGAAGAGGATTTGAGCTGGAAAGAAGTCATATCTGCTACGCTAGACTTCTGTTATAGACCCCAATCCTGAGCAGAAATTGGGTTGTGGAGAAACCATCTTCGCCCGAACGGGATAGATTTTTGTATCTTATTTCTCAATCCTGAATAGAACTTGAGTTGGAGAGAAGTTTCTCTACCCGTCTGGGATAGACTTCACAATAAACCTTAATCCTGAACAGAAGTTGGGTTATTGATGAACCATCTCTTCCCGAATGGGCTAGATTCTGGTATTCATCATTGCTCAATCTTGAATGAGACTTGAGCTAAAAAGAAGTCATCTCCGCCCGTCTGGGCTAGACTTCATAATAGACCCAAATCCTGAACATGAGTTGGGTTGTTGAGGAACCATCTTTGCCCGAATGGGACAGATTTGTGTTCAGGGGACTAGTTCACTTGTTGGGCGAGTTGTCGATTTCTTGAATAAGATTAGACCCCGCCATTGTGCGCCATTTTTGTACCTTCTAAGATGTGAGTTGTTCACAGACTGGGCTCGGCCCGTTGTATTATACATCAGTTCCTTAGGCAGACTAGGTCACTTATGCGGCTAAATGTCTTTGTCCTTGAATGACTTGGATCGGCCGCTATGCATCATTTTGGTTCCTGTGACATGACTAGGTTTTAAGTGCAGTTAGTTGTCCGTGGACTGGGCTTTGTCCGTATGCAGTGAACGGTCTGTGGATCGAGTTTCATCGGCAAGTGTCTTGTCGTGGTTCCTAAGGTGGACTAGGTCAATCGTGCGACAAGCTGTCGACATCCTGAGTAGGACTAGGCTCAATCGTTGTGCGCCCTTTCGGTCTTCATGATCAGACCAGGCTTCTTTGAAGGCAAGTTGTTCATGCACTGGGCTCTGTCCATTGTACGTTACCTTGGTTCCTTAGGCAGACTAGGTCACTTTTGTGACGAGCTGTCGTCGTTCTTAATAGGACTAGGCTCGGTCGATGTGTGACATTTTGGTATCCATAATCGAGCTAGGCATTTTCGCGGTGGTGAGCTGTCTGTGGACTGGGCTCGACCTGCCACGTGTTACCTCGGTCCCTTTAGGCATATTAGGTCACTTATGTGGCAAGTTGTCGTTGCCCTTAATAGGACTAGGCTCGGCCGTTGTGCACCATTTTGATCCCCGTGGTAGGACTGAGTTCTCCCTTATAGAAATAATTGAGTATTGAATGGAGTCATTATTAAAGAGATTATTGATGGTTCTTCTTCAAAATTTCTACATGGTACTCTCCATACCCACTCTTTTACCAACAAGTCGTTGGCCTGTTGGTCCTTTTGTTTTTTTTCTGGAGCTTGAGCTGTTGCGGCTAGTTACTCGATAGCTTCATCGCTATGTAATGGCATTTCCTGGCAGAAGACCGATCTTTACTGAAAGTACCTATCACCATTGATAGGGTATTTTAGGCACTGGTGCCATGTGGAGACCACCGCTCTCATCCGGTGAAGCCAAGGCCTTCCCAGGATTGCATTGTATGTGGCCGAGCATTTACCACAATGAGCTCCGTCATTAAGAGCTTTACTGGTTTCCCTGTTACCACGGGTAGCCTGATGTTATCGATTGGGTAACTTCGAGCACCACTGAAGCCAATCATAATCTGATTGTGCGGTTTTAGCACTTCCTTCCTCAACCGAATCATGTGGAATGCCTTCAGAAAAGGACTTGGTCGAGCTCTCCGTGTCCACCAGCGATCTTTTGAAGCCTTACTTTGATATCTACGATGGTGATAACCAGGGCATCATTATGTGGGGAGCATACCCCCTGCATATCCCACTCAGTGAATGTCAAGTCCGAGGTCGAGTGCTCTACTCGGGTGTGTTGAACTGGGTGGTCTCCGCGGTAGGAACCTGTCTATAATTCTCCGATTGCCATCTTTCTTGATCGGTTGGATTTCTCCGATCCGTCGTGTGCATGTGAAGGACGTAGATTGCATCTGCAGTCTTTTCTTTGGCCTTTTGTGTCGTTTCTTTCTTCTCATTTTCTTGGGGGTGTTTCTCATCGAAATTCACAAATTATCCGAGTCTCCCCTTTCGAACGTAATACTAGGGCTGAAAACCGAACCGACTTAGGTCGGTTTTAAAATTTTCAAACCGAAACCAAACCGACCATTAACAAAACCGATCCGAAACCAAACCGATTCTAATTTATGCAAACCGTAACCGAACCGACTAAAATAGAACCAAAATCAAAATAAAACCGAACCGATCGACTATTTTAAACATATTGTATTATTTATATATAAAATATATATTATTTATTATATATATTCGGTTTGGTCGGTTAAAATCACATGTAAACCGAGAACCGAACCGACCACTTCGGTATTGAATTTTTTTAAACCGAAACAGATCCAAACCGAATTTAAACCAAACCGATTGGTTCGGTTTAGATCGGTCGGTTTAATCGATTTGATCAGTTTTTTATTCAGCCCTACGTAATACTCTATCTCATTTTTTAGGCTCTTGCAGTCCTGAGTGATGTTATCGTGGTCCTTGTGATAAGAATACTACTTGTTCTTATCACACCTTAAAGGATCGTTCTTGAGCTTGGGGAGCCATTTGATATTGTCCCAGCTCTTCATGGCGGAGAGAATCTTAACAAGCCATAATTGAGAGGGTTGAACTCAGTGTACCTTGAGCCGATGTAGTTGGTAACCCTATCGGGTTTTGCATTATCAAACCCGATTTTGTTATCTTTTTCCTCCTCTTCGATCTGTCCTCCTTTTCATGCCTATTTTCATATTATCTTCCTTTATTGGCTGCTAGCATTTATTCAAGAGTGTTATGCTTTAGCGCACTTTTCATTAAGTCCGCCATATCTCTTGGGGTTTCCAAGGTGGGAAAGTTGTAGAACTGATCTCCTCGGAGGCCAGGAGTGAAAGTGATAAGGGACATGTCGTTGGATCCGTCGATCAAAGTCAGCTCGTCGTTAAAGGGAGTGACATACTCTCTGAGTGTCACACATTGTTTTTGCTTGAGGTTTAGCAGGTAGTGAGACCATTTCCTGATTTGTTGGCTCCCGATGAATCTAGTGATAAATTCTTCGCCAAGACTTGGAATGCATCTATAGATCTTGGCTAGAGGCTATGGAACCAGGTAGGTGCAGTTTTCTTCAGATTGGTAGGAAAAGTTCTGCACAGGATTGCTTCCGAACTTTCTTTCAACGCCATTATATGGTGCTAATGACTCAGATGATTTGATAAATCTGATATTTCATTATAGAATTCAAGCTTCGGAGGGACAAATTTTTTCGGCAGAGGGCGCTCATGATCCCCTCCAAGAATGGAAGGACAGTGAGATCATACAGGTCATCCGGATTGGTTGTTCCCATTCGGAGTGGGTTCCTGGTCATGGTCATGTCTGTCTTTGGGGCATGGTCCCCATGATCATCGCCATCTCTTAAGCTTTCTTACTAGCCAACTCTCCACTTCTTACATGAAGGTTTTAGCTTTCCTGGATGTGTTCTTAGGCGTCCTCTTGGGTGTGGGATCTCCCCGAATTCCCGCCATTATCGGGTGGTTGTTGTTGGTTATTTGTGAGTCCTTTTACTACTCGCTAGATGATCCATGTGGAGCACGATCTGATCTATACGAGGGCCAGCCGTGGATGCCTTAGTAGTTGGGTCATGTGAGTGTACGGCTTCCTCGATCGAATTCATTTGGCCATATGATTGGGCTTCCTCGGCTGACGGGTTGTCTGGCTCGATGTTGTTTAATGCTCGAGATTTGGTTTCGGTAACCATGTCTTTAATGTGCTGCTTAGCTAGAAATAACTTTGTATGTTTGTTTCAAAGAAAACTTGTCATTTTTTCCTCCGGGCGGCGCCAAACTGATGCGTCCAAATCTGTCCTTGTTGATCTCAAACATGCAAAACAAACAACGGTGAGCTAGGGACAACCGTTGTGATAGCTGAAGGCACTCCGATGCTTAAGTCAGACAATGCGTCCAAATTCGTCTTTGCTAATGTTTAATTTAGCAATGTGTATGCGTACTTTTTTTTCTTTTCTCACCTTAACTAGCGAGCATTCCCTACAATTGTCCCTGCTATCAAGGTCGTGATGGAGGGAGGAGATCTCACCCAAAATCTTACCTGAGCATGACTGAGTTTCTTCGGCACTTAGCTCTGTTTAGGACCCAATGCTTGATTGAGTAAAAAATTGATCTGTGCGAGGGGATCTCGGGCATGTGGTAGCTTAGAGATCCGTGTTCGGGCCTTATTGTCTTGGGCCAAGCTCCAAGATCCATGTCAGGTGGGCTAGCGTGATTTTGGCTTGGGCGCCTGACTTACAGGTTTGAACAGTTGTTTGAGTTTGGGTCTGTGTTGAGGCCTTTTCCGTGTTAGGGTTGGCCTATGCCACGTGTACGGCTATGAATGCATGGCTGATTGATGTCTCATCAGTCACCATGCAACTAGATACATGTATCTGATCTCCTAACAAGAAAAGTGATTTTTTAGTGGAAAGTGGCATAATTTCAACAAGTCCAACAACACAAACCCAAAAGTGAAGCTTTTTCCTCTAGTGATCAAAATCTTAAAACCTATACAAAAGTGAAAATCCATATATATATTAAAAAAAAAAACCCTGCTATCCAATGTTAAACCTTGTTGCTCATTATATTCCTCTTGACACTGCATGTAGACTATCAATAATTTGAAAGACTTCCTCCATTTCAATTAGGAATTGATCTTGTTTCTTGGAAGTTATGTTGTCTCGGGCATGAGGAGATGCCATATACAAGTGATCGCCTCATTATCCTTGCGCCGCGACAACATAACTAAGGCGGGTTTTGTTTTTTACATTAACATGCTTTTGTAAGTAATATAACCTATGTTGTCTGGACTGATATTTCTTCGTAGAAGTAGTATAAGCATAAGTGCATAACACAAACAAACTTGGTTTTATTTAAGGTGTGTAAAAAATAATGCAATTTATTTTTGTAGAGATTATCTTTGTACTTCATTTTCTTTAAGTTGTCAACTCATAAGAGATGAAAACAAAAATCATAGAGGTACATTGGGTTGTCTTAGTTACCCTTTGCCTCAACTAAGGCATGGAATTGCGACACTCCAAGGTGCCTAAGGCATTTTATAGAGCTAAAGTCCAAGGCAAAGTGTTTTTACAATAAAGAACCCCTTGATGAGGTGAAGGACCGCCAGTGGAGTCTCTTACAACTTGGCTTGGAAGCTATTAAATATGTTTGGGATACTTCAAAAGAATTCCATTCTCAAATAATGATTATCATTGCACAAGCTGCATTGATCCTCCTCCACAAGCTCAGGTACTCGATTACTTTCAATGAATGGGAAACTTGTTTTATTGAGTTCAACAAGAAACAACCCGTTGTCACATTAAACAAGAAGAAGAAATGCTTTCTCAATTTACAATCGTTTTTATTCCTATTTAGTTCCTCCGAAATGATCTTATTTTTAGGGGGAAACTTGCACGTGGTCGTGTTTTTATGCTAAATCTACAATGTAATTGGTCTCAATGAATGAAACATTGGTTTTCTTGCCCCAACCAAATGGTTGGCAATCTTTGTGGGGATTATTGTATTGATGTTTCTAATTAGATGTCACTGAACTACGCTCTTTCAAATGCCAAGACTAATATCCAGGTCCATTCCTTGGTGAATCAGGCTATTGATAACAACCAATTGGATGCAGATTATTCAAGTTTTCAGTTGCAGAATGTTAGTTTTATTTCTGGCATTCAAGATCAAATTGCTCATGTGTTTCAATTTGCTTTTATGAGTGTTGCAACTCATCATGCTTATAGTGTCCATTCTATGGAACCTACTGTTTTGCTTGATTCATATATCTTCATGATAGTTGGTGTTGTACAAATGATGTTGTGTGGGTCACTAATGATGCCAATTTTAATCAGTTGACAAAACAAGGAGTTGTTGGAATTTTTGTTGTTGATTGTCCTGGGAAAGTTTTGGCACGTGTTGCTTTTAAGATTGCAAGTAGAATGCTTAATAGCACTATGGAGATATGTGTTGCTGTTGAAGCTGATCTTCTCTTGATGTGCACAAATAATTAGAAGAAAGGTTTTCTGTTTGGCAATTTGAGCACTCTAAATTCAATTGTATATGAAGCAAAATTTGCAGGTTTGGAATCGGTTGAATGAGAATTTTGGAAGCCTATTATTAGTAATATTATTCTTTTTTTACCACACTGACACACTGTCATCAAATGTTGCAAATGATGCTTAACAGATTACCACACTGATATGACATTTACCCTTTCACTACACCAAATTGGCACTTTTGTAACAACTCTCAAAACAATATCACTTTTGAGATGTTGCAATTCACCAAACAATTTCAAGTCAAAACTAAATTTAGCCAAAAAAATGAAAAACAGTAACACAAAAAAAAATGATACAATAAGTTGGATCACCATGAATAGTATCACTTTTATAACCATACTCTTCATGGTGATACAATTATTGTATCATTTTGTTTGTCAAATGTGTAAAATTGTTAGGTGAATTGTTACACTTCAAAAGTGATACTGTTTTGGGGGTTGTTACAAAAATGTCAATTTGGTGTAGTGTTTTCTATAGCAGGTCTCGTGATGGATCGTGTCCATTGACAACCAAGCAAAGAAGATCCACCAGCACTCATTGCATTTTGAAATTCTCTCAAGCACCATGGTAGAGCTTTATGTCGCGGAAGGTGTTATTTTGTTGGCTAATGGCATGAACGGGAACCAAAGGGTTTTGGAAGGATAAACTCTCTTGCTATTTACCTACTTGTTTGACAAAAATACTAGGTTTTGTAACTCTTGGCGGCGACTTTTTAACACCATATCTTCTATTGTCCCACACCACAACTAATTTATTATTTATTTTTTTTTGTCTTGCTAATCCACACCACCAATTTAAACCATTATTTATCCCTTCTATTTCATCCTCTCTTCTCAAGAGCAACAACAACAACATGACCTTGCTGCAACCGACTGCTCCTGCATGTTGTGGTGTAACGAGGAAGGGGGCGATTGATTGCGAGGGATGGTGAGAAACAATCGGCGATGGCGAGAGATAGAGAAGATGGGGTTGCAATGGTGGTTGTCTGTGTAAGATTAAGGTGCTTCTTCATCGCTAGAGACTGATTTGTGACGTGGCTGATATCGTCCCAGCCATCGCAGCGACCGCCCAGTTCTCCAATCATCGTCCATCCATCATCATCCCACTCTTTCTTCTTCTCCCACACACCCACAACAACCACCATCACCCCTTTTTCCTTTTTGTTTTTGGTTTTTTTTCTCCTTGCCCTAGCGATGGCTTGCACGATGATGGGTTCCCCACTCGCAGCGGGTTGCGGAAGGGCAAAAGAAATTTGGCCCTTGAGGCAGCACCTGCGAGTAAAAAAAATTGGTCTTCCGCGACTGCGAGTTTTTCACTTGCAGGTGTTGCCGCGAGGGCCAAATTTTTTTGCCTCTCACGCAGCCTACTGCAAGTGGGGCACCCATCATCACACAAGCCACTGCGAAGGCAATGAGAATAAAAAACCAAAACAAAAAGGGAGAGAGGGGACTGGGAGGTTACATCCACCATGGTTGGTATAGGTTATAATTGACCTTGATGTCAATTTAGCTTAACATAGCAGTTAAAGAAGAAGAAACAGAGGATGGTTCTAATTGTAACACAAAAGATCTCCTCTCACATGCCATAGAATAAATCCGAAACCTCTAAACCCGTTTTAACAAACCCCCTTCTTCTATCTATCTACTACCCTATTTTATTTTACTTCAACCTTCCACCTTTTATGTTTCTACAATGGAAATGAGACTTGAAAGATAAGTGGGTAAGACGCGACAACTTGAGTGGTGATTGTGGATGTCGCCGCCACCCCTATGGTGGCCGAATTGATTAAATTGAGCTTAGAGAGTAAGGGAAGAGAAAGGGATTTGTGTGTGTGTGTGTGTGGGGGAGGGGGGGGGGGGGGGGGGGGGTTGATGGTGGAGGTTGTTTCCAATGGGGGGTTGGGTTCCCTGTTTCTGAAAAGTGGTGGATTCTGATTGGTGGCATGGAAGAAAGGTGGTGTAGAAGATGTGGTGTTAAAAAGTCACTGCGTTTTTCATATTTGGACTAGTCTTATGGATTGATAGATTTATGTATGTTTCCTATCATTTTAATAACAAGCTTGGAGTTAGGGAATATCTATTTGATTTCTACTACTATCACCTAATATGTTGTGTGATGCACTTGAAAAAATTGAGTCAGTGGAGATACAAGGCAATGATAATATTGAGCTAAATGACCTACTATCAAACTCTATTTTTGCACGAACAACTTAGTTTGAGCACTAAAGTTGGGAATTGTTTGCAAAATTATTGCTAATTTTGGATGAGCGCCTGAATAATAACGAGTGAAGTAATTAGTACTCTTGGAGCCAACGACATGGGGAAGAAATAATAAATAAAAATTCACTTATAAATGATAAATCACAAAGCTATGGGCATTTGTTTGGTGAAGCTTAGTGGGTGAAGTTGGGTTGAGAGAAAAAAAAACTAGAGAAACTAAGGAATTCCAATCATTTTCACCTTGTTGGAGCGAAAGAATTCCTAAAGAAAGACCCCTTGGCCCTTGTGCATACCGAACACTTCAAATATGATCGTATTGCAATACCCCTTGAATACATACAATTTACAATAAATGGTCCATCTAAACTATATTACTACCAAAGGGTTAAATGAACGGTAACCATGTCTTCAACTTGATTTTCGGGTTCCCATTGTGCCATCCCAATGTCTTAACAACTACACGCAAAAATCAATAAATAGGTAAAACACTATTACACATTTTCACCATTTTACACTCCCAAATGCACACATTTTACAATCAAAACCAACCCCTCGCAAACATTAACTAATTATACCTAAGCCCCTAACATACCTTATTTGAAACCCCCAATTATTTATAAGTTATAAAAGGCCCTTACATCTAACTTTTGGATTTTCCATTTGCCTTCCATATTTCATATTTTTTAAATAAAAACTAGCTCCTCGCAAACATTAATTAATTATATTGAGCCCCTAACATAATTTATTTGAACTCCCCTAATTATTTATAAACTATAAATAAGCCTTATAATAGTGTGAGCGTAATTTTTGGTTACAATATTTTATTCTATAATATCATTCTTTAATATTTTTATTAATTAAATGAACTAAATTAAAAGTATAAATAACTATTTTGCTTAGAAATTTAATACTAATTTTTTACTTGTTATTGAATATTGATGATAAGATTAAAAAAAGGTACTGAATATACGCGTGTGCACGTAGAGCGCGTCCACACCCTAGTAACATATACTCATATAGGCCCTGCTAAATAACATCATCATTTTTGCTGAAGGACACCACCAACCCTTACTTTCGGAATGACACCACCACCTGCTGAAGAAGGTGAGGTGGCGTGGTGGTGGTGGTGATTGAAGAAGAAAAAGAAAAAGATGAATAGAAGAGTAGGAGTAGGAGTAGGAGAGGTGGCAATGGTGGTGAAGGGGAGGATGAGGAGAGGTGGCAGTGGTGATTGATGGAGAAGAAAGGGAGAGAAGAGGGGCAATGGTTTTTTTTTCACTATCCAGCGGTGGTGTCTTTCAATAGATTCAAAGAAAAGGTGTTAGTTGTGTTTTTCAGTGGAATTAATGGTGTTATTTAGTAGAGGCCTAACAATGCGGTTACCATTAGACATTGACCGTATAAACCCTCCAATTCTTTGTTGGGATCATAGATCTAGCATTGGACAACCTCTCCGGCTCTCTTCTAAACCAAAGTTTAAACCCCCCAGTAGTTTGGGGTTTAGGGTAATTAGGGTAATTGGGTCTCCTCCCAGTGGAGAAAATTTAGCTAGTTTGTGACTAAAATAACTAGTATCCCTCCCTCCCTCCCTCCCCTCCCTCTCTCTCCTGCGTGGGCGTGGCCACACTGCCTCCCTCAAACACAGAGACGTCTCTCTCCAATGGCTTCACCACCTCTCTCGCCGCCACTCCCACCCAAACCACCTTCATACCTCTCTTAACACCACCTCAAACAACCCCTCTTCTCCTCCCTTTTTCTCTCTCACTCTCTATGGATTGGAGAAGAAGGAGAACAACAACAACACTGCAAATCCCAATCCATCTTCTCATCAAAGCAAACCCCTTTCTTCTTCTTCCTCCGCCTCTCCTCTTCTCCTCCTCCACCTCCCCTTTTCAACACCCACCGCCACATCAATCCTGCAACAGCAACAATGGGGTCGAGGAGGAACCCAAAGGTGAGACCTTTATTCGTCTTCACAAACACCTACTTTCAATTCTTTCAAAACCCTCTTTTGATTCTTCGAAATGCAAGCAAACCCTAAGTTCTATTTCCCCTCATCTCTTTGATCGTCTCCTCTTCAACTCCCTCTGTTCCTCTTTGTCTTCAATCAATCCCAAAACCACATTGAACTTCTTTACTTTCGCTTCGGAGTCTCTACGATTCCCTTTCACTATTAGATCTTATTGCCTTCTCATTCGATTCCTCGTTGGAGCAAAGCTCATCAATCCTGCTCGGCTTCTATTGATTCGGGTGACTGATGACAAGCTTCCTGCTACTTTGCCTCAGGGTCCCAAGGATCATAGGCACTTAGAGATTGCTCGCGCATTCGTTTTAGATTCCAATGCGGGTGAGGCTTCGGTGATTCCTACATTTGATTTGCTGCTTCATGTTTATTGCACCCAGTTTAAGGTCTCAGGTGTGGAGTTTGCTTTTGATATTTTTAAGATGTTTACGACTCGGGGTGTGTTTCCGTCTTTAAAGACTTGTAATTTCGTGTTGAATTCCCTTGTCAAAGTGAACAAACTTGATAAGTGTTATGAATTCTTTGCCACAATGTGTAGTGGTGTTTCACCTGATGTTTATTCCTTTAGTACTGCAATCAATGCATTTTGCAAGGGAGGGAAGGTTGAAGAGGCGATGCAATTGTTTTTGAAAATGGAGGAGTTGGGAATTTCGCCCAGTGTTGTTACTTATAATACTCTTATTCACGGGCTCTTTAAAGAAGGGAACACAGACGAGGCTTTCAGATTTAAGGAGAGGATGATTAGAAATGGTGCAGCGCCGACTGTTTTCACTTACAGTATTGTTATTAATGGATTAGTGAAATTAGGTAAATTCGAGGATGCAGTTTGTGTTTTGAAGGAAATGTCTGAGAAAAGGATCACACCCAATGAAGTTATTTTTAACACACTGATTGATGGGTACTGTAAAATTGGGAATTTTGGGGAAGCTTCCAGAATTAGAGATCATATGGTGTTCAATGGCATTCATCCTAATTCAGTTACATATAATGCACTTATGCAGGGTTTATGCAAGGTGGGTCAGATGGAAGAAGCTGAGAAGCTCTTAGAGGAAATGCTATGTAGGGGACATTCTATTAATCCTGGTGCATTCAATTCAGTAATTCACTGGTTGTGTATGAAACCTAGGTTAGATTCTGCAGTCCGGCTTCTTAGGGAAATGATGCTGCGAAACTTAAGGCCAAATGATGCGGTTCTTACCATGCTACTTGGTAAGCTCTGCAAGGAGGGGAATCATTCTGAATCGATTGAAATATGGTTTAAACTATGGGAGAAGGGGTGTGTCGTTAATACAATAACTTCAAATTCTTTGATTCATGGGTTATGCGAGTCTGGAAATATGCAGGAGGCAGTTAGAATTCTGAAGGTGATGATTGAGAAAGGATCACCACTGGATAGAATCACATATAATACACTGATATCTAGGTGTTGCAAGGAAGGAAAAATTGAAGAAGGATTTAAGCTAAAGAATGACATGATTAACCGTGGACTTCAACCTGACCTCTTCACATACAATGCATTGATACAAGGGCTATGTAATGCTGGTAAGATGGAGGATGCTATTAGATTATGGGACGAGTTGAAAAGTAACGGTTTGGTCCCTGATGTTTTTACGTATGCTATACTAATAGATGGGTATTGCAAGGGTCAGAAACTTGAAGATGGAGAAAATCTCTTTAAACAGATGGCAGCCCAGGAAGTGGAGCCGAATTCGATTGTATACAATGCACTAATTGGAGGATACTGTATAAATGGAAATGTTGAAGGAGCATTGCGGCTCCGTGATGAAATGAGAAGCAATGGCATTAAACCAACTGTTGTGACATATTCTACACTTTTGCATGGTATGTGTGGTATTGGCTGTGTTGGGGAGGCAAATGACCTCTTGGATGAAATGAGAAAGGAAGGGTTGGTTCCTGATGTTGTCTGCTATACCTCACTAATTGGCGGGTTTTGTAAACTAGGTCAAATGGATAAAGCAAGAATTGTCCTGGAGGAAATGTTTGCCCATGCTATAACTCCGAATAAGATTACATACACCATCATGATGGATGGGTACTGTAAAATGGGTGACTTGGAAGAAGCGGCTAAGCTGCTAGGTGAGATGTTGGAGAATGGTATTACACCTGATGTCGTCACATACAATGTGTTGACGTCTGGGTTCTGCAAGCAAGGGAAGATGGAAGAAGCTTTCAAAATCTGTGATCAGATGTCTCAAAGAGGCTTGGTGTTGGATGAAATTACTTATACAACGTTAATTGACGGATCCTCTAGGTCGACTCTTTCAAGAGAAGCTACTAAGGTACCAGGAGGCATTATCCAGTGTGATGTGGTTCATCCACATTTTAAGTCTGTGGAGCATTCCAAGTTTGAACAAGAATCTACAGATAAAGTTGTAGACCACTAATGGGAACACATTGGATTTGTTTACTGCTATTGGTGCCTGATGGACCGCTGAATGTATGTCATGGAGGCAAACATATTCATGAGGATGACATTTGTAAATTTCCAAGAAATGCTTCTTAGATAGTCTAACGGACTATCAAGTGTGAAAAGGTCCTTCCACATATTATGCCAGTGAAGCCTGTTGTTGAGCTTCCCACTTCTGAACGGCATTCTTCAGGAAACACTTGAGAGCACCTGAGGAATAAAATGGGGCAAACATTGTTTGCATGGTAAGTGTGCCTGTAGGACCAAAATCTGTGCCTTGAAGGTAACGTCACTCATCAGGTATGCTTTACATTTGCTAGACGAATTAAATTAAGGGGATTTTATATATTTTCTGCTTTTGACTTGCATATTATTTTATTTTTTGTAGAAAAAGAGATTTTTTGACTGGGTTGTTCAAGCTTACCAACATAACTCTAATTCAGTGAGGTATGCCTATTTCACTTTTACCTCTCATTTTTCTTATAGCAATTTGCGTGAGGTTTTGATCCATGTGGACAGAAGCATCATTTTTCTCATCTCTCTCTCCGTTTTTTTTTTTTTTAAAATTAAATCTTCAAAGGTTTTTTCTCCCCTTATCCATAGTAGGTTTATTATTTCAAAACTTAGTTATGGCCGTAGTCTCCTTGCTATCTAAACAATTTAAAGGAGAGTGGCATTCCATTTTTCAATTATCCAGCGTCCTTTCAAAGTCGCAACCTACCTTTGGCAGTTAAGGCAACAATTTGTCGCTAGTTGGTCTGGAAGCAACTAATGATTAGGTCTAGTCGGTTGGTGAATAATTTGAATTAATCATCCATATTCAAATAACTTAGATCCCCCTCCATTACTACATTTAATTATTAAGCTCAGTTTGTACCATAGCTATTAAATAACAAGATAGTGTGATAGAAAAACCACGCATTACTAAATTTGAAAATATAAACAAATCAACCACAAATTGAGTAGCTATGTGATGTATCTGAGTATTTGTGCTGGTGATATATATCTCTCGAGACTGAATAGCATTACTAATTGAGTAGCTATGTGATATATACTCAGTCTATCAAATCGACCACAAATTGAGTAGCTATGTGATATATATCTCTCAAGACTGAATATAAACAAAAAGTATACATCAAGACTGAGTATTTGTGTCTCTCAAGATTTCTCCCCGGTCGACCATACATGAAGAGAAATGGGTATCTCTGAAACACCCCATGTAGGACCCCAAGCCCAAAGACTCATTTTAATCTCTACCCAAATGCTATGCACATCTTTACGTACACCCTTAAAAATCTTATTATTTCTCTCTCCAAATGTCCCAAACGAAGGCATGAAGCAACCTTGCCCACACCCACTTTCCTATTGAGGATAAGTTGTAACCTGCTCCTGAATGGAAGTGGGCATTGTTGTTTATAGCTTGAACACTTTTAGGCAGTCGTGCTAAACATTCTGTGTAAAGGAGCAGGTGATCTATGCTTTCTGTGTCAAGGCTACTCAAAGAGCATTGATTAGGGAGAACCAACCCCCTGTCAATGATCCAGAGCAGGAAGCAGACCCCTGGAGGAATCTCTTTCAACCGGATGTGCTGGTGGAGAATATCAGTTCTGACTTCATTGGCTGAGAATTGGAGATGGGGACTGATTTTATCATAACAATCTTTGACTGTAAAGCAATTCTCCTTTCCTTCCGACAACCAAAGATCAGGATCTTCATCAAGCTGGATAATCATTGCGGCTTCTTCTCAACTGGGGAAGTCCCATGAAGGTTGGCCTTCTCCATTAGAGTTGGAATAGTAAAAGTCTTTAATTTTGCCTTGCTTCCTGCTGCAAGCATTGTAGGTAGTTGGATATTGTCTTTTGAGAGGTTGATCTCCTGCCCATTTGTCCTCCCAGGAACTAATTCTGCCACCATTGTGTGCTTCAAAAGAGATATGATCAAGAAGGAGGTGTTTGTGTCCCATGATGTAAAACTAAAGCTAAAACTAGAACTACAATAAAACCTAAATAAGAGTTAAACCAAATAACATAAATTTCATTTAATCAATATTCACCTACAATGTTCAACTCTATGCCTTATTTATAAGCTTAATATCTTCTTTGGCAAACAATCTAACCCTAATTCTGCTTTGGCTCATGCCCTAATTAATATAGACTTTATTGTATCTAACCCAATTACAAATAACTACTAATTAATTGCCAATACCCTCCCCGGGTTGAAGAAGCTATTTCTCGAGCTTGGAGTCAAAGAAGTTAAACACACACAAGCATCCACGCATAGAACACATGCACGCAAAGCTGACGACCTCGGACTTTCCCTTACTAATTGCTCGTGCTATGAATCAAATCAAAATGTTGCCGCCAAAAATAATATCATACATGATTCCTTGGCTCACAAGATATCCACTTCATGATTGGAATATTGTCACAAACCTTTTTTCAAAATTCACGTTGAAAGTGCCCCAAAATTGGATCACATATCCTAGTGGGGAATAATCTCATCATTAGAATCACTCAAATTAGCAACTCATGGTGGTATATGGCCTTCCCATGTTTGCAAATAATCTGGTCATTAGAAGAGGATTCAATTGGTTGTGGTGGTATAGACTGATTTTGGGGGGATGAAAAATAACTTTGTATCCTGATTTCTGTGATCTGGTTCTGCCCCAAGGGAATTGCAGGAATGAGCTAGGGTTGGGACTTGCATACTTGGACTCTGAAGGAATCCCAAATTGGCGGGGAGGGCGATGAAGGGTACGAAAGAAGAGAGGTGGGGCGTGGGGGTGGTGAGAGGGGTCATGGGGTGGTTGCGGGTAGTGAGGGGAGTGGGTGGTAGACGAGGGGAGTCGACATGGGGGTGGAACGCCGCTGACGACGTCCCTGCTGGCGGCGTTGGAGCGAGCGGTGGAAACGGATACTCCTTGCGGGTGCTTGACGACCTCCTTGTTGGTTGCTTTCTTTGCGAAATCCCATGTAACTTCTTCACTTCCTCTGCTACTATCCGAGTGATTTCTTCTGAACCCATTGCTGCAACCAAGGATTGTAATTTTGTTTTTCGAGTTAATTTCGGTATCCTGATTTTAAGAAATATTTCGATGTATAAAGAATAAAAGTAAAAATTTCGAGGATACATGAAATATATATTAAACACATTAAATGAAATCAAAAGCCCAATAATTATAAATCAGGGGGTAATTTCAAAAATCAATATATAAGTAGAAGATGTGATAATTGGAAAATTAAGGGGTGGTTAAAAACAATAAATAATTAGAGTAGATGATAATTAGAAAAAACTCAAAATTAAAAAAAAACCCCGAAATTTTTCGAAAAATTTAATTTTTAGTAGCTGGTTTTTGTATTTTTACGAAATATACGAAAAAACCTCTTAATTTTTTGAAAAAATGTAACTTTTTTTTCGCCCTTTTTCTTTTCGTAATCTCAAAAAAAGAAAATTTCAGTGAAAATTTTGTGTAATTTCACGAAATGACAATCCTTGGCTGCAACCCTCCCAATTTGCTTGCCATTCCTCTTCTTTTTTTAGTCTTTCGCGATTGAGCTTATGTTCTATCCCTGCCAATCTGCTCCACTATTTTGCCTCTCTAAAGTTCTCTTGTTCATTTTCAGCTTCCATGGCTTTTCTTCTACATACTTTGTGGATTTAATTGTAAGCATACACAATAGGAGTGCTTCGGCTCTGATATCAATTGATGAATTTTACATTAAAGCTAAAACTAGAACTACAATAAACCCTAAATAAGAGATTAACCAAATAACATACATTTTATTCAATCAATCACCTCCTACAATGTTCAATTCCATGCCTTATTTATAAACTTAGTAGTTTCTTTGGCAAGTATTTAATCCTAACCCTACTTTGCTAGCTAGCTTTATTATATTTGGCTCAATTACAATAACTACTAATTATACCTGCTTACATCACTTTTCCATAGGGACCAACCATGTGTGTTCATGTGAGATTGGGCAAACTAGTCCAAACGTCTTTTCCATAGGGACCAACCATGTGTGTTCATGTGAGATTGGGCAAACTAGTCCAAACGTCTTGCTCGATATCATTCTTATAACCAAGAAACCATTATATGTTTCTTAAAGGAAGTTGGAGGTTGAGTTTTGGAGGGAGAATTTAGTGAAGGAAGAGAGGTATGGTAAAAGTTAAAATCCTAAATAATTCCATGAAGATAGCTTGCAAGTGGGCTAATGAGACTTAGAATGTGCATATATGGGTATGGTACAGACAAAATTTGATGATACAACGCGAAGTTGTAGAATATCTAGGACGCAGATCAATAACCAAAATTATATACTTTATTATATAAAGATCTTAGGCTTGTGTTGATATGGCGCTAAACCTATGGTGAATGTGAATGGTAACACATGGCAGCTCTTCTATGGTTGGTGTGGGGAGGGGGGGGGGGGGGGGGGGAGTCCAAAAATCCGATGAGATGTGCTGGTAAGAATTGGGTGTAAGGTCGATTTCAAAGTCTCACTTCATGTTGGCACTCTAGAGACATTTTGCCACCGCGATTTCATGGAAAGTAGTTTGATACATATCTGGCTTCAACGATTTTCATCATAATAAAGATGTAATCGAGGGGATGATCAGTTCATTGGAAAAAGTTGTGGTGATCCAAGACTCTTGGGCCAAGAGCCTCATATTCCTTTGAGGGAATACAGATTGGGTGTGTGGCGTGATTCTTTTTTGCTGGCCCAAGTTAGGGAGAGGCGAGGAGAAATTGTTGGCTGTGTTAAAGAAGGGTTGAAATCTGCTTTGGAAGGTTGTTCCCATCTTTAGCTTAAGTTAAATGAGTCACGTTCTTTGGGCGAGAAAGTAACTACAACCATTTTTTATGGAGTTCAAACATTGCCTTCTTCCACTTGAAATGACACCGATATAGATTTGAAAAAGGGCTTCCGATATATTCTAGTTGGCTTAATAAATAATCAATATTTGATCGATCTTTTGGGCCTCAACCTTGGAGACTCAAGAGCTAGGAAGCACAAACACTCTTTTGGGTCCTCGCAATGGACATAACTCTGCAACGGTTATGGAGTTGGCATACCTCACACACCTTTTGGATACCTCCTAGTACAAATTGTTTTTCCCAATTTCACCAAAATATGTTAAAAAATTGGCAACGACTACTCCACACCACCATAAGTGCTTTCTCACACCATTTTACTATCCCACACCACCAACTTTCTTTCCCACACCACCTATATAAACAAAGAAACAACATTTTTCTCCTCCCCATTCAAATCGAAACTCAAGTCTTCATTCCCCTCCCTCATTCAAATCTTCCCTCTCCCTCGAATCTCTTGCAAAATTGAAATCAATTTCTTCCCGCTCCCTCGAAAATCTCTTTCCTCTCCCTCAAAATCAAAACCCTTAAAAATCGAACCCCAAATCGCAACCTCCCCAAAAATTTTCAGAAAAACAAAGTAATATCATGGAAACTTAAAAAAAAAATTCAATCACAAAAACAAAGTAAACTTCAGAAAATCTTCAGAAAATTTTTAGAAATCACAAAATAACTATTGTTAGCCTGAGACAATGCTGCGAGTTTTTTTTGCAAAACCTCGCATTGATATGAGCGAACTGTAAAAAATTGAACTGAAATTTCCTGTTCGCCCTAAACAATGCGAGTTTTTGCAAAAACATTGCATTGTTCCAGCAAGATTTTTTTGTTCTGGGCGAACAAGAAATTTCAACAAATTTTTTCGGACAGATTTGCGCGATTTTAGTAAAATGACCATAACTTGCTTATTTCAAAACATTTTCAAGTGATTCAAGTTGTGTTTATTAGATAACTCAGAGTACTACAACTTTTGTGTCTTGATCAACTTGAGAACGGGTCTCGATCGAGCACATAAGTTGGTCGAAAGTCAGGGACACTATCCCGTTTTCCTTGCAAGACAGATTTTCGCGACTTTAGTAAAATAACTATAACTTGCTCATTTCAGAATATTTTCAAGTGATTCAAGTTGTGTTTATTAGATAACTCAAAGTACTACAATTTATATGTTTTGATCAACTTGATGATCGGTCTCGATCGAGCACATAAGTTGGCCGAAAGTCAGGGACACTATCTCATTTTCATTGCAAGACAGATTTGCGCGACTTTAGTAAAATGACCATAAGTTGCTCATTTCAAAATATTTTCAAGTGATTCAAGTTGTGTTTATTAGAAAACTCAGCGTACTACAATTTTCATGTTTGGAAGAGTTTGAGAATCGATCTCAATCGAGCATATAAGTTGGCCGAAAGTTAGGAACACTATCATGTTTTCATTGCGAGACATATTTGAGCGACTTTAGTAAAATGACCATAATTTGCTAATTTGAAAACATTTTCAAGTGATTCAAGTTGTGTTTATTAGATAACTTAAGTACTACAATTTTCGTATTTTGATGAGCTTGTGGTCTCATTTGAAGGTTTAAATTGGTCGAAGGTTATCCTATTTTTTAAGTTACTGATTTTTTCAAACAATTTTTGGGTGGTGAGTAAAAAAAATACTCAATGGTCGTGTGAGAAAGCGCTTTTGGTGGTGTGGAGTAGTTGTTGCCTAAAAAAAATTACTCCTTTGAGAGGCCACCAGAATGCCACAAGATTTCTATTGCTTCAATGATGACTTTTCAATTTTTCAAAGTTTTTTTCCGCAAGAAAACATTGTTTCTTTGCAAGGAAAGTGTATGAATGAGGCTCTGTATCCTTTTACCCACACCCTTAGGAATTACTTGACACTTCCACCTTGTGAGTAGAGTGCCTATTCCATTTGGGAAGACCAAAAATTCAAACCTTATGCTAAGAATCACATGCTTTGGGGGATCAAGGAGTGTGATTCTCATGTTCATGGGACTTTCATTCCCACCATTGATCACAAAATTAAATGGTGGATTGGTGAGTAAATTTCAAATTAGCTTAGATTTAGGTGGTCCTCTCATGGATTCCCATGGCATAGGATTCCATGCAACCAAACACACCCTTACTTCCAACTCCAATAAGTGGTCACTTTTTTCCCTTAATTATCGATCAAAGAATGGCATTAGAACAAAACACGAAGAAGAGAGGGGGGATACACAAAAAGGAAATGCAAAAAGAAAACATAAACTACAAGAGATACATTCAAATGCTAGTAATCAAGCTATCCCAATTGAGGAGTTCTGGGATGGGAGATGAAGGGACCCTACCCCAAGCAAAGCCCCATTGAATGGTTATGAATAAAATAAACCCACCAGACACCACCTCCGACTTTAATTTTCGTGCTAATATACGCTGAGCTTATAACTCAAAAATAAGATTTTTCGCCCTGGCTTGAAGATTTGTTTTGCAAAATGTTCGATTTATGGAGTTAGGCATGGAGGTTTGACCAGTGAAACAACTTGCATTCTGAGTTGCAAAATGTTTGTATTTCCTTCTCTTTATTACAGGCTTCATTTCGAAGCTAAGAACCGAGAGTCAGGGTTAGTTTCATTAGAAACTGACAATTGAAAGTGAGGCTAGGCTTGTCACATGGGAAAAAAACTATATTAAAGGGGGGAGGCTTATTTTGGCAAGTATTATCTAACACCCCTATACCCTGATCCACACATTGATTGCAGTTGTAGAAAAAATAAAACAAAAAATATATTATGAGGAGATTCTTTGCTGCGAAGCAAAAGGAGAGAACAATTTTCTACCTTTCCATTTTAAGAACAAATTCTTAGTAATATGAATTACTAAGAAGGCCATCCCTCATCTCTTTCGTATTACTATTGCTCTTGTTTTGCTGATAGAACAAGAACAATCTTCACCCTCATGCTATGTTGTTTGGTGGGTGAGGCACTAAAACTGAAGATACCATGCATATAATTTTTTTGACTTTTGATTTATTTACTAGCTTATTACTAGTTCCTGCAACACTCCACATACCTTTTTTTTACTAATTATTCATGTATCCAACATTCCCCACACACACACCACCCCCCCCCCCCCCCCCCCCCCCCCAACACACACAGAGTTCCATCTGTCTATTAAATTTGAAGTACATATTCATTGAAAAGTTATACTTTAGCATGCAAACTAAATGTTTTGAGGTGTATTAACACTTCAAGCCTATGTTATTATTCTAATGTAAGATACTATGAATTATAGTGTCAAATTGGGTCAAAATTTTAATCGGTCTCTAAACCTCAAGAGTGGGTCCTCCCTAAAGTCTCACTTCCCCAAAATATGGAATTCGGGTTTTTTTTTTAATGTGCCTTAAGATGCCTCTCACGTTCATTTGGAAAATATTGAAAATACATGCGACATGAAATTCATTACACGTTTCTCATAAATACACATTTGAGAATCTTAAGTGCTCATATTGATGATTGGTTTCATTGAGAAGATCTTCAAAGTGCATTTCAACGATATCAAGTTCACCAAAATTCGACAACTAAGTATATTGTTATGAGATACCAAGTGCAATTCTAAGTTTGAGAAAAAGACAAAAAACAAAGCTTTCTCTCTCCGTCGTGTGCATCACTTGTTCTTCCACCTGCTTATTTCACGTTTTTATTCATTTTCTAATTCCGCTTTACGTGTATATTCTTTATGATGCCATTATTGAGAGTGAATCTTAACTATCAACTCATTGTATTGCTTCCATCTTAGCCATTTTTTCGCTCCAATTCCATACGAATAGTGAAACGCCATTGTAATTTGCTAGATAAACTTTTAACATCTGATTGTTTCTTCATAATAGGACCACATGGTTGTTTCTTCATAATTGGACCACAGGATATTTTCCAATTCAATAAAGCTACATCTAGCTTTTTTCACCACAGGGCTGCTAAAAATTTCTCGAGAAAAATGTCCCACTAACATTGGGAAAAAGGGGGATCAGTTGATAAAGTTTTCGAGGTTCTAGATTTGCAACAACACTTGGAAAATTGTACCTTAGAAATTTTTTCTTTGGCAACCAACCAAACACACCATATTATTCTATTGCGCTACCCAACTCACCCAAGATCCAGTTTGCTGATTCTTGATCGACGATTAAGCTAATCTGTTTGTTCCTCCCATCTCTCAAATTCAGATCAACCCTTCGACACCCCCTCGTCCTCCCCCGAGCGAGCTCTTTCATCATGAAGATATTTCTTTTAATCCCTATTGCTTTCCTCATCTTCTATCTTAAGGAGAGGCCAAAAGCCATGTTTCCCCCATTTATTATTATTATTACTATTATTTCTTTCTTTCTTTATTTATTATTATTATTAATTTTTATTTTTAATTTTTTATTATTAATAAAAAAAAATTCAATGGTCTTGAAGACTTGATCACCACTTTTCATTTATTGGCTTCTAGGTAGTATCTTTTTCACAAATGTCCAAATACCATGAAAGCAGTTGGTTGAATTTGCAGAGGTAAACAATTCAGTCTCTATTTGAAATTGTATGTTGATAAAATCTTGCTATTTCTTAAAAAGTGAAGTCCACCTCTAGTTTCTTTGTCAATATTCATCTTATTGTATATTAATATTTAATTGCCTTTTTTTTTTTCCTTTTCATTCGTTCCATTTGACATGTTTGTTACTTTATGCAATATTATTGGTTACAATGAATTGAAACATTGTTTGATTGTTTCTTTCCGGTTTTGGAAAATTTCCCTTGACAGAATATAGAAAGCATCCAGCAGAGATGATTATTACTTTTTTCATTATGAAAGAAGATTTTGATTGCCAAGGAATCTGAACAGGTACTTCCTAATTTATTTTCCCTATTCTGTGCTACTGCAAAGTAGGTGCTTTATTCCGCAATACAGGATGCCCTTCCATAACTTTTTCAAGTATTTCCCCACACAATTGATTCTTTTTCTGAGTTATCATTCCATATTATACCATCTAGTTTCCCCATGGAGTTCTGTACAAAGCAAACTAAGAACATAGATAGATAATTAGGTGCCAAAAAAAAAAAAAAAAAAAAAATCGGCATGTATAAACTGGAACATTAACAGAAAATTAGATGCAAATAGTGTTTGCCACTCAGAAGCACCTCTTTGATTTTTGTTTTTGTAGGACTTACCGTGTCAAAAGGGAGGGTGTCTTCATTTTAATTGTAGCCTCCCTAGTGCCCTTCTGCAACCTTTTAATATGCTTGTGAAGGGCTCCAGCACTTGCGTGGTATATCTGCACTGCCATTGCAGCCGATCCTACTATACTTGTGCTTGCATATGCTTGTCAGCTGCCTTCAGATATTGATTTCTTATTTATTTATTTTTAGATAGACCTGGTATTGATGGATGCCAAGCGAGCCTACAGCAATGCTAATGAGTACCTAATCGAAGATTCTATAGCAGCAAGAGGGTGGAAAGATTGTGGATTTTGGAAGCGAGAGACACTTTCGTCAAAAAAAGAAATAGGGAGGATGGACAGGAAGAAAAAAAAAACACTTTAAGATGGTCATTATATTGGAGGACTTAATGATGGCTTTGATTCTAACCATGGGCAGAATTTAGTATCGTTGTCCCAAGTTATCGAACTCTGTTAAATAATGAAGCATAAATGCAGAGTATACACTCTGGATTAATAACATTAACTATCAGGTGTGAAAGGATTTGGAATGTGCTAGGGCCGGTGTGCTTCATCTCATCTCCAATGATTGAAAAGATTTCAGTTTTGTGCACAGCGTCGGCATGTACATGCCCAATCAGTATGTGTTGCTACTCGGTTTGGTCATGTTCAATTTCCAGGGGACGTTGCTTTCCCATGCAGGAGTAAAGACATTTTTGTTTATATCGGGATCCAAGGTCCAAAACGGGTTCTTCTGGTTTAAAATGCAAGTTCGAGATCATGCTTTTTGATTCTTCACCGAGTGTTACAATGGTGTTGATCTCTTTGTATGTAGAATACTTTTATCTCTCATTCATTTCAGCTACTTCTGACAGTTGACAATTGTATCCGCTATTAGAGGACCTGAAGTATGCATCTTGTAATATAGCCTATTCATTCCTGAATACAATATTAGTGTAAATAGTTGTCTGGATCTAGCTGACTGTAGAGAGTTGACCTTAGAACAGCTGTACATGTCATTATGAAATCAATCAATATTTTTCCTGACGCATGATTCTAATACAATACTAATCATCGATGTAACACGTGACATTACATAGTTGTCCTTTATAATCTTAATTAATTTAACACCAACACCGTGCAGTATACACTGCGAAAGCTACCTATCTCTTGTTTTGTTTTGAAGAGTGTATATCTTATTCTATTGATGCTTGGGCTCCAAGCTTTGTCGCGTGGATATTACAATAGAGAAGTTGAATTGCTCAAAGCATTTCACTGTACCAATACTCGTGACCATCTCGAATAACTTATCGGCATTAGTGCATCAGTTAAAACATCCATGGCAACATCACCCAATAGGCATCTAAAGCACGATGCCATGTTTTAGTCAGAGAGTTATTAGCTAGGCAGGATCAACCATTAAAATACACATGGTGAGGCCTAACATTCAGAAGAAGATAACAGTGAGAAGAAAAAGGGGAAGGCGCCATGTAATTCACCCCAGGATTCTATCTGCACTACAGCAGTCAATTGTGCTGTGCTGTGCTGTGCTGTGCTGTTCTGTTGATCCCCTCACCATGGGAGTGCATCTTTTTAATGCCGGATTTCCTGACAAATAATTAAATAAATACATGACTTCACCTATTGTGGATGCTTTTGATTCCTTGAAGTAGAGAATCAAAACTCTCCCTCTGGTCAATGCCTAGCTTCTTCAAGGAAATGGGCTAGCTAGCTAGTTTCAACAGCATCCCCATACGTGTTTAATTTTGGTTATAAATAATGAGAGTTGTGAAGTTGAGTTTTGGCTCTATGAGAGAGAGAAGAGTGAAAGGAAAGAATGCAGTGGAAGGTAGCTCTAAAGTTGACTTGGGAGGTTCTAAAAGAGTGGGAGATAGTGAAAGACACTTTGTTTCAGAAGTTCTTTGCTTACAATCTCCCCTATTCTATTCCCATTTCCAATGATCTATCCGGTATCTCCATCATCATCACTGGCTGTACTCATGGCATTGGACTTCAGACGGCAAGGTACTACATCTCTGTCAATATAACTCTCCCTACCTGGATTCATCATTTTCATGAGCACGAACTCACCGATGGTTTGATTGCAGAGAATTGGCTATGGCAGGTGCCCATGTTATAATGGCCTGCAGGAATGTCAAAGCAGCAAAAGAGATTGCCGGCAAGTGGAAAGACGAGGCAAGCAATGACAGGATCTTGACTGTGGAGGTATCTTCACACTCGAGTGCAGATGATCTTGAGTTTTTCTTATCAAGATCTTATAGAATTTTCTTAATTAAGAGTCATGTTATATGTGCAGGTTATGGAGTTGGACCTTGCATCTTTGTCGTCAGTTCGGAAGTTTGGAGCAGAATGGGAGCGCCGTGGAGAGCCATTGCATATACTAATCAACAACGCTGGGATCTTGCTCTCAGGAGGTAAGCTATTTATGAGAAAGAGGGAGGTCTCCAAGTTGCCTCTCTTGACATGTAACTGCAACCTTCTTTTATTTAGTTTTTAACTATTACAGTCCAACACAAGCAACAAATTCATTCTGTGTGCTAAACTTTGGAATGGCTGTGCGGTGACCTTACACTTGGCAAAACAACTCTTTTGTCTTGCTCGAATATACCGATTGTTGACAAGTTCTTTTGCAATTTGTAGGTTGTGCGCACACTCACAGGAGATTTGCCTCAATTATTTTTGTTCTAACGTTTTCAACTCCAGGAGTGATTTTGCATCTATTAGGAAGCCATAAAAATTGATCTACTCTTTTTTCTTTTAGTTTGTCAGAGTATTGGTCTATGAAGAGTTTCATTTGCACATAAAATATCCACTGCCTACAAAGGCGAACAATATCAAGGTAGAAACTGTGAATTTTTCTAGATGGAACAATTTCTCATTGTGCCAACAAAAAGACCAAAGATTTTTTTATTAATATTGAGACTGCATGGTGTAAGGTGCAAACTTCCTCTTACATGAACAACTCTTCAAGCTGAACCCAGATCATAACTTTTCCACTCTTTTCACTTCAAGTTCTATGATAGATTTTTCGATGTTGTAAAAAGCATTATTAATTTTTAGTTTTATGAAAAGTCTGAGTTGGGTTTCTTTGCAGAGCCACAAAGATTCTCTGCTGATGGAATTGAGCAACACATGCTTGTGAACCATATTGCTCCCACGCTACTCACCCTCCTCCTCTTACCCTCTTTACTTAGACCGTCCTCTTCACGTATCATCAATGTTAACTCTGTGGTAATTCATAATTTTTCATTTCAATCAAATTCTCTTTTCGAATGTTGTTGTGTTATAAACAGATTTACATATAGGTGTCTTGTTTTGTTATAAATTTAATTTAATTTTTCAGTCTTTGAAAATGTAGGGGCATCATTGCGGTATGGTGCAGACACAATACTGGAATAGCAGAATGGAGGAGGAAAATTACCGCCTCATTAAGGCTTATGGGAGTAGCAAGCTATCAAATGTACGCGCATCTTCCTACTAACTAATAAGTGTAGATTAGAGTTAATTGATAATTACTAAGTTTTATTGATATAATTGCAGCTCATGTTCCTCAAGATTTTAGCTGTCAAACTTTTGGATCAAGGGAAGGACTCTGTGCAATGCATCGCAGTTAATCCTGGAGCTGTTCACACTAATTTGGTTAGCTGTTTTCTTTTTTGAAAAAATAAAGTAATAATGTCATCTTTA
The DNA here is from genome assembly GCA_963556465.1 of Berberis vulgaris. Lineage (NCBI taxonomy): Eukaryota > Viridiplantae > Streptophyta > Magnoliopsida > Ranunculales > Berberidaceae > Berberis > Berberis vulgaris. The sequence continues at coordinate 58,703,149 of OY747136.1, read as the reverse complement.
AAGAAATTTTCAGTAGAGTGAAGAGGGGGAAAGCTTGAGGTTGGAGATGACTTGCCTGGTTCTTTTCAAAGTTTACCATGCATGACAAATATTCATTCCACTCTCTGAAAAAATTTCCATGACTTTTAGAGTAAATATAACTTGGGTCATTTTCGACCTTTTCTTTGCTGGGAAAATTGGATTTCATTTCATCAAGGATGCGCAAATTTCCCACCATAAAGAAATTCACTACTCAACATAATGGTTACGAAAACTTTAACTGTAAAATTCTTTATAGTTGCTCAAAATCAATACACTTTCAAAGAAATGAATATTAAGTGAAGCCACCTGTATCAGAACTTCATTACTTTTTATTCATTTTAGATTATACTGACAATGCCCTATATGAATATCTCCAGATGGCAGGTCATCATAAACCATTTTGGATGTTTGATGCTGTCGAAGGTGAGCTTGTTTCTTTGTTCATATTAATGTAATTATATGTACATTTTGGAGTCAATTTCAGCACCATTTTAGCTTTGTTTGGTTTGAAAGAAGAAAAAATACAATGATAAATGAAATGGGGAAACATGAAAAGGGGCCAAATTTTGAGGCAATTTTCTCCGTTTCTCTACTATAAATATTTTTTGCTCTCCAAAAAGTTTATATTCACAGTTTTGAAAGAAACATGAAGGTTTAGGTAAATACTGTGACATTAAGTTCTCCCTTTTCAACAATCACCCCGCGGTCACCATCATAACCTTTGGACACTTGTTTGACTCAAAGAAAAATTTTGACATGAGAAAATTACAAATAGAATAGGAAGTGGGAAAATTTCTTCATCTTGATGTTAAAGATGACTTTATTTTTAATAAATAAATAAATAAAAATCTTAGTTGCACACAAAGAAAAAAAATTTCCACAATTTTGTAGAAACCAAAAGGATAGTGATCATCATAAAATTACTGTTCTCCATTATCTTTTCCTTCCTTTCCCTTCTCAATTATGGTAAATTTTCTTGAGAAAAATTTCCTTCAAATCAAATACCCTCTAGCGTAAAAAGATTAATTGTTATTTGAGTTAACTTAAATCACAAACGGTAGGGAATTGTCTCACAATATTGTTTACCTCTCTAGGTTTCTCAAAAAGTGGCTTCTTTAAAACCTTCACATTTGGTTAAGATTGATAATTACTCTATGTTGTTTGTTCGTTTTGCTTACATCGTAAATGCTCATATGGATACAGGATCGAGGAGTGTAGTATTTTGCGCAACCAACGATGCCACTAGGGAGAATCTGGTTAAGGGTTTTGCATACTACTCGTCTAATTGTAAGCCAGGGAAATTTTCACAACAAGTAACTGACATGGACAAGTGTTTTGAAGTTTGGCAAAAGACAATGGTCATTTTGGAATTAAACACTGAGTACCTACCTCATATATTGGATAATTAAAAATGTTAAATTGTATAGTTTTGTTATTATGAGCCAAAAATGTGTCTTGTTTTAAGTATTTGTTTAAATGTATCAAAAGTCGTGAAAAAATTTCTTTATGTATGATTAACACATGTGTAATCATAAGTTGTGGTGACTCGAGAAATTTAGCAATACAATGAATTTAAGGAAGTCATATTCATCATAAAACGATGTACGTGTGATGGAACTTTCAAACTTACCATTGAATTATTGAATATTGTTAACATTGATGATGATGATCTACTGAAGCCTATGGTATTGCACATTAGTAAAAAAAAAAAAACCAAAAAATGTATGTTGCCTTCCTCTTCTGCTACTAGCAAGGCAAACGGATAGTTTCTAAATGCCATGTTCATTGGGCCATCTAGAAATTAATTTTTTATTTTCAACAAAAACGAAACTCAAGTGAAATGAAGCTTTAGTGGACATTGATATTCTCTTCATCAACCTTTCATCCCCTTTACAAAAAGAATGATATTTAAAAAACTTATGACAATGTGTTGGAAGGATCCTATGATGGTTGGGTAGCTTGGAACGTTGATAGTTCGGTCGTAGAAAACTCAAGTGAAACAGGTACTAGTAGTTTAATAAAAGACAACAAGGGAAAATACATTGTTGGATTTAGTCATTACATTGGGCATTCAAGCAACAAGGCTGTTAAGCCACTTACCTTTCTGACAGACAGGTCTAAATTAGTCATGAACGTTGGCTATTCTAACATTGTCATTCAACCTGATTCTTAAATTAGAATGCAAGCACTAGCAAACGACAAAACCCTTATATCATAAGCAACTTAGCTGCTAATGGGATTACAAAAAGTTATTGAATCTTTGCTTGAAGGTAGAACTAAAGAAAGAAAAAATTTCCAGTAAAGCTAACTAAATGTCAACCTCCTTGCTTAAGTTGATGCCTCTCAAGCAAGCAAGGATTGTGATTTCGTGAAATTATACGAAAATTTTATTTTATTTGAAATTACGGAAAGAAAAAGGGCGAAAGAAAGAATTACATTTTTTCAAGGTTTTTTTAATGAATTTTTTCAAAACAATTCGGGATTTTTTTTTTGTAAATTTCGAGATTTTTTTTTAGTTATCATTTATTCTAATTATTTATTTATTTTTGAAACCACCCCCTAATTTTCTAATTATCACTTCTTCTACTTATATTAATTTTTGAGACTATTCCTTGATTTTTTAATTATAAGTATTTATGTTTCATTTAATGTGTTTAATACATTATTTACTTGCATCTTATTTTTTTTTACATCTTTAATATACCCTCAAAATTCATTATATATATTTCATGTATCCTCGAAATTTTTACGTTTTTTCTTTATACACCAAAAATTTTCTTAAAATCAAAAAGCCGAAATTAACTCAAAAAATGAAATCACAATCCTTGCTCTCAAGATGTATCTCAAACTTTGTTGATTCAAAACAACTAGGTTAAGGACTTGCGTACTTCAAGATCAATCTGAACATATCTCGAAGGATCCATCACCTCACTCTAATTCCCAACGCGATTGCCTAGCATTAGGGGTGTTAATTGGTCCATGTAAACTGACCAAATTAACTTAACCAAGCCGAAAAAACCTAAATCGAACGAAAATCAAAACCGAACCGAGTTACTTCGGTTTGAGTTTTTTTCAACCCTGAATAAACCGAACCGACCCGTAGCATTTTTGTTCCTTTTCTATTAGAAAAAAAGTTTCCATTTTCCTCCTATTGGGTGGTTCGAGGGAGTGTCATTACGAGTAGGCATAGCACCGCACCCCAAAGCCATCCCTAATAAGTCTAACCCCATATTCATTCATTCAAGAGGAGAAAAGGTTTTTGCAGTGGATCAATACATTCACAAGACCCTGACGAAGAAGAAGAAAAGATGAGAACTTTAGACGAGAAAGAAACCACAGCAGTGTTCGAGAAACTCTTCAAGTTCACTGGCAACAACCTGAAGAACATAGTGGAGAAGCCCTCTCACGAAGGCCCAGACGCCACCCCAGGCCGCTACTGCTTCCGTCTCCAGAAGAACAGAGTCTACTATGTAAGCGACGCCTTGGTCAAGCGAGCCACCAACATATCTCGCGAAAAGATTGTATCTTTGGGCACCTGCATCGGAAAGTTCACCAAAGGTGGGAGCTTTCACCTAACTGTGCAGGCTCTCAATCTCCTAGCGGAGAACGCTAAGCACAAGGTGTGGTTGAAGCCCACTTCGGAGATGTCCTTCTTGTATGGGAACCATGTTTTGAAGGGTGGGTTGGGGAGGATTACGGAGAATACCAATTCAGGTGATGGGGTTGTGGTGTTTTCCATGTCTGATGTGCCTTTGGGGTTTGGGATTGCGGCCAAGTCGACGCAGGATTGTCGGAAGCTTGATCCCAATGGGATTGTTGTGCTTCATCAGACTGATATTGGGGAGTATTTGAGGATGGAGGATGACCTTTGAAGGTTGGGCTTTTGTTAGGTTTACGGAGAAATTATGCTTTTTGGGGAAATGGGGTTCATTCGGCTTCCGTGGTTTTCTGCTGTAAGTCGTTTTTGTGTTCAATTTTGGTTTATGTATCATGTGACTCAAATTAAAAGTTTTGGTTGAATTTGATACAAGTTCTGTTTCTATGTTGAGTTAATGTGTTTTATTCTCTGTCTGATATGAAGTTTACTCTTTATGTTTTGCATTTTGCTGTGTTGAATGTTTTATTGCTTTCTTGTCTTTGTTTTGAATTGTGTATGAACTACGAACTTCATATTTTGGTGAAACTTGAGAATTTGCTTCGTTTTACTGTTGCACATCATACAATAAGAGAAATAACCAAAAACATCCTCAAAAACATAAGATTGTTCTTTAGTGATTGAGGTATGTCTGGTAACTCATAAGTCTCACCTAAGGATAAATGCACAACAAATGGAATCTTAGGGTTGCCTACTTGAGTGAAAGTTCCCTAGAAAATGTTTTTTTTTTTTTTGAAAGGCAAGCAGGGTTTTTATAGGATCCCAGAACCCATAAAGATGCCGCAAGCTGGGTTTGAACCCATGACCTAGTGGTACCATCCGCCAAGCTCTAACCGTTGAGCTGTCATGCCATTGGCTTCCCTAGAAAATGTTAGCCCCAGTGTGGCTTTAATCCTCAAACCACTGGAATAACATAGCATTTTCATCTGATTTGGGCATGATTTTTCCAAGTTATTACCACAATTTTGCCATTTATCCAAGAGAAAGATACTTGAGAGCCTTAGTTCATCATGTTTATTGGAAAAATAAATAATAAAAGCATATGGAGCGGACTAGAAGAATGGAGCACAGACTCGCTACATGGAAAAAGGAAATTTCTTTCCAAAGCTCGCAGGCTCACCTTGATCAAATCCAATCTGGCCTGTATTCCAATCATCCAATGTACATGTTTTCCCCATTCGCAATCCCTGCAACAGTGCCTTCTAAAAATGTACTGTCCAACGAGGCTCTTCTTTTAGGGACTCCTCTCCATCAAGAATATTTCATTTAATCAAAATGGGATATAGTTTGCTGCTCTCCACCAGCAGTTGGCAGCTTGGGGATTTGAAAGGCTAGATGTTAATAAGGCTTTGTTGCTAAGTGGATACGAGGATTTGTTGAAGAATCTGATTTCCTGTCTAGATTCATGACTTAGCAACTTTGGGACTACTAATATGGAATTGGCAAAATACTAAACGCTATCGTTCCGCTGTATTGCATGTAAAAACGTCTCACTAGGGTGTGCATCTTTCTACCAGCTATTTGGGATGTCTGTCTGGTAGAGTTCTTTTATTTTGGAACTACTTATGGTGTTCAAGCAGCCCCTTCAAAGTCTTTTTCTCAAAAGCATTTGCCTTGTTTCTGAAGAAAAATGGTACTGTTAGTGACTTCTGGGTTTCTGGTTCTACCATTCTCTCTTACATGGAACGATTCATCACCTTCTCTTTGGTTGTAATGTAGCAGTTTTTTATACTGCAGAAATTCATGGTCGAATTTTGGTTTTCCATGCGACTTTAACCGTTGAACGACTGGCTCATCAAGTGGCAATGCCGCAGGGGCATCACTCTTCTTGGGGACTGGTTATGGCATAGGGGGGCACACCATTGTGTGTTCTTTATGGAAGGAGGGAACTCCCACATTTTCGATTGAGGAGAGAGAAAAAAAATAGAAGATATGTTGATCTTACAAAGTGAATTTGTGAAGATGGGGCAGATGAAAATTATTTACATCAAAATTTCTTGTAGTTGATGAAACCTACAAAATTGAGGGTAGAGATGATAGTGACTTATAAGGTGCTTAATTCTTTGATTGAGGGTAGAGATGATAGTGACTAATAAGGTGTTTAATTACTTATTTAAGTTATTTCTAAGTTGACAGAGAAGCTTCATAATTCTTAATAAAGAAGTGAAAATTTTCTAGAATCAAATAGAGAAAAAATCGTGAGATGGGGCAATCCTATCTTTCTAGTATCTAGGTGATAATCGATACTATTTGGGAAGAGTCTTTTGGAAATTTTTTTAGAGATCATATCAAATGTACTTGATGGGCTCCATTTACTTTGTAATATCTTTTAGAAAATTTTTGTTTCTTGTATGAGGCTTTGCACTACTTGTAGTAGAGCTCATATTGCAACCAATGGAGGTTTGTGGATATGGTTGAAAGGGGATAAGAAATTCAGCATTTCTTCCGTGTGTGAGAAACGTGCCCTTCATACCAATGGTCCCAACTATTCTGCGAGCATCAATTGGATGCTTATCTAGCTTGAAAACACTCCCGTGTTCAGTTATTTATTTATTTATTGGATGTGGATGGTGGTTAATGAGCTCTTACCTTACCATTGATGACCTTATGAGAAGGGTTGGATAATTCCTGATAGGCGAACTCGGCATGGAGGTGACAAGGTCAGTACTTGATCTCTTGTCCATTTACAAAATATATGATGAATATATCAAACCACTTGAGGGGAGTTTCAGACATTGGCTTCTCGATCTTTGATTTGCTTTCCTTCTCATTGAGGTTTCCCAATTGTCTGGTTTTGTCGAGTATGTTAATGTGATTCGGATGGTGGTTCATAATAGGAACATTTTTAACAAAAGATAAAAACTGGAAAACATAACTGTGAAGAGGTTCAACAATTATAGAACATCTTAATATGTACAACGAAACGAATCAGTTTATCATAATTTTGGTATAAGTCAATTTGACTACTGTGAATAACATGGCCATTTCCTCCTATCTCTATTGCAAAGGACGACTGAATCAAATATCGTCATGAATTATCTTAGTCTACAATGAATACAATGTTTTCTCTACAATTTGCAGAATTATATGGTTCAGGATCTCTTAAATCTCTACCTTCTTAAGTTTTGGTGTGGAACACCAGTATTTCCTTGAGATCTATCTTGCAAGAAAACCTGAGAATTTCATCCGGGTAAGAACGCACAATCTTCATTTGTATTTGTCACAGAGTTGCAGCAAACTCAAGAGCATCAGTCATTACCCTTACAGTTTTTCTAACACGCATGTGATGCACATTCCATCGTGTTTGCCTCAACATTTGTCAAATCTCAAATCTCCGTATGACGTTGTCTAAAAATTGACTCAAATCATTCTCAAGGGTACATCATGCATAATTTGTCAGTAGTCAGTGTGACCATTCTTTGAGTGACATTTACTTGTGATGGTATAAGCGATTTCTTCAACTGTAATGGACATTGAAGATGGGAACATGAAAATTATTGAGCGTATCACCTATTGATCTCTGATACATGCAACAACAACACTTGGGATGTTCAAGAAAAAAAATTTCAAAATCAAAACTAGCATTGCACAAAGATTAAAAAAAAAAAAAATCTTGGGAATCCAAAAATTTTAGTTGTGCATCCAGGGAATCGAACCCTGGTCAGTACTGTGGGAGGGTACACTACACCATGTTGGTTGTCTGTGTAATCCCATTGCATATTGAACTTCTAGATCAGATTGAGCTAATTATCGTGCATTTTGTAATTAAGAAAGTTTTATTCATGTATTATGATGCTAAAATCACGAGTGCCAAGTAAACTATGCACAGAAAGCACTTGGATGAATACATTTTCTGAAATTTGGAGCAACTACTGTAAAGATATTGGGACTAATCACTGATTATGTATTATTTTGGACAATAATTGAGATTTGAGGATGAACAAATTCTCAGGTTACAGTAGTGTGTAAGAGTAGGAAGTTAACACTTGATGCACAAGCTTTGTCTCACTTTCGGTAAATTATGAATTCTTTGCTTGTTTCAGGGTGTTGGTACCCTGCTTTTATTTTTCATCTTTATCTTTTCTTTTCATTTTCAGGCAAGTTTTTTGTTTTAAAGCAGCAAAACAAAATTTTGTTTGTGGGACTAAACACAAATAAATTACTTTCAAATGGAGAACCATTGGTGTGTCTCAGTGAAACATACGCCCCTTGATCTGAGGAAGTATGATCCTGCAGGCATAGCTGCAGCTGTAGGCATTTCTGCGATCACATTGGTATGTCTTGCATGTATAGTCATTGACATTTTGAATGGATTTCGTCGTAAAAAAACTGTGGTTGCCATGTCAGTTTTTTGCACTCAATGCCCTTACTCTCAGCCTTCTTGCAGTAGCTGCAACTTACACATCAAACCGAACTACCTTAATGCTTAGTGCTGCCGGCTAGTGCTACGGTCTTGATATGCGTCTGTATGGGTTTTTTCATGCCTTCAGTCGGTGTTGAGAAAGGCTCTGGAAACATTAAAAACTTGGCTGCCTGGACCATTTTAGTACTAACCATTTTTCAATGTGATCGCACAAATGATCACTGGTGGGATTTTCTCATTTGTATGGGAACATGGGGTGGTGTCCTTCTTTATGTTTGTGTTGCTCTTAATATTGTGGACTCACTGCTTCCTAGCCTTTCGAGGAAAGAATAGTTTTAACAGGCGTAAAAAGGAATGTGTCGGGGCTAAAACTGAACTGAAGACCACAGGTGAATGATAAGTCAGTTAGAGTGGTATTACATATATGGCTACACTTGTAACCCTCAGCTTCTGCTTGGTTTAGTCACGCATTCCGCTACAGTAGGCCTAATTTGTACATTTTGTGCATTAGGCCTATTAGAAACTGCGCAAGGAATGCTAGTTACTGTGATGAAATCTTGTGCTTGAAGCCATAATTCTCGATCGGAAATGCAGATGGTATTTGGGATACAAACTGTCACAACCGTAGTTTGTATTTCGGGCATTTGGTTTCGATGGTTCACAATGCTTGGCCAGTTCAAACTCGTTAAATAGGAAGCCTCTTCCGCAAAGGGTGATTACAAACCTCCCTATCATAACATGTTCCCTCTCCCGTGGAATTTACCCAGCACATTTTATTACAAGGCCTATCAATTAAGGGAAACGTTTATGATGTCAGTGTTAAGTACAATGGCTAGGGGGTTTGATTCAGTTACGTACTTAGTCTTAGTTCTATCTTTGGGACTGAGGCGAATTTTTCAATGTTAGGAAAAAAAAGCGAGACGGGATCGAATTCCCTCGGGGAAGAACATTTCAGAGATGCGATACACCGTGGACACAGAGCATTGGTGGACTGGATATTGAAGACTGCTGCTGTGCAGGACATGGACAGGTTGATTGAAGAAAATAAGAAGAAAGCACCTAGAAACTTAATTCAACTCCTCTGAAGCAGTCTAAACGAAGATGTCGCATTTGAGGACAACAAGATCAATGCTTATGTAGCTGAAGCAAATGAATGTTGGTCTCGGTGTAGTGTACCGTGTCTTTCAATGGTGATACTTGCAAGACTGGTAGTTGTTGTGGTACCATCTTGCAGTAGTTCCCTAATAGCTGCACAAAGCGAATGCTTCCATATACTTTATTTGATTGATAAGGGCACCCTTACTGAGAACATCCAATACAAAAAAAGATTTGTGCTTGCACAAGATTTGTGGACGTCTACAGACTTCAAGTGCCATTGGTTCTTCAAGAAAATAATTGAACCTTTCATAAAAAGGTGTGACAAAAAATCAGTTACAAGACCACTAACTGCAGCATGTCAAATCATCGAAGAAATAATGAAGACATCTGAGAAAGAATATTTAGAAGCATTTGGTTTGCATACCATTGCCAATATGATCAAGAAGGAAAACTTCGAGTCACTCTACGAGCTACACGAGTTTTTAGAGGTACACTTTGTTGGAATGTTCTATTTCTTTTTGGGTAAGCTCCCAAAAGTGATAGAAATTTGCGTTTTTGAGAGCAGTGTTGAAGAGTGTGTAGACAGGTCAAGATACGTCATGGAACTGATTTGCAAAGTTCAGCAACTAGAGAACAGAATCGGACGACTGAAGTTTTGTGGAGATAAGTCTGAATCCCTGACGTATGATAGTGGAAATATTTCTGGCAATTGGAAGCGATAAAAATGTTTGAACATCATCAGCGGAAAACCCAAAGCAATGTAAGTATGCTCTTCCATAAGGCAAATCAAATGTGGCCTAGTTGGTGATTATCTATTTATTGAATTTGTGAAGCTGTTAGAAAGCTTACCACACAAACTTTCGAATTTAAATGAAAATCACCATCATATTGTAGGCAAGAATCAGTTTAAGAAGTTGTGTTATATGGATTGATCTTATTAATATACAAGTGCTCAATCAGGTATATGATTTTTCTATGTGTGTGGCTAACTCTCTGCGAGGGATGCTGAATTTGATGAAGGCGTGTCGATTCTTCACCTGGGCCTATGTATTTATTATCAGCATCATAAGATTCCCATTTCATTCAGAGTTTCTTCCTTTTTCTTTTTCTTTCGGGATTATGTATTATTTTAGCTTCTCTTTTGTTTTGTGAGCTTCTTCTGTGCATTTCTCAATGCATAATTATGAAAATAAGTTTGCAAGCACTTACCATGCATGGTTGTTTTTTGCACTCACCACTCACTAACTGTACTAATTAATTAATGAAAATACCCAATACAAGTTGACAGCATTTATAAGCTTCAGATCATGAATTAACTCTTATATGAAGCTGGAATTGCTTCAAGTTTTGGTAAATTGATTCACACACTTTTGAGAACAATTATTAATGTTATCCACATAAATGATTAGCAATTCATGTTAAAATTTTACAGATTTCTTCAAAATTGTATAATCATCAAAATTTGATCACTGATGATTGAAACAATTTATGGATTCAAAAAGTAAACTAGGAACAGATGGATGCGAAAGCAAAGATGAATAGGTGAAGATGGTCTGATTCATAAACTCATCAACGCCAACTAAAGCAACAATGTTGCATTGTAGAGAGGAAAATTGATTTATTCTTTTTTGTGGCATTGTAGAAATGTTTAATTATTTATTTCTAAAACAAACAGGCCAAGGCTCATAACCTTGTGGCCGTGGGTTCCACCCCATGGTGGGCGTTTACCTTTTTAATTTATTTCAACAATTCATGACTATTTGTTTTTATCTAATACTAACTTTTTTTTTAAATTTATCAAGGTTAAGGTGTTACTAGGGGTGGAAGCGCACTATGTACGCATAAATAAAGGAGGCGGAGAGGTGAATATTACAGAAAGGGAATTAATTTATCAAGGTTAAGGTGTTACTAGGGGTGGAAGCGCACTACGTACGCATAAATAGAGGAGGCAGAGACGAATATTACAGAAAGGGAATTACATAGGAAGAGTTGAATATTACATAAAGGGAGGAAAAAGGGGGCTGGGTGGTTTACCTTTTTAATTTATCTCAACAATTCATGACAATTTGTTTTTATCTAATACTAACTTTTTATTTAATTTATCAAGGTTAAGGTGTTACTAGGGTTGGAAGCGCACTATGTACGCATAAATAGAGGAGGCGGAGAGGTGAAATTACAGAAAGGGAATTAATTTATCAAGGTTAAGGTGTTACTAGGGGTGGAAGCGCACTACGTGCGCATAAATAGAGGAGGCAGAGAGTTGAATATTACAGAAAGGTAATTACATAGGAAGAAGTGAATATTACAGAAAGGGAGGACGAAGAGGGCGGGGTGGTTGCAAAATAAAGAGAGATAGGAAGGCGGGGGGAGGAGAAAGAAAAGGGCCGGGAGTGGTTGAAAAAATGAGGAGAATGAAGAGGGAGAGGATGAGAGATTACAGTGAGGGAGGGAGATGACGAGGATATCCCAATTAAACATGGTCATTATGTACATTGAAAAACAAAATTACGAACTGTTTATGGTTTTCTTTATCAATGTTAAGGTGTTATGTTGACATCCCATGTTTGATATTACATACGCTTGAAACTTCTAACTCTTATATATTAGTTGTCACATCCACGTCCCACCGATTATGATCAGACTTTCAAGCAACAATATCAACCTTTGTTCTCAAAGTGTAGTACAAATAAGATCTTAACTTTCAAAAAAATACGAGTATGTTTGGTATGGCAGCGACTTTTTAACACTACAGGTTCCACTGTCCCACACCATCCATCCAATTTTTATTTCTCACACCACGCCCTTTCTGTCACACACCACAGCTTTTCTTCCCCATTACCCATAAAAGGCAAAATCTAAATCTTTCTGCCTTCCCAAATTCAAAACAATCGAAAACTCCCCCTCCCCTCCCAACTTTCTCTTATTTGCTCCACTGAGACTCCCCTACCTCATCTTATTCCCTTGACCGAATCTCCCAAAAAGGTTCATCATCCCTCCACCGCGACTCTCCCTACAACCGTTACTCAACAGTCACTCTCTCCCCCAATCTCTCCCGCTCTACTTCCACTAACTCACCCAAAAGGGTTCATCGTCCCTCCCACTACAATCACTTTATCCCCTACTCTCTCAACGGGTTTCCCACTCTCCAAAAGGCTAACTTTGTGATTTCTCCGTGAAGGATTGTGTGCGATTTGGTTTGGCATTAGGTGTGCGATTTAGGGTCATTCAACGAAACCCACATTGTAGAGAGGTAATTTCGATCTCAAAACAGAACCCTAAATTGAACTCATACCATGTCATGTACGATTAGGGAGCTCCGAACACTGTAAATTATTATGAATAATTTTTTCAAGACTGATTTAGTACCCTAAATTGTCATGTAATTTTGCATTGTAAATTATTTAATTTTTTTAAGGATTCACTACACCAAAAGGGTTGTTTAGCTACGCCGAGCTGGCCACGGTTCTAAATCGTTGGTGTATTTGCCACGGCCAGAAACCGTAGCTATAAGTACCAACGGCTTAAAACCGTGGGTAAAAAACAACCTGGCCACGGTTTAAAACCGTTGGTATAGTTGGCACGGCTAAAAACCGTGGCTAATAGTAGCAACGGCTCCAGACCGTGGGCATTATTCGCAACGACTCAAAACCGTTGCAACAAAAAATTTAGCAACGGTTCTAAACCGTGGCTAGATCTAGCAACGGCTCAAAACCGTTGCAACAAAAAAATTTAGCAACGGTTCTAAACCGTGGCTAAATCTAGAAACGGCTCAAAACCGTTGCAAAAAACAATTTAGCAACGGTTCTAAACCGTGGCTAGCTCTAGCAACGGCTCAAAACCGTGGCTACATGAAAAGCTGAAAAAAAAAATTTGGGCGGGCTATTTTGGCGCTCGACCTTCCCTCCATTCGACTTCCATCGACAAAAACGAAGCTCCCCTCCACAAACCCTCCACTCGACTTCGTCTCCTTCCCTGCTCCCTCCCTCGACTCGACTTCCCTGCTGCTTCTCCTTCCCTGCTCCCTCCCTCGACTTCCCTCCTCCCCTCCTTCCCTGCTCCCTCGACTTCCCTGCTCCTCCCTCGACTTCAATCGACTTCCCTCGACTTCAAAATCGATCAACCACTGCAACCGAACAGGTACTCTCTCTCTCACTCTCTTTTATTTATGATGAAATTAGGGTTCTCTTTTATTTATGATGAAATTAGGGAATCAATCTCTGACCTAACTAGCATGAAATTAGCCACTGCAATCGATGATTGTTTTTTTATTGATGTCTGACCTAACTAGCATGAAACTTAAAAGGTGGAATCAATCTCCTTTTGGCAATATTCTTATTCTTATCAATATTCTTATTTATGTACTTTGTTATTTGTTGAATTTTACCCTCTAATGGTTGATGGATTCTCGTATTCAGCACGAATGCACCATTTAGTTGGACAACCAGTGACTTGAACCATAGAGCTTTTTTCAAGTCAAAAGACATACCTTCATTATTTAGACTACATCCAAATTTACCTTTCTTTTTGTTTAGTTTTTTTGTCACTAAAACACAGATTTCATTGGGACGAAATTTAATTGTACAGTTGATATATCAGCACCATTTAGTTTTTTGGGTCACTTTTTCTTCGAATGATCAATTCATGCTTTACAAAAAAGTGATACATATTTGTAATCATCTATTCGAAGTGCTCATTAGTTAGTTAGTGTTTTTTTTGTTCCTCGTTTAGCTGTTGAAAAATTCCAAGTAAGAAACTGATTACAGAGTGTCGTTTGAATGGTTATGTTTGTTCAGTTATTGTAAGAAACTGATATAATCATGTTTGTTTCATACAAAATTATGTTACATGATATATATAACTTCAAGAAAGTTTTTGTTTACACCTCTCCCAAATACAAACACAATACACAATAAAGTTTCTGGACACAATTTATTTATTCTTTTTAAAGGTTTGTAGGAAATGGAACATTAACTCATATATTTTATACAATTGCGTGTAAATATTCTTCTATGACCAGACAATAAATAAATTAAGGTGGCGTTATTAGCTGGGCCAAGTTAAACTTCTAGCCCAGCCCTTGGTAGTAATCGTCTGTATGGCATATGAGTGCATTTCTTTTGCCTGTGAGGAGTTTCATCCCAGTTATTTTTTATATCTCATACATTCTATGCATTTGGTGTATAAAGGTCTTTCTTCTTTTCTTCTTGCAGCTCTTCAAGAGATCTATCTCCGAGACAACACTGGAGAGAATGTCCAGCTTTATTGGTTCTCTGTCACTCATCTCCCCAAATGAGGAGAACAAAGGTGGTGGTGAGTATTGTACATTTGTTTTTATTTATTTATTTTCTGTTTGTTTGTTTGATTATTTTTATATGTCTTAAGTCTATACGAAATAGGAAGGTAGACCTTTCTGGTTCAATGGTGGTGTATAGTGTTATTTAATTAAGTTATGTGCTGAAGATAGATATTTCTGATTTGTTATACATGATACAGCTCAGTTTCTTCCCTGTTCTAGCATTTTTTGAGAATCAGAGAAGTGCTTAAGAAACTATAACCATTCTGAATCATCATTTGGCTTCAATATACCAAGGCATACTGTTCTTTTTTTTTTTTTTTCAGGGGGGAGGAAGCACCCTGCCTAGCTATGTGATAGTGTATTAGGAGTGCCTATCAATAAATTTTTGTGTTGTTCTTCCTTGGGCTGTGTGGGGCTCATCACTACTGTATTAATTCACTATGTGACCCATATATAATGTCTTTCAGATGTTAGTGTTTTCCCACATTGAGTCGGCTGTGGTAACAATCACAAAATAAACACCAGTGTGTGGCATCGTCTAATGGGTTAATATCAGTGAGAATAGATATAACATCCTGTCTAATACGCATAGTGCACGGGTGTGAGGAGCACTTGGGGTATTATCCCCCCACTTCGAATGGGAAATTACAGTGGTAACGATCCACAATTGTGGTGAATCCCCTATTAGCAACTCAGCCTTTTGAGAAAATCCCACACCTTGTTGTGCGATGTTGACTAAGTGAGGACAGTGTAGAGGGGTGTTAATTTTCATTTATATATTTTGAGTCGAGGATTTTGAAATTCCCTTATAGGATGGAAATGGTGCTTCTTTTGAAGTTCAAAGATATGATAATGAAGTTGGTTCACAATATTTTGTTACTTATTGATTTTCATAGTAGGAAATTTGATGAAACTTTGAGTTTTTAGCAAGTCTGCTGCAAACATTTCTTTTAGTTGTTTCTGCGTTTGAATAGAACCTTTTAGTTTTTGAGAAAGACATTTTCATCCCCTGCACAGTGTTAAAATTGATTGATTCTATTGTTGCAATTTTAGAGTCATTAGTGCCCTCTGCACAGTGTTAAAATTGTTTTTCTTTCTATGCATTTAAAGTAAATGGAAAAACTAATCCTTATTTTAGGCAGTTGTAAGCAGAGAGGCTATGGTGCCTTGGGACCTGATGGTAATTGCTGGCCTCAAATGGCTGGCATGGTGCCGTCATCTGATAATGAGGTATAATACAAATTCATATATGTTGGTTCCGTCCATTTTACTTTATTTGCTGCAATAGCCCTTGACCATTTAAATTTTGCAGTTTGATTGGGAGGGGGATTTGCCGTTGAACAATCCTCAAAAAGATCTCATAATTTATGAAATGCATGTTCGTGGGTTTACGAAACATGACTCAAGCAACACGAACTTCCCGGGGACATACCTTGGTGTAGTAGAGAAACTTGATCACTTAAAGGTACAAGTTCATTAGTGATTTAGATTTTCTGGAGATTCAAGCTAGGGTACTTGCATGTTGTTCTGGAATATATTTGTTTTTAAGCAATTCAATTGAAGCATTGAGTATCTACTTCATTAAGTCAAATAAGTAGGAAGTCTTCTGGGATTTGATGAATCATTAGGCACCCTTATCTCTACAGTTATGTTTTATGAAGTCTTCTGATGTTTCAAGGGAAAATTTTCAATTAGTGGTGTCTTAAGTCATACTAGACAAATAAGCTGAACTGTGCTAGCCAGTTGGGATAGACTAAGGTATATTATCCATGATAGAATGCAGTAATAGAAGTGTTTATAAATAGTCATTTTGGAATACACTATCATGTACAGGAACCACTTCAAAGAATGTTGTTGAAGGAAATCATATATGAATTTCGAGTCCTTCTTTAGGACCTATGCCTAGGAAAAAGCAAATAATTTTCACATACCAAAGGGTTTTATGATCATGTTTTTGTTATTGGTGGTTACTATTGGTTTTGCATTGGGAATTCATAGTGGCTGGTTTGGTTCTCATTCTTTTTTTTTTCTCAATGAAGCATCTTATTTCACTATGTATTAGAAGTGTTTGACAATAAAAACTTTTATTGAATATCATGTCCTTTTGGATGACTGGAAAAATACTGTGCAAGCCATTTTGTTGTACGCTCAATCAGTTGGAATGAATTGCCAATTTCATTATCTGGGGTAAGACATATATGATCTCTGATGATAAAGTTTATTGGTCATCTATTGATGTTGTCATCCATGTTTTCTCCATATGACAACATCAGTACAGTTTCATGCATTTTGCAGGAGCTTGGGATCAACTGTATAGAGCTAATGCCATGCCAAGAATATAATGAGTTGGAGCATTTCACCTACAATTCTGTCCTGGGTGATTATAAGTAGGTCAATTCTCTCTTCATATCAAGTTATTGATTGCTAGTGATTGAAAGACTTCTGCAGATGATTTTGTACTTTTCTTCACTGTCACCTGTTCTGTTCATTTCCTGAATTATTCTCACACCCTAAATAAGTTGGCATTTTGGGCGATGTTATGTAGGCGTGCATTGGTCCAAGTGCTATTATCTTCTTTTCGAACTCTTACATATTGAAGATGTCTAAAATTTTTGACGACTTTTTTCTCCCTATTTTAAGTCACTACCCTGTGAAAGTGTGAAGTGTTGCATTAGTACTGGATGAAATTAGTTGTTCAATCAGTGCTTTCTGGATGTTAACAATGTCCTCCCTTAGAACCCATTGTGTTTGATACATATAAAATTCAAAGTGACAAAAATAATATGTTGTTATCTTCTTCATATTCGCTTGTTTTCCCCTCGATAAAATCAAATTCCATCTTATTAGTCATGATATGTCATTGTTGATTTTTTGATTCAGGCTGAACTTTTGGGGATATTCAACTATCAATTTTTTTTCACCAATGCTAAGATATTCTTCTGCTGGCACACGTAATTGTGGCCGTGACGCTATAAATGAAGTTAAGACTCTGGTTAGGGAAGCACATAAAAGAGGGATTGAGGTGACAACTCTTTGAAACATATAAGATGTTCCATTTGCATGTTTGGCTTGTTCTGTCTTTGTATTCATATTTATTTTCTTATTGTTTGTCATTTGCACTTCTACAGGTCTTCAACTACATTACAAAACCCAATGATAATCTTGGGAAACTTCCCATGCTAGCCAGAAGCTCTCAATGATAATCTTGGGAAACTTCTCAATGTCGGTGTTCCATGGGTTATGTGCAAGCAAAAGGAAGCACCTGATCCAGTGGTAAGTTTGTATTCTCTCGAGGAAACATATTCATTCTTATCATCATATTCATTCTTATCTTTATTTGTTCACCTAGTTCCACATGGAGAAGTATGTTAGTAAAATCAGCCAAACACTTACTCTAGGAAACATATTCATTCTTATCTTTATTTGTTCACCTAGTGACACCATCTTCTTATCATCTCATTCAACAATGGTACTGATCGGTACATCCTCCAGCTCATACTGTCAATCCCCTAGGCTTTTCCTTCCAGACCTCCATAATGAAGGAGGCCCAAAGGAGCCTCTTGACAGGGTCCTTGTTGGTTCACAGGGTGCTAATGGATCCAAGAACATAAAGCTCTTCATCCATGTACTTGCGTGTATTTATACAGCAATGTTCTCATCTTATCATGTAAGAAGGCTAATGTTGAATTTACAGGGAAGGATGATTCTGGCACACTTATGTGATGAACATAAGGGATTGAAAACTGGAATGTGCTTGGTATGTTGTAGTTATCTAATGCAAATCTAATGTGCTTGGTATGCTTTCTAAACTGGGAATATCTCTGTTTTTTGGACTGCAGGGAACTGCAAAACAGGATTGCACTGGACTGGGCAGTCTGTCGCAAAACAGAGTGTTCTCTGTTTGGATGGGTGCTGCGTTTACTGCGGTCCGAAGCTGCGATGACATGGACTGCTGCTGCGATGCTGTGTTCTGGCTGAGTGCTGAGTGCTGAGTGCTGCGGCCTGACTTGCTGCGTGGTTGCGGTTTTTGAGATTCTGCGGCTGCGTGGATGCGGTTATTGCGGCCTGACTTGCTGCGTGGCTGCGTGGCTGCTGAGTGCTGCGTGGGTGCTGAGTGCTGCGTGAGTGCTGAGTGCTGAGTGGGTGCTGAGTGCTGCGTGGGTGCTGAGTGCTGCGTGAGTGCTGAGTGCTGCGTGGCTGCGTGGGTGCTGAGTGCTGCGTGGGTGCTGAGTGCTGAGGGCTGCGTGGCTGCGTGAGTGGCTTCCTTAGGTATGTGGCTTCCTTAAGTGGCCTTACATAAACTTCTTACATTTTTTTTAAATGCCTTTATTACAATCCATTCTTATGTTTGGCAATGGACTGAATCTGTTCAAGGGTCATTAGAATTCTCGTGTGTTAATTCATTTGTGGTATTAGGGTATAAAGTCATTTTTAGCGGAAATAATAGATTAACATGGAAATGAAAACCCAAGGATCCAAGAATATTGGAATTGCCAATAGCTAGCTATTTCATCAATGATATATTGCTTCCTTGTGCCATGCAACAAGAACATTGACATGTTAGTGTCAACCCTCTTTCAGCACTGAATGTAAAAAATTATTTTAAGAAATGTTGAAACTTACCGGAAAACCTTTGCAACAATTATTTATTAATATATATATCAGGTGGGTGTACACATAGGGTTAGGTACCTAATCAGTGTTACTGCCTTTCCACTTTTAATGTCTTTGAAATGGTTCTATTTTAGTAAACTTATCCATCAGTAGCTCTTCGGGTTAACACAAAACTTGTTAGCAGAGCTCCATTAATGGGCTTCTACAGGCTTTATTGTAATCAAAATGAAATTGTATATTTTGAAAAATAAATAGTTTTGAGCTTATTGCATACTATACTTACTGTCTTGGTTGTTTATTTTATGATGGAATCTACCTTTTGGTTCATAACTACCTGATCATTTCTTGGGAAATTGCATTGCAATATGTGTTATTTTTAGTTATTTCAGGACGTGAGATTTTTGTATCATGAATAAGTAAAATACCTTTATCATATATTAGCTGCAAGCGTAGAAACTCCTTTATATTTGTGGGCACAAAATGTCCTTTATCGTAGAATTTGATAGTGTACATTTGGGCAAGTCCGGTCTTTTTGAGTTACTAACCTTTGAATGAGACAATAAATCAGTTGGGTATTATGCCAATATTATGCTGTGGAATTTTTTGAATGATTTCATATGATTTTGCTATGTCTCCTGAAGTCTTGGTTCATATTGTTTTAAGTGCTGGATATGTTGAACAGTGTCCTTGTTAGAAAGTTTCAATCGATATTATGGTTAACTTTAGTGCCGTTTTCTAAATGTTTGAGATTGGTTGTTCATTTCATGATTCCTATCTAGATTGAACCTAGAATTCTCTGCAAGTCTCCTTGATCGTACCATATTCACGTATTTCGTGTATAGCTCTTGTTCATTTCTCTTTTGCACTCGAGTTTTGTTTCACTTTTTGTGAATTCTTTTTGAAGTTTTATGATTGTGAAACTTATAGACTGCTTCTACAGACTAAAGCAGTTATCAAGATACTGTATTTTTTACTTCATTCTGGTGGTGGTTAAATGACCAGGTTGTTGAGGTGTCCACCTCCAAAACTGGCAAGCACGGTCATGCCAAGTGTCACTTTGTAGGGATTGATATATTCACTGGAAAGAAGATCGAGGATATTGTGCCATCATCCCACAATTGTGATGTGAGTCACCATTTTTCTCCTTTGCAAATTCCTTTGTTTGCTTGACTAAATTATAGTGCTAACCATTTAATTGCTTTACCAACCATATATATGAGTTTGGATGGCTGATCCTTTAGTATTTTTTCAGGTTCCCCATGTTAACCGTACTGATTATCAGCTGATTGATATATCTGAGGATGGCTTTGTAAGTTTTTCACAATTCCATTCTAGAGGATGACTAATTGGAGAGTTATTATTCTTATTTTTGTTGTTAAAATTTTCAAAAGCCATTTCTTAATTCTTGTTGGCTGATTTTGGATTGTTTCAGGTGAGCCTTCTTACTGATAACGGGAATACCAAGGATGACCTCAGGCTTCCGTCTGATGACGCTCTGCTCACCCAGGTTAATATTAGTGCCAATGTTTATTTTTTACGACCGTGTGCATGCAAAGGGGGGTTTGTGAAAATTGTGTCAATGATCATTCTTAACTTTAATGTGTAATATGTAGATCAAGGACGGATTTTCTGAAGGAAAAGATCTCGTCGTTTCGGTCATGTCAGCAATGGGAGAAGAGCAGATCAATGCTCTCAAGGACATTGGCCCCAAGAACTAAATCCATCTGGAGCTAGAGCTTCAGTTTGTGGAAACAACTTTCTTCCACTTCTGTTCTTGGGTAAGTTGCCTAATGCTATGTAGGTGTAACCGGAACTTTTAAGATTCGGTAAAGAAAACAATAGGTGATGGTCCCCCGATGGGATTGAGGGATTTGAACCAGTTTGATCTTGGTTTAAATTTTACATACATAGACTTGTTTCTGCCTTTAGTATTGAATGTGCAACTTGGGAGATTACTCTGGTTTTCAGTTAGAAGATAGTGATCGTTTTATGTTTGTTCTAGTAAAGGATGATATTTGATATCAGTCAATAAATGAATCCTAGTATAAAGCTGTCTTGTTCCTGTCTGTGCCGGTGCTGTCTGCAGAGAAAAACTTGTTTTGGGCAGTTCATTTTATTGTGCCTGTTTAATCTTCTGTGTGCTTGAATCTTAAAAACTTGTCAAATGGTCTCGGTATATTCAGCTACAAGAGACATCCAATTTAGGTGTCACGGTGAAGTATGTTGGCCTGACTGCGATTTGTTTTTTCAGTTGTCATTTTTGATTTAAAAAAAATATCAATGGGCATATTTGATTAAAAAAAAATAGCTAGCGAGATCTAGAATCACAAGATCATAAAACAACAAATAAAAAACCGTATTTGATAGATTTTGACTCAATGACTCAAAGTCATTTGATAGCAAAAAAAATAAAAAAAATAAAAAAAAAAAAAAAAAAAAAAATTTGCCACGGTTTTAAACCGTGGCTAACTATTGCAACGGCTAAAAACCGTTGTTATCACGTTTGCCACGGTTTATTTCTCACTGTTTAGCCACGGCTTAAAACCGTTGCTACTTAATTATACACGGTTTAAAACCGTTGCTAGTATCCATACTTTATCACGGCTTAAAACCGTGGCTATTTTTTCCACAGCTAAAAACCGTTGCTATTCTTCTTGCAACGGTTTAAAACCGTGGCTAAATGCTGAAAATCACCACCCCTATTCAAGCATAAAACCGTTGCTACAATGTTTAGCAACGGTTTATAGCCGTTACAAAGAATTTCGCGACGCCTCTGTAGCCCACGGCTCTTAGCCGTGGCAATGGGTTACGCCCACGGTATAGAACCGTTGCTAATGGGGGTTTTTGGTGTAGTGATTGTTTATGTAAGTTTGAATTGATTGTGTAGTATGACAAACACGAAAAGACGTTAAATGATGGTGTCTAACCAAAAGGTGATTGGAGAAAAGCGTAAAGAAAATATGGAAGAGAAAAAAAAATGCAAGAACACAGGGAGAAAAAAGTGAAGAAGAAGATGAGAGAGGATGAAATGGGGAGTAATTTGATAGACACAAAGAAGTGGCGAGACTCCTAATCCTATCACAAAGTCAAGCCTAATCACAATGTCAAATTGAGGGTGTTCGACATGAGGGTGAGGGTGTTGAACAT
Organism: Berberis vulgaris; assembly: GCA_963556465.1. Taxonomy (NCBI): domain Eukaryota; kingdom Viridiplantae; phylum Streptophyta; class Magnoliopsida; order Ranunculales; family Berberidaceae; genus Berberis; species Berberis vulgaris. Next base: position 58,680,956 of record OY747136.1, on the reverse strand, counting down.
GAGGGTGAGGAGTTAGAGGTGGCTGAGGAGTTACAGGAGGGTGACCAGGTTGTTGGTGATGATGAGGAACTAGTTATTTTGTTGAACCTAGTTCTAATGAAGATGAAAAAGATGTAAGTGTTCCGTATCCTGGGGTCCCAAGGATGGCTCCATATTAAAGGATTACTATGGCCATGTGCCTCGCTCCATTTGGGATGGTGATGAGGTAATTATTATATTTTTCATCTTTTAAAATATCTAAATTTATTTGTTTTTATATTATTTGGACATTGATTTAGTTTTTGTTATTTAGGAATGAGGTGAATTAAGATGTCAGCATCAATATAAAAACATTTTAGTTTGGCAGTTGAGACAGGTGCCAAAAGAAGTAAAGAGTAATGACAATGGTGTATAATAGCGTCCTCCGTCCCTTGATCGACCATTATAAGGATGATGTCGATAAGGTGACGATTTGTGTTTTCGTAAAGCGTTGGCAACCTGAGACCAACATTTTCCACCTCCTTTTTGGAGAGATGACCATCACCCTCGACGATGTCTATCGTATAACTCAGCTGTTGATCATTGGTAAGTCGGTTACTGTGAAAAAACTCAAATGAAGGCCGAGGAATGTGTCAAATTGTTAGTTAATGGTTTGGGCATTTAAAAAGTTGAAACAAATAAGCATGTCCACAAGAATCTTAAGTTTGTTGAGATGAAGTTTATTAAGGAAAATTGTTGTAGAAAAGCGAGGGAAAATGATTATCTTTAAATGAAACAACAAGTTTGTAGGGGTTACTTGTTAACTCTCTTGTGCATGAGTATCTTTGCCGATAAGATTGGAACCAAGGTTCAGACTGAAAATCTGAAGTTGCTGATGAAGGTGGATGATATTGGAAAATTTTCATGTGGGGTAGGAACTTTGGCATTCTTGTATTGTCAATTGGGTTGTGTTAGCATAGTTGGTGCCAAGAAAATATCCGCATTTTTGCCACTTTTGGAGGTCTATTTACTCTTTGTTATTCAGTTAATTTCCCTTTAACTATTTAAGATTTTTGAATAAATAATTTTGTTTTTGTTTTGTTCATAGGGTTGGAAATACGATCATTTCAGGCTTTGGGGTAATGCGAGTATTTCCCGAAATGATACTCTCCCCCACCATGGCGAAACGGGAATGCCCCAATGTGTAGGGATTGTGAATGAAGATATCATCACTCTTAGGGATCATCTCGACGACCAGTCTCTTGAAGAGGTAAAATTGTGTCATTAAGTAAAATATTGATCTCACTTTGTTTTTCTCATTAATTGTTATGATTTTTCATTGGGAAATTTTAATAAGTTTCATGTTTGTATGGTCAAGTAATTTGGAACATTTATTTGAAATCTAAGGGAAATACTCACCTTCATAGCATCACATGGTTCTATGGTTGTTTGTTATGTATGGACATCGAGAACCCTATCACCTCAATAGTGTAATGAGACATATAGGAAATGTACAAGTAATTCCAAACCCACCTATTCGAGCCAAAGTGAAGAATAGAGGTAGATCTGGCAAGAACTACTCGGTGAAGCACGACATATTATCGTCTTTTGCTGACACTTGGTAGAATCATCTCTTGTCAAGTGATAGCCAAGGTGAACTAGTGAAGCTTCCATGGGATTGCAGCGACGACTACTTGGAGTGGTTTCATGTCATTATCCATCCTTTTGTCCAACCACCAAGGAATATGATAACTCATCCCCTAAGAAGACAAATGTTTCTATCGAATAATAGGATAATTTAACTTTGCTTAAACAAATTTGCAAACTCTTTTACTTAATATTTTTTTCATGGTTTTTACTAACATCAAATGTTTTCTTGCAGAACAAGGCAGTTGATGAGGCTCTTAAGTTGCTCAACGCCTTTATTGATGAAGGCGGGAATGTTAACAAGGTTTTGTTACTCTTTAGGCAAAAGAAAGTATTGACTTGCTACATGGAATGTTTGTGCCTGTGACTTTGGACGACGTAGATGGTGATGCTGATAGTGATGAAATTGGTGGTGGATCAAGCAAGCTTAGAACAAAGAAGAGTCATGACCAAATAACCAAGAAGATGCATGACCAAATAATCTTCTAATGTAATGTCAAATGTAAACTATTGAATCTTCTGATGTAATGTCAACTAAAAAAAAAGTAATGTCAACTAATTATGTTGAATGTTATCGAGCTTTATCAGTGTTCTAAAAAATGGCCTAGGCGACGCCTGGGCGCTAAGCGTTAGATAAACGCCCAGATTAATGGCTAGGCAGGGTCTAGGCGGTCTGGCCAAGTTTTTTTTTTTTTTTTTTGAATAAGGTTGATTGTGTTCTTATTTTATTTTTTTTCTTTCCCCTTTTTTGGAAATAAACAATTTAATTGTTTTTTATTCAGTATATGTCTGAATGTAGCAAATGATGATTACTTAATGGAATTCTCAAAGGATCTGCCGGTACCAATTTTAGTAATGTAGATTTTATCAAACATGACTGGGGTCATTCATGCAATTTGAAGAAAAATAAAGAGTATGTTTGGATATTTGTCCACAAATTCAACTTTGTATAAAGTACCCATCATGACCAACTTCAGTCATTTGAGTTTTAATAAATTTTGTTTATGATTGTTAATTTTTCATGTTTTTAAATTTTGCATATGTATCTTGGCATTAAATTGGATGAATTGATAAGGTATTATGCTTAACTTTTGTAAATTATTAAAGTTATAATATAAAACCTAAAACCGCCTAGGGCGCTAGGCACATGCTCGCCGCCCGCCCACCGTCTAGCGCTTTTTAGAACATTGAGTTTTATTATGACATTTTTATGTTATTTCATCCATACCAAGCTTGTATAAAAAAAAGATCTAGAAATTGAGGTTTGTGATTGCTAAAACTCTGTAAATGTAGGCTCATCTGAATCTTCAAATTTTCAAATTAAAACATTCATTGAACCTTGAGAAAATTACTTTCAATTTAAGACCAAAAAAATTTCAAAAACCATAGACAGAGTCTAGTTTTTTTTGTTTTCTTTTTTGCACCCCTTCGCAAAGGACATTGCGAAGGGGAAATTCATATTTGCAAAGGGTCATGTGAACCTCCTGCTCGCATGACTCTTGAGAATGAGAATGTCAAAAATATATTTGGATGGTGGATTCTTCCTATTGAATGAAAATCATTGAAATTTCAACATTTAAAAAAAAATTCAAACACCACAAATTCCCACTTTTGGACAGACGCAATCGCAGTGGACCATGCGAGTAGAAGATATGCACCGCAAAGGCCTATGTGACTCCAGATCTCATACTCACGGGATTATTTAAATTGGGAATTTCAAAATATTGTTTGGAAGGTGGATTCTACCTATAAACATTGTTTCAAAACTATTTAAATTAAAAAAATTCATATTTGGGACAAAATCCAGTTTTTTAAGCCAACGCATAGGGCACTGCGATTGGGAGTTAGCTGGACACATGGGTTCATGCGAGTTTAAAATTCTCATTCGCAGTGATATCTGTGATTTTGAGATAGATACTCGCAGGGTTCCTTGCGAGTGTGTTTGATAGTCGATTCAGACATCATGATTGTTTTTTTCAAAAAATCTGGTTTCACTTGAGGCTTCCCCATGCATTATGATATGATTTTCAACGTACCATCATGTCTAATCCATAAGGGGGTTGCATTTGTAATGGTTGAGAAGTGGAGCATCAACCATCAAATCGGTAATGGGTTGTGGATGGTGTTGTTGGAAGTAGTAAATTTGTGTGGAGGGGTGTTATTCATCTTCCACTTATAAAATGAGGAGACTTCATCTTCTCAAACTTCTGAAATCAATAACTACTCAATGTCGAGTTCTCCTCCTTTTAGTTTTCCAAGTGTAGAGAACGTTTCTTCTCCTTCTCTTGGCAACGATGTCCGTCCTCCTCCTCTTGCTGGTATGGTTGAAGATGAAAACTATGCCAGCTTGAAGGCCCATCCATGGAACAACTCAGAATCTTCAGGTTTGCCTATGAGATTGGGCTGATACAAGGGTGGACTCCACCTTCAGTGCCTGATGTATGGGCTGAGGTAACTGCTACTTGGGTTGAATCTCATGTTCCCACTGGTAGTAGAAAAGTTTATTATCGTTTGACAGTCGACTCGAAAGAGGAAGATCGTGCCAACTGTAGGAAGCTTCTTGATGACACGCGTCCGGACTTCAAAATGGATGACGAGGAGGACGACTCGACTTCCATGATCATGACTTTGATGACCCAATGGACATACATGATGACTTCAAGGGTTATCACTTCGATTAGTTAATAATGTTTCCATGTGTCCTTCTCCTGGTTTATTAATGTTATGCTTAATATGTAATGTTTTTATTTTGCTCCAATGATATGAAATGTTGTTTCCATACATGAAAATCGGCAACAAGTTACCTAACAGTAAAATGTTGTTTAAAATGATTTCATTTAAACATGATAACATTTATCAAAATATCCAAAAAAAAAATGGAGACAAAGTCAGCAGGGGAGAAAATGAAACTAAAACATTGTTGCAAAACTATAGAAATTAAAAAAAAAATCAAATTTGGACGGAGTCTAGTTTTGAAGCCAACGCAGAGGGCACTGCGAATGGGAGTTGTGCACTTGCATAGGTCTGTGAGTAACAACCTTCTACTCACAGGAATATTTAAATTGGAATGTCAAATTATTGTTTGGAATATACATTCTACCTCTAAACATTGTTGCAAAATCAAAGAATTTGCAAAAAAACTAAAATTTTAAAAACCAAAAATTCCAAATTTTGGGCAGAGTCTAGTCTTTTACTCATTCCTATAGAACCTTGTGAAAAGAAGATTTCCAATCGCAGAGGATCATGCGATTTCAGACCTCTTGTTCAGGTTTCTTTAGTATGGGAATTTCAAAAATATGTTTCGAATGTGAATTCTACCTCTAAACATTGTTAAAAAAAAATAGATAAATTACAAAATTTTTAAAAAACTGCAAACCAAAAAAATTTCAAACTTTGGACAGAGTCCAGTTTTTTCTCTCTCTAATGCAAAGGTCTATGCGAATGTAATGTATCCAGTCGCAGGGCTCACTACGATAGTATAACTTTAATTCGCTCTGCTTTGGTGTATTTCAATACTTTTGTTAGTTTTGCAAAACTATGTGCGAGTATAATATTTGCATTGGCAAACTGGGTTGTGATTGTGTCCTATTACAATTTTCATATTTAATTTTTTTTTTTTTTTCCTTTTGGTGCTGGTTGGGTTGATGTTGGTATATGTTGGTAATGAAATGAAGAACGCTCATGAATACATCATAAGTAAGATGGGTATTCAATTTAAATAATTCCATGTGAAATAATGAAATGTATACTTATATTAACATTTAATTACAAAACAACGTACAAGTCATCCATACATACAAAAGTGGCAAATTTTCTAGCAAATAATCATCCATTATAGTTGAATCAGGGCAACTCAACTCTAAAAGCTTCCTCTTCAACACCAACTTCCTACCAAAGGTGGATTCATTTAATATATTCTTAAGGGCGTCGACCATTGGGTCTATAATCACATTTGTGCCTTCATAAATAGGTGTTTTGCCAAGTTGCGTCCAATACTTGTTTAAAGTAGCCAATGAAAGTTATCCAATAAGGGTTAGATACTCTATCGTTTCATGAGCACAAGGCAACCCATGAGTGGTTCGAATCAGACATCCACACTTGAAAGGATCATTGCCCATAGATTAACACCTCTGCATTTCCAAAAGAATCAAATCAATAACTCTGTGCGACACAGACCCATGAAGTTTTCCAAAAAAACATGCCCAGTCTTTAGGGCTGAACAAAAAACCGATCAAACCGATTAAACCGATCGAACCGATTTAAACCGAACCAATCGGTTCGGTTTAAATTCGGTTCGGATCGGTTTCGGTTTTAAAAACTTCAAAACCGAAATGGTCGGTTCGGTTTTCGGTTTCTATGTGATTTTAACCGACCAAACCGAACCGACCGAATATATATAATAAATAATATATATTTTATATATAAATAATACAATATGTTTAAAATAGTCGGTCGGTTCGGTTTTATTTCGGTTTTGGTTTGATTTTAGTCGGTTCGGTTCGGTTACGGTTTGCATAAATTAGAATCGGTTCGGTTTCGGATCGGTTTTGTTAATGGTCGGTTCGGTTTCGGTTTGAAAATTTTAAAGCCGACCTAAGTCGGTTCGGTTTTCAGCCCTATCAGTCTTCACCTTCGTCAAACTTTGTTGAAAAGATGATTCAATCTCTACGTGTTGTATTTTAAACATTTCAGGCATTACAGTACATACATTGATAAATGTGTCTTGTGAATGTGCCAACATATTCTTCAATTTGGAGTGTCTACCCTCAACACGACCGGTTGTTTGTTGCCCAAAATGCATGAAAGTATCAGTCTGTGTAGGGGTAAGCATCCTATCTCGCGATCCTGATCCCGTCCCGACCCAATTTTTTCGGGTCCTATTGGGATTGATTAATCCCATCCTGATCACGCCCCATTCCGATCTAGAGTGGGATGGGATAGGAATGAAAATTTTCAATCCCGCCCATCTCGAACCGATTTTTTTAATATTATGAAATATGTAGTATGAAACTATTTGTTGCATAATTTTTTTTTATTGTTTTATTTATTGACATGACTATTTTATTCTCACAAACTTCCATGCGACTCACCTAGATAATGAATCTAACTCAAACCCTCTCCCTTCTTTTTTTCTTCTTCCTAACTCTTGACAACAACAATGTGTATTCCTCGTAGTTTTTAAATGACAAACCCATTGATCATTTTCGTTAGCAATGTACAAAAAATGGCTATCTTCAATAGTGGTTCTAAAAAAAAGGGAGTAGAAGCTAATAAAATGGGAAAATAATAATTAATGGCTTAAAGTTATATAGTTGTTCTTGAGTTGTGTGTTTGGTAAATCTAAAATTTTCAATCTTGCATGTTAAATTTTCAATCCAAAATTTAGTACATGTTCATCCCGTCACGTCCCATCTCGTCCCGAACCCGTTTAGAATGGGACGAGGTCGGGATGAGGTTTATCTCGTCCCGTCCCGTCACGATCCCGAACAAACGGGATGGGATAGGGATGAGGTACATCTCGTCCCGTACCCAACCCTAGGTCTATTCATTCACAAAGTACTCCTTTTGCTGATACCATATCATCATCAAATAATCCAAACATTTTGAGTGTGATGCCCATTTTCTCTCAAAGTCAAAAGTTGCCTTATTTCATTCTTTTTCAGTATTTGATCTATACAGATCTGAGAAATAATCTATAAACTCTTCTCAACATTTGTATTTATGTGCCACATGCACAACAATATCCTTGCTATGGGAAAGACTCACTCAATGGCCTTTATCAAATTCAGTTCTCTATCAGTGACAAACACGGTTGGCAACTTGTCTCGCTAAAAAATCCCAAGAAGTTTTCTCAGTGCCCAGGCGTATGAATCTTCATTCTCATAAGACATAAAACAACATGCAACATTGAACGTCTTGCCAATCAATGTGACACCTACAATCTCAAATAACGACATCCGATAACAATTAGTTTTATAGGTGCAATCCATAATCATGACTGATGAAAAATATTTTGTTAGTTGAATTAAGTTAGGATGCGCTTAAAAAAATGTTTGTGACTCTATTGCCCTCATTCATAGTATGTCACTTTATGTAATTAGTGTTGTTCAACAAGTACATAGTGTGTTGCAATGTCATTCTGCCTTTTAGTTGGATTGTTTTTATTGAGAAATGACATTGTAAATATTGTTCAAACTCTACAAATTATTGGGATAAAACTCTTTCAAACCAACCAAGATGTGACGAAGGGTGACACCCGACTTCGACATATTCTGCACATATATGATCTTCTCTTCATTCAATCTGCCAGCCAACGAATGACCAACAAGTGATTTTGTTTGATGATGATTGTGGGTTCCACATGTCACGTGCAGTTTCTAATGGTCATTACCTTGTGCAGTCCCTTTCAACTGAAATGGTAGCCACACTTCTTTGTACTGCTTGATATAAGGACATTATTTTGCCTATTATCTCGCTTCCCTCCCAAACTATGAAAGCCAACCTCAATGTGAATATCTACAAAATACAATACAAAAACATGTTAGGAACACCAATAAACTTGTAAGAATAGTTATGCACGGATTAACCTAACATCTTCCATAAGAAATAAATCAATATCGTCATGCACCTCTTCTAGTGTTTTTTCCTCATTGTTCATCTCATCATTACTATGAACATTGTCATCAAAATGAAAGTTTGTAGGTATGTCGAATTTTATTACACCCATGATCAGAAGGGACTACGCACAAAATAATAATGAACTTATAAGTAAAATCGACAAACAAGGCAACAATAGCAACAACAACAATATCACAATAAGGAAAAAGTGCAAATGCAAGTTCATCTCAAGTTGAGAGTGTTACCTCAAGTGGAGTGAATTGTTCATCTTCTTCACTCTCACATCCACCGATGTAATCTACAAGTCTATAATCATCAACTTCACTAAACCAACAAAAAAAAAATCCATTTCGACATAAAAAGTTCAACCAAGCTCCTTACAAACAAAATCGAGGAACTAAAAATAAAATAAAATAAAAAGCAGTTGACTAAGTGGAGAGGGGACGGAGCAGTAGACTGAGTCAAAAGGGGGCAATGGAAAGTTTCGGCGAGCTTGGTGGGAGAGAGAAGACAACGAAAATAATAATAAGAGGGAAAGAGATGTCGGGGGGGGGGGGGGGGGGGGGGGGGGGGGTGGGGGGGAGAGCAATGCTCTTGCCTAAGAGATACAATTATTTGTGTTTTGTATGGTGGTGTGGATTAGCAGGTAAAAAAATCGGTGGTGTGGGACAGTTGAACCTGTGGTGTTAAAAAATCTTTGCCCTTTGGTATTGGCAAGGATTGTGATTTCATTTTTCGAATTAATTTTGGTCTCTTGATTTTAAGAAATATTTTGGTGTGTAAAGAAAAACGTAAAAATTTCAAGGATATATGAATTATATATATATAATGAATTTCGAAGGTATATGAAATATGTAAAAAAAATAAGATGCAAATAAATAAATCTTTTAAACACATTAAATGAAGCCTAAATACCAAGAAATGAAAGAAATATGAATATATATATATAGAAAATTAGGGTGTGGTTTCAAAAATCAGTATACAATTAGAAGTTGTGATAATTAAAAAATCAGGGAGGTGGTTTCAAATATCAATAAATAATTAGAAAAAACCTTGAAATTTATGAATAAATCCGAAATTTTTTGAAAAAAAAAAACCCTCGAAAAATGTAACTTTCGATAGTTTTTTTTTTTTTTTACGAAAAAAAAAACCGAAATTGATGAAAAACCTCGAAATTTTTCGAAAAAATGTAAATTTACATTTCGCCATTTTTCTTTTCATAATTCAAAAAAACGAGATTTTACGATATCTCATTCCTTGGGTATTGGATCAAATCACCAATGCAACAGACAAAACAGTTGTCTTTCACTAGTCACTGGATGATGAATAGGGGACAGTCCAAGAAGTTCAGCTTAAGGAATCATAGTTCTTTTTTTCTTTTTTTTAATAAGTTAAGGAATCATAGTTTGTATAAATACCTTGTTTTAAATAAAATACTCATGCACCGTTCCATCGTATTCAGAACTATATCTATATTGAGACAAATGTTTCAAGAAATTGTACATGTGCAAACAAAATTTGCTGCGGACACTTCAATATTTAACTGACTAGACAAATGCATGGTTATAGAATCGCATAAAGTACATAGCCGGCTTAACATCAATCTATTGATATTTTAGCAGTAAATGTGTCTATTATGGTGAACCTATTCACTTGGCATTATTGCTAAAGAACTGTGCATTGAGCTTGACATATGAGTGTACAGGCATGTTCATCAATGATCAGTTTTGTTTGAAGCTAACTGTCACAGAGAACCACCAGAGGGAGTAATCATCATGAGTTGGCAATCCCATTTGGGTAATGACTTGGGAGTTGATAAAAGAATGGGAGGTAGTCAAAGAGACGTTGTTTCAGAAGTGTCTGACTCGTGATCTTCCTTAAGCACTTCCTTTACCCAACAACGATTTATCCAATCTCTCCATCGTCGTCACTGGGGCTACCAGTGGTATCGGACCTCAGGCAGCAAGGTAAAGCAGTTAAAAAAAAAAAATTAATTAATTAAAAAAAAAAAAGCAAGTGAAGCTCAATGCAAAACAGTATTGAAATAAATTAGAATTATGTGGGAAATGCAGGCAGTTAGCTATGGCAGGGGCCCATGTTATAATGGCATGCAGGAACGTCAAGACTGCAAATGAGCTTGCAAGCAAATGGAAAGAAGAGGCACATGATGGAAAAATCTTGAATGTAAAGGTACAGTGCATTAATAGAACTAATATGAATCGTGATTACAAAAGTTTAGGACTGCCCAAAATACATGTTTAGATTATTCAGAGGAAAGTGAATTTCTAATGAAGCATGTTTAGACATATCAATTCTAATGTTTTTTTTCTTTCCCATGTATGTGTGTTTAAGTACATGCCAGGTTATGGAATTAGACCTCACTTCCTTGTCCTCGGTTGGCAAGTTCGCGAAGGAGTGGGAGGATTGAGGGGACCCTTAGCATGTATTTTTTTTTTTTTTTGGAAGGCGAGCAGGGTTTTTATAGGATCCACCATAAACTGATAAAGATGCCGCAAGCTGGATTCGAACCCAAGACCAAGTGATACCATCCGCCAAGCTCCAACCGTTGAGCTGTCATGCCATTGGCACACTTAGCATGTATTAATTAACAATGCAGGGATCTTACAAGAATGTAAATGAAGGAAAGCTTGTATGTCTTATTTGGATAGCCTTCTTAATGTATATGATATCTATCTGTTATCCATCATCTATATTTCCCCTTTGTAGAACTTTTTAATATTTATATTTTCTGATATCATTGTTTTAGTACTACGATCGAATTTATTCTGATAGAGTTATATCTGCAGGGGAACAAAAGTTTACTATTGATGGGATCGAACAGCATATACATGTGAACCATGTAGCTCCAGCACTCCTCACTCTCCTCCTCCTAACGTCTTTATTAAGAGCTTTCTCATCCCGTGTTATCCATGTTAACTCTGTGGTAATCCAATCTTTTTCACTCAGGTTCAGCCTAGAGTGAACTTCTTAAAGATCAGAGAGCTTAGCACCCTACATCATGGGCAGATGGTCTTCACTTTTCTTTTTTTTCCCATTATATATATATATATATTTACAAACAAAAATATTTTTAGGAATTTCCTTTCTTATTTTCCAATTGCCTTTTGTTTTCTATAGGGACACTATTGTGGTGTAGTGGAGACCCAACACTGGAATAGCAGAGTGAAGGATGAAAAATACAGCGTCGTGAAAGCATATGGGAGCAGCAAACTAGCACATGTACCACCTCCCTATACTTAACAAGTCAATAATTATTCGAAACAAACTCTCTTGAAGACAAGTATTAATTAGTCACTTAATTTTATATGCTTAGAAAAAATATTTAATAATTTCTATAACTGTATTCAAAGAAGTTTTAAAGTTTGCCCACTTTACAATTGAAGCAACCCAGATATACACTCGAATATAAGGAGTAATCCAAGTCCATCTCAAAAAATGTCTCACATCATCATTCACTCCAAGCGTCTTATGAGTTACGAATCATATAAGACACGGGTGTCTGTACGTAGTGGTTATTCCAAGTTTTATCAAACATTTGGAGTGGTAACATATTGTTAGTTTGTTCCAAGGGTGTAGGGGGAAGAATCAAAGGTTTTTAAGAGAATCGAGAGCTCTAGTCTATCTATGGATCAAAAGTTGTCCATCATTTTAATAGAAGCTGGAGTACATGCAATGATGTCTTATCCCAATCATGAATCTATGGTTGGATCGAAAAGCAATCCCCAGGGGTTTTTATAGGAGAAAAGTTTTGTCCCCACATCCCAACCCCTAAAGTTTAGTGAGTGAGAGAGTGTAATTTCCTATATCACTAATTGATTTTTTTCTTATTCCAGCTCATCTTCCTTAAGGCCTTTGCTGTCAAGCTTTTGGACCAAAAAAAGGATTCTATCCAAAGTATTGCAGTGCATCCTGGGGCGGTTACCACCAATTTGGTTAGTTTATATATATATATATATACTAAACAAAAATCGAAATACAAAATAGGAATTGAAATAAATGTATAATAAACCGTAATTGAAAAATAAATAAATAAATAATTATTCTTTCCAATCAATAACCCCCCAACAATGAATAATGTTTTGCCTTATTTATTATATCCCCAACTTCCTTGGCAAGCTAACCAATCCGTAAAAGCGTCACCAAGCTCAACTCCATCATAAGAGGGCTCTTCGAGTTTTAATCTTGTAACATCCCAACGTTCCATTACTGCTATTAACCTAGCCAACTAATTAGTATCAACAAAATTACCTCCACCAAAGTTCTAAACGCCTGAGTTAGGGGGTCGAAAAGGAGGATTACCACCTCTTCCAGATCCTCTACCTTGACCTAAAGGAGATTGAAAATGTCATATGTCCTACGCAGGCGGATTAGGATATCTCAATTGTTCTTTCACCCACTATCTATCATGTCCATGCAGTAACTCAGTCATACCTGCATCAAAAAGTTGAAGGGATACTCCAAACTGCGCAAGCACCTCAATTAAGAGTCAATCTGAAGTAAAAAAGGGTGTTGTGATGAAAAACTGAAGTAATTAGGAAATTGGTATTGTGGAAGAAAGTTAGGGGTCAACAAACTACAAAAATTGGGGTCAAATCCTATTTGTCCTAGATGAAAGTGTAGATTATTAGGGTTTTGGATGGCATATGGGTTCAAATAGAGGGTTTCAGGGCGAGGTTAGGTGAATGAAGGGAGTGGAAAGGTGGTTGTCGAGAGGAGGAGCCTCCCAATATGGAGAGGAGTGGTGGCAAAGATTGTGAGGGGTAAGAGGGAGGGCGAGAGAGACTTACGAAAGGTAGAGGATGTGGGAGAAGGCGGAGGAAGGTGGGAAGGGATGGATTGGGAAGGTGATGGTGGCGGAGAGGTCGACGGGAGGTTGGGAAGAGCGATTGCCCAAGCCGATCAAGGGGTGATGTGGCAATGTTTGTCGAGGTGGGGGTCGACGGTGCTTGGGGTGCTACCGGAGATACTTGGGGTCTAACATACACTCCTTGTGGGTGTCCGTCGGCCTCCTTGTTGGCCATTAATAGCTTATTGATCATTAGTTCCATATTCTTCATCTCTCGCCACTGCCTCCTCTACTGATTTTCAAAAATAGCTATTGATTTTCATTAATAGCTTATTGATGTTCAAAAGTACATGCTCTTGGAGTTGTGAGTTACTGCAAATAACATAACCCTGTACTGAGCATCCATCAACACCACTAGATTGACAACCTGCACAAAAACTGACATTGTTGGTCTTTTTAAGTCAAAGTGTGGTAGAAGATGAAATCACTTGCAAACAAAAAAAATCATAAAAAGACATATAACAGTGGTAAATATGGAGATCTCTTCAGTGATCCAATTAGTTAAACATCCAAAATCTTGCTTCATGACAAATACGATCGTAAAGATCCAAGAAACATAACAGGCTAAACTCCATTCATAATTTTGCACTAATGCCTCAATATTCTCATTCCCCTATCATTCAAAAAAGCTTGTGTTCACATGAATTTTGAGAATTGATAAGTAATACTAATATTAGATCATTTAAAAAAGATTCAACTAATAGTTTTGAAGGGTGTTCACCATATACCATAAATTTGATCTTGTTCTGGATCCTTGTTACTTAAATAGGAAATGAGGGATTTAAATGAAGCTTAATTAAGGTTAACCATGAACTGCATAAGCAACCCAAAAAAATAAAAGTAAAAGCAACATTAACAATCAAAACGAGGATTCAAAGTCAAAAGCAATTGGTATTATACTTATTATTTTTGCAAGGATGTTCCTTTGAATACAATAAAAGCAGTTGCATCTAAAGAGGAATTTTATTTCGAGAATTTCTAAAAGCAATTGAACAACAATCAACTACAAAGGATTTTAGGTTTTATTGGGTAACCTTGAGAATTCTTGTGTGCTCTACATGTGACCAACCCCCTTAGGTTTTATTGCCTCTAAAACGAATAATGTATGTTAGTTGTAAGAAACGAGTAGAGATGAAGAATATACGTACCATCAAAGATATGCAGCCTACTCTAGAGAGACTCAATAACCCCATTTTTCTCCTAACAATTAATCCAAAAAAAAAAAGTGAGACAAATCAAGAATAAAATTTCGGAAATAAAGGAATCTACGTATATGAAGAATGTGATACCCTTGTGTAGGTGGACTTGAGGGGGAGGATGCGGGAGAGGCTCGTGATGGCAAAGCTCAATAGGCCTGTGGATCCCAATAGGGATTGGGTGAGCTACCAAGAGGAGATTATAGTCCTACATCGCCTAGGTGAGGGAAGGGGATGTGTTATATATGTACGAGTTTGGATCTACAAAATACTACATGTTTTAAAGCCATGTGGGCTTTGGGCCCAAAGTGAACAATATAGTACTTTGTGGATTAGGTCGTAACAGAATGATATCAGACCCAGACCTAACCGAAAATGTGTCAACGATGACGTTGGGCTCCATTAGGGGGGTGGACTGTGATACCCCTTTGTGGACGGACCTGAGGATGAGGGTGCGGGAGAGGCCCGTGATGGTGAAGCCCAATAGGCATGTGGATACCAAGAGGGATTGAGCGAGCTACTAAGGGGAGATTATAGTCTCACATTGCCTAGATGAGGGAAGGGGATGTGATATATATGTACGAGATTTGATCTACAAAGTACTACGCATTTTAAAGGCGTGCGGGCTTTGGGCCCTAAGCGGACAATATAGTACTCTGTGGACGGGTCGTGACAGAATGGTATCAGAGCCGGACCTAGCCGAAAGCGTGTCAACGAGGACATTGGACTCCCTTAGGGGGGCAGACTTGCAGGAGAGGCTCGTGATGGCAAAGCCAAATAGGCCCGTAGATCCCAAGAGGGGTTGGGCGAGTTACCAAGAGGAGATTATAGTCTCACATCGCCTAGGTGAGGGAAGGGAAGGGGATGTGCTATATATGTACGAGGTTGGATTTACAAAGTACTACGCGTTTTAAAGCCGTGCGGGCTTTGGGTCCAAAACGGACAATATAATACTATGTGGATCAGGTCGTGACAGAATTGTATCAAAGCTGGACCTAGCTGAAAATATGCCAACGAAGATGTTGGGCTCCCTTAGGGGGGTGGAATGTGATACCCTTGTGTGGGCGGACCTGAGGGGGAGGGTGCGGGAGAGACCCGTGATGGCAAAGTCCAATAAGCCCATGGATCCCAATAGGGGTTGGGCGAGCTACCAAGGGGAGATTATAGTCCCACATCACCTAGGTGAGGGAAGGGGATGTGTTATATATGTACGAGGTTGGATCTAAAAAGTACTACGCGTTTTAAAGTCGTGCGGACCTTGAGCCCAAAGCGAACAATATAGTATTTTGTGGATCGGGTCGTGACAAAGAATGTGTGATTAATGGTCATATTATTTTATGGGTTTAGTAAAGTAGAAACTTGCAATGTTTATACTATTGTGCCTCACAAAAGCATAACCAAACGAAACACACTAATAGCAGTGTAGAAAGTAAACAGTTGCACAATCCAAATAAAGCAATGCAAAGTAAATAACAAATAAGTACCAATATAACGTGGTTCGGCAAGGTTGCTTACATCCATGGAGCAAATAGGAGAAATTTCACTATATGAAAAGAGTACATCCACTGAGCAACTTCGTGTTTGCTCCCACATACGCTAAAGGTTTCTTACACTCTCTTCAACAAGAAGAACTTCAACTAAAAAACTTTTTCTTCAAATCTCGCACAAAAGGGTGATCTCACAAATGCTTTCTGAAGAATTGCTCTTCAATTTCTGGATGCTCTAAATCTCAATAAAATGTCCTATTTATAGGTAAGGGTGGTAGGCTTTGAAAAGGTTAACTTGACTTGCACTTCAAGCAATAGCAATTGGAAACAAACAAACAAAAAAGGAATAATTCCTACATATTTTAGGATTATGTTATGGACATTTCATCTTCTAGAAGATTTAAAGAAACACAAACACAACTGGATTATGGAAATTGAGTTCTACCATCTTCTAGAAGCTTCCAAAGAAATACACATTGGTGGAAACCCAATTTGATTCAACTTCTTCAAGTGGAGGCCCATGGGGTTCCCACTTTGAATTTCCAACAATTCTCCACCTCAGTAAAGATTTAACAAATTTGAGCCAACCACGAGCAACACGCGAGCATCATCTTTCTTTGCCCTACATACCCGGAAGGGTCACGCCCCAAAGGTATTCAATCCACACAAAGGAGATTGATCAAGTCCAAGCAATGTTGGAACTCGACTCCAAAAATATCTTCATCAACATATCTGTAGGATTCTCCTTGGTGCCAATTTTATTCAGTAAGATGTCATATTTTTCAATGTTTTCTCGCAAAAAGTAAAATTGTATATCAATGTGTTTAGTCTGTGCATGATGAACCTGATTCTTTGCTACAAAAATGACACTTATACTATCACAAAGACATCGAGATAGTCTTGTATCACACACAAGTCATCAAACAACTATTGAAGCCAAATGACTTCCTTAATGGCTTCTGTAATAGCTATATACTTCGCTTCAATTGTGGACAAGGCAATTGTACACTTCAAAGTAGATCTCCAACTAACTGGTCCACCAACAAGAGCGAATACATAAGCAGTAGGCGACGACTACTCCACACCACCAAAAAGTGTTTTCTCACACCATTTAACTCTCCCACACCACCTATATAAACAAGGAAAGCCATTTTTCTCCTCCCCATTCAAATCGAAACGAACAGCAGGGTATTCAATTATGGGTTTTAATAGACTGTGAAAGATTTTATCACAAACAACAAAAGTATACCCCATGTGTATTATGCACAATGTCAACCTAGCGAAGATACAAGAGGAGAAACTAGTATCCTTTAAAAACCCCAAGTGCCTCCCTAAATCCAACAGAAGAAAATATCCATAACAACCTACCAAGCATATTCCTGTCAGGCACCACAATAATCAATCTACTTAAAGGCTCCAACAAAAAAATAAATGGAAAAGATAACAAAGGATCTCCTTGCTTGATAATCCCATCCACAATCCCCATTTAGAATGACCCACAAGCACACAGAAGAGAGACACTAATCCACACTTTTCATTTATCACCACATCTCCTCGTCCTTCTGAAGCCAGACGATAGAAAGTCTCAATCTATTTGTCATAGGTTTTCTCAAAGTCGATCTTCCTGATCAACTCCGGTGTGTGGTGCACCATCCCTAAGCTTTGAGTCAATCGTCTTGTTGATAGCAACAAAATGAACCCCATCAATAATTCCACATTACTAATTGCCACATGTTTTTATCCTTCTTGCCAATTGCCAGATGAAAGAAGATACGAAAAAATTCCAATCATAGCAAACTCAAAATCTCATAAAAAACAATTAATT
Source organism: Berberis vulgaris (assembly GCA_963556465.1). NCBI lineage: Eukaryota > Viridiplantae > Streptophyta > Magnoliopsida > Ranunculales > Berberidaceae > Berberis > Berberis vulgaris. Next base: position 58,663,358 of record OY747136.1, on the reverse strand, counting down.
GTAATAATAGCAACAATAATACTAATAGTATTAATATCACAATGAGGGCCAATCTCTAAACATTGATATTCCTTCTAAATAAAGCTCCAAGATATACAATGGTCTTGTTGAACCATCATATTATATTCTTCTTGTCAAGTGATTAGAGGAAATCCTGCAGAGCAATCAAATCATGAATGATGCCTAAAGGATATAAAACCAGCACCTTTGGTGAATAATACACTATGTGATGCCTCTCAGAATCTACAACAAAATGGACGTCAAGCTCCCTACTTTCCCAACCATTCGCCCCTAGAAAAGAACATACTTCTTCACAATTTTTGTCTTCAAACCACATAGTTCATAACAATTTTCCTAATTATACCAAATTCAAGAATAAGATCATCCACAAACCTAAATCTCCTTTGTAGAGCAGATGTGGAGAATCTCCCACCACTTCCTTGCCATTGGTGTAAGAGCTTTGGTATTATGTTTCCTCTTGTTTTGAAGTGGCTTGTGTTCTCCCTGGATTATGGAAGACATTCGTTATAGTTGGGGTCTTTTATTCTAACTCCTTTGTAAATTGAGATCTCTTATTATGTAACCTTCGGTTCTCTATGGTGCTCTTTGTTTTTTGTTTTTTTATTTTCTTTTGTTGGTAAAGATAATATTAAATATAAAAGAGAACAGATATATAGGAGATTACGAGGTAGCCTATAAGAAACAACATTACCTAAGAAACACTTAAATCCAAAGCAAATTATTCTTATTAAGTAATGTAATCTTAAGAATGACATCTCCTATCCTCCAGGAATACTCTACACCAGTAATAAATAGGCTCCTAATCCCAAAATCAACCAATTCACGTTGTAGCTAGAATCCTACAAATACTTTCTTTGTATAAAATAATTAGAGTCTTTCGGTTTTATTCTTATTTCGTTCCAATTACAACTTTGTTTCTTAGAAAGGATTTAATCCTTCACCTCTCAATAGTTTGAGGAATATACATTTTCACAATTGAACCCAAATGTCTCTTAGAAATATGGAGTATCGGATCAAAGCATATTTTTTTCTTAGTTGGATCAAAAGTTACCCTTGTCTAATAATTTGAGCTTTAAAAACTAAACAAATAAATAAATAATGAAAAGCTCATATGTCCTAAGAAGAAAACACATATTAATATCTAACTAGCAAGACATGAATTGCAGCACGAAAGAACATAAAACCTAAGAACATCTACTGCACCTGCCCCTTCTTGGTTGTAAGTTGCCTAAGTGTAGTTTCTGGCCTTGTCTTCCCAGTAGTTGGTTCACCACTGAAAATACCAGTAATAATTATTATACAGCTGCTGCACAAATGTAAACATGTAATCACTCTAAAGCATAATTCTTACGTCCTCCTATCAAGAAAACGAGTGTTGATGTTATTGACCTGTGCTTCTGAAACTTGTAGCCTAATGATTCCACCTGAAAGAATTTCCAGATCTGAAACCTGTAAAGATACTGTTTGCAAAGAAATTCTTGTTAACAAAGTAGTTTTGTCATCTGTAGCATAGTAAACAGCAACTAAATAATCCAAAAAAAAAAAAAAAAACTGCTGATGCACGAATTCAGTAAATAAAGGAGAGACCTACCATACCAAATAGACCACGCTCTCTATACCAACCATCAATTGAATTTATCACGTCATTCAAATGCCGAATATTGACAATTTTTCCTGCACAACTTGACACCAAGTATACAACTCAACAAAGCCCTCTATCAGCATTACTATGCATGAAAATCTTCTGGTCAAAATACCAATTAAAAAAGATAGGAAAGAAGACCTACCATATCCATCACGGAATGCGTCCTCCATAAACTTTGATGGTAGAACATTTGCTCCTTCGCATACCAACCCTTGGAATTCTTGATTTGGTTCTACCTTGTAGGACAGAAAAAGTAATGGCTTATTACACAATAATGAATGTAATCAACATTTGTGTAGGCTTTAAAAGGAAGGTTAAAACACTCTCACAGTAACACCAACTATCTATGCATAAGAACAAAGTTTTTTTTATCAGGAAAACATTATAGTGGCATATATTGATAAAGGGAAAGGAGGGATTCCCACGTTCACGGAGTGAGTGAAGTTCAAATTAGCTTAGATTTAGGTGGTCCCTCGTGGCATAGGTATCCATGCAACCAAACACACCCTAAAAAGAACACTAATCCTCTATTAACATCATTTGTGAGAAATATACATTCTCAATAATGGTGTCTATTTTTCCTTGGCTTTGTTATAGTTACCATAATCCCCCATTTCCATTCAAATCATTGAAGAAAAAAAAATTATAGTAAAAGTTTTGATGCAGGAGTATAAATAGATAAAGTATTGGAGCAATGAATGAATGAGATTGATTGGTTGTGCTGTTGTGCAGTTGTGATAATAAAAGAAAAGGTGAAGTAGGTAGGGCACCTGAAAAACCAAGCGAATCCCATCGCGAGTATCAACTGCGACAGGCATACAAGAGCAGAAGTAACCACGCTCCATAATCCTATGAACATCCTCCTGTACTTCACGCACTGTAAGAGCGGAATTGGGTCTACACGCCTTCAAGGCTGCTGCTGCTTCCCCTTCAAGGTCCTTCCTCTCAAGTTCCTCGCCATCCTCATTCCTAATCAACACTTCACTGATCAAAACCCTTTCTTGGTCTTCGTGCCGACTGCTGCTACTAGTAGTACTAGTACTAGTAGAATGCCCTTTCAATTCAGTCGATGATTCCTCTGGCGAGGGGCGAGCTAGAAGAGCTAAAGAAGACGAACAGAGAAGCGAACGAGACTTAGAGTTGGAGTTAGAGCTAGAACTAGAAGAAGGAAATGGTGAGATGAATAATCGGTTGATTGAGTCTTTTGTGGTCTTGATTAGGTTTGAAGAGTTTTTTAGGGTTTCGGAACAGAATGGGAGGAGGTTGAGCTTGAGCTTGAGCTTGTTAAAGGAAATAGGGAAAGGGCGTTGCCGTTGTTGGCGTAAACAAGGAAGCTTGATAGAAGATGCTATGAACCGAACGTCTTCGTTTCTCGCCATTACCACTGGTCAGAAGATGAATTGAATTGGAGGAGGGGAGATAAATGCCGAGCCGAGGTAGAGATTCTCCTCTGGGTCTAGCGAAACGGGAACGTAAACACTCCACCCGGGTACGATAGGGTAGGGTAGGGTTGGCCAAAAGATGAAGTGAAATTTGAACTTGAGAAGCTGTTGGGGTTGGGGTCGGATATGAGCACAAACTCGTCGTTGGAGTTGCTGAGAGTTTAGTCCCTGCGAGTGTGATTTTAAAGAGAAGCTTCAGATTTCTGGAGATGAAGAGACGTCGAGAAGGGACGAAGGATGCGGACAAACGAGTGACGGCGGGAGCCGCATATTGGAGAAAAAAATGCATATAAATAGGGTGTCTTTTTGCTTCTAAATCGAGTTAGAAGTCTTAATAAGAAGTTGACCAACTTATTTTAGAGTGTCTGTTCGCTTCTGATTGGAGTAAGCAGTAGGGAGGTGTTAATCGCCTTTACATAATTTTGTAATGATAATTCATGCCCCATCTTCTTCAAAGTAAGTAGGGCTAAATTTTGGCGTCGCGCTTTCATTCTCTTCACCAAACATTGTAGTTTTTCTTTCTCTCATTCATCTTTATTTTCTTTTCGTGTATTTTCAAATTTTTCTTCATCTCTCCAACTCTCCATCTTATATATATTTTCAAGTTTTTAGCATGTAGATTTTGTGTCTTATGTGTATCATAAGATATCAAATCAAATAACCCATGTTTGGATTAATGAATTCATCAAATAACTAATTAAAACGCCACAAACATATTGCTCAGATTCAACAATAACGCCACAGTCGTATTTGGTATGATTTTAAGCACAATATTTATGTCATAAATTTTTTCAGCTCAGTGGACCAAAATTGTCATATAGTTCTCATTCAATACTTAAAAACAAACACCTTTTAATTTTACAGCTTCTAATCAGCAGTTCATTCAGAAGTAAAGCCAACAGTTCATTTAGAAGCTCGTTCAAAACTTCTAACTCCAGCTAGAAGTTAGCTTCTAAGCACTTAAAAAAACACAAACATCCTCTAATAGTCGGTTCGGTGTTTTCTTAAACAAAACCAAAAGCGAACCGAATTGCATTTAGCTTGGTTCGATTTTTATCAGTCATGTAATTCGATTTGGTCGGTTTTCGGAAACCAATTAACACATGACATCACTTACCCTCACAAAAAGACGGTAGCAATTGGAGAAATGACTTGTTCTCAAAGGGATAAAAATCATTAGAATAACCCCTGTTCTTATAATTTTGTATTGTTGGTGTTAATTTATCCAATCTACATCCTCTGACTTCTTCCACATGAATAAAAAAATTCTTTGAGGTCCTCCGCTCTCATGATTATTCGAAAAGGACCTAACAACTTTTGGGACATCTGTTTTTCATCTTTTTGCTAGTTTTTCGGTCTATTGTCTTCTGCTTGAAGACAACACTAGGTGTGTGTCGAAGGAAAGCACAGATAACAAAATAGGTGGAGAGAGTGGTTGTGAGACGTTACGACTTATTGAGGATAGCTTGCTCAATAGTACTACTTTGGCAACAATCCTTAAGAACGTGCAGAGATAGAAAGTTCATTTTCATCGTTATTTGTTGCTGCTCGAAATTACTAAAGATAAATAGTAAGCTTACAACCATCACATCCACAACAACACAAGGGTGGGAAGCAACCTCCCGTACCCATATTTGCCCTAAACTCTAAATCCAGAAACATAAATGTTATGGAGATCGAGAGTTGAGTCATATTTAGGGTTGGCAGTGGGGCGGATTTTTACGGATATCCGCCCCACCCAATCCGTATGGGGCGGATTTGGATATGGCTGAATGGGTTTTCGGGTGATTTTGGGTATCCAAAACATATCCGTTTACTATTCGGGGCGAATACGGTTTTAGCCATATCCGCCCCGCAAGCCCCGCGGATATCCGTTTATACTGCTCAAATTACTATAATACCCTTACCCCTAAAGTAAGTATTAACTAAACTTAAGAAACCTAACTAAACCCTTATCCCGAAAAAAATACCCTTCCCCTATATAAAGAAATTACAAAAATACCCGAAATTAAACCCTTATCTCTCCATCTCACATTCTCCCCCTCCCCTTACCCCACTCTCGTCTCCACTCTCTCTCAAAGCAGCGAACGAAGGTCGCTCTCAAAGCAGCGAACGAAGGCCGCCTCGTCCCTTCGTCCCCCCTTCGTCGTCCCTTCGTCCCCCCTTCGTCCCTTCGTCCCTTCTTCTCTCTCAAAACAGCGAAGGCAATGGCAAGGTCGCGAAGGGTGGCGGAACCCTCCCTTCTTCTCTCTCAAAACAGTTAAGGCCGCGAAGGCGAAGGGTGATCTCAGATGAGTCAAATCTGAAATCAAGATCTCAGATCAAGATCAAGATCTCAGATCTGAAATCAAGATCTCAGATCAAGATCAAGATCAAGATCTGAAATCAAGATCTGATATCATCTAAGATCGATTTTTTTTTTTTAAATTTTTAGATCAAGATATCAGATGAGATCGAATTTTTATTTTTTTTTGTTAATTTTTGTTATAATTTTCGTATGGTGTAATTTCTGTAATTTTTTTGTAATTTTTGTTATAATTATAGATAACAATAAACGGATGGTAATTTTTGTTATAATTATGGATAACAATAAACGGATTGGCGGGGCGGGGCAGATATCCGCCAATCTGCACGGGGCAGTTACGATTTTTAATAAAAAAAAATGCAAACGGATGGGCGGGGCGGATCGGGGATTCGTCATTCCTAACGGATCGGGGATGGATCAGTTGCCATCCCTAGTCATATTGTAGTTCTAGGGAAAATATTTCAACTTGAACTTCAAGAAGATGCCAAATGTCTATCCAAAAGGAGACATTATTTCCATTGTCATTCAGATTGAGAAAGAGGTTCCATCCCTTACTTCTACATCCAAGTACTTTACAGAATTCCACGAAGAATCTACTGGAATAGGAATGGTCCAGAACTTTTCTTTCTTTAATAAGGTTTTTATTCACGCATTGAACTATGTTTCTATTAAATTTTAATATGTTGTAGCATTTCTGCAAAGGCACACAATCAGGGTGATCCCACGAGAGTAGCTTAACATAAAGTCAAACAAGGGTGTCCACCCATCAGGATTCTGAAATTTCCATTGTTCTTGACTCTGTTGCTCTTTAATTGTTATTTGAACATGTATCAAGTGTGAAAATGGAAGGGCGCACACAAGGTGTATAGTTTTAGATTGAGTAGATTGTCATTGTAGTCAATTGAATCGTTGCATCAACTATGTAGGTGATTTATGATTTCAAATGCTAGGTGCTCTCTAATACTTCATTCATTATAAGCAAGCAAATGGAAGGGATTTTAATTATTTTTTAAACTTCATAATTCGGTTAATTGATGTTCATAATGGAGTATTTGCTGACTGAAGGGCCCCCTACTAACGAGATCTATCAACTTCTCTAGCAGTCAGTTCCTTGAAGTAGCTAACAGTTTGCTCTAATATTTTTCTTCTTTTTATTGTCGGCTCAGGTGCAAATGGTGCACTCTTGGATGTGGGTAAAAAAAAGAACAAAACAAAGGAAAAAAACATATTAAAATTGGAGTAATTACCTTGATGCATACAATTCTTATGTTGGTGTCAATGTCTTTTTTTTATCATATTTCAAGCTTTCTATGTTAGTGTAAGATCCATCGACCAAATGTGCACAAAATTTATGAAATGTTTTAGCTTTGGGGCAAATAATTGAAACTCCATTATAGATATAGATATTGGGCTAAAAGGGCTCAATTTCTAGTTATTGCCCATTTAGGATCCCCTTAAGTTTCATTTACTTAAAAATGACCATAGTAAATGAAAATGATTGTTTATTAGTTCGTTTGAGCTGAAATTTTAAGAAAATTATAAATTTATATAAGAAACAACGTAGTAAAGCTTCGTCTCGTTTTGATATGCGTGTCTCGAGATATGTGTTAAATATGATAAAGGGGACTTCTCTATTAATATCACGAAGCAAGCTAGGGCCCACCTTGGGCGGCCAACCATTACCTTTTGTCCCAGATCATCCGCAAGTATATCAAGGAATAGTGTCGAAACATGCTACGATTTTAATACGACATTTCTATTGTTAATAAAAAAAAATTAGTTTGGGTAGGGACATAGGGTCTTTTTAGCTAAATGAAACATCACTGGTCCTAACTAGCAATAAAGCCCAATTAGTCTTTCTAGCCCAATGCCTTCAAAGATATTCCATTTTACAGCTGCATGTAACATGGAGGATTTTGTAGAGGTGTAACAGGAACATATGTAATTCTGTAGATTGTGTTTGTTTGAAATCAATTATTTCATAGTCTGCACTTTATATTAAAAAATCTGGACAAGTTAATTTACTATTTTTTCATGGGTAAAAATTTGGATTAGGAAGTCAGTTAACATAAACGAATATGAAAAAAAATATAAGGATCGACACAGTCACACAAGTAGACTCCCGTCCAAGGCTTCAGCAGGATGCCTCACTCCCCAGTACACTATAAAATCATCAAAGTAAGAGCCTTTCACAGAAATGTGAAGTGATATGTTGTCATGCATGTGAGGCTTGAAACTATTCATTATTTTCACTTACTATTTTGCAATAAATTTATTAACAAGAGAGAAACATCTTGTAAATTTCTTTGAGTTATTTGTGACCATGTTAAGGACCAACCAATATTCTCAAAAGCCCCAACTGTCAAGGAGGATAAGCTAATTACTAGCTAGGATCGTAACATTTCACCGCGCTTTCAAAATCGATATCCTTATCGACGCATTCTATCGACATTAGACGATACCCTCTCCCTTTTGGAAGCCACACTCATTTATCCATATTCAACAACTTAGCACTAAGCCCATATCTAATATAATAATCTAGCCTCTTGGTCGCCCTCTGGGAATCAAACCTTAGACATTGGGTTTGGCTATGAGCCAATAATTTGTAAAAGCACCCGTTGTCAAGTGGAAGACTGATTACTTAACTAGGATCACAACACATTAACCCAATTAAAATTTTGGAACACTTGAACAAAATTTTTTAGATCTTATTCTTGATATTATTTAAGAAAATCCATTCTTCATATTCTTTTGAAACTCCATCTGTTTAAGCTATTTGTCTTGTGTGCCAAGTTCGCGATTGATGAAAGCGATCATAAACAATTGGGAGTTGAGGAGTTGAGATGTCGTTTGTCAGTTTTTCTGGATCAGAAGGCTATAAGAAAATGGAGTTTTCTACACAATTTGCCATTGTTCACGTTTTGATTGATATTATTTCAGTAGATTTTCAGAGCCAGTTAAGAGTAATGAGTTTCTAGTTGAGACTATTAGAATATTCCCTTAAGGTGGATCTACATAGTTTATATTATTATACATTGTAGACTGCCGAACTATAGGCGAGTGGTGTTTGATTAGACTTGATTAGTTGTGATCATTAAGAAACAAGACTAGAGTCATAAATACGTTTCTAGTTACATTATTATGTCTTGACGTGTATTACGAAATTGAGTATGAAGATTATTTATGTGTAGATACCAATTTAAGTCCCAATAGAATTATATTATTGATGATAGTTTAATAATAGAATTAGAGATCTATATACACGGTTGAGATCCCCACTATCCAAGCCTAATTCTCTATCTCCTATTTTTTTTCATCTGGTTTGAGAAACACATGACAAAATGTTCTGGAGGTGGAAGATTTCTCCGCTGCATGTTGCTAGTTCGTGAGGATTGTTGCGAGGATATTATTCATCAATTGCGACTTCAGATACACATTGTTTACAATTTTTCTTCCTTGATTATTGACACGTGGTCTTGGTTTAGGATCTGTTAGATTCCTACAAGTGGTATCAGAGTGCTCACTCTTCAGATTAGATGAATGTTATGTTAGCTAGATGAGTTAAAGCCTATGAAGGACAACAACGTTTGGGATCTTGTCGATTTACCTAAGGGGGTGAAACCAATTGGATGTAAATGAGTTTTTAAAGCCAAACGTGATTCCAAAGGTAACATTGAAAGATATAAGACATACCTTGTCGCTAAAGGCTTTATTCAAAGGAAAGACATTGATTATAAAGAGACTTTCTCTTCAGCTTTTACGAAAGACTATTTTAGAATTATTATGGCTCTTGTAGCTCATTATGATTAAGAGTTACATTAGATGGATGTTAAAACTACATTTCTAAATGGATACGTTGTAGGGTTTTGAGATTAAAGACTTGGAATACAAAGTTTGCAAATTAAAGAAATTCATCGACGGCTTAAAGCAGACATCTTGTCAATGGTATAAAAAAGTTTGATCGAGTAATTTCATTTTTTGGTTTTGAGGAAAATCTGGTTGATCAATGTGTTTATCATAAGATTAGTGAGAGCAAATTTATTATTTTCTAATCTTATATATTGATGAAATCCTACTTGAAAATTGTGCCATAAATTTATTTCATTCAACAAAATTTCTTATTAAGGTTTTTTGCTGTAGCATATTTGGTGATAGACATGCAGACTAATTGCACTGATCATATAATAGACTGGTCTATCACACTAATATTTGTTGACTTGGCACTTGGTAGGTTCTGTGCACTAGGTAAAATACTCATTATTACGAATGATAAGTTGAGTTTGCTCTAATGTCCAAAAAATAATTTATTTATGAAAAGAATACATGAAAATTATTTTCATGCTTAAGAAGTAGATAATATAATGTATGATAAAGTTTTATCTATAATTGGATATTATGCATATCATTGGAATGTTTGGCAGATATTTAGGATTGAAGAATGCTCACTAAACAACGGCTATTGTACTATTTACAAGAATACAAATTTATGCTCACGTGCTACAAATCTTATCAATTGGATTAGATATTCAAGTTAAAATTTTAGTGTATTGCCAGAAAAATTTTGTGTTTGATGTAAAACATGTGATAAAACATTATGGTTGTAAAAAACTTTTATTTTAGGGCTTCAATCTATAGGTTTCATTCGGAAACATTATGAAATAAAGCCGCTGATTTTATTCAGAGAATGACAATCGTTCATTCTAATTTATATCAACTTCAAGTTTTTTGTCGTTAAAGTAAGAGTTCGGAATCATTTTATGACAATTAAAAATATACCATATAAGGTGTTCAACGAGCATGTTTCTCGTTTGCGGCGTGATTAGTTCTTATGATGTTCCTTATCAGTGGGAGTCTATATTACTATATTTAATTGTCATTGGCGATCACTTTTAGTTTATTGATGATTCTGAAATAAAGATTTTTACTTTTTCAATTATGGTTGTGCATATACAGTCTGATTAAGTAGAATAAGGCAATTTGATTTTGAATCATAAGGTATGACCAGTTGAAAATGGACATGATAAAAGATCACAATACATGTCATTTTAATGCTACACATTCATACTTTGATCTATGTCGTTGATTGTATTGGTATTTGTGACCATGGATGGTACCAACCACGATAAATGTGGTGAAGGCAACTATGATCCTATATTGATATTTTAAATAGACCAAATTATTTTGAGACTACGCTCACAATTCTTGACAGTCAAGTTTTGAGCTCATAAAGTTTACAATGTATAATCTATGGATGATCTCTGTAGTCCAAGTGCGAGATTGTTAAAATATTCCCTTAAGGTGAATCTACATAATTCATATTATTATACGTTGTAGACTATTGAACTATAGGCGAGTGGTGTTTGATTAGACCCAATTAATTGTGATAATTAAGAAACAAGACTAGGGTCATAAACACGTTTCTAATTACATGTTTTATGTCCTGGCATGTATTACTAAATTGAGTATGAAGGCTATTTATGCCTACCCCTAGTCCCAAACCATGTGGCCTCCATAGGGTCAGATCACTTCATATGGGTACTGCTATGTACACCTTCTAACACGTCGGTTTAACATGTCAGCCAAACTTTTTGCACCGTGTCACCACTTTTCTCCTTGTACCACATGCAAAAAATAAAAAAAAATAAAAAATCTAACTAGTTTCGCAGAAAACTCAATTCCTCTTCAGGTTAAACACGATTTCAACCATTTTTTAAAAATATTTTTACGTCCATTGCTCGATTTTGAGTGTATAAGTGAGATTTGGAAGCTTGTTTACTTTGAAGATTGCTTGAGTGTGATTTGAAATGTTGAAGATGAAGCTTGAAAATAAGCTTGAAGATGAAGGCGTTTCTGGGTTCTTAAGGTGTTTGAACAACTTTGAAGAGGAATTTTGGTGTAAATGAAATATATTTGAAGATGGAGGGAATTGGTAGAAATGGAGGTGATTTAGATTGAAGATGAAGATGGTCTGGCTAGGATTCACAAAAACCATATTTGGCGACTGTCCCAATGACACTTGCAAATCTCTGCATGAATTTTTGTTAAAAATTTATTGAGTCTAAAAGGGGCTATTCAATTTGGGATTTGAATGGACTCTAAAGGATTTTAAATCTCGTGGATTTTAAAATATCTCAAAGGATTTTATAAAATCCACTGGATTTTGATAGATTTTAAATGATAGGATTTTGTGAATTTTATAAAGGTTTGTTATGGATTTCTACGGATTCTTATAAATTCAATGGATTCTTATAAACATGTTATCAGTCATAGGAAGCAATGAAAGAACATCACCTACATTGTTATCCATGCCAATACAAATAATAAAACATCTCTCAAACCATCACTTAAATAATTGTTTATGTGCTACGAGAATTTTACTTCAAATTAAAAAAATAATTCAAATACATTGAAGATGATCCAAAAGTAATACAAATAACTATTTCCCCTTTTCTTTCTGAAAAGAAAAACAATGCAAATAATTCTCCAATAAAAATAGATAGATAAACCAAAAAAAATCACCATCTTCATTGTTCATCGTTGACTCCCAACGCTCACAACATCTCCCCACATATTTGAAGCTATAGTTGCTTTCTATTCATTAGCATTCTCTCGTTGTTGATCTTGGGTTTAAAAAACTTCTTCTTCTTCTTCTGACAATGATGAAGGCTCGTCGTCTTCTTCAATTGGAAATTCATTAGAACGACATTATTTACGAATAAAGTTGTGTAAGGCTACACACGCTAGCACTAACTTCGTTTGTGTTTTATATAGAAATGGAGGCACAAACTTAAAAATTGTAAATTGCGATTTAAATATACCAAATATTCACTCAATTGCATTTCTTAAAGACGCAGGACGAAGATTGAACAACTCAATTGGATTTTCGACCCACCCTGACTATAAAAATCTTGGAGATGATATCGAACACCTTGAGATGGAGCTAAAAAATTGCTGCAATTTGCAAATCCACAATCGACAAAAAAACATTTTCCTAAAGATTCACCATACATCAAATTAGAGTATCTAATAATAAACACACACATAGTATAATATAAAGAAATAAATATGTACCTTGTGGGACATTAAGTATGTTACTACTCCTTGACAAAACATGATTTAACACTTTAGAGTCATGTGCTGAACATTCCCATCCACTTAGAACGTATATGAATTCCAAATCAAAGTTACAAGCAGCTAATACATTTTGTGATATATTTCCGTGTCGATCAAGATAACTAGCAACTTTATGTCGTGTTACCATTGCTGATATGTGTGTGCCATCAATAGCTCCAATGCAATCCTAAAATAAATACAAGATTTCACAATAAAAGCAAAAACAAAAATAATAATAACAATAACAAAACATATAGTACTAGCCTTAAAGTAAGGGTAAACTCGTGTACTCTCTAATATTTTAAGTGGCATTGTGGATCTAGATTTGGCCATCATCTCTGGTGCTATTATGTTTAAGGTCATAAGAACTTTGTTGTAAATTTTGTTTGTTATGAAATGTGATCGCCTAAATGTGTTTTCAGTTTGACAATATCGAGAATTTTGACCAACAGTGAGAAAAAATGTTACAAGTATTTTATCAACACATATGAATCTTGTGTCTTTCAGATTCGTTTTCTCTCTAACAATATTATATAGCTTAAGAAACACCTCAGGATACATACGATATAATTGTTGAAAGTGTTGATGATCATCATTTAATACTTTTTGTATATAATTGTATCCAATTCTTGTAATTGGTCGTCGGATTGGACGTTCAACATGGTCGTCATCTATGATAATCATTAATACATTTAAAACTTTAGTTATTCCTATTATTGCCACCATTAACACTCCCTCAGGTGTTGCAGTATGGCAACACTCATGCTTTGATTTCACTATCTATATTGTTTATTACATTAACTAATTGGGAAACTTATATAACACCCATTAGGTGACATACATATTTATTGTTCTATGGTTTTATTATTAATTCGACATCCTAAGCCATCACTGAGCAGTAGAAATCAAAGCATTTTAATTGATGATGAGGACATGCATGTCCACCATTTTGCAATCATAAACAACAAGGATTTGGCTACTAAAAACACTCATTCAAGGCTGATTTGAATGTGATGTCTGTGCTTTACTCTTATCTTTTTGTGTGTGTGTGTGTTTTTCTTTTTGGTAAAAAGAAATTTCTCCATTTCATAAATATGTTTGAAGGGGTTCAACCCTTATGATAAGTGACATCCCTACAATTACAGGATTCAAACATGGCAAATGGCTAACTTAAAATGGCAAACTAATAAGATAATGTTGTTGGTTTTTTTTTTTTTTTTTTTTTTTTTTTTTATGAAGCACAGTACCCCAGATGTCAAAACCAGCTTCAAATGCAAATAGGATTGAGACCTTCTAGGTGGCGAGGAAACGCGCGAGGGGGGTGTAACCACCCAACCCCTCGAGATGAGTGACCTTAGAATTAGCGAATAGGATTTGCTTGATGGAGTTAGCACACCAACTCCACAAATGGGTATTGTTTACTTTTTTGGTAAGGCCTTTACATCAGAACCAACAAACAATCACTTATGTTTTTCATCCAACACACTCTGTAATCTATTCACTCATTACTTGCTTGTCAGACCCAAAGGAAAAGAAACCAGAGAGCTAGCTTTGGTAGCAAAAGAGATAAAGGAAACTAACATGCCTTCCATTGCTTCAAGCAAGGCCGAATACACAATATATATAAATGCTAATAGGATTTGCTTGATGGAGTTAGCACACCAACTCCACAAATGGGTTTGGTTTACTTTTTTAGTAAGGTCTTTACATCAGAACTAAACAAACAACTACTCATGTTTTCCATCCAACACACTCTCTAATCTATCCACTCATTACTTGCTTGTGAGACCCCAAGGAAAAGAAACAAGAGAGCTAGCTTTGGTGGCAAAAGAGATAAAGGAACTAACAAATGTCGGTGTACACAAATGTGTGGTGTACACAAATGTAACGGGAATTGGTTTGTCGGTGTACACAAATGTGTCACACCAGCAAACTTCCCTCTTTGCCCCCACCCATCCTTCATAAACCCTTGCGAATCCCTTCCAACCACACTTTCTCAACTCCTAACTTACTTTACATACACATTGAGAATAATCAATCAAAGAACAAGAAAACAATGAAGAAGAGTTAATGAAATTGAGGTTGAAGACATAGTTGGAGCAGGATTATCTCACAAATAAGCTCAAAATTTTCATCAAACACGCACTACTATTCTCTCATCACTGGTATTACAAGACCCAAAGGAGTTATGGAGGCAAGTTTGTGCACAAAGATTGCTTCAACCATCCCATCCCCATGCTTTGCATCAACAACAGTGAGCAAAAATAAGTCGTTTTGAAGATAGACGACGAAGCTGGTGGTGAATGTGAGAAAAAAATGAAAGACAAAGACAAAGACCTCTGATTGAAGGGGTTGTGCTTTGAGTAATTTCTTAGATTTGGGGATCGAACTATCGATTGGGTATTCGAGATCTATTCGATCGATTAGTGTTTTGTCATTGAATTTTTTGTTTAATACTTTGATTTGTTCCATGGGGCCTGAATTTGGGAAACGATTACCTTTATGCCATTACTTTGATGTCGATTTGGGGTGAAAACAACAAAGATTTTTTTTTGAGATGGAGAAGACGATAAGTTGACTCGGTAGTCTGAACCTAATCGACTCAATAGTGTTTGTATCGGGTT
Source organism: Berberis vulgaris (assembly GCA_963556465.1). Taxonomy (NCBI): domain Eukaryota; kingdom Viridiplantae; phylum Streptophyta; class Magnoliopsida; order Ranunculales; family Berberidaceae; genus Berberis; species Berberis vulgaris. The sequence goes on along the minus strand of OY747136.1, from coordinate 58,648,208 downwards.
TTGGTGCTTGACCAATTGGGCTTGCTTTTGGCTTGGTTCTTGGGCCTGATTATAAAAATGTCCAACGGAATCCTATTTGATTTTGTCCCCTAGGTTTTAGATATCTCAAAGTCCATATTCTAATACATAAATGAAATAAATAAACAATCAAACCATATAATAATTATAATGCATACTGGATATTGCTTTATCTATCATTTTTATTTTATTGAAGCCAAAATAATCCAATATGAATTATATTGAAGTCCGAAACATTTTTTTTTAAAACCCAACAATTCGCGAACATAGTTATGCTATGTATCAAAATGCCCCTATATTGTTCACCTATTTACCTAATTGTCCTTCTTTCAAAGAACCCAAAATTTACTGTTCATGCATTTTCCTGGTTAACACCCTTGCCAAATTGACGTCTCCAAAATAGAACTAGCAAAATCGGCACTTGTAAATTGTTTCCTAGAGTGCATTGCACCCGAAGTTGTAGTAGTCAAGATGGCGGAAGAAGGGGATGAATAAGTGGAATAGACAATTGAGGTAATTAAGCCAACAAATTTCTAAGGTATATTTTGTAAACCACGTTTAATGGTAATCCATAATTAGTATTTAGTGATCCATTTGGGGAGCGTCGAAGGCACGACTCAAAGACAATGGTGTCATGCCACTATACCCGTGCCAACGGAATGGGTACACATTGTGTGAAAAGTGTATGGCCATGCCAACGGCATGACTGGTACACTAGTATATATATATATTATGAAACACAAATCCAAAAACCAATAAGATAATGTTGTTGTGAATGAAAAATGGATGGATCGTTTCTTGTAGGGACACTTCACACTCATTGAGGTTTGAGTGTGACAATGTATAGTGGAGTCACATGTTTTGTCCAGCCCTACAACATTATAGAGATTAGAAAGGAGGCTGACATCTACTAAAGTACCTGACTAGGCCTAACCACTAGATGAATGAGCTCTATCATACACATATATACTCTCTCTCTGGTTGACTTCATCACCACACATGTGTGCTTCTTCCCCCTTCCCCCATTGCAAATCAACCATATAGTGCATCATCGGCTAGATAACAACTTAATGCATACAGTGCATCATGGGGGTTAAAGTTTGCAAATCAACCAAAATAGGGGTGGACTAGAGAACAACTCAATGCAAAGCTCTTGAATTGGGATATTCAATAGCTCATCTCCTCAACTACAGACTACATACAACGATGGTGTGTCCTCTCCCTCAACCAAGCTCTCCTTCTTGCTTGCACTCATCACCGATCGACTCCATGATCTAACATAGACAACAATGGTGTGTGTGGTGCGATTTACTCTGGTCAGAGTCTTGCTAGCCGGTAATGGAAGAACTTCAGGTTATCTCATCTGTCGATTCACCCCCAAGAACCCTTCGATTCATCCCAGAGACAAAATCCTTTGATAAGCAAAGAAAAAGTGACACATAGATTGGCTCTTTGCATTTGAGAAAGAGACACAGACAATGCGTTTGAAGAAGAAACTATCTAAAAAAAACCTTGTTTTGTGGTTCTGGTTCTGTGTTCAACCGTGTAAAAAAATCCTAATAATAAAAGATGGAGACACAAACAAAGGCAAAGCAAAACCTTTTTTTTTAAAACACGACAAAAATAAATAAAAAATTTAAGAGACAAAGAGAAAAAATGTTGGATTAATATACCTAAAACAAAGAGACCAAGCTGATGGAGAAACCCAAACTTGAAATGCACGGTGTTGGTGGGAGAGAGGAAGGAGAGAAATTGAAATCCAAGGGGGGATGCTGGATTTGAAAAGGGTTTTGGTAGTTGTACCTTTCACACACCAATCCTTCAAAATCCACCAATTCAACAAATCCATCAAAATTCACTACTTTTTTAATACCCATTGATTTTGGTGGACTTTTGAAATGCATGAATTGAATACCCCCTGATTTTGATGGATTTTAAAACAATCTTTTAAAAATCCATATTTGAATACCCCTGGATTATTTTAAATCCTTAATTGAATACGCCTGGACTTTAATGAATTTTAAAATCCTTCATTATCCATTAAAATTTGTAATTGAATACCATGCCCTAATTTTTTAACTAGACAAAAAATACCTTGTACTACTACACATGAAAAAATTGTAAGTATTAGTATAGAAACTCAACCAAGGGTTTGCAATTTTTTTTAAACTCTCCAAGCAAAATCCCAATCTACAACCCCTAGAAGACGAGAAGGCTCACCCCGTGGTTTAGCTGTCTCCCACAAAAGTGGGTTTGGATCCAAACAAAGAGAAAGTGTTTATGATGAAATTACAACACAAGACAAACAAATTGCTCGATGAATCAACCTGGATGTTATTTCCATAAAACTTCATTCTTCTCTAGGAGTAAGAAATGACTTTATGGATTTATTTACTTTTGAAGGGCTATATGCCAAAAACCTATCACTGCGACATGATGATTCACCAGGCTTTAACTTGTTCAGGTGAATGAATCATCTTCACAACGAAGAGGAAGAGTTGAAGAAGATAGGGACAATTTTGGGGATTTCGAGATTTTTTCACTAAGTTGGTTTTATAATAAGAGAAGGGGGCATTCACAGTTAAAAGACAAAAAAATGACTTTTTACTGACCCATTAGGACATCCTTAGTTTTATTTTTCCAAAACCCATTTTCTCTTTCCTTTGTATATCAACGATCCAACGAACCTCGTTCAAATCCTTCATTTCATATATCAACAATTGAAAAGGGGAACTAATTAACCGAAGAAGAAAGATAAAAATAAAGAAGATGAAGATAATAAAACCTTCAAAATCCTTAGATTTTGCAGGGATATTTGTAGTAGTATTGGATCACAATAATCACCGCTGAGAATTATAGTTGTCAATCTAGCCCGTTTTGCCACTCGCCATTGCACCATAGGGTTTCTCTAACGTTTACTATATCCCGTGCATATTTGATACCTTATTGGATTACAAAGAAGTACAGAGATGCCAATGGATTACGGTATAGTTTTTTCGAATAACATCACTAAAACATTATCCTCTACTCGAGCGCTCTGCGTTAAGCTAGATTTCACAATGAAAACTTTGAGAATACCAAATCATGGAGTTAAGAAAAGAATGGAACCTTCCATGTATTTGAGGAGTGGAGTTTTCATCTCATCATCGATTCCAATCTCAACCGATGAGAAACAAGGGAAATGATCAAAGAAGAAAATGAATTGGAAAGAACTTTCCGTTGACATGAGATAGAGTGCGGCCAAAGGGATTATGCATCCAAAAATCGTCTTCCTGTGAGTTTGACCTGCAAACAATTATTAGACTGCCAAGGACTACCTTTTTGGTGGCCGAAGGCACTCCGATACTTAAGTCAGTAATTCTGTTGGAAGAAGGATGTAAATTTGGACAAAACTTTGTTAAAGTTGCATACTTTTGTTTAATGTTCCTTTACCTTTTGTAATGGTCGTGGTTAACTCTCTTGTTGACTTAAGCATGTGAGACACAACGGAATGAATGATATGTTTCTTGGACAGTTTGCTCCTTAATGAAGATGCGTTCGTGGGGGTGTAAGCCCCTCCACGACTCTTTTCTTGATGCAATGTTCCTCTTCTTTATGAGAGAACTCGTATTGGGCCTGGATCCGTGTCGATACGTTTGGGCCTGGATTTAGGTTCTGTTTGGTTCCCTTATTGGCGGGCCTCATCCTCTTCCTAGGCTTTATGAGCTGACCCAATAGATCGGGCGATGTATTCTCATGATGGATCTTTACGCCACATATACGGCCGTGATGATCAGTTTATTTTGATGTATCATCAGCTACTCCCCCCTTAGTTAGTGGGCGTGCTGATGTGGCCACCAACTTTGGTGATAGTTTGCCTTTCGATTTCATAATTACCTTGTATTTAATGCTATCAGTTGCTTTTTGCGAGGTGGTGTCTCAATCCTTTGCTCGCCCGATCATTTTTTGCTCACATTCTTGGGATTTTGCATAGCCATCATATCTCACACGCTGTCCCATGAGCCGTCTCTTTATTGCTCGGTTCTACAAAAGGAAATGTGACAAATACGTTTTCCCTTTTTAGACTATCTTTGAAATTAGGGTTTGTTTGTTCTTTCATCTTCTTCATTTTCATTGCTTCTTAACTCTTCGACGATGTCTGTTGGTGACAATTTAAGTGGTAAGTCGGTTACTCATTGCGAGGCTCATTACTCTCCTGATAGACCTTCGTTCTGATTATAATCTTTCGCCCGACCTCGAGCTTGTTCTGCCTGGACAACGCGATAGACCTTGTAACCTGAAGGCTGGATACATTGCATTATACTCATGCATGTTCTCTTCTGCCTTTTGAAAGCCAAGCTAGATGAGGCTTGCACCAGTCTACGTGATGTGCAAAAAGAGTTATCCACTGAGAAAATGGCTTTCGATGAAGCTTCTCGTTCTGAATTGGTGCAATCCGTTATGTGTGATGCCACTGAGAAGCGGGTGGAATAGATAACTGCTACGCTTAACGATGTCAAGGCAGATGCTTCCGGTATGCTCGCCACTGCTGAAGGGCAGCTTGCCGCGATAAAAAATGAACTCGCTGCTGCTAAGGATAGGCTTCGTGTGGTCGAAACCGAAGATTGGAAGCGAGTTGTTGACGAGCGAGTTGAGCTTCTTGATTATATCGAAGGGTTTGACTAAGACTTGTCTAAGTATCGTCACTTGTTCGGTGAAGCTTTTGAGGATGATGATGTTGAGGAATATGCTCCAACAACAGAGGATTCATTGCCTCTTCCACCATCGAGCACTCCGAAGCCATTAATACTATCATCTCCTGGAAAGAGTTCTTCTCCTGTTCCAGCGAGTACTGATCCTGCTATTGCTTCTATTTCTTCTCTCACTTTTGTATCACCTTCTCCGGATGTAACAGAGTAGTGTTATCAATAAAAATTGACTTTTATTATTTTTTTCCTTTTGGTTTTGTTGTAGCTATAACTACTTCCTTGCTTAGGCTCATTGCTTGTTTAATTGTGGGTTACTGTTGTCCTTCCTGATTTGCTGTAAAGAGTTGCTTTCGCCTGTACTTTTTCGTATTGCATTGACTTGTTCTCCTAACTCTAACTTTTTGTCTGTCAGATCGAAGCCCTTTTGCCAATCTATTTGATGAGTATTTACTTTGTCAACATAACACCTTGGTCGATTCGAGATTTGTGTTGACTCGAGTGTCCAACCTTTACTTCATTAGTTTGACATCTCGGTCGATTCAAAGTTTTTTTGTATTTAGGTGACTCGGGTGTCCAACCATTACATCGTTAGTTCGACATCTCTTTCGATTCGAAGTTTTTTTTGTGTTTAGGTGACTCGGGTGTCCAACCTTTACTTCATTAGTTCGACATCACGATCGATTTGAAGTTTTTTTTGTGTTTAGGTGACTTGGGTATCCAACCTTTACTTCATTAGTTCGACATCTCGGTCGATTTGAAGTTTTTTGTGTTTAAGCGACTCAAGTGTCCAACTTTTACTTTGTTAGTTTGACATCTTGGTTGATTCGAAGTTTTTTTGTGTTTAGGTGACTCTGGTGTCCAACCTTTACTTTGTTAGTTCGAATCGACCAAGATGTCGAAGTTTTTTTTGTTTAGGCGACTCAGGTGTCCAACCTTTACTTCGTTAGTTCGACATCTCGGTCGATTCAAAGTTTTTTTGTGTTTAGGTGAATCGGGTGTCCGACCTTTACTTTGTTAGTTCGACATCTCGGTCGATTCAAAGTCTTTTTTGTGTTTAGGTGACTTGGGTGTCCAACTTTTACTTCTTGGTTGATCAAATCAGAAGTTGTATGTGTCCAACTTTTATCGTTTGATTGCTTTGTACGGCTAATTTATTGACGTATCTATCTTGTTGTCCTCCCAAAGATTTGGAGTTCCTGAATTCGTAATCTTTATTGATTTTTCTTTGAGTTTTTCACTAGCTTTGGTCGTTAAGGAGTTTATGCTAGTTCGGAGTATGATTTGTTTCGTCTTCCTTTGCTCGTTGTCGGCCTTTGTATTGTGGGTTGGTATTTTTGTCGCTTTGTTTTTCTTTGCTTCGTCCTCATATGTTGTTATTGGTTCGGAATTGGCTAATGCAAGTTTTTCCATGTCTTGTTCATTCGTAAGTGTTTCGTCAGTACCCTTGTTCCGATATAGATCGGTTCGAGTGAGGAGTTTTCCTAATTGCTTCGCGTGCTCTGCTTCCTCTAGCTATTCAGCATGTAGTGTATATCAACTCTCTGAACTGTTTTTTTGATCCTGCAACATTGTCTGCTTTCTTCTTCCATGCGATCTGTTTGTCTAACACACCGATGAACTCGTCGAGTAGTCATTTTGAGCCTAGTGCTCGATTTCGTCTTTTAAGTTGTAGCATTCTTCAGTATCATGCCCATGATCTTTCTGGAATGAACAATATTTGCTTTTGCCTCTCCCTTTTGGATCCCCTATCATCCGAAGAGGCTAGTTGACATTATCACTTTGCTATGTGTTTTAGTATATTTGCTCGACTTGTCTTTAGGGTTGTGTATGGCTTGTATGTGGTCTTCATTATGCTAGTTACCCGTTTGTGTTGGTTATAACTCCCTGGATTCTGGTTGTCGCGAATCGATCCTCCGCCATTTTGATGTTTTTTTTACTGGTTGTTGCCTTCCTGTTGTATGTCGTCCTGCCTTCTTTCTTCATTTCTTTTCCGTTTTCTTGAAATTTTTTCTCTTTCTTGGTCATTTTCTTCCTAGCTGCCTTCATTTCCTCTAGGGAGGTATGCTTTTGTGTTATTTTTAGTAGGATCGCCATGCCCTTTGGAGGCTCCGGGTCAAGAACGTCAAAGAAGGGGCCTCTCTTCAATCCCGCCACGAAGGTTGCAGCGGCTGTGTCATCACTACATACGTCAATCATTGTAAAGCGGGTGACATATTCCAGTATTGTTTCATCGGGCTTCTATCTGATGTGTAGGAGGTAGTGTGACCATTTCCTCATCCGCTAGCTTCCGATAAATTTGGTGATGAAAGCGATGGCCAGAGCTTGAAAGGAATCTATTGACCTTGGTGGTAGACTATTGAACCTATTTATCGCTGTAGAAGTGAGGCTGATTGGGAATGTTCTGCATAAGATTGATTTCGTGGTCTCCTTCAGGGCCATCATGTGGTGGAAGTGCCTCAAATGATCAGTTTGGTCGGAAGTGCCATCATATGCCTCAAATTTGGGCAGAGTAAACTTTTTCGGCATTGATGTTTTCATGTGGGCGACGGAAAATGATGGTTTTGCCAACTCGTATAGTACATTAGGATCCGTGACCCCTATTCTGAACAAAATTTCGGTAAGCGTCCCTTCATACAGTGAATTCTTGCCTCGAGGGAGCTCGCTACTTTCAAAGTTTCCTTGTTGGGGTTCTGCTGGGATTTCTTCACTCCCTTGAGTTCGATTGGAAAAGTTTTGTTGTGGCTGTGCCTGAACTGGATTAGCTAGTTGAGTGTGATTCTGTGTGATCTTTTTCAGCATCTTTGTTACGTGTTCCATTTGGGTTATGAGCAAATCCACCCGAGGGTCTGTGGCAGCATCGTCAGATACTTGGGTTGTCTGGACTACTGCGTGTTGTAGATTCGCATTCTCGGATGTTGTTGGTTCAGTGATCCGAGCTATTTCTCATTCTCTAGATGTTAGCGATGCATCAGTGGCTGAGTTGTCATGATCCTCGGGCTGCATTGTTTTTTCTGGTAGCTAGTTGATATTTTGTCAGGTTGTGGTGAGCTTTGTCACTGTGTGTTTCCACAGACGGCGCCAAATTGATGCGTACAAAAATTGTCCTCCTGTGAGTTTGACCTACAAAACAATTGTTAAATTGTCAAGGACCACCTTTGGTGGATGAAGACACTCCAATGCTTAGGTCGGTCACTTTGTTGGAAGAATGATGTAAATCTGGGCAAAACTCAGTTAAAGTTGAATACCCTTGTCTAATGTTCCCTTTTTACCTTTTATAATGGTCATGGTTAACTCTCTGCATGACTTAAGCATGTGAGGCGCACCATAAGAAGATATTTCTTGTAATACTCTCCTCCTTAATGAAGATGCGTACATGGGGGCGTATGCCCCTCCACGACTCTTTACTTGATGCAACGTTCCTCTTCTTTATGAGGGAACTTGTATTAGGCCTGGATTTAGGTCCTGTTTGTTTTCCTTATTGGCGGGACTCGTCCGGGCCTATGTAATTGGCCTCACTCTTCCTGGGCTTTATGAGCTGGCCCAATAGATCGAGCGTTGTATTCTCATGGTGGATCTTCATGCCACGTGTACGACCGTGATGATCAATCTATTTGATGTATCTCAGGGATGATTTTAAATAAAGAAGTGGTGATTTGGGAGGTTTAATCTTATCCATTGATTTTGATCAAGACGATTGACATGAAAAAGTGACTTTTAAAAATAGTTTAATTTACAAAAATACTCTATGGGGGTGAACTAAGGATTTCCTTTATTATTATTATTATTATTATTATTATTATTATTATTATTATTATTATTATTATTATTATTATTATTATTATTATTATTATTATTATTATTATTGATGTGACCAAAAATCTTCCTCCTGGGAGTTTGACCTGCAAAACCACTGTTAGAATTCTAAAGACCACCTTTTTGGTGGCCGAAGGCACTCCGATGCTTAAGTCAGTAACTCTGTTGGAAGAAGGAAGTAAATCTGGACAAAACTCAGTTAAAGTTGCATATCTTTGTCGAATGTTCCTTTTACTTTTTATAATGGTCGTGGTTAACTCTCTGTGACTTAAGCCTGTGAGGCGCAACGGAAAGAGATGTCTTTGCAACAGTCTCCTCCTTAATGGAGATGCATTCATGGGGGCATTGATCCCTCTACGGCTCTTTCTTGGTGCAACGCTCTTCTTCTTTATGAGAGAACGTGTAATGAGCTTGGATTTGGGCATCGATTCGTCTGGGCCTGGATTCGGATCTTGCTTATGCCACTTTAGAGGTGGGCCTTGTCAGGGCTTGTGGAATTAGCTTTATTTCTATCGAGCTTCATGAGTTGACACAATGGGTTGTTTGCTATGTCCTCGTGATGGGTCCTTGTGCCATGTGTACGATCGTGATGATCGGTCTATTTTGTTGTATCATCAGCTACTCCCTCCTTAGTTAGTGGGCATGCTAACGTGGCCACTAACTTTGGTAACAGTTCAACTTTTCATTTCATCATTGCCCTGTATTTAATGCTGTCAGTTGTTTTTCATGAGTTGGTGTCTCGATCATTTGCTTGCCCGTTTGTTTCTTGTGCACATTATTATGATCTCGCATCGCCATCATATGTCGCACGCTATCTCATGAGCCGTCTCTTCATTGCTTGGCCCTATAAAAGGAAATGTGGTGAATACGTTTTCCCTTTTCATGCTATCTTTGAATTTAAGGTTTGTTTGTTCCTTCCTCTTCTCCATTGTCCTTGCTCCTTTGCTCCTCAACGATGTCTGTTGGTGATAAGTTAAGTTGTAAGTCATTGAATCTTTGCTAGGCTCATTACTTTCCTAATAGAGCTCCTCAGTCGACTCTAGAGAGCATTCGTTCCGATTATAATCTTCCGTCTGACCTCGAGCTTATCCCGCATGGACTGGATGATAGCCCATGTAACCTAAAAGATGGATGCATTGCATTAGATTCGTGCATGTTTTCTTCTGGCTTTCGATTCCCTGTTTTGGAGTTGTTCTGGGAGTATCTGAATTTCTTGGGTATTCCTCCTGTCCAAATGGGCCCCAATGGTTGGAAGGTGTTGATCTATTCCTACACAAGGGCTACCCTTGCAGGTATTCCTTTAACTGCTAGGATTCTGCATTTGGTGGTCGGTCTGTTAGTAAACATGGAGATCTGCTTCCTTCGTTCTCCTGATTCTTTCAAGAACCTTAGTGATGACATTCGTGATTAGTTGCGGTCTTGGTTCTATGCTTTCGTGAATTCTGGCTACTTCCTTGCGAGGTCTGTTGATTTTTCGATCATTTTGAGTTCCCAACAGGCGGAAGAATCCTCTTTTATCAGTTGAGGAACAGAATATAAGTGAAAAATTCTTGAATCTTGCTCGTTTTCCTGTTGATGTGTTTCTTTCCGATGGCATCCTGGAGCGTAGTGGTCTATACACTATGAGTGAAGCGGAACGAGTTTTATTTACTGAGGCTCATGTTAAGGCTTATGTTTCCTGTATTGCTCATTATTGTGTTAGTGATTCTAGCATTGATAGGAAAGTGAGCTCCGTCCGAGATGTTACGGATCTCAATGCTCCCGTCACTGTTTCAGCTCCTACTTCGCGAAAACGAAAGCTTGCAAGGCCCACTAGTCCCTCAAGGCAATTGCCCATAGATTCTATTCGAGTTCTAAGGAAGAAACGACTTTCAAATTGTAGTTTTACTCGAATTGTGACTCGTCAGGGTTTTGTTCGGGATATTGTTTCTCCTGGGTCCTTCTCACAATGATGTTGTAAAAGGAGATCGTGAATCTCTTGAGGAAATTGAGGAATTAAGACTTGCGTTGGAAAAGAGTGAGAAGGAGACCATTCGTTCGCTGGACGACGATGATATGAAACTTCTTTCTGCTTATGGTGTTTTGGACACTGCCGAGTAGTCTAATGACGATCCTTGAGCCATTAATGAAAAAATGCTCCAGTTGGCGGTGGAGCAGTCTAAAGGCAATGTTGGCGGTCTTGGAGATCATTTTCCCTCTCCTTCTATTGATGTCAGCGAGACAGCCGGGTTTCTAGTTTATTCTCCTATTCTACAGGTTTCTTCCGCTACCGCCAGTCCTTCCTTTGCCGCGTATGCTTATCGGCGGGAGGGCAAACATTGTTTTTCCATTGTTACTGTTATTCCATCTGTTCTCCCTGCCGTCGGAGGTGGTTCATCGGTGCTTTTGGATCCTCGCATCCTCTACCCATGGATTAGTTGGATTGAGCCTGGGCCGAAGGATATCCGTATTATTTGATGGCAAGTTCTGTTGGTTTACCCAGCCAATGTGTAAGACAGTGCACGTAGATTGGTAAATGAATGGTACAGGCGGTTGGTAGAGAGGCCCTCGATGCTAGTGCTTGAACCGATTGATCATATCAACCATGGTCTTGAACAGATAATGGACGGGATGAATCATCTCGTTTACGCGGGGTAATGGGCTCGATTTATTGAGCTGGACATGATCAAGTGGCTCTTTTGGAGAGGAGGTTGGCAACGCTATTGCTTATATTTTCTCATGTCCTTTCCCAATTTGGCAGCGTGGACTTGGAGAAAGTTGTTGTGGCCGCTCGAGAATCTTTGACTGAGGCGAAGAATCTGTGGGATAAGTCGGTTGTTGATCTTGATTCCTTGAAAGCTAAGCTAGACGAGGTTTGTTTTCGTCTTCGCGATGTGGAAAAGGAGTTATCTATTGAAAGAACGACTTTTGATGAAGCTTCTTGTTCTTGACTTGAGCAATCCGTTATGTGTGACGCTGCTGAGAGGCCGGTGGAACAGATAATTGTTGCACTTAGTGATGTCAAGGCAAATGCTTCTGTTATGCTTTCGACTACTGAAGAGCGGCTTGTCGCGGCCAAAACTGAACTCGTTGCTACTAAGGATAGGCTTCGTGTGGTTGAAGCTGGGGATTGGAAGCGAGTTGTTGACGGGCGGGTTGAGCTTCTTGATTATATCGAAAGGCTCGGGGAAGATTTGTCTAGGTATCGTCATTTGGTTTTTGAAACGTTTAAGGGTGATGATGCCGAGGAACCTGCTCCGGCATCAGAGGAGTCATCACCCCTTAAAAACATTCTGAAGTCGTTGATGCTCCCTTCTCTTGAAATGATTTCTTCTCCGGTTTCGACTTATATTGTTCCTACTTCTTTATCGCCTTATCCGAATGTGACAGATTAGTGTTTATCAATAAAGATTAACTTTTTGTTTTTTTGTAACTATTGTAGCTTTTGTGTCAAGCCCTTTTATAACTGCTATCGTGCTTGTTTCTTATTTAGTGGCTGGTTACTGTCGTTCTTTCTGATGTGTTTGTAAGGGGTTGTTTTTTGCCTGTATCTTTTCAGACTATATTGATTCATTTCCTTAGCTCGGACCTTTTGTTTGCCTTTTAGGTGACTCAGGTGTCCAACCTTTACTTCGTTAGTTCGACATTTTGGTCAATTTAAAGTTTTTTGTGTTTAGGTGACTCGGGTGTTCAACCTTTATTTCGTTAACTCGACACCTCGGTTGATTCAAAGTTTTGCGTTTAGGTGACTCGGGTGTCCAACCTTTACTTTGTTAACTTGACACCTCGGTCGATTCAAAATTTTATTTATTTATTTATATATTTAGGTGACTCGCGTGTCCAACCTTTGCTTCGTTAACTCGACACCTCGGTCGATTTGAAGTTGTGTTTAGGTGACTCGGGTGTCCAACCTTAACTTTGTTAACTCGACACCTCGGTCGATTCAAAGATTTTTTATATTTCGGTGACTCAGGTGTCCAACCTTTGCTTCGTTAACTCGACACCTCGATCGATTCAAAGTTTTGGGTTTAGGTGACTCGAGTGTTCAACCTTTACTTTGTTTTTTATCAGACCAAAAGTTTTGTGTGTCTGACTTTTATTGCCTGACAGCCTTGTATGGTCGGTTTGCTGTCTGCGTGAAAATTTGGAGTTCCTAAATCCGTAATCTTTATTGATGTTTCCTTGAATATTTCCTCAGTTTTTGCCATTAAGGCTTTTATAATGATTCAGAATATTGTTTGATTTGTCTTCCTTTGCTCGTTGTCAGTCTTTGCGTTGAGGGCCGGTACTTCGTTTATCTTTGCTTTTTCCTCGTGTGTTGTTTAGTGTTGCGACTCGATCTTTCAATTGCGGATGAGGTCCTTTTATTTGTACGGATTGGATGATACAGGATTTTCCATGTTTTATGAAGTGTTTCGTTGGTACTCTTGTTCCGATATAGATGAGTGAGGGGTTTGCCTTACTTCTTCGAGTGCTTTGCTTTTCTTGGATGTGCAATGTGTGGTGTGTATCAATTCTTTGGACTGTTATTTTGATCCTCGCGGCATTGTCTGCTTTATCTTTCCATTCGATATATTTTTCTGGCATCCTGATGAATTTGTCTAGTAGTCCTTTTTGAGCCCAGTGTTCGATTTCGTCTTTTAGGTTGTAACATTCTTCAGTATCGTGTCCATGATCCTTATGGAATGAGCAGTATTTGCTTTTGTCTCTTCCTTCTGGATCTCCTCTTATCCTATCTCACTTTCCTATGTGTTTTAGTATGTTTGTTCGACTCGTCTTTAGAGTTGTGTATGGTTTGTATGCGATTTTCATTACGCTCGTTATCCGTTCGTGTCTAGCTCGCGCTGGAAGCAGGGAGCTTGAAGTGAATAACTCCTTCTATTGTTGCGATCTTTGTTGTTGGAACTAAGGTTGTTGCCCTGTTGTGAATTGCAGGTTGCTACAAGGCGTGAAGTTGTTTTGCTAGCTACAGCTTGCCTTCTCGAGTGCTATTTTTCTGCGTGAAGAATAAAGAGGTGTAAAAGGAGGGTTTGAACTTTTTTGTTGTGAGAAGTCTTTTATTGTGCGTGGTTTCTGTGTGAACTCGCTAATGTTTGCATGCTCACTAAGCGCATGTTGCTTAGTTACAGATTACGTGAAGAAGAAGAAGAAGAAGAAGAAGAAGAAGAAAACGAAGTAGGGAGGAAAAAGAAGATTTGAATCTTTTTGCTATTTCCACCACCAAATTTTGTTGCACCACCATAGATGAAGAAAATTCAAACAGCTTGCTTATTTTTTCCACTCTCCAATGATTTATTTGAAAATCAATTTTGTTTGTGATGATAAAGAAAATCGCCACCCGATCATGGCCATACAGGTGGCGCGAACCATCATAAATATTGGAGGATCATTACTAAGAAGATGGAGGGAATCACTCTATCTCAATGAAGGAGAAGACCATTATGATAAACGTCCCCATTCATTGCGCCAATCAAGCTTAAGTCATGCACAAAGTTAAATGCCTTCATTAATGCACTCATTATATAATGTAAAGAAAAAGGTATGAGAAATGGACTCGATTAGAATATTTCATCAACACTACGCAATTTTAATTGAGTTCTGTCCAGATTAATCTCCATCTCCAACAAAGTAACTGACTTAAGCATCGGAGTGCCTTCGACCACCAAATAGGTAGTCTTTAGCAATCTAACATTTATTTTGTAGGTCAGATTTACAAGAGACGAGATTTTGGAGCATCGGTTTGGCACCGTGTATAGGAAACGACAATTTCCTTCAAAACGAAAAGCATATGCTTGATCACAACTAAGCAACAACACAGGAGAATATGAAAACTGAATTAGTTTACATTTTTTACTCGACAATTTTCAGATTCCAATATTCTACTTTGGTTTAAATGATTGAAATTGTGTCTTGTGAATTAGACATATGATCCAAGTACTTGTGGATATAACAATGCGGAGCTAAATATTTTTTCAAATGGGTACCAGCAGAGTTTGTAGATGTGTTGGTTAGAGAATCTCAGATCACGGGTTTGAACCCAGCTGGCAGCGTAATTATTAATTTAAAGTTTTTGTGATTGTTCTGGTCTTTGGCAGGTCCGCAATCCTGCAGTGGAGGGCGGGCTCGAATGGCTCGAGTAGAGCACGTGTTCGGAAGACAAGCCCAAATGACCCGAGTATGGAAACAAGTCCGACTGGAACACGAGTCCAAAGGACAGGCCCGAATGGAGGACAGGTCCAAGTAGAGAACGAGTCCAAAGGACAGGTCTAACAGGAAACAAACCCCGACAAGCTCGAGTAGTGATTGTTCCGACTCCGACAGGCCCAAGTAGATACTAGTCTGACAGAAGACGGATCTGATGAGAATCAGGTCCTACAGGAGACAAATCCGACAAGAATCAAGTCCGCAGGTTCGACAGAATACTAGCCTAACTTAAGACTAGTCACACTGACTTCATCTGGCCTGGACTCAGCAGTTTGATCACGATGACTTCATCTGGTCCGGACTCATGCAGCTGACGATGATGATTTGTCAGATGATATCACAGGCTCACGCAGCTGACTAAGATGACTCTTCACGGACAACATCTTATCCAAACTCACGAAGTTCACCTAGTAATGGACTCTCACAACTGACTACGATGACTTATCATGGACAACATATGGTCTGGACATACGAAGTCCGAGTATAATAACTTGTCACAAAAACCTTCATCTAGTCTGAACTCATGCAGTCCTATCCGATGATTTCATCTGGTCCAAACTCATGCACTCTGACCCCGATGACATGTCATATTGACTTCACATAACGAATAAAGAAAGTCATCATTGATATGTTAGCGGCCACGCAAGCGAGCCCACTGACTATGGGGGAGTAGCTGATGACATATAAAACCATCACTCGATCATGGCCATACATGTGGCACAAACCATCATAAATATTGGAGGACCGTTACGAATGAGATGGAGGGAATCATTCCATTTCAATGAAGGAGGATATTGTTATAATAAACGTCCCTCTTCATTGCGCCAATTGAGCTTTAAGTCGTGCACATAGTTAAATGCCTTCATCAATGCACTCATTACATAAGGTAAAGGAAAATGTATGAGAAATGGACTCAATTGGATTAATCTATCAACACTATGCAATTTTTACTGAGTTCTATCCAGAATTATCTCCATCTCCAACAAAGTTACTGACTTAAGCATTGGAGTGCCTTCGACCACAAAACAGGTGGTCGAAGGCAATCAAACATTTGTTTTGCAAGTCAGATCTACAGGAGATAAGATTTTGGACGCATCAACTTGCATTATGTGTAACTAAACAATTTAGTTTGGGATAGATTAAAGAACTAATTATGACTCCTTGAGAATTTTGACATGCCTTGCTACACTATTTTTATGATGCTCAATTGATTAATTTCTAATTTTATTTCACTCTTCATATGAATTGTGCTTATGTTGATCACCATATGCATGACTTTTATGCGGATTGTTATATGGGTAAATTTAAATGACCGAGTCTTGTGCCTATGCTAAGTAACAAAACTAACCAAGTAAATTCGGTTCTTGGAATTAATCAACATGAATGACCGAAATAGATACCATGTTTTGGGTTTTGTGTTTTGTCGATTTCCATGGATTTACGTGTTCTTGAGGTGCAACTTAGTAAATACCATGCTAAATACCTTTAGAATGAAAGGAGTTAGAGTAGACATTCATGCCTAATTCGTTCATTTAGGTGTCAGTATTAATTTGATGCCTATATGGTTTATGAGAAATTGAATTTGGGGAAACTTAGACCAACTTCAATTACATTACAATTGGCATACAAAAGCATCAAAAGAGCTACAGTTATTTTAGAGGATTTTTTGGTTCAGGTAAATCAATACCTATGGATTTTATTGTCTTCGATGTGGAAAAACCTTCTACGTTATCATCTTTGCCTATTATTTTAGCAAAACCTTTTATGCATAATTCTGATACGAAAATGTGTTAAAAATGATGCTATAAACATGAAAGTAAATGGTGAAAAGATAGAATTTAGGGTATTTGGTGCATTAAATTACCCCATGATGAGCATGATTGTTTCAATATTGATGTTGTTCAAAGTGTTGTTGAGCAAGTTTTTCAGGTACATAGTACTGATCCATAGGAGGCTGCCATCACACATAGTTTCACAAAGCCAAACCTTATGCATGAAGATGACAATGTGATAATGGACATCACTGAGACCATACACTCTCTTGAGGGTTTTTATTCTCATTGAAATAAGTATGCACATTCTTTTGAAATTTTGTGCCTACTAATACAACTCTTATTCCTTCCACTGTCAAGGAACCAATATGAAATAGGGAGGTAACAAGTGGAAGCTGTAGCTAAATGAATTAGAGGAATTGAGGCATGACGCATATGAGAATGCCAAGCCATATAAGGAAAGGACCAAGGCATATCATGATCAAAACCTTATTTGGAAGGATTTTCATGTGGGACAGAAGGTGTTGATATACAATTGAAAATTGAAAATTTTACCTTGGAATCTGAAGTCTATGTGGTATGGTCATTATGTAGTGACAAATATTTCCCCCCATGGAGTTGTATAGGTTCATAACAAAGATAAAAATCTAACACTCAACGTGAATGGACATTGAGTGAAGCCCTACATTGAGATGAGCTTTAACCCTGGAGATGAAGACTTGACTTTCTACTCCATCGAATAAATGACATGAGAGTCATACAGTCTGGCTGAACACTTATAAGCTTAGCACTACTTGGGAGGTAACCTAATGAGTAGAGGAGAACTTTGTGCTCATGCACTCGTGAGTTATAAAAATTTAGCTAAGTCCCTCCCTTGCTTACTTTTTATTATTTTCGTATTATGGTTTGCTAGGTTGTTAGATCATTTTTATTTTTCTCTTTTCATCCTCATTACAACGGATTGATTTAACATTGAAGAAAATGTCCGATTTAGGTTGGGGTGTGGAAAGGTTGTTTTTCTTTTATTCAAAAAAATTATACAAACAATAGTTTTAAAATTTGTTTGCCATGATGTCTTGGCATGGTTATGTTGAACTCAGTGCTGGATTAAATTGTTTTTAGAGTGTTTTTTATTCAAAATGGTGAACACATAATCGTATATTTAGGAAATCTGAATTTGTACTACTTATTTTTTGTTAGTGAGTATTCCACATGTTTCACTTTGAATTTAGCACGTGCATACTGTCACATAGTACGGGGTATGAGAAAATGAAACTAAATATGCATATTTATATCTTAGGATAAATTGGGATATTTGTTGGATGAATAACCTCAGCATAATGTTAATGTATAAACAAACTAGTTTAGCTTCATAGTTTTTTTTTTACTCGAGTTAGTAAACCTGTAGGTCTGTTTATACACCTAATGCTCTAAAACCATCCGGTTTGGGAATCATCGGTCTAAACACTACAAGAAATCTATCTTTTACCTACAAAAATTGATTTCCTTGTTAATATTGTAGCATTGTCAACGAATAAAAAATTTCCTTGAAAAAGCCATAAACTTGTTACTGTTTCCAACAAAATATATTTTGTAGGAAACATTCCTTGTTAAATAGGTGGCGGGAAACATTCCCTCCAATCCCAATTTCTCGCCAAATTGATTTAACAATGAAGTTATTTTTATGGCCACAAAATACTTGTTCCTTGGTAATTATGACATCATCTGGAATGAAATATTTTGTTGCTAAAGAAGACTAATTTTAACAACAAATCACTTTCCTTGTTAACGAATATTAAATCTTATTCATCCCTCTTTAGTAAGGAAATATGTTTTCCTAGACAATAATCACATTATTAGTAATGATTCGGTTCGTTGATAATGATTGATAATTTTTTCCATTAGGTTTTTTCTTGTTAAAGCTCGTTTATTAATTTATAGCAACAAAGTAATATTTCGTTGAGAATTGTCACACTATTGGCAACGTTTTTTATTTTGTTGGAAACAATATCTTTTTTAATAAAATCTTTGTAGCTATGAAGTAAGATTTTGTTAGTAATTATAATATTGTTCGTAACAAATTGTTTTCTAGGTAAAAACTGATAATTATTATCATGAAAATTTGTTTCTCATTAAAGTTCACTAACTATTTTATAGCAACAAGTCATTATTTTGTTTGAAATTGGTATACTCATTACAAAAAATGTTTTATTTACTAACAAATTTTATTTTCTTTGTTAATATGTTACTATTTCTAACAAAAAAAATTTCATTAAAAAAACCATAGAGTTGTCACTTTTTGTAACAAAATCTATTTTGTTGGCAACTTTTCTTTGTAAAGAGGTGGCGAAAAATATTCATTCCAAAACCAATTTCCCACCAACATTATTTAGCAACAAAATATTTCTATTTCAACGAAATTTTAGTTTGTTAGTTATAATGACGTCATTTACAATAAATTATTTCATTGCTAATAAATATTAATATTATTGACAAACATTTTCTTAGTAAATGCACTATAACACTTGTTCGTGTCTCTTCAACAATGAAACTAAATTTTCTCTAATTAATTACCACGTTATTGCAACGATTTATTTGGTTACTAATAATGAATTTTTTTTCATGAATTCTTTTTATATTTAAAGCTCCTAGCTTCTTTATAGTGGAAAAATATCAATTCGTTGAAATTTTTTATTAGTAGCATTGATATTATTTCATCTGAAAAATCAAATAAAATTTATTTAACAGTACAACTTTATTTTACTGTTAATTATAATATTAATGGTAACAATTTATATCGTTGATAACATATAGCATTGAAATGCTATTACTATTTTGTTGCTAATTATAATGGTGTTATTGTGAAAAACATTTCATTGCTAAAATTGGTAGATATTTAACATAAATCTTATAATCGTGAAAATATTTAGTTCTAATTTATAGTGACGAATTATTATATATTGGTCTCTATTATATATGTAGCAATGATTTTTTTATTGCAAAAAATGAGTAATTTGATTTAATAAGCTCAAAAGTTGCTTCACACAATACAATTATTCAAATAACTCAATTGGTAAATATTGCAACAGATTTTACTATAGGTCGGGAGTTCGATTCCTGTTGACCCTAAAAATAAATATATTATATATTGAATTCCATAGTGGGGTCTTATCATCAAGAGTGGTGTCCTTAGAGTTTGGGAGGTAGTGGGTGGTGTCCTTAGAGTTTGGGACCTAGATTAGGTCATCTCTTAGACAACTTTAATATATAATTTTTTTATTGAAAATAATTTCCTTGGTAATTGGTAACGATACCGATGACAACTTTCGTTGATATTCATGCATTTTACCAACGAAAAAGTTCTATGATAATGGTTGTTACCTTTGCCAACGACAATTTTTCTATTTTTCGAGAAAAAATTTGTAGGTAAATAAAATAGTTCTTGCAACAAACAATTTGTTGGTAACGATATTTGATTTTTACCAACGAATTTCCTTGGTAGTTGTCAATATTACCAACAAAATATTTTCTTGACTTAGCATCCATTTTACCAACAAAAACTGTAATTCCTTGGCAAATACCTTTAGCTAAGGGGATGCCTCTAGGAACCCACTAACGAATTTTTTCCTTGTTAAAAGTAGTTTTCAACCAAATTTTGAGTTTTGTCAAGGACATTTTTTCTTGAAAAATGCCTTAGTTGTTATAGTGAAAGCTTGATAAATAAGTCAATTAGAAAACTTAAGAAAGCTAGACATTGCACATGTTGTAGTCGAGTTGTGGCTAGTGTAACTTCATATTCTTTTTTACTCGGGTCAGTAAACTCATAGGGGTGTTTTTACACCTAATGCCCTAAATCCATCTGGTTTGAGATTCATTGGTCTAAAGCTCAATATATGGGTCAATTAGAAAACTTGAGGGAGTTAAACATTGTATAGTCCACACATATATCCTTGATAAATAAATAAAAAATAAAATAACAAATATTATTTTATATTAATATCCAGTGCCTTGGTTGTTTTATCAAATGAATTTTGAGATAGTAAGTCATGTATATAGGAATTACTTTAAAGCTCCATAATTATGTGTTAGCTCATTTTACACCAAAGGGGACTTGTGGCTTCTCACTTGTCATTTATAAGTGATGTTCCCTATTTTGAGTTTCCAAAACTTGTGAAGATGACATTTATTGTTTTAAATTTGATAATGAATGAGAACCAATTTTTTTGGTGATATTTTATTCTCATTGACAAATTGTGATATTTATTGAATTGGAAGTCAAAACTGAGCAATTTGTTGAAAATACACATTGTTTGTGAGTACCACTCTGGTAAACCCTCACGAGACCGTAACTCGTCCACTAAGGACACTTAGGGGTTTAAAAGCTTGTTGCATTCGCTAAATCCAATCCCAAATTTCTCAATCAATTTAATCAATTTTTGTAACCAATCGTTAGAGGAGATGAGTTTTTCATCGTTTTGAAACCCTTCATTCACCAACAAACCCTAAATCAAGTCAAAGTCAAATGAAGGAAAGACGAAAGAAGCTCAGATCTATGAACTCTATGTAATTCTAGGGGTTTCTGTTCAACTTCATCGACCATCTTTCAACCTTTTCAGCCACTATGAACGATAAGAAGTGCGTCTATGAGTACGTTCTCTGCAAGGGGGACACCATTTCTTGGAACTTTTTTGTTGTAGATAACAATATTTTCTGGAGCTCAGATCACCCGAGGATTGATTTCAATGAGTATTTTTTCATCTCGCAATATGGGATTTGATTCTTGAAGGGGTTTTTAATTGAAAATTTTTTATTTTGGTTAAAGGATCGATTTGATTTTGGTGTTTGAGTGCTTAAAGATTTCATATAGAGAGAAATGGTTAGTTTGTTGTTTGTTTTAGAGTGTGGAAAGTGTTTTGAGCATGGTTTAATTTTCATGAGTTTTGGAAGAGAGTTGGAAAACTGGGGGCGGGGAGGTTATAGAGATTGTTTGGGGGTTAAAGGGGGGTTTGGTACTAAATGGATGAATTTGGGTTGTGAAATTGCTACTTGGACCCAAGTCTCTAGTCTGGCCCGGTTTAAGTTTGACCAACACGTCAAAACAACTTGGGATTGAAGCATTGCCTAAACTAGTGCATTTGTTGGTCGATCAATAATTTGAATGCATTCGCGCAAATGAGTTTAAAGAATATTACTTGAGGAGAGCTTCGACAAAATAGGTTTATTGAAATTTTGAATTTCGTTAATTTACAACTAGGTAAGTGATTTTACATGTTTTGGGTCCATAAGAAGGTTGTCAAGATTGCAGATTTACACTACCTAGACACCTTCGTGCAAACGAGTTGGAAGAATATCACTTAAGACTATATGGACGCCTTTTTATTTGTGTTTTAGGTTACAACGATGAGATTTCTCCAAATTTACATCCAGGAAAGAAAAGAAAAAAAAAGTTTTCATATTATCAAACTATAAATCGAAAATTAAGCGTTGACATTGCATTAGCTCAAATAATAAAAGGTTAACCCCTTATTTTTTACATTTTGCTCCTATTGCAATACAAGATTTCTCCAAATTTACATTCACGATCAACATGCATTGGTCATTAGTCTTGGGGGATATTGCAATACACATGTTTTGTGAATAACCTCAAATTAGCTATTTATTATGGGAGAAATCGTTATTCTTATAATGAATTTCTAGATGCCTTTAGTTGGGTCCGAGTCCAAGATTTGTGATACCATCTGTAACATGTATTAGCTCTCACAAACGCGTCTGTAATTCCATTAAATTTTGGATTTTCGAAACTGCCCTCATCCAAATTCTTTGGTGATGTGAATTAGGTAACCTTATTAGAATTTATGAAAGTCTTGCTTGAGTTAGAGAGGTCATTAGGTAATTTTTTTTCTTTTGACTTTTTGCACATTTTTTTGAATTATCAAAAGCGCCATAGAAAACTTGAAAATTCCTAACATATCAAATAAGAAAAAAGGTTTAATAGAGGGATGTTTGTAATAATGTGTTATTTTAGATGTCAAAAAATGCCATCTAGAAACTTAAAAATGCATTGGTGCGAATAGAGGGATGTTTGTAATATTGGCCTTTATTGCCAAGGTGTGCTAGCATAGTTGTTGTGAATTTTGGCATGATAATCTAGCTTACTTGTTAATTATGATTGGTGCGAATGGTATCACAATTTTAAGGTTAATACCTTAATAAGGGTAAGGAATCGAACGAAAACTCTACCTATGGTTCAAGTCTAAAGGCATTTTTATTCCACATTCTATAATTAAACAAATTAATTAGCCTACATACGCAATTTGCCGGCCTTTGAAAGCAATTTGAGGTAAATGCAAATAATATATCAAGCAAACTGAATGAACTTACGAAGTTATTTTTTATTATTTAGTTCCATTAATGAATTTTTGAAAATGAAAGCTTGGGCCTAATTAATCGATTTTAAATTTTGAATCAAAGTATAACACTAACACATAACTAAATATGATTGCTTTTTCTAATCAATGCATAAATTGTTTGGTTTTCGTTGATTGATGCAGGTATGTTGGCTTAGTTTGTATAATGTATTTTCTGGGTTCAAGATAATTAAAAAAAAATCGCTCATTTAGTATAAAGCTGAATTGTGTGCACAACATACAAAAAAGAAAAGAAAAGAAGGATATTTAACTATATAAGTTCAATAGTTTAGATCCTAAATTTGTCGAGGTTTGAGTCAAAGTCCCACGACCATTTTGACCCCATTAGACCTTTCATATGTTATAAGAGACATCTATTAATTAGTTTATTGTGTTATGGATATATACATTTGTATTTCTTTCTCTTTAGATTTCAATTATACATTTGTCTTTTTCTCTCTTTCTTCTTTTAGAAAAAATAAACATACCAGTAGTATAGTCATTAATGAACACAAGTACATTATGATGAAGATGATGATATAGAAAATATAGTGGGAGATATTATGAGAAAAAAATGCAATAAAAAAGAAGAAGAAATGAAGGATGATAAAGTAATTACTTACTTTGATGAAGGTTGTACTTAACATCTGGTCGGAAGAAGAATCAGCAGCAATGGTTTCCTTAACTACGATGGAAGTCATCTTCACATCCAAACACTCAATCATGCGTTGCACGTGACCAACTCCCCCAACTCGCCCTTTCTTCCAACTTATCTTCACCACAAATCTTCCCTCCATTAACTCCTCTACTTCTACCTATATGTACAAAGCAAATAAATATATCAAGCAAGTAGTAACACCATTAATAATCTTGTTTATGTTGTACCTCGAGTATTAAGGGTCCTTGGGCTGATCCAGGACTGCTGCTTTGGTTTGATGATGATGATGATCAGCCTTGAACGTCTGCTCGTTGCTGCGTCAGCACTTCCTTCTGGATTTGTTCAGTTTCTTGATGGATCCTTTGTAAATAATCTCGGGTTTCCTCGAGGATCACTCTTGCATCTTCAGTCTTCTCATTTTAAGGCAAAATCAAGAGTTTTAAATCTGAATATTGTACTCATTACTTATGTCAACTAAAAAAATAGAGACTACCATGTGATCTCCATACGTTCTAGCTAGCTACCTGGGTTGAAGTTTGAATGAGAGATTGGAGAGAGTGTAGTTCTTCTTGAGTGAAATCGGTGGTGGTGGTGTTGGTGTTAGCATAATGATCACTGCTATCATCTGAAGAATGTAAAGTAGTAGTGTCGGTTTCACTTGGACCCATTTTTCCTCTTCTAGAGACTAAGAAAACTATAGGGTGGTATTGATGCCGAATCTCTCTCTATATGTATATATGCCCAAATTCTAGAGAGTCAGGGCTACCAGCCATTTTTTTTTTTACGAAAAATGACTTTTAGGGCTTACTTTTTCACAAAATAGACAATTTAGATACCATAGTTGATGTAATGGCTAATTTGTGCCTAGATTTATACTTTTATTACTAACAATGACTCTTTTATTAACCCGGGTTAACCCATAAGGTTATATGACATATTTATCCTCCTAAACAAATAGAAAACCTAAATTTCTAGTTTTATGACCAACAAGGAGTACAAAAAAAAAAAAAAACCTACGTTAATTGTTATTGAACAACAATTTTAGTCACTCTTTGTTATTGACCAACAAGGACTACAGAAAAACGTTAATTGTTATTGACCAATTTTAGTTACTATTTGTTAATTTTATTGATCAACAAGGACTGCAAAAAAATAAAATCCTTCGTTAATTGTTATTGAACGACAATTTTAATAAAGACTACAAGAAAAAAGATAAAATAATAAATTAGCTTGTTCACTGACCTGAAAAATATTATGATTTATCATATGAAAAATTAGGATTTATAATATAAAATTGTTATTGAGCGACAATTTTAATTACTCTTTGTTATTGACCAACAAGGACTACAAAAAAAACCCTACGTTAATTGTTATTAAACAACAATTTTAATAAGAACTATAGAAGAAGAAAAAAATATTGGCCTATTCACTGACCTGAATAAAATTAGGATTTATCATATGATGTCCATTATTTTCAGGTTAGTAAACAGGCTAATGTTTTTTGTTCTTTCGTAGTCCTTGTTAAAATTGTCGTTCAATAAAAATTAACGAAGTTTTTTTTTTTCTTTCTGTAGTCATTGTTGGTCAATAAAACTAGCAAAGAGTAACTAAAATTGTCGTTCAATAACAATTAACGTAGGTTTTTTTTTTTCTTCTGTAGTCCTTGTTGGTCATAAAATTATAAAATTAGGTTTTCTATTTGTTTAGGAGGGTAAATATGTCATATAACTTTATGAGTTAACATGGGTTAATAAAAGAGTCATTGTTAGTCATAAAAGTATAAAATTAGCCATTACATCAACTATGGTATCTAAATTATCTATTTTGTGAAAAAGTAGGCCCTAAAAGTCATTTTCCGATTCTTTTTATCAGGATTGGAGCTCTTTACATTTATACCCCTTTTATAATTGATGTTTGTGGTTGTGTTTTAAAGAGAATGGGTAAAACTGTAAGATAACCCAACCCTAGCCAAAAAATGGATGGTTGCCTTGGCTGCCTAGACTTATTCATATATATGAGAGACAGACACAGAGCTAGATAGAGAAGGATAGAGGTTCTATAGAGAAGTTATGATACCATATGGGGAGGAATGAAGGGCAAAAGAAGGTAGCTAAGCTGACTGACTGATATGTGCCATCAATAAACAATAAACAATAAACAACTCTTAAATTGTTGCGCCTCGCGAAAGTGTAATAGATTGCGGAACACAATTGATAGCTGCAATAGAAAGTAATAAATTCAAATTATAAACAAGACAATGTAAAGTAAATGAAAATAAAATAAAACACGTACCGCACAAAGCAATTTAACGTTGTTCAGCAAGTTTGCCTACGTCCACGGGCAAAGAGAATAGCTTCACTAATGAAATCGAAGAATACAAATGGAAAGAGACACACAACATCAACGACGTTCAATACACACGTGTCTAAGAGACACCACAAAATACGCAGGGTGCATATATCCTTCACAAAGAAAAGAAATAAAAATCTCTCTTTCATTTTCTCTCTCCTCACCTATCTCTCTTTTCTCCCTCACATACAAACATAGGATGGGTTTGAAGAACCCTAACCTTCAAATCTCACAAAGCTCTCAAGGTAAGAACGATGATAAAGAAAAAGGGGAGAACCTCCTTTTATAACCACCTAAGACGATGGAGAGAGGCGGTGATGGAGGGTTCCATCACCTTCCACCGCCTTCTCCTTCGTTCCCTTATCTTCCAGCAGGTTTCCAGCAACAATCCATCACAATCCAGCCAAAAACCAACGAATTCAGCCACTTCTAGTCAACAATTGAGCAAATTCCAACAATCTCTATGTCGATTCAAACAAATCAAATGCCGACAGGCCGAAATCCACGCCCAGGTATGCTCTATCCTCTGTATTTCAACATTAATAACCTGTCTTTTTTTTGGGTTAAACCTCCGGTATGGAGGCAACTAAGGGATGCTATACTTTTATTACTTATAAAAAAGATTGGCTAACAACCGAGGGTACATTACCACTTTACCCCTGAATAAACAAATCTGAAGGTATTGTACTATTTGGACTTATGTATGTCATGTGAGCTTTGTCTAGCTAATAGAAGCTTACTTCTATTAGATATCTGAAGGTACTATACTATTAGGTCTTTTTGGTAGGAACATAGAAGTGAAGGACCTGGTCACTCCTTCCAATTGAGCTAAATTTTCCAATGCATTAGCCACCGAATTCACTTCCCGATAGACATGAATACATATCCCTTCTACAGATTGTAAATCACTGATTTCTTTCCGGGAATTAATAAGAAACCAAGGAACTCTAAACTCACCCATAAAACCAACTCTTGACCATAAACGAATCTGTCTGAATCAGACACTTCGCAACTTCAAACCCAACACACAACCTTCTCATCCAAGGGTCTATATATATATATAGGCAGTATTTTCTTGGAACTATACATATATTTTTTATTATTCATGCCTAATAAGTGCAATATATATATATATAAGTGTTGCTCACAAATAAACGCTGGATAATATACCATGTGAATGTAATAATACCATAAAAACAAATGTCCAGACATTGCATATATAGTAATTCATGCTTGCTAAAGGATTATATATAGTTATGAACCATCCTCTTGTACGTTTGTTCTGCATAGAACTTTGGAGTCGAAGTGTAAAAATTTTAACTCAATAAACCAGTGTAGAGATTTTTATTGTAATTGTTATTTTCCCTAAAGTCAAAAGCTAGATGTCCCACAATAGTGAAGATCTCACAATTTAATTAATTAAAGAAAAATTTAAGCTTTATTTATTGGTTTACTTATTACATTCGCTGCGTTTTCCACTGCTTCACTAAATTTTATGGCAGGATTGAAATTTGTGATTTTATCACCCTAGCTTACTTGAAAAATTAATACGCTTCGTTGACAGACTGCTCGGTGTGACTCCTGTGGCCACCATTCAATGTCCTCGAGATGAAGAGAATTCATTAACTCAAGGGTGGACACAGGGGACTCACCGTGCAGCATGTTCCATCAAAGTTTTGCTCAGTTCACTCTGCTTACATGTATTTTGTTCTTCCCATTATTATATGTCTCTCTCTAGTTTTTTGCTATTTTTAGGAAAATATGTGCTTACACTTAACACACATTACTATTGAAGAGGGACGATAATTTGACTTGTAAAGTGAACATGAAAGTGTGAAGTAGTTATTGCACCTTCTTAGAGATATTGATGCCATGCAATGTTCATCTCTCACCACGAGGTCTACGTGGGTGAACAAACTTCTCATTTTTTGTTTAAATTAATCTTAATCCCCCTCTAAGTGACTTTAAGCCTTTAAAAAGTCTGTTTCAGTTAATCATTTGTTTAGTAGTTTTTTTCTCACACCTTTGCTTTCCCTTCGGCATACCAATATGTAAATAGATTACCTTATCAATCTCTATACAAGCTCGAGTTTTAGAGAGAGAGAAAATCTATCAAACAAATCCTTTGGTGAAAAGTCAATAACTAATCCAGACTTACCAAGCAAAACATTACATCAAAGAAGTAATTAAGTTATGTTGTGGTTGGGTACTAAGATTTAGTTTATTCAAGATAGGGATTGGGAGCAACACTTCTAGAGATCAGAGAGAGAGAGAGAGAGAGATTCGTGATTGAGAGTTTTGCCACCAAAACTATGTGCACGGCAAAAATATGTAGTCATTTCAATTTTCAAGATTGAAGTAGAGAAAAGAGAGGATAATGTATGGACTTTTGTTATTGACTAGTTGTGATCTGTGATCCACTTTCAAGCTTTGTTGAAAAGGAGAAGACTTTGATATTCTCGCATGCTGAATGAAAAGAGAATCATATCCCCTCCCCCCCCCAACTACCGTGAGATAATTAGGGTGTGTTTGGTTGCATGGAATCCTATGTCATGTAGAACCAGACAAAGACATTATTAGTGTATTTCTACCGGGACAAACTTTTTATTTTTTTCTTTGTTATAGTGTATTTCTTTATGAATCTTCATGTAGAACCAGACACCGACATTATTAGTTAATAGAAAAGGTAGGGAATGGTATGGTGGGAGCTTGGTTCAAGCGTTGAGAGTAAAGGCAACAAGACAACATGCATGGAATGATTTAAAGACATTTGAGTTTTTTTTTTTTTTTTTTTTTTTTGCTTTAGGTATCACACGAGACCTGCGTGGGTTCTCAGCAAATGGCCTAAAGGACATTTCAGTGAGGATGATTGTTTAATGTTAGCAATGATGAAATATAGGAAGGCATGCAAATGCAATGAGATCCAAAGCACCGGAGGTAAGGGAATCTCATTTTCTCCCCCATCATTTCTCCCTCAATCTTTAATTATTACTAAAATCCAGATTTACTTTGATTTTTTGAGTTTGAAAATAGAGCAAATTAAGATAACATCAAGGTCGGTAAGAGTCACATAATCTTCACATTACGATTGAGGACATCTTAAGGTGAGAACATTATTAGTTTAGGTGGAAATCATATATCTTAATTGTCTTGCCTTCCAACAGAATAATATTATTGCCACTGAAATGTGTATAACATTTGGTCTGTTGCTAAAGGTTGCAGTCGACTAGACCTACTGAATATACTATAGAAGCTTTGCTCTTCATTCCCAATCACTCCACCCTATAACAATGATCGCATCATAAATAGGACCGCAAAATGTGTAAATTGTGCACATTTTATCAATTCAGTACTATGTTAAAAAAGGAGTCGGATACAATTTGCTTAAACACAGAATATGGTCCATTCATTTCACGTGACATTACGTTATCCATCTTCAGTAAAGCGCCTGTCAGAGAGAATTCATAAGCTTCTCTCTGATTTCATTTTTTGATACTATCTGAAAAGAAATACAAAGACAAAAGATTTACGTTCATATAATTTCATTTTTGACATCCATTGCCGTTCCAATGCAGTTCCCTTATACACATAAGCTTATCTCTAATTATATGAACGTTATACACATATTCCCTTAGTTCCGATGCCCAACGCCAAAATGAAATCTCCTTGCTTGTTTATCATTAAATGCATATTCCAGCCTCAGGGGTCCCCAAAGGTGAGTCTACGCGTATACCAAACCCGCATCCACATCCACTTCCAGGTTTTTGCCTTGCTCTAGCAGGGTCCCCTGATGTGCATGTTGGAGTTAGTTAGATTTACTCCTGTAAATCGTTTCTTAATAGTTAAGCAAAGTCTGTTGTAAATATTGGTTTGGACTCAATTCATTGTAGCCACGTCAGCTTGACATGTATTTAAAGGCTTGTACTGTACATCAGAGAATTCATTCAAATACACATAAATTTCTCAATCATGTGTTCTCCTCTCATCTTCTCTCTTTCCATTGTTTCATCTTCAATTATCTGTTTGTAACTTTTCAGTGCACAATGAAAGGATTGTAAAAGAAAAAAACTACCTTCAATGGTAATATATATTGACTTATGATAAATCCATTTGGCTTTGAAACTTTATGATTTATTTATCCATCCATGTACATCACAAAATCCGTCGCAGTACCAATAAAGTAACAGATTAGTTTTGGTCTTTGTCAAGATTTGCTTCTATGTTGTTTTGTTCATTTTAATAAACACAATGACATAACAGGCACCATTGGACCTGATCCAAGATCACTTCCGTAGTCGCCAAAAATTGCCCCTTCTACTGGCCCAAACTGAAAAAAAAAAAAAAGAATAAATTATGTAATAGAAGGACAATCGGGCTTGAGTGGGAAAATGTATTGAAATTTTCTTTAGGTTTTGTTAGAAACCCCCATAAGATGATACTGAATGCCACAAGCAGCCTCAAAGAAAAATCATTCAGGAAATACCAACGGGCAACTAAGGAACTTGCATGCCTACAAGTACAGGTAAATACCCTACACAAATGGATCTGGCATCCCATAGTTTGCCCCTCCCCACTAGAGGTTTAAATTAAAAAAAAAAAAAAAATGGATTTTCACAATCTAACTTGGTTATCAGTTACAAAACACATGATAAGCTCCACTAATTTGATCAGATTAGTAAATGAATCAAATACTTTGAACACACGCTTGTCAAAAGTAACTTTAGCATTTGCGGAAAAAATGATTAAAAAAAAAGGATAGAAACAGCTATAGCTAATTTTAAACGAGTAGGGACAATTACCCACCATGGGAAATGAAATTTCTCCACTACCCACCACATATGATCTACCAGATCCTACAACACCTTCATCGTAGCCTCTAACACTGTTAGTTCCACCAATGGCAAATGCTTCATGGGGGGAGAAATTACCCACCACATGACCACCAGACAAACTACATGACAAGGAAATGAATGATTTAGCTCAACAAAGAATTGAATATAACATCTAATACAGACTATTTTTCACTGAATCAAATTACTGAATATGAACCAAACATAAATTCATCTTTCCTAACACTGTCCTATTAAAGCTCTAAACATGATTCAGTTCTGACAATATATTCCATTCTTGAACGAGAAACAGATGGGAACTCCTACCTCACAAGAAGGCGAGCCAGACCAAGATCCATGCCCTTCCTAGCACGTCCATTCACTCTGTTGAAGCAAAGCCACTCCGGCCAAACAGGAAGACCATGTTCCATGTTTAGCACTAACTGCAGGAAGAAGGTGAAGTGAGTTTACCGGTGCCTATTGCAACCTAAACATGTGCATCACATTATATCTAATCAACTAACAGGAAGAAAGGCATACCTCGCAGTAAGTGGGCTACTGTAGTAGTCCTTGATAAGAGGACTCCCTTTCTCATCATGAGCACCAGCGCGCTGTTAAAAGTTCATATCAGTCTTTTTTGTTGGAAACTGCTTTTTTTTAACTCCAAAAGATACTATAAAGGTGAATATATACATAGGTTCATAAGATTCAACTTAACCCTTACATGCAGTATATTTGCTTTTGTAAATTTTATGGCTTTTTACTATCAAGGAAGCACGGACTCTTCGGAAAACTTGTCGTATCCGTATCCGACACCGACATTTACTCTAACGCCTCCAACATGCATCGGACACGTTGTCAACGTGTTGGCAAGTGTCAAGACACATGATCAATGTGGTCAACGTGCACTACAAAAAACGTAGTCTAAAACGGCATTCTGAAGGCGGCGCTTCCTATGAAGCGCCGGTAAAAAAGAATCAATAACGGCGTTTAGGATATCAAGCGCCGGTAATAAACTGGGGGTAAAACACTGCCGGCGTTTTTACTAAAGCGCCGCTAACGAGCGACCTAAACTGGCGTTTTGGATGTGAAGCGCCGGTAGAAAGATACCAATACCGGCGTTTATTCACATAAGCGCCGGTAATGATAAAAACTAAAATAAATTTTTTTTTTTTTTTGAAAACGCCGTATTAGATGTAATAAAGCGCCGGTGAAGAGTGAACAATGCCGACGCTTATAGTGAAGCGCCGGGAAAGAATGACCTAGACCGGCATTTTCATAAAAGCGCCGGTAATGATAGTTATTACCGGCGCGTTGCGAAGCGCCGGGCAAGATAAAAAAATCTCTCCATCCTAGGGCTGGGCATCCCATCGTGCAATCCCGATCCCGTCCCGTCCTGATTTTTCCAGGTCTTAATGGGATTGAATAATTTCATCCCGTCTCGATCTAGAATGGGATGAGATGAATATTTTCAATACTGCCAACCCCGTCCCGTCCCAAGCTAATTTTTCACTCTGGTATTGATGAGTATTTTCTAGAATACATCCCTCAACTTTCTGCCATTTAAACATTTAGAAATACCTACAATGCAGGTTTGGTAGCATATTTTTTGCAGTTACCTATTACATAATTACTACATGAATATTAAACTTTAATTTCTCAAATTTCAATTTGTATCTGATTTTTTTTCTATTATCTTCCTAGCTACTAGATCATCAGATAATGGAACATGTCGTATCTGGGATATTAGGAATACCTATGCTAGTCCTCGCATTTACATTCCAAAGCCTTCAGATGCTATCACTGGTTTGTTTCAAGTTTACATAATGTGTTTTGGTTGGTTGGTTGGCTGAGGTTTTTGGAATTTGGTAACTGAAATCTTAACTTGTAATTATATGCAGGGAAGAGCAATGGTCCCTCAACTAGCACCACGCTCTCAACTAGCACTGTTCCCTCAACTAGTACTGATCCACCAAGCCACCAAATATTGTGTTGTGCATATAATGCTAGTGGAACGGTTTTTGTCACTGGTAGCTCAGATACCTATGCAAGGGTAAAACTGAGTGTTATTCTTTGCGTTGTATACATTATGTTTGTTTAAACTTGTTCTTCTATACTTAGCAAATATATTGTTCAAGATTGAAAATGCACTGTTGGATGCATAGTTTCTTCTTCAAGAATAAGCAATTTGCAGGTGTGGAATGCTTTGAAGTCTAACACAGATGAGTGCAAGCAACCAAATGATGAGATTGATTAAAGAAAATGAAATGCATATAATCAGAGCATGCTGATCTCGTCCCGTCCCGTATCGATCCCGTATGAACGGAATGGGATAGGGATGGGTTTATCGATCTCGTCCCATCCCGTCCTGTATCGATCCCGTATGAAGGATGAAGGATGTTGACCTTCGGTTGACTCCGCTGGTGGTCCATCTGCTGACTTTCCCTCGGTTGAATGCTCACAGGGCCATCCAGTTGAGCACGCCAGATTGTCTGGGTTCCCTTTATGATGATTTCAAATCCCGTATGAACGAGATGGGATAGGGACAGGTTTATCTCGTCCCATCCCGTCTCGTGCCTACCCCTACTTCAACCCATTCTGCTGATGAAAAAAAATTATATTTTCTACAACGCCGCTTTAGATGTTACAAGCGCCGGTATTGGTTACCCTTAACCGGCGTTTGTGTTATGAAGCGCCGGCCGAGATAAAACCCCGCCATCCTAGCGCAAACAGAATTGTGTGTTTTTGAAATGCCCATAGTGGCTGTAAATAAGCGCCGGTCAAAAGCTTACACTACCGGCGCTTTAAAACAAAAACACCGGTTAAGGGTAAGCACTACCGGCGCGTTATTTAAGAAGCGCCGGTAACGATAAAAAACCCGCGCTGGTAACGATTAAAAACCCGCGAATTAATCCCGCGAAATAAACCCGCGAAATAAAATTTTGGGTTCGAAAACGCCGGTTTAGATGTAAAAAGCGCCGGTAAAAATCTAACAAGACCGGCGTTTTGTGTAGAAGCGCCGAGAAAGAGCGAAAAAAAACCCGCGAATTATCCCGCCAACAAAAGTATAATTTAGTTTTAAAAACGCCGTATAAGACGCTGAAAACGCCGGATTAGAGATTTTACAAAATCTCTGCAGCGCTAACAAGCCGTCGATTCCATTCCCTTCTTCGATTTCCTTCTTCGATTCCCTCCTTCCTGCGATTCCATTCCCTCCTTCCTGCGATTACATTCCCTCCTTCCTCCTTCCTCCTTCCCTCTCCTTAGCGCTTCGTGACGAATTCGCTCATTCGGTCTTCCCTCCTTCGCTCTCTGTCTCTCTGTTGAATCTGTCGAATACTGTGGTGGTGGTGGTACTCATTCAAGAGCATTCGAATAGCAACCAAAGAGAAGAAGCTCAAGGTACAATCGAATCTAGATTTTATGATTTCCAAATATAGGGTTTTTGGTTTTTAATTTTTGATGAATCGTTCTTTTGTAATCGGGATTGGTTTTTGGTTTTTGGTACTAACTTCTGTTCTAATGGGTATGATGTTTCGATTGCTATTAATAATGGGTGTGATCATTCTATGAATAAATTTATATCAATGGGGTTTGAGTGAACATTTGATACTCTCAACTTGATTTGGGATGCGACCTCAAGAAGTGTTTTCAAGCAAAGAATGTAGTAGCTAGGTTTTCCTTTTCACTTTTTACAGATGACATTCTTAATTAGGTGAGGAAGGAAGAACATTTTTCCTCTAACTAAATCAAATGCCACAGGGATGAAACATTTAAATGCTTTGTCACCATAGCATCCATTCCACCAGAACCTAATTTTGGTGCCCTGAACCAGGCATAGGTTGAATAATTCAGTTAATTGAACTGCGGTGTTCAAATTGCTTTTAGACAAAATAGTACATAACAGTGGTACTTTTTTTTCAAAAAATTTCCCTTCCGTGAGATGCATTGGTCATTTGGTTCAAAAGTTTATTCAGAACAAGAGGCCGGGGTGACGTCCGAAGTTAGATTGAATCCAGTTCTAAATCATTTATGAGGTTTAGAGCAGAGAATGGGATAAGAAATTTGGCAAGAGGAAGTGATAGCAGCCATGTCTCAATTAGCCTCATGAAAGTAATCCAAGATTTCAGCTCTAACTCTTAACTCCTACCTTGATTGGCCTGTGTAACTTTCTCTTAATGATTCCGAAGGTAAAGGGGATTTTGCTAACGACTTGTAAGTTAATGTTAATTGTCAGTCAATGGTAATGTGGTGGTTTCAGGTTTCACAATTAGAGAACAAGGCATTCGGTTCCTATCCTACAATATATTGTTGACACAACTCTGTTCCTCGAGTCAATTAATCAAGTTAGGCCTATTAAGTCCATTTTTCTATGGTTTGAAGCAGCATCCAGGATGACACCAAAAAAAAAAAAAAAGGAAAAGAAAATAAGAGAGTTGATGTTTGAAATATGGTAATTGAATAGTCATCAAATGTTATAATGTATTATTATTATTATGTTATGGCACTAGCTCACTTTTTGTGCATTTTTCAGGTATGGCGCCAAGACCACCGACAAATGATAGGTCAGAGGAGTCATCCCATAATGTTGAGTCAAGTTCTTCTGGTATTTTTACTCACTCTAAACAATATAAAGCTCCATTTTTCTTATAGAATTGTACTTAAAATTTACAATTTTTAACATTAATAATTTCCTTTACATAGGTAGCAACATGAATAGGAAAGCACGTGGACGAGCAATGGGACAGAAGGTAGCGATTCTACCAAAAGGATCAAAACTGAGTCTGGAATTTGACGACAGACATCGTGTAATAGGAGAGCACAGGTCATTATGTGCGTCTCAACAAGGAATTGTCGTTCGAAACATGCAAATTACATCTATTGCTGCACCATCATGGAGAAAACTTGACAAAGATGTAAAGGCCAAAATGCTTGAATCGTTATTGGTACGTATATATCTTATCATTATAATATGTGTGTGTATATACATATATATATATTGGTCACATATGCTAGATTTGATCAAATGTGCTCTTTTATTCAGGAGAAGTTTGACATAGGGGATGATCCAGAAGTGAAAAAGTTGTTAATGAAGGAAATGGGGAAAAAATGGAGGGACTATCGATCTGATTTGAAGAAGAACTATTATGATTCACATGAGACAGATGAAGAACGACTTCAAAATCGACCACCATTTGTAAAAGAAGAAGATTGGAAATGGTTGATAAAAGAACATTGGGGAACGCCAAAGGTTAAGGTATGTACCTAAACCTTAATATCACACTTGATTCTCTACGTACTAGCCATACCTTAATTCTTGATGATATAGTTTTTCCAATCCGTTTTTAATAAATTCAGGAATTGTGTGATAAAAATAAAGAAAGGCGTGACACACAACAAATGCTTCATCATGCAGGCAGAAAATCCTTTGCCATACTTGAGGATGAAGAGGTTAAATACAAAATATTTGAAATTTTCGATTTGAATATCAACTTAGTAAGAAATATATTTACTCATTTGTGTACGTTTTCTATTGTTGTCAGATGAAAAGGACAGGAGTTCGTCCATCTCGTATTAGGATGTTTGAGCTTGCTTATACAAGCAAAGATGGATCATATTCAGATGTATCCACTCAAAGAAAGGCGGTCAGTATTATTTTCAATTTACATTGTTGGTATCCATTACCATTTATATTTCATATTCACTAACTAAATGTGTCTCTAAATGTAGGAAGAGATTAAAAATCTTATTGTGCAACGAGAGGAGGGATTAAACTCCTTAGATGATGACCACATTTTTACTCAAGTATTCGGGCCAGACAGACCTGGACGTGTACGTTGTAGGGGACATGGGATCACGCCAACATCTGAAAACGGTACGAGTAGTCGCTTTGGATCTCAAGCTATAGAAGAAGCAAGGCGAGAGATTGAGATTGCAAGGAAAGAGGCTGCGGAAGCAAAACAAGAGTTGGCAGACTACAAGATAGTGGCAGCACAAGACAAGATAGTGGCAACACAAGAGTTGGCAGACTACAAAAAAGTGGCCAGTGATGAAATGAATAAAATGAAGGAGGATATGGCCATGATGATGCAAGCATTGAGGAGACTAACTGATCAAAACAATGGATCTGGTGGATCTGAGGCACATTAGCGGTGAGTTTTTTAAAGTGATAATAAATAGGATGTGTTTTGTATGCCATCAGTGATAATAGTTGTTTCCTTATTTGATCCTTGTCCACAGGTTTGAAGTGGCTGCCGATGTGCTATACTTGGATGTATATATATCTGAATGTGGTATATGTTATTTGGATCAGTCTTGTTGTTATAGAAGAATGTAGTATATATTCTTTGTAACTGTTTTACCTATAAATATATGAAAGGGTTATGTTCATTGCGTTGCTATTTTATTGTTATATTTTTCTTACATGCTGGTTAAGAAGTCATATGCTTCAATTGTAAGTATGATCAGTAGACATTTAATATTTCCTGTTGGCACTACCACTACTCCTGCACCTGAAGCACCTGCTCCTAGTAATAACAATGCTACTGAGAGCTCCCATCCAGAAGAAGGTAGTTTTCTTTTCATATCACCTTTATATGTGTATGCTAATTGGTAATTAAAGTATTGTTGTAAATGTCATTTTAACCGAAGTTGTAATCTTTGTATACAGATGAAGAAGGTAGCATTTCTCTATGAGTGGTTGTGGTGGTACACATTCAATCAGCTAAGTTCTGTCTGAAATCTCTTTTAGGCATTTTTTGTTTTGTTTTGTCTTGTTTTTTCTTTTTAAGTTCTTTTTACTGAATCGGTAAGTCCGTAATACGGCTTTCTTTTTCTATCAAATCAAAACTACAACATTGTGTTATACTCATCTAATTGCAATATTGTTTTATATAAGGAGTTGGTTAAGTACTATATTTTACTGGTATAAAAAATAGCATATTGTAGTTTCTGGGTGAATATTCTCACATGCATATCTCTTGAAATTTTTTGCTTCTTAGTATGACTTGAAGAGTTGAGACATGTCTTAAATAAGGTATCAACATTTGAGATTTTTGTTGGTGTTTTTTTTGCATGCAAATGAGATTGATCCAGTATGCAATCCGACCCTAATGTGTCTATTTCCTTAACATTTGGATGTTGATCATTTTCAGAGAAGGTTGTACAAGCAGAGTGGAGGAGGTGAACATTTTGCAAAGAGACGTCTTGAAGGTAATTCTAGCTAATTTTCTGCACTCTTCTCGTTGCGTTTAGGTGTAAATTTCTGTTGTGAAATCTGAAACCTGGAGCTTGTATTTGGGGTGTTCTGAAATCACTGAGGCTTTACTGTGTTGTGGTTTGTTCTTTGGCTTCATAGAATGCCATATCTTATATTGTCTTCATTTTCTCCTTTTTGCTTGTTCTTCGAGGAGATGGCATTTTTTCGAACCAAGTATCCTAGTTTTTTGTTGGTAACATTGCTTATCCTGATTATTGATGATGCATTTTATGGGGTAGAAAAAGGCAACATCCACAAATGAAATTGCTTGATTGTATCTTCACCACTGGTGGACATGTCAGCCATAATTTCTTGTAGGACAATGCACCGTGGTGTGAAAAGCTCTCCCACAAGAATCAAAACTACTCTGTCGCTGCAATATTATATGGTTGACTGATCAGTGTTCATTCTAGTTGCAGAAAAAAGATAATCAGTTAATTGAAAATAATTGTATTAGATGTTTTGGAGCTCAAAGAATCCAAAATGGTAAGATAATCAGTTTATTTAAGTTCCATGAGTTGCGAAAGTCGAGTTATTCCGAAACGTTTATCAGAATCCAAAATGGTAGGATAGACGAGAAAGACAAGTCTAGTTGGAAACATATGATCCACTGTAAAGTCTTGTGCTATGCTAATTTTCCTAGTACCAAGTTTTGCTTGCTTATATATAATATGTACTGTTTTCAATGAGCAGAAGCATTGGAGATCTGGCGCACTGAAAAACTAAAAGAATCTGACCAGATGGAACATGGAAATGCAACCTTAAACATCCCCAAAAATGAAACACGTATAGTCTCCTTCCACTTGAATGGATATACTTTCATATTGTTGCTTTTTTTTAGTATAAAAAACACCGTCTTCTTTATAACTTATACTAATAGTGCTTATTTCCAGAGATGCTGAAAAGAGCATTAGAGTTCGACAAGCCTGAAGGCGAAGACTATCAGGGTAACATATTTTCTTCAATTGGTTTCATGCGAAATATTTCTTGAATTTTATTTGTATATGTTTAACTCATTTAACAACCTCCTTAAAATTATATAGTAGAATGTCCCGTAAAATTTTACTGAAGTGCTTTTTTCAGATGAGGAAGACATTATTCCTGGCCAGCCACTTCCACCAGAATGCCATGCTGAGGTGCATACTGATTATAGTGGTGCTGCTGTCAGATGGGGGCTCACTCACCATAAAGAAACTGCAGCTGACTGTTGTCAGGCTTGCTTGGACCAGGCTAAAAATGCAAAAGATGGTGAAAAGAAATGCAATATATGGGTTTATTGCCCATCGGAAACTGGCTGCTATTCTCCTGACATTTATGAACACAAACATCAGGAATGTTGGTTGAAGCAGGTAATGCTTAGTTTTTGTAGGTTTACTTACTAATTCTTACCAAAGTTTAGTTTCTTAAAATGTTGATAATGATTTTCTTCCCCAAGTCATTAGGTTTATTAGTTTAAAGGAAACTGGTTCATAATATATGGTTCATAACTTACTATCACCCTGGAGTTGTTGTTTATGTCAGTTCTTTGTTTGTCCTAAAGAAGAAACCGATGCTTGTGTGAAAAACTGAATGTGAAGAATATGCAAGCCTTATGACCCTTGATATATCTATTCATGAAACATGCCAGTTGTAGATGTTGTTAAACTGTATACATTGATTTTTTAGCAATGATATATATAGTTCACTTAAAAATCAAGAAATGTCCGACTTAACTCGTGCGAAATACATACTATTCTTGTATGTTTTCTGTGTGTCAGATTTTTTGCCTGCGAAATCAAGTTATTGCTGTTTGATATCCTCTGCGACAAATCCCGAATGAACACCGGACTGCCCAAATCAACCGGCATACACACGCTCCAACCGCATGTCGCCGCATCTCAGCATGTCAACGCTGCGACAGACAGCAGCAATGCGTCCCAGCATCAGCAAAACCAGCAACAACAGCAATGCAGCGCAGCAGCAGCAGCAGCAGCAGCATCAGCATCAGCATCAGCAACAGCAACAGCAACGCAGCGCAGCGCAGCGCAGCAACAGCAGCATCAGCAACAGCAACGCAGCGCAGCAACAGCAGCAGCAAAAGGATACGCTCTGTTTTGCGAGAGCCCATCCAGTTCCGTTCCACAAATTCCCCCAGGTTAAACCATGACACTCTGTTTTGCAACAGAGTGCTCTGCCTACGCACAGCATCTGCCCCTGACCGCAAAAAACAGTCCGCAAACAGGTTAGTTGATTCCTCTTGTTAAAAACAAAACCATGTCATCTTTTGGTCATTATAGGTTTATAACTCAGTGATTCCAACTTACTTTTGTTGGCCATTTGTCATTGCTGAAAATAATCGCAAATAAATATGGAGAACACTGTGGAGGTTGGCCTTCTTGGATCAAAAGAAGAAGAGGCACAGAGCTTGAAACTAAGAGTATGGATAGAGTCAAAGAAATTTTGGGGAGTTGCATTTCCTGCTATTATTTCAAGACTGTCGTCAACAGCAATCACCCTGGTAACACAGTCATTTATGGGACACATTGGTACATCAGAACTTGCGGCATATGCACTCATCCAAATCATCCTTGTACAATTTGTAAACGGCATAATAGTAAGCCCTATTGTCCTATCTCGTTTTCTTAATGCTTAGAGTTAAAATGGTCTCTGATATTCTAACCATTATCAACTTATATATAACTTACCTCACACGGATCTTTAATTTTGCATGATTCTGACCGTTAATCTGTTGCATGCTTTCCATGTCAATAATAAGATCATTGTTAATCTGATATATGTAACTTTCTAATCTTCCAAAATATTAGAAAGTTACACTAAACCGGTTTGGTCTTCTGCGAGTGTTTAAAGACTTCACTTACAATTACTATACCTCATGGCGAAGGTGAACCGAATGAGTGGAGGAGGAATGGCAAGAGGAGCTCCGATGTCGCTCTTCTGATTCACAGAAATCCAATCAAGATTTTGTCACTTGACTAAACATCTTCATCGATGATGAATTGTAGTTTGATATCTAATCATTTTGCGCAACATATGAATTTTATTAGTTCTCCTATATTGAATTGCTAGTTTGGAACACCTTACTCTGTATGCTTTTAGTATCACTTCTAACAAATTCCTTTTGCTACTTCTATGCTAGGTCCGGGAAATGCTATTCTATTGAATCTTGGCACATTACGTGCAATTGCCATGCCAGAACGTGTATTCATATTTGACTATAACCGGTAATCTCTGATTTCTAGCTGATAGTGTGGGTTTTGGGTTTTGACCATGTGTTTGTCTTCATACTCTAAATGAAATATTTCATTGGAACTGTTTTTGAACATCTGCAGTAAAGGAGGAAAGGATTTCTTAGATCATCTGTTACCTCGCTTAAATCCAAAGAACATGAATGGAGCACCATCAATGCCATTCGAGCTTGAGGTAACACTGTTTATATCTTTATATATCTAAATAGATAAAATTCAACAACCGTTCAGGCAATGTTTTGGCATTGCATATGGCTCCACAATGGGATTTATTTTTTCCTTCCGTGGTGAAAAAAGATCTATTGGATTCAGAATGAAAAGTCAACTGTGAATTTTCTAGCATTACCATAATAACATCATTCTAGGATGGGTAAGTGCTTTTTCTGTGCTCTAGTATTTATTCATTGTTTTTAAATTATTGATAATAAGATCTTACAGGCTCTGTGTGATCATTGCATCATGAACCATATTGCAGCAACAATTTCAATCATTAATGGAAACTCTGAGCACGACAGAGCCGCATTACATCAGATGTTGCTGGAGTAGCACCGTCTGGCAAGGCGTATTCTTATCCTGGAAAAATGTTAGATGATGATGCTGTGCCTGCAAACACTTCTTCTGGTAGGTAAGGGTACTGTAATGAACATTTTTGAGTTCTTTTCCTTGACCATTTTATAAGGTTAACGCATCAAATATGAACTAATGGTAGGGTTGAGTTAACTTTTTATTCTGAGTTTAGTTAGATTTTTCCTTTTTGCAGTATCCTGAAGAGTGATCACCAAAGCAACGTGGACTATGCTTGGAATGAAGTAAGAGGAAAACTTTTCGGTGCACTTGATACTGTTCAACATGACAAAAGTTTAAGACATAGAATGGATGAATATGAAAAATACAAGGATGTATAAGGATGCACTGCCTATATATGTTGCAGGTCTTAATATATGGTTGTTACAGTACTGTAGAAAATTATAGTGTGCTTTGAGTTTATTTGTTACTGAAGGAGATTTTAGTAGATGATATGAAATTACAAAATTTACAGTCTATTTTTTCCGTCCCAATGACAGGTTTTTATTTTTATTTTTATTGATTTTTTTTTCCCGTATGTTAACATAACCGGCGCTTCCAAAGCGCCATTAAAATGTAGGTTTTTTACAGATTTGTTAAGACAACCGGCGCTTTAAAAGCGTCGCAACAAATATTGTAAAATATTATTTTTTACATAACCGGCGCTTTTAAACCGCCACTAAAAGCTATAAATACGGCGTTTCCAGCCAAAAGGGAATGTAATATCCATTTAATTAGCGGCGCTAATATAATCTTTGGCGGCGCTTTCAAAGCGCCGCAACTAATCACTTTTAACCGGCACTTTACAATAAGCGTCGTTAATCTTTTGGCGGCACGTACCTTTGCCGGCGCTTTTCGGCGCTTGTCAAAATGCCGTTAATGCTCAAAACCGGCATATGTTTAGCTTTACCGGCGCTTTGGGAAACGCCGCTTAAAACAATTTTGTTGTAGTGGTGCCAGACACGCCTCCAATACACTCAAAACTTGGTCAGGACACAGTCAAAACTTGACAACCAATTTTGTGCTATTTTTTACTTTTAGATGTATGCAAATAACCACCTAATTTAATGGTTGTTGATCCGTAAGTAAACAAATCTTTCAATTGAGATTTTTAAACAAATAAGGCAAAACGCCACGAAAGCATAGAAGTAGTTTTTGCTTCTTCTTCTCTCATTTGCTTCTTCTCTCCTCTATTTATTCTCTACTATTTTTTTTTCTCTACATTATTTTTTTCTTGCAACAGTGTGTCATCTTCTTCAAGAAACTCTAGGAAAATACTTTATTTGATTATTATTTATATATTTATGACTTATTATAAAAAATTAGTATGACATGTCAACGTGTCCCCGACTCCCAGTTTTTGGAAAATTTACTAGTCGGCATGTCGTGTCCATGCATCCTTGGTTACTAAATGTTGAAGTGATCAGTAAAATTCAGACACATTTAGTAGAAGTTAAGTAAAGACTCAGAACCAAAAGCAATGCACTTGTACTTCTTGTAGAAGCATTAGTCCAACAAAAGGTAGTGAGAAAGAAAATGTGTGTGTTGTGTTGGGGGGGGGGGGGAGGGATGTGAATTGTCTAATTCTTAAGTTCTGGGCAGGTACCAGCAAATCAGTTGATGTATGTACATGGCGTATTTACATGATTGCTTAATCTATTTAGACTTGTATGTTCCCACACTCATATTTTTGGACGTTCCACATGGGGACCCAAATTGTTTCCAAACAAAATCCTAAAAAGAAAATCGAGTCGTAAAAGCTTATACATTTCCTGGAATTACACTCCTTGTGTGAGTATTTATAAAAGCCAAAAGAGAAACTTTCTTATACATAAATTCCTACAACAAAATTAATTGATTCGTTGATATAGCTGTTGAATCTAAGAGTGATTTTTTCCCCCTCACCAAATGGATAGTTCTCATAGAAAAACAGTCAATTATGAAATTCCTAACCCCATCAAAATGTGGTAGGCCAATTTGTATCAAATGTATCTCCTTAACATAGAAACTATTCCCTCAAAAAATTAGACCAATCAAAACATACTTAACCTTGTATTTTCCCATCCAGTTTGCGGTTGTAAAGTTTTTCCAATATACATTTTCTTTCTTATTTTAACCATATTTCTAACGAGATATGAGGATTAAATTATCTCCTTAACAGAGATTATTCCCTCAAAAGAAGTCATGAAGTGTTTCAATAGATATTCCTCCATGAATTAGGATATGAAGAATAGTAAAATATTATTTAATCTATGTAGTTTGTGGGAAGATTTGAGTTTGCACAATGCCATCAACAGACCTTAAATTCAAAAGCAGAATATATAGTTGTAGTCTTCACGTTGGACTAGAGCTTAACTTACGAGCCTTTTTCCCTTTTTCTTATGACAGAACTTTGGGTTATCTGGTATATAAGATACATGGCACTCCTTCAACACTTGGCCAGCCTTAACAAGATATTTTCAGATTCTCTTACGAACTCAAGGCATTTAAAAAGGAAACTGCATCACTCAAAACATGTAAGCATATTCATTGAGGTCTTTAGTGTTAAAAGGAAAAGCTTCAACCATAATTCATTTACAGATT
Organism: Berberis vulgaris; assembly: GCA_963556465.1. Classification (NCBI taxonomy): domain Eukaryota; kingdom Viridiplantae; phylum Streptophyta; class Magnoliopsida; order Ranunculales; family Berberidaceae; genus Berberis; species Berberis vulgaris. The sequence continues at coordinate 58,603,841 of OY747136.1, read as the reverse complement.
CCAGAGAACCATTGGATTCCATGTTGAAACAGGCAGGCACCACTGGAGGACATGAAGAATATGGAGTGGATGATTTCATTAGTACCTGATAAATAAGTCCAGCTGTTCCACTCCATTTTGGCCGGAATGGTCGACTAAATTCCATACCAGAAAAAAAAAAAAAAAACTACTACAATCAGATGTGAAAGGCCAGGTTTGGAGATTAGGGTTTTTGGAGAGCGGCGATTCTGGAGATTAGGGTTTTTGCGTGAAGAAGAACATCATCACGGCCTGGTGTATGGATCAATGTCTGACCCTCATGCGCATCGATCTGAACCATTGAGGGAGGCGACCCTACTTGGCCTTCAGATCTGGACAATGGCCCACCTTTGAAGATAGGACCGATACATATTGATGGAACTGCAGGCGAAGGTGACTCAAAAAAGAAACTGCTGACTGCCACGCAAGAGGCTTTGGTGGCTGCACTGACACCAATGGAAACACCGTCCCAGGATATTGGGATAGAGGAAACGGCGGCGGCTGGAGACAAGTCCAATAAGGATGTATATCCAACGAGTTGGGCTTCTCTGTTCGTCAACAATAGCAGGGCAGGTCCTTCGCAGTTAAAGTTTGTCCCCCCAGCACAGATCGAAGGCAAACAGGTGGTACAAGTTAAGCTTGCAGAGCATGCTGCTCACATATTTGTTTGTGAAAGCTATTTGATAGGTAACTTCGTTGGCCGACGGCTAGCGTATGGATTTGTTAAAGACAGCCTGAAACGTTTATGGGGCCTGAAGGGAGATTTTGACATGTCGGTTTATGGTGATCGAGCCTTTGTCTTCAAGTTTTTGAATGAGAATGATAGAACCAAGGTGTTAGAACAGGGACCAGTCCACATAGCCAGTAGGCTCTTCATGGTCCGTCCTTGGAAGCCTTACATGGAGGACAACGTAGAGGTCCATAACTCGATACCAATCTGGATCAATCTACGTAGAGTCCCATTATTCTTATGGAGTCCTGCGGGACTGGAAGCAATTGCTAGTGCAGTGGGGATGCCTATCATGCTAGACAAAGCAACGGAGAATAAGACTCGACTTGCTTTTGCGCGAGTTTGTGTTGAAATATCCGTAAAAAGTGACTTCCCTAGCACGATCCAAGTAAACATTGATGATGGGACGGTAGCAATTGTTGATGTTGAATACTCCTGGCGCCCAGCGAAGTGTACACATTGCAATGGCTTTGGGCACACTTCCTTGCACTGCCCTAAACATGTGAAAGCTCACACTAAAGTCACCAAAGCTTGGAGACCCAAGGCCCTCGTACCGACCCCCGTCACGACCCCGCCTGACCATGTCAATGGCGGACAAGAGCAGCATGGACAACAATCCAGTGGCGGAAGCTCTAGTGGACAGGATGAAGGTTGGGAAACCCCTGCGCAAAGGCACACTTGTAAACCAAGCAAGGCATCAGTGACACAGGATGCAGGGTGCTCTGTTTCAGAATGCAAGACGCAGGAATATTCAGCGAATTCACTGCCTGATTTAGCCAACGTCTCACTAGATGTTTCAGCCAATGCTGAAGTCGCAGCGAAGCCGGGTCTGTCTACCCCCATATCTAACTCAGAGGAAACTCCAATGCAAGTTGTGGACGTGCTTCGCGCGGTCACTGGTATAGACAAACATGGGGTAGATCCATCAGCGCTCATGGATAGGCTATCACCCCAAGCCATTACTGCTTTGAATTCACAAATTGCAAGAATAGGCAGTGATGCTTTGGTCACTGAAATTAAAAGCTTACTTGGAGCGGAAACAGCAAAGGCGGGGCAAACCTATATTGCAGAAGAGCATGCGGTTTCCACATTACCACCTCCCACTGAATATGAGCCTCGAAGATCTTCTCGAAGCAAGAAGACAAATCCTAAATTCAGGTAACTGATGATGATAATACAAGTAGAATGTCAATGCTTATTAGAAACTTGTAGGCTAACATTCAATGGTTTCTATATCATGATTCATTGTGTTTCGTTACCTTACGACGACTTCTCATACATCTTGGGGCCCACATTAGATTTAAATCAGGTCATGAGAGTGATTAAATGATTGATTGGTGATTATGAGGACGGAAAGATATGGCAGGTCTATCATGCAACCTCTTTAGTAGCAGAACACTTTGCAAGATTACTCCCCAACTTGGAGACGGTGATTCTAGAACTCAAGAGGTTCTTTGTTGAAGCTTTGAAGCAAGGTTTTTGTTCTGTAGTTGATGTAATGAGTGAGCGTATAAGCGATTGTAACCTATATTATCATCACCTTTATTTTCTTTAATTTAAAGTTCGGGGATCCTAAATAACCCCAGCTCAATTTCCAAAAGAAAAAAAAAATTCCATACCAGCTGTAACCCGGCCAATGGTAACGCTACTATCATCAAGTTGGTTTCCATGAACAAGGGTGCCGGGCGTTCTCGAGTTCTGACTTCAGGAAAACAAAAGACGAGTACTACAAGTTAGTACGCATTCTATCAAAGAAAATTGATGAGAAGCAGCACAACTTTAACGACCTGAACTATGATCGATCTAGACGTCCTCTTATCATCTCCTTCAATCCAAGGATCTTTATAGTTTATGCGGAAAATGGAATCAATTTGTCCTCTCTCCCATGAAACATTTAGCTTCTGGTTTCTTCCTAAAACATTCCTGTGAGAATATGCAAAGCTGCAAAGAACATCCAAAGAAAGATGAATAAAACAATTTAGTTGGAACAATAAAATTATCGCAAAAAAGGAATGGAGTAAACACTTCTACAACCTTAAGATAGCACTATTTCATAACTTCATGCCAGTGCCTTTCTACGAGTATAATCTCACTACTATATTGAGAAACGATCAATAATATGGCAAGGTATTTTTTTCTTTAACAATACAAATATCTATCAAATGTGAAGTGCAGTTAGCACTGATTGCAAGTTGGGTCTCATTCGTAGGAGGCACATGACTTTAGTGATTGTTCCCTTCTTATCAATAGTGCCTTTGAAATATTATCTTGTTTCTCTCAAAATATATCATACAAAGTCAAACAACATATCACATTTACCTTTTCTTTCCTAAAATACCCCTTCACTTAGCGTGTTTCCACCCATTTGTTTTTGTTTTTGTTTTTGTTTTTGTTTTTGTTTTTGTTTTTTGTTTTTTGTTTTTTGTTTTTGTTTTTGTTTTTGTTTTTGTTTTTGTTTTTGTTTTTGTTTTTGTTTTTGTTTTTGTTTTTGTTTTTGAGCAAACATTGTTATTATTGGATCCCAAAACCATTAAATGCCTTTGGGAAGGTTAGAACCCCTAGACTTAGTTAGTTGTGGGGGACATTTGTGTTATTATTGCATTCTTCAGGAACTATATGCTCTCTTATATAAATACACATGAGGTGGAACAACGAACATTACATCTCTTCTTTCTTCTTTTCTTTTCTACTTTTTCTTTTGTTAGATCTAAATACTTGTTATTACTTTGAAAGTCTCTTAAAATTAACATGGCCGTGTAAAGCCCCGAGTATGTGAAGTTAAAATTATGGGCAAGGTTGTGAAACCCTAGTGGGGTGTGAAAGGTTTGTAAAGCTTTCGAACAATGGTGTTTATTAAAAGCTTTCGAAATTTTTTGTTGCGATTTGTTTTTGTTATGTGAGTTATCATGCATTGATTTCTGGTGATGGTTGTGCACAATCGTCATTTGTGTTGCTTTATCAGAGGAGATTTTGATTTTGTGAGATATCTCTTGTGTGGATTCGTATATTTCATCTGTATAGTAGCAGCTAATCAAGTGTTTGGTGAAATATCAGAGGCAAATCGGAGAAAAGTGCTTCCTCGCCTAGTATGGCCCATAGCAATGTCCCAGGATTGTGCATTACCATTGTTAAGTTAACTGAAACTATATGGAGTGGTCTCAATATGTCACTGGCCATTGGAAGATTAATCATATTATAGGAACTATGGCATATCCAAAGCCAACAAACCCCTCATAGTGAAAGGAATAGAATGCTATGGTAGGGAGGGCAATGGGGTGGATTGGGGCGGATTTGAGCAAATCCGCCCCCGCCCCGTCAAGGATCGCGGATCCCCGAATTTGCCCTGCCAATTTGTTTGTATTTTTATTTAAAAACCATCCCCGCCCCGCACGGATTGCGGATATCCGCCCCGCCAATCTGTACAAATCTATAATTTTGTTGGTGGTTGTTGATTCCCCGCCCCGATCCTCCTTTCTCAGCTCAACCCAGAAAGATTGAGATTGAACAATTTGCAAAGACTGACGATTCTTCACCACAATTGGAGAAAAGCTATTTCATCTACTATTTCATTTGAACCACATTGGAAAACAATCACACAACAACAACACTAGGTCCCTCCACACCCTTTCCTTTAAATAAATAAAAAATAACCTCACAGTTTCTCCAACAAGTTTGAACTTTTTCATCAAATCTTATTCACTTCATCTCTCTGTTTGTCTAATTCAAAGTCTTTATAAATCTCTTTTTCTTCTTCTTCTCCACTTTGGAAGACTGAAGATCCACTTTGGAAAACAATGGTGGAACTCCTACATATCTAGGGAGTTCGCAGACTTTTTTTATTTTTTTTGAAAGGCAAGCATGGTTTTTATAGGATCCCAGAACCCACTAAAGATGCCGCAAGCTGGGTTTGAATCCATGACCTAGTGGTACCATCCGCCAAGCTCTAACCGTTGAGCTGTCATGCCATTGGCAGTTCGCAGACATTAGCTGTTTCATCTGAACCACTACGTGAATCAGCTAAGGCTGAGAGCAGCAGTAATTTGGATTCAAAGCAATTGAATGAGGAATGGGAAACCGGATGGGGTTCAGTCCAACGAGGCAGTCTCCTTACCCAGAAAGGAATCTCCTTGTGATAAGAAGGATGTTGAAGTTGAGAAGGTGAAAGCGACACGAGCGTGAGTACTAAACATTCGTCCCCAACGGGATCGCGGAAAAGGGTTTTTATTTGCATCTGTCACTGTTGAGTACTTTGAGATATGGTGGAGGCTTGCAGAGGGAGAACGGTGGAGGCTTGGGAAGGGAAGAGGCTTGAGGTGGTCTGCTGCGTAGAGGAGTTTAGACTGAGTGTTTGAGGTGCTTTGCTGCGTAGGGGAGTTTAGAATGAGAGATCGATAGGGACGTAGGATTGGGGTTTTTTTTTCTTTTAAAGGGTCAAGGGTATTCCTATAATTTATGTACTTACACGGATATCTATGGGGCAGATATGGAATCCGTATCAAGGGTATTCCTATAATTTATGTCACTAATTTGACGAATGTTGTTTGGATATCCGTATCCGCCATGAAATCCATTTAGGCACATCCAAAACCGCCCCAATTGGGGCGGGTGTGGGGGATATCTGTGAAAATTCTCCCCACTGCCATCCCTATGCTATGTTCATGGCATCGTTATTGTACTGAATGAACTCCCAGATCAACAAGGCATTACTCTTCCTTAAGACAACAAAAAAGTATGGGATGTTGCGGAGACGTATTCTTCGACTAGTAACTTTGCTAGACTGTTTGAATCAAGCGAGAGATTGCTAATCTCAAACTTAGAGACCTTCCATTGGCTACCTAATATCACCTAGTGGAGTAAATGAGAAGAGATCGATAATTACCAGGACAATGCACCGGTGTGGCACACCACAGATGTTGAAGGTTCCATGCTATGGTTAACAGGAATCAAATTTATGAGTTCTTGGAAGGTCTGAATTCCATATGAGCATGCTAGGATGCAAATATTGGGGAGACACCCTCCTCCAACCTCTCTAAACCACGTGTTCTCTTATATCCAAGCTGAGGATAGTAGGGAAAATGTAATGCGCCCTAAATTTGAGCTTTGAAGTGCCATTACAAAGTTTCAATTGCAGTGTAACCTTTTTTTCCATAACTCCAAAGTTGAAGTTGATGTTTCTGATGCTCAACCTGATTTTGATGTTCCCACTGCCATCCATAAGGTTGTTCATAGTTGTACAAAACACTCCATAACTCATTTTGTTTCTTATAACACTTTATCTCCCACATATTTCATTTTTACTTCATCTGTTTCTGGGCCAAATAATGTTTTAGATGCTCTTAGCCAAACTCATTGCAAGGATTCCATGTTTGAGGAGATGAGGGGCCTTGAAAGAATTGTACTTGGTAGCTAGTTACATTGACCAAGAACAAGACACTGGTGGGATGCAAATGGTTCCAGCACAAACAACTGGGTGTAAGCTTGTGGGATGCAAATGGATGTGGATGATACTATAAGAGATATAAAGCTCAGCTAGTAGCAAAGGGTTTCACAGTGATTGGCCCTTATACTAGATGTAAAAAATGCTCTCCTCCATGGAGAATTAGATGAGAGGTGTACATTACAATGTTGACAGGATTTAAACTTGTAGGTGGACAAGATTTAGTGTGCAATAGCCAACATCGGCTTGGTTTGACCAATTTAGTATAGAAGTTAAGGATTCAAGCTAACCAGACTCTTCGTCAAGAGACAACACCATATCATAGTTCTCATTGTATGTGTTGATAATATTGTAGTTACTGGAGATGATCCAAACAAGATACAAAGGTTTGTCCTTTGTAGGAATATACTTTGAGATCAAAGATTTTGTTGCATTGAGAAACTTTCTTGGCATTGAGGTGCAAGTCCAAGAGAGGTGTGTTCATATCTCAACCATTGTAGTTAAGGCATTGAGGCGGATGCGTGGCGGACGAGCCTGAAAACGCCTCAGGCATGAGGCGAGGCGGTCTTAACATTTTTTAAAGATTTTTTTATAATAAATTGAAACATATTAGCAGAGTAGAATACATCATCATTTTGATAAGTATCATAAGCAAATATGTACAAAAAGTGGCACTACTACCTACAATCGAAATATTTTTTAAAGATTTTTTATAATAAATTGAAACATATTAGCATAGTAGTATACATCATCATTTTGATAAGTACCATAAGCAAATATGTACAAAAGGTGACACAACTACCTAGGATTAAAATTCCAAATGAAAATATAATAAAGTTGCATAGCATAGCGAAAAGGTAACTTGCAAACATCCACTAAATCATTAAAAATCAATAATCTTGAAAGAATAGAAACTTGAGAGTATTGAATATTTGTTAGAAGAAATTATTGGAATGGTTAGTAAAAATCCACAAGTATAATCACTAATGGTATTCCAAAAGCATAAAAATCATTGAACTAAGCTATGAAAAATCAAGATTGATGTTGATCACATGGTATGTTACTATGTTTTCCCAAAAAAAATAATAAAAAAAGTGACAAATTTATCAAAACTTAAAAACGTTAAATCTCTTTTTTATCAAATTGATCAAATATTACACCAAGAAACATAAAACCATATTATAGAGTCAATTGCAACCTCTTTTTCCTGCAAATGGGCTGAAAATGGGCTGCAATTGGGCTAACTACAACTAGTTTTTGGGCTGAGGTTGGACGAGGCGGACGCCTCGTATCACCGCACCGCATTGCCTGACTTTGAGGCGAAATTTTGCAAAAATGCCTTGAGGGCGGTCGCCTTGACTACACTGATCTCAACGAAAGTATGTGTTGGATGTATTGACCGAAACATGACATCTTAGATCTTGGAATGCTGATGTTCCCATTGAGCAAAATCACCGATTCAATGATGTGGGCGGGTAACGTTTACATAGTGTGGGGAGATTCAAATGCTTCTTGTTAGGTTGATATATTTATTCCTTACATGTTCAAACATTGCATATGTTGGGAGTGTCATCAGTCAGTTTATGCATGCGCCCCGAACACCTCACCTTGAAACTACTTATCATTATATAATATACTTTGCTATAGCTATAGACGGGGCTCATCACCTGGTAGACGAATATTGTTTGGTAAGCATCAGCATTTGTGAGTTGAGGCCGACGCTAATGCCGCTTTTGCAGGGTCTGTGACTAATAGGCAATCAACCTCACAATATTGTATTTGTGTAGGAGGTGATCTTGTGTCATGGCGAACCAAGACACAACCAGTGGTAGCAAGTTCAAACAGAGATGACCTTAGGTCTATGTCACATGGTGTTTGTGAACTACTATGGCTCCATACTATGTTAAAATAGTTGGGTTATCCTAGTAAAAGGGGCAATGAGCTTGTATTGTGACCGAATGAAACACACTGGGGTAGAAAGAAATTTTACCAACGAGAAGCTTCAACAAGGATTTATAAGTACTCCTTGAGTCAATAGGAGTGATCAGGTGGCTGATGGATTGATTAAGGATGTTAGTAAAACTTGCCTACAAAATATGTTAGTCAAGTTGGGCATGACTGATATCTTTTTCCCTGAAACCGAGGGGGAGTGTAGTGAGGGACATGGTTGTTATTATTGCATTCTGCAGGGACTTGAATGTAAATATAGATAACTCTCTTATATATACACAGGTCCTTCTTCCTCTATTTCTCTTTTCTTCTGTTTTTCTACTTTTTTCTTTAACGCCAGATATAAATACTTGTTATTACTTTGAGAATCTCTTAAAGTTAATAGACTTGTCTGCCACATCTCTTACATGAGCTAGGACCCCCTACCCCTCACAACTTCCACCTAATGTTATTAGTATTACATGAATCAATCCTTCCAAAGTGTTTCCTAACATATTATTCAATTCCATCAACTCTATCATATATGATACACAAAAAGCGCCTGATAATTAGATTTTTTAGGGTGCTTATCTATTTTTAATGCTTACAGAGTAGTTGTCGAAACTCCTTTTGTTGAAAACATTTTTTTCCACAAGGCAAGCTAGGAATGAAGTGAACCCACCCTTATATTTCAAAAAAACAAAAAAAAAAACATACTTTGCCCCTTAAACAAACGGAGGTAAAAAAAATTTAAACATACAGGGGCAAAAAAGTGTATTAGCTTTCTTCTACGCAGGCCCTTGAACAAACAAAGGAAAGAAAGATAGTACGCTTTTCGTCTTTAATGTTTCTTTTTTTGGGAGAGAAAAACATCTTGAAAAGTTTTTATGGTTTCCAAGAAAATCAACATATTTTTAAATCCCTCAAACAAAATTTGGTTGTTCTTAAGTGGAGGATCAAATGATTATTGCACTTCAATTCTTTATAATCATTTTAGAAAGTGCCAATTCAAGGTGTGTGTGTGTCTATATATATATATATATATATACAAAATTAACTTGATTGTAAGAACTTTATGAAGTAAGATAAATTGCCTAAATAGAGTTGATTCATCTTATATAGACTCGTGGAAAAAATAGCAGAAATTTCATTTATGGTGTTACATATTTCTACTTAAGGGTATAAAAAATTAAGTATCTATCTTACAATACACAAAACACACTCGATTCATTATGCCTAAAATGAAAACAAACTATAAAGCAACTATTAGTCCTCAATTAAAAATCTCAGATCGAGTAATAAGAGATTTCTCCACGAATTAGTGATTAATTGCTTTATGAAACTCATTGATTAATCTGTCTTTGGCAATATGTTATAAAAGAAATGGGACAAATTTAACGAGTTATTTTTTTTCCTTACCCTAACCTCATCAATACCCTATTCATAGACAATACCAAGAGTGTTTGAAGAGAACAGTGAAAATTAAAGATTATAAATAAATACACACACATATATCTATATTACATAACAGGATGGTGTCTGAGGTTGGAGATAAAAGACGGCTGAGATTTACTCAAATATAAGAATCTAACGGATCATATAGAACTTAAAGCACCAAGAGTGCATGGGTTCGATTCCCATACCCCATTTTTATATTTATTTATCTTGATATTTAAAATTTATCATGTTAAACTTTTATCGTGCCAACAGCTCGAAAAATACCCTAGTATATTAAAAAAAGAGGAGATAAAGTAGATTAAAAAAATTAACAAGCAAAACTAAAGGCGGGAGAAAGTCATACCTTTATTCATTTTGTTATAGTTTAGCTTAAATTTTGATATAATTGCTCCAATATGCTTCAATTTTTTTGTTCTTGTAGTACAAATATTATTTAGAAAGTTCGGGAAAAACATGTATATTCTGAAACTCATTGATTAATCTTCAATTTTTTTGTTATTGTAGTACAAATATTATTTAGAAAGTTCAGAAAAAACATGTATATAAGACACCGGCTGATTGATTATGATTAATCTCATATCACTCCTAACTGATGGCCTGATTACAAATTAATAATTGTCAATCTTTATAAAAGCTCGAACATGTAACAAGGGAAAATCTATTCATATATCAAGCGAAAGAGAGAGTGGAGGCATACTACAACATACATCTAGGGATGGCAACAGGGTTGATTGGGGCGGATTCGGACAAATCCATCCCCACCCCGTCAGGGATCGCGGATCCCTGAATCCGCCCCGAACATCCGTTTATATATTTTGTTAAAAACCATAGCCGCCCCGAATGAATTGGCGGATATCCGCCTCGCCCCAATTAACCATTTAATTTATAAAAAAAATGTTGAATGAATTAGAAAAGGGCAAGGTACGCATACATATATACATACAAATTGATTTCAATTCTCTAACCATTTACACATACAATTGACAATTCAGGATTCAATCCCCTCTCTTTCTCTCTGTATTTGTTACCCATACATACAAAATCAATTGAAGAAGAAAAACTCGAGTGAAGAAGAAAAATTGATTGAAGAAGAAACATGTTAGGTTGCAAACCCAATTAGTAATCTCTGTAAAATCGATCTCAGATCTGGCTAATCCATGCAAATCATGGTCCAATTTGAGGCAGACATTGACATTTCTTAGAATCATGGTCCCTATTCATTATGGGATGGAATATTTGATTCAATATTTGTTTTTTTTTTCTGTTATTGATTCAGAATTAAGCAGATGGACTGGTGGTGTGTGGTAAGGGATGACTAATATGAGATGTTCGTACTCTAACATCAATTTTTGTGTGAAAAAGCCCTAGTCTTCTCTGTAACACTTCTTCAGGTTTGATGAAAATTACTTGGACAAGTTATTTTGATTTCATTAATCTTCTAAATGTGAGAAGAACCATAGGATTATTAATGTAATTTCAGACAGAGAATACCGTACACCCCTTGGAAGCACTTTTTCAAGAAAAGTGAGTACCTGTGAATGTTTCCTGTGTATAAGGCTTAGAATTGAACAAAACAATCAAATGTAAGTGTTTTACCATGTAAGTTGTTGCATGCTAGCCAATGCATAAGAAGCAAGAAAAAGAAGCTGATTAACACCACCATCTACCTCTAGAAGACAACCAAGAAAACGACTTTCAAATGAGAATCAATTATAAGTTTTCGTGTAACATATGATGAACGGGCTCCTTGGTGTGGTTATGAATTCAGATAAAGTTGCCATGTCAAAGTTGTGGAAAGCAGTTGTAATATTTCTATGCACTAATGATCATGACTTGCATATATGTGTTATTTTAGTTGTTCGGATCACACAACTGCCTTTCATATGATCTTCGTGTGAGCTTGATAGACATGACTCGACATGGCCCTGTTGAAAGGAAATGTCATTAATTAGGTGATTCAAGGACTTGGCGGTGATCTTGGGTAATGATCAACTAACAGGCAAAGGGGCTCAGACAAAGGTTGACTCGACTACACTTGTGGCTGATAAATTTCAACTTTTGAAGATTGGTTTACTTGAATGTAAGCGAGACTTTCTTCTTGTAGTTTTGTTGCATGTCATTCTGCTAACACATGACCCGCAATCCAATTGATCATAAAATTTTCTGTTAAGAAAAAATGAGGACAAAGAAAAGGAAAAAAGAGCCAAAGACATTGTCAGGTGAATAACAACTATCATACTTGCATGTCTTAACGCTTGGAAGATCTGCCAACCCTTACTTCCTAAAACAGTCAATTTGTTGAATGTAGCCAACAGAGCTTAGCGGAGAAAGATGAAAGAGAAGCATGCATCAACCATGATGACTTTTTTTTTTTTTTTAAACCATGATGACTTGATGAGGATACAAAGATTGAAGTCCAAAGCAATGCAAATATAAATTGTGCTATTTCAATCGGTTCAGCCCTGGAGCGAAAGGGGCTAGGTTTGCTAGAGATGAGGATGAGCTATCTTACACGGTCAAGGACATTGTGGTCGCCGGGTGCTGATAGCCAGTGACATGCATGATTCGTGGAACTAAATTTGGAGATGTGGTTGCTTTGAGGACAATTACCCAATTTGAGCTTGGAGGATGAAAGAAAGATGTCCAGATATTTTGTAAAGAATCTGAACTGTCAAATTTCGTTTGTAATTATGTCATGGGATGGAGGGAGATGTGGATTAGAACAACCCTTCTAGGGAGCGAGGGATGGGTGTAACCACTCATCTGCCTCGAGATAAGTGACAAAATGCATCTCGATGAGAATGCACTTATATCGAGGACATCCATCCCTCGCTCCCCGAATTTCTGGGATTAGAAATATTTTATGTTGGTTTCAATAGAGTTTTTTTGTTAATTTGGTCTTGATTGGTTTTTTATCGTATAACTTGGGTGAAGTGAAATCAAGTGGATTTCTGTAAACAGCTGTGAATTTTAGTGACTTGTAGGTGTTAGCATATTTTGGTACAAAAATTTTGGTAGACTTTGTGAATCTCTTTGCAGGTTTGATTATTTGGAGAGGAGTTAGTGGCATTGCAGGTTAGAATCGGAATATAGCATCAAATGTTGTATCGGTTCTTACAGATAAAATATATTCTCCAGTCAGATCCTATATTAAGCCATGCCATAAAAGGAACAATCAAATACACCCAAACTATTGTTCTGTTTTGGATTATAAGGAAACTATTCACATCTGGGTCTGGAACTTAGTTGGACAAGTAGGATCCCAAGACTTGGTTCAATACACATGCTATCTTATTATCGGAAAAAGTTCATTATACATAAGAACGTCTTTGAGCAAGCATATAGACATTGTCAACACATACGTGAGGTGATATCAGGATATAATACATATATCATCTGATATATAAACTTCGAAATCATACAACATTATGGAGAAAGCTAGTAGAGTTGACATGTAGTCAAGTCAAAAGTATATTGACTACTACATCTATTTATATCTTCAGCTTCTCAATCATGTTTGCGAAGAGTTTGCTCTCCTTTTTGTCATAGCAAGTCTCAAAATTTCTCTGTCGCTGCAACAATTGCATCACTTCCCTGCTCAAGTAGAGACTACATGATTATATGACAAAATGTATTGAAAGAAGAAAAAAGTTATTCAACTGCATTAAGTACAAACCCATTGTTAGGATCTATTTCAAGAGCCTTCTTCAAGTCCAACTTGGCCAGGTCCAAGTCCATTGTCTCCAAGTATGCTTGTGCTCTTCGGTAAAGCGCTTTCACATTATTAGGTTCTAGATTCAATACCTAATGTGAGAACTCCAAGGTTAGATGTATTATGCAACCAAATATTGAGTTTGTTGGCAAAAGAATAACAGTGGAGTTCCTAGTATCACATTAGAAGCCCCCATGATTCGAAAGACGACATTTTTTTGTAAACAATACCAGTGAGCAGAGTTTGCAGCTTCTCTAAACTCCTTCAACTTAAGCTTGCAGGCAGCATTGTTAAGATTGCAAGATACTTTGAAAAACCTCCCGACCATCTTCTGTTCGATTTTGAAAGTGCTGTCAAATTCCACATATTTGCTAGCCTGATGATAACAACAATGTTCATCAGTTTGATTTTCATCAATTTCTTTTAGAGAAACTAACTAATCTGTGATTTGGTATGCAATCATCTTTTACTTCATTTGCAATTCATCTTACTACGCACTTATAATATAAATGGTTTTGACTGGAAAAAGGAACAACCATGTCATATCTCAATGAAGCACGCTGATATTTTCCAGCCTTGAAATATGTATTCCCCTGCTCTTTCCTTTTAGCTGCGTATCCAAGCCTCGGTTACCTGGACAATTTGCCTCATTGATGAACATAGAAAAAAAATCTGACTTGAATATTACTTTTCCAATAGTTGATTGGTTTTTATTGAAAGCTTTCTCTAATGAATTAGCTAATCCAAATAATTTAGTCATCCCGAAATCTGTGTTAGTCTTAATTAGCAAAACCGACATCACAAATCTTGTCAATCAACTTACCCAAAGTAACAGTTTAGGAATTTTATATCTCCTAAATCAAAATAATTTTCTATAAAAAGTTGTATATACTTGAGAAAAGAAAAGAAAAAGTACCTTTGTGAATCCTAGCATCTCGACTTTATAATACAAAGTCGAACATGCTGGGATGACAGCCAACTTTGTGTTTGTATCAGTGTCTCCGAAGCAATACTCATGATTGACGATGACCAAAGCAGTTTCACCTCTTTTCATGGTAGCAACGGCCAGATCTAAGCCTTCAATGACTTGCTCTGCATAAAAACACTGGTCTTCAACATATGCAACGATTGAACCAGTAGTAAGTGGGTATGTTGTTCAATCCTTTACCTTCATCGACTTTGAATTCCAAGGCATCCTCCCCATCATAACCCTTTTTCTCAAAGATCTGCCCATTGGATAAGTTGGCAATATATCTAACTGCAGTTTGGATAACCAAATCAGTGTTATTACCAAGTAATGTATTTCAAGCAAGTGGGATTTTATAGAAAAAAATGGAGTCACTTACTTTGAGCAGTGGTTCCGCTATTTGGTTTCTCGAAACCTTCTCCACAGGTGGTTATTTTTTTAATAATCAACATGTCATCCGTGATATACTCGAGAAGCTTGTAAGCAACCAATTCCAAAGATATATGAACAACCGCGTTTGGTGGGACAGCAGCAAGGCCATCTTGGGCAGGTCTTCCAGTATTACCAAATGCATCTACATTGCACAGACTATGATCTTAAATGAGGAGAAAGTACATTATACAAAACTTGTATGACACGCGGTAGGATAGAGAAACTAAGAAGCTTCAAATCATTAAGCTGGGAAACTATTTTTCTCAATGTTATCCTAGTAACTACTACTTTAGTGATAACTATGGATACTTGAGAGAATATCAATATGTAGAAATTAACATAAATCCGGGATCCACACGTAAGGTTGCCCATTCACCCTTCCTCATTGTGACCACCGTCTTTGCAATGGCAGGACACAAGTGACCTAATAATACATTAAACAGGTGAGAAAGAAGAGTCTTCTTTCACTCTGATATCAAAAGAGATAAAAGAACTAACATGCCTTCCATTGCTTCAAGAAAGGCCGAATACACAATATATATATATATATATATATATAAATAAATGCTAATGTGATTTGCTTGATGGAGTTAGCACACCAACTCCACAAATGGGTTTTGTTTACTTTTTTAGTAAGGCCTTTACATCAAAACTAAACAAACAACTACTCATGTTTTCCATCCAACACACTCTCTAATCTATTTACTCATTACTTGCTTGTGAAACCCAAAGGAAAAGAAACAAGAGAGCTAGCTTTGGTGGCAAAAGAGATAAAGGAACTAACAAATGTCGGTGTACACAATTGTAACGGGAATTGGTTTGTTGGTGTACACAAATGTGTCACACCAGCAAACTTCCCTCTTTGCCCCCACCCATCCTTCATAAACCCTTGCGAATCCCTTCCAACCACTCTTTCTCAACTCCAAACTTACTTTACATACACAGTGAGAATAATCAATCAAAGAACAAGAAAACAATGAAGAAGAGTGAATGAAATTGAGGTTGAAGACATAGTTGGAGCAGGATTATCTCACAAAGAAGCTCAAAATTTTCATCAAACACGCACTACTATCCTCTCATCACTGGTACTACAAGACCCAAAGGAGTAATGGAGGCAAGTTTGTGCACAAAGATTGCTTCAACCATCCCATCCCCATGCTTTGCATCAACAACAGTGAGCGAAAATAAGTCGTTTTGAAGATAGACGACGAAGCTGGTGGTGAACGTGAGAAAAAAATGAAAGACAAAGACAAAGACCTCTGATTGAAGGGGTTGTGCTTTGAGTAATTTCTTAGATTTGGGGATCGAACTATCGATTGGGTATTCGAGATCTATTCGATCGATTAGTGTTTTGTCATTGAATTTTTTGTTTAATACTTTGATTTGTTCCATGGGGCCTGAATTTTGGAAACGATTACCTTATGCCATTACTTCGATGTCGATTTGGGGTGAAAACAACAAAGATTTTTTTTTTGAGATGGAGAAGACAATAAGTTGACTCGGTAGTCTGAACCCAATCGACTCAATAATGTTTGGATCGGGTTTTGGTGCTTGACCAGTTGGGCTTGCTTTTGGTTTGGTTCTTGGGCCTGATTATCAAAAAGTCCAACGAAATCCTATTTGATTTTGTCCCCCAGGTTTTAGATATCTCAAAGTCCATATTCTAATACATAAATGAAATAAATAAACAATCAAACCATATAATAATTATAATGCATACTGGATAATGCTTTATCTATCATTTTCATTTTATTGAAGCCAAAATAATCCAATATGAATTATTTTGATGTCCGAAACATTTTTTTTAAAACCCAACAATTCGCAAACATAGTTATGCTATGTATCGAAATGCCCCTATATTGTTCACCTATTTACCTAATTGTCCCTCTTTCAAAGAACCCAAAATTTACTGTTCATGCATTTTCCTGGTTAACACCCTTGCCAAATTGACGTCTCCAAAATAGAAAATTTTCATCAAGTTCGATTTCAACTTGAAATAAAATTAAATGATTTTAAGGACTAGCAAAATCGGCACGTGTAAATTTTTTCCTAGAGTGCATTGCACCCGAAGTTGTAGTAGTCAAGATGGCGGAAGAAGGGGATGAATAAGTGGAATAGACAATTGAGGTAATTAAGCCAACAAATTTCTAAGGAATATTTTGTAAACCACGTTTAATGGTAATCCATAATTAGTATTTAGTGATCCATTTGGGAAGTGTCGAAGGCACGACCCAAAGACCAGGGTGTCATGCCACTATACCCGTGCCAACGGAATGGGTACACATTGTGTGAAAAGTGTATGGTCGTGCCAACGACATGACTAGTACACTAGTGTATATACATATATATATATATATATATATATATATATATTATGAAACACAAATCCAAAAATCAATAAGATAATGAAAAATGGATGGATCGTTTCTTGTAGGGACACTTCACACTCATTGAGGTTTGAGTGTGACAATGTATAGTGGAGTCACATGTTTTGTCCAGCCCTACAACATTATCGAGATTAGAAAGGAGGCTGACATCTACTAAAGTACCTGACTAGGCCTAACCACTAGATGAATGAGCTCTATCATACACATATATACTCTCTCTTTGGTTGACTTCATCACCGCACGTGTGTGATTCTTCCCCCTTCCCCCATTGCAAATCAACCATATAGTGCATCATGGCCTAGATAACAACTTAATGCACAGCGCATCATGGGGGTTAAAGTTTGCAAATCAACCAAAATAGGGGTGGACTAGATAACAACTCAATGCAAAGGATAGGCTTCGTGTGGTCGAAACCGAAGATTAGAAGCGAGTTGTTTATGGGCGAGTTGAGCTTCTTGATTATATCGAAGGGTTTGACGAAGACTTGTCTAAGTATCGTCACTTGGTCGGTGAAGCGTTTGAGGATGATGATGTTGAGGAATCTGCTCCAACAACAGAGGATTCATTGCCTCTTCCACCATCGAGCAATCCGAAGCCATTAATACTCTCATCTCCTGGAAAGAGTTCTTCTCCTGTTCCAGCGAGTACTGATCCTGCTATTGCTTCTATTTCTTCTCTCACTTCTGTATCACCTTCTCCGGATGTAACAGAGTAGTGTTATCAATAAAAATTGACTTTTGTTGTTTTTTTTCCTTTTGGTTTTGTTGTAGCTATAACTACTTCCGTGCTTAAGCTCATTGCTTGTTTAATTGTGGGTTACTATTGTCCTTCCTGATATGCTGTAAAGAGTTGCTTTCGCCTGTACTTTTTCGTATTGCATTGACTTGTTCTCCTAACTCTAACTTTTTGTCTGTCAGATCGAAGCCCTTTTGTCAATCTATTTGTTGAGTATTTACTTTGTCAACTTAACACCTTGGTCGATTCGAGATTTGTGTTGACTCGGGTGTCCATCCTTTACTTCATTAGTTCGACAACTCGGTCGATTCAAAGTTTTTTTGTATTTAGGTGACTCGGGTGTCCAACCATTACATCGTTAGTTCGACATCTCCATCGATTCAAAAAAAATTTGTGTTTAGGTGACTCGGGTGTCCAACCTTTACTTCATTAGTTCGACATCTCGATCGATTTGAAGTTTTTTTTGTGTTTAGGTGACTTGGGTATCCAACCTTTACTTCATTAGTTCGACATCTCGGTTGATTTGAAGTTTTTTTGTGTTTAGGCGACTCGGGTGTCCAACTTTTACTTTGTTAGTTTGACATCTTGGTTGATTCGAAGTTTTTTTGTGTTTAGGTTACTCTGGTGTCCAACCTTTACTTTGTTAGTTCGAATCGACCAAGATGTCGAAGTTTTTTTGTTTAGGTGACTCAGGTGTCCAACCATTAATTTGTTAGTTCGACATCTCGGTCGATTCAAAGTTTTTTTTTGTGTTTAGGTGAATCGGGTGTCCGACCTTTACTTCGTTAGTTCGACATCTCGGTCGATTCAAAGTCTTTTTTGTGTTTAGGTGACTTGGGTGTGCAACTTTTACTTCTTGGTTGATCAAATCAGAAGTTGTGTGTGTCCAACTTTTATCGTTTGATTGTTTTGTACGGCTAATTTATTGACGTATCTATCTTGTTATCCTCGCAAAGATTTGGAGTTCCTGAATTCGTAATCTTTATTGATTTTTCTTTGAGTTTTTCATCAGCTTTGGTCGTTAAGGAGTTTATGCTGGTTCGGAGTATGATTTGTTTCGTCTTCCTTTGCTTGTTGTCAGTCTTTGTATTGTGGGTTGGTATTTTTTTCGCTTTGTTTTTCTTTGCTTCATCCTCATATGTTGTTAGTGGTTCGGAATTGGCTAATGCAAGCTTTTCCATGTCTTGTTCATTCGTAAATGTTTCGTCAGTACCCTTGTTCCGATATAGATCGGTTCGAGTGAGGAGTTTACCTAATTGCTTTGCGTGCTCTGCTTCCTCTAGCTATGCAGCATGTAGTGTATATCAACTCTCTGAACTGTTTTTTTGATCCTGCAGCATTGTCTGCTTTCTTCTTCCATGCGATCTGTTTGTCTAACACACCGATGAACTCGTCGAGTAGTCATTTCTGAGCCTAGTGCTCAATTTCGTCTTTTAAGTTGTAGCATTCTTCGATATCATGCCCATGATCTTTCTGGAATGAACAATATTTGCTTTTGCCTCTCCCTTTTGGATCCCCTATCATCCGAAGCGGCTAGTTGACATTTTCACTTTGCTATGTGTTTTAGTATATTTGCTCGACTTGTCTTCGGGGTTGTGTATGGCTTGTATGTGGTCTTCATTACGCTAGTTACCCGTTCGTGTTGGTTGTAACTCCCTGGATTCTGGTTGTCGCGAATCGATCCTCTGCCATTTCGATGTTTTTTTTACGGGTTGTCGCCTTCCTGTTGTACGTCGTCCTGCCTTCTTTATTCATTTCTTTCCCGTTTTCTTGAATTTTTTTCTCTTTCTTGGTCATTTTTCTTCCTAGCTGCCTTCATTTCTTCTAGGGAGGTATGCTTTTGTGCTATTTTTAGTAGGATCGCCATGCCCTTTGGAGGCTCCTGGTCAAGAGCGTCAAAGAAGGGGCCTCTCTTCAATCCGGCCACGAAGGTTGCAGTGGCTGTGTCATCACTACATCCGTCAATCATTGTCAATTCATTGGTAAAGCGGGTGACATATTCCCGTATTGTTTCGTCGGGCTTCTATCTGATGTGTAGGAGGTAGTGTGGCCATTTCCTCATCCGCTAGCTTCCGATAAATCTGGTGATGAAAGCGATGGCCACAGCTTGAAAGGAATCTATTGACCTTGGTGGTAGACTATTGAACCAATTCATCGCTGTAGAAGTAAGGCTCATTGGGAATGTTCTGCATAAGATTGATTCTGTGGTCTCTTTCAGGGCCATCATGTGGTGGAAGTGCCTCAAAATGATCAGTTTGGTCGAAAGTTCCATCATATACCTCGAACTTTGGCAGAGTAAACTTTTTCGGCATTGCTGTTTTCATGTGGGCGACGGAAAATGATGGTTTTGCCAACTCGTATAGTACATTAGGATCCGTGACCCCTATTCTGATTGAAATTTCGGTAAGCGTCCCTTCATACAGTGAATTCTTGTCTCGAGGGAGCTCGCTACTTTCAAAGTTTCCTTGTTGGGGTTCTGCTGGGATTTCTTCACTCCCTTGAGTTCGATTGGAGAAGTTTTGTTGTGGTTGTGCCTGAACTGGATTAGCTAGTTGAGTGTGATCCTGTGTGATCTTTTTCAACATTTTTGTTACGTGTTCCATGTGGGTTATGCGCAAATCCACCCGAGGGTCTGTGGCAGCATCGTCAGATACTTGGGTTGTCTGGACTACTGCGTGTTGTAGATTCGCATTCTCGGATGTTGTTGGTACAGTGATCCGGGCTATTTCTCCTTCTCTAGCTGTTAGCGATGCATCAGTGGCTGAGTTTTCATGATCTGTGGGCTGCATTGTTTTTTCTGGTAGCTAGTTGATATTTTGTCAGGTTGTGGTGAGCTTTGTCACTGCGTGTTTCCACAGACGGCGCCAAATTGATGCTTAGGTCGGTCACTTTGTTGGAAGAATGATGTAAATCTGAGCAAAAGTCAGTTAAAGTTGCATACATTTGTCTAATGTTCCCTTTTTACCTTTTATAATGGTCATGGTTAACTCTCTGCATGACTTAAGCATGTGAGGCGCAACATAAGAAGATATTTCTTGTAATAGTCTCCTCCTTAATGGAGATGCGTACGTGGGGGCGTATGCCCCTCCACGACTCTTTACTTGATGCAACCAAAAATCTTCCTCCTGGGAGTTTGACCTGCAAAACCACTGTTAGAATGCTAAAGACCACCTTTTTGGTTGCTGAAGGCACTCCGATGCTTAAGTCAGTAACTCTGTTGGAAAAAGGAAGTAAATCTGGACAAAACTCAGTTAAAGTTGTATATCTTTGTCGAATGTTCCTTTTACTTTTTATAATGGTTGTGGTTAACTCTCTGTGACTTAAGCCTGTGAGGCGCAACGGAAGGAGATGTCTTTGCAACAGTCTCCTCCTTAATGGAGATGCATTCATGGGGGCATTGATCCCTCCACGACTCTTTCTTGGTGCCACGTTCTTCTTCTTTATGAGAGAACGTGTAATGAGCTTGGATTTGGGCTTCGATTCGTCTGGGCCTGGATTCGGATCTTGCTTATGCCACCTTAGAGGTGGGCCTTGTCAGGGCTTGTGGAATTAGCTTTATTTCTATCGGGCTTCATGAGCTGACCCAATGGGTTGTTTGCTATGTCCTCGTGATGGGTCCTTGTGCCATGTGTACGATCGTGATGATCGGTCTATTTTGATGTATCATCAGCTACTCCCTCCGTAGTTAGTGGGCATGCTGACCTGGCCACTAACTTTGGTAACGGTTCAACTTTTCATTTCATCATTGCCCTGTATTTAATGTTGTCAGTTGTTTATCATGAGTTGGTGTCTCGATCATTTGCTAGCCCGTTCGTTTCTTGTGCACATTTTTTGGATTTCGCATCGCCATCATATCTCGCACGCTATCTCATGAGCCTTCTCTTCATTGCTTGGCCCTATAAAAGGAAATGTGGTGAATATGTTTCCCCTCTTCATGCTATCTTTGAATTTAAGGTTTGTTTGTTCCTTCCTCTTTTCCATTGTCCTTGCTCATTTGCTCCTCAACGATGTCTGTTGGTGATAAGTTAAGTTGTAAGTTACTGACTCTTTGCTAGGCTCAGTACTTTCCAAATAGAGCTTCTCAGTCGACTCTGGAGAGCATTAGTTCTGATTATAATCTTTCGTCTGACCTCGAGCTTATCCCGCATGGACTGGATGATAGCCCGTGTAACCCAAAGGTTGGATGCATTTCATTAGATTCGTGCATGTTTACTTCTTGCTTTCGATTCCCTGTTTCGGAGTTGTTCTGGGAGTATCTGAATTTCTTGGGTATTCCTCCTGCCCAAATGGGCCCCAATGGTTGGAAGGTGTTGGTCTATTCCTACACGAGGGCTACCCTTGCAGGTATTCCTTTAACTGCTAGGATTCTGCATTTGGTGGTCGGTCTGTTAGTAAACAGGGAGATCTGCTTCCTTCATTCTCCTGAATCTTTCAAGAACCTTAGTGATGACATTCGTGATTAGTTGCGGTCTTGGTTCTATGCTTCCGTGAATTCTGGCTATTTCTTTGCGAGGTCTGTTGATTTTTTGATCATTTTGAGTTCCCAACAGGCGAAAAAAATCCTCTTTTATCAGTTGAGGAACAGAAGATAAGTGAAGAATTCTTGAAGCTTGCTCGTTTTCCTGTTGATGTGTTTCTTTCCGATGGCATCCTGGAGCGTAGTGGTCTATACACTATGAGTGAAGCGGAACAAACCTTATTTACTGTGGCTCGTGTTAAGGCTTATGTTTCCTGTATTGTTAGTTATTGTGTTAGTGATGCTAGCATTGATAGGAAAGTGAGCTCCGTCCGAGATGTTACAGATCTCAATGCTCCCATCACTGATTCAGCTCCCACTTCGCGAAAAACGAAAACTTGCAAGGCCCACTAGTCCCTCAAGGCAATTGCCCATAGATTATGTTCGAGTTCTAAGGAAGAAACGACTTTCGAATTGTAGTTCTACTCGAATTGTGACTCGTCAGGGTTCTGTTCGTGATATTGTTTCTCGCCTGGGTCCTTCTCACAATGATGTTGTAAAAGGAGATCGTGAATCTCTTGAGGAATTAAGACATGTGTTGGAAAAGAGTGAGAAGGAGACCATTCGTCCGCTGGACGACGATGATATGAAACTTCTTTCTGCTTATGGTGTTTTGGACACTGCCGAGTAGTCTAATGACGATCCTTGAGCCATTAATGAAAAAATGCTCCAATTGGCGGTGGAGCAGTCTAAAGGCAATGTTGGCGGTCGAAGTCTTGGAGATCATTTTCCCTCTACAGGGAGGCAGCCGGGTTTCTAGTTTATTCTCTTATTCTACAGGTTTCTTCTGCTACCGCCAGTCCTTCCTTTGCCGCGTATGCTTATCGGCGGGAGGGCAAACATTGTTTTTCCATTGTTACTGTTATTCCATCTGTTCTCCGAGCTGTCGGAGGTGGTTCATCGGTGCTTTTGGATCCTCGCGTCCTCTACCCATGGATTAGTTGGATTGAGCCTGGGCCGAAGGATATCCGTATTATCTGATGGCAAGTTCTGTTGGTTTACCGAGCCAACGTGCAAGACAATGCACGTAGATTGGTAAATGAATGGTACAGGCGATTGGTAGAGAGGCTCTCGATGTTCGTGCTTGAATCGTTTGATCATATCAACCATGGTCTTGAACAGATAATGGACGGGATGAATCATCTCGCTTACGCGGGGTAATGGGCTCAATTTATCGAGCTGTTCATGATCAAGTGGCTCTTTTGGAGAGGAGGTTGGCAGCGTTATTGCTGATATTTTCTCATGTCCTTTCCCAATTTGATGTGTTGAAGATGCATAGCGTGGACTTGGAGAAAGTTGTTGTGGCCGCTCGAGAATCTTTGACTGAGGCGAAGAATCTGTGGGAAAAGTCTGTTGTTGATCTTGATTCCTTAAAAGCTAAGCTAGACAAGGTTTGTTTTCGTCTTCACGATGTGGAAAAGGAGTTATCTATTGAAAGAACGACTTTTGATGAAGCTTATTGTTCTTGACTTGAGCAATCCATTATGTGTGACGCTGCTGAGAGGCGGGTGGAACAGATAATTGTTGCACTTAGTGATGTCAAGGCAAATGCTTCCGTTATGCTTTCGACTACTGAAGAGCGGCTTGTCGCGGCCAAAACTGAACTCGTTGCTACTAAGGATAGGCTTCGTGTGGTTGAAGCTGGGGATTGGAAGCGAGTTGTTGACGGGCGGGTTGAGCTTCTTGATTATATCGAAGGGCTCGGGGAAGATTTGTCTAGGTATCATCATTTGGTTGGTGAAACGTTTAAGGGTGATGATGCCGAGGAACCTACTCCAGCATCAGAGGAGTCATCAGCCCTTAAAAGCATTCCGAAGTCGTTGATGCTCCCTTCTCTTGAAATGATTTCTTCTCCGGTTTCGACTTATATTGTTCCTACTTCTTTATCGCCTTCTTCGGATGTAACAGATTAGTGTTTATCAATAAAGATTAACTTTTTTGTTTTTTTGTAACTATTGTAGCTTTTGTGTCAAGCCCTTTTATAACTACTATCGTGCTTGTTTCTTGTTTAGTGGCTGGTTACTGTCGTTCTTTCTTATGTGTTTGTAAGGGGTTGTTTTTTGCCTGTAACTTTTCAGACTATATTGATTCATTTCCTTAGCTCGGACTTTTTGTTTGCCTTTTAGGTGACTCAGGTGTCCAACCTTTACTTCGTTAGTTCGACATTTTGGTCGATTCGAAGTTTTTTGTGTTTAGGTGACTTGGGTGTTCAACCTTTATTTCGTTAACTCGACACCTCGGTTGATTCAAAGTTTTACGTTTAGGTGACTCGGGTGTCCAACCTTTACTTTGTTAACTTGACACCTCGGTCGATTCAAAGTTTTTATTTATTTATTTATATATTTAGGTGACTCGCGTGTCCAACCTTTGCTTCGTTAACTCAACACCTCGGTCGATTTGAAGTTGTGTTTAGGTGACTCGGGTGTCCAACCTTAACTTTGTTAACTCGACACCTCGGTCGATTCAAAGATTTTTTATATTTTGGTGACTCAGGTGTCCAACCTTTGCTTCGTTAACTCGACACCTCGGTCGATTCAAAGTTTTGGGTTTAGGTGACTCGAGTGTTCAACCTTTACTTCGTGGTTGATCAGACGAAAAGTTTTGTGTGTCTGACTTTTATCGCCTGACGGCCTTGTATGGTCCGTTTGCTGTCTGCGTGAAAATTTGGAGTTCCTAAATCCGTAATCTTTATTGATGTTTCCTTGAATATTTCCTCAGTTTTTGCCATTAAGGCTTTTATACTGGAATATTGTTTGATTTGTCTTCCTTTGCTCGTTGTCAGTCTTTGCGTTGAGGGCCGGTACTTCATTTTTCTTTGCTTTCTCCTCGTGTTTACAACTACCTTTCATATGATCTTCGTGTGAGCTTGATAGACATGACTCCACATGGCCCTGTTGAAAGGAAATGTCATTAATTAGGTGATTCAAGGACTTGGCAGTGATCTTGGGTAATGATCAACTAACAGGCCAAGGGGCTCAGACAAAGGTTGACTCGACTACACTTGTGGTTGATAAATTTCAACTTTTGAAGATTGGTTTACTTGAATGTAAGCGAGACTTTCTTCTTGTAGTTCTGTTGCATGTCATTCTGCTAACACATGACCCGCAATCCAATTGATCATAAAAAAATTTGTTAAGAAAAAAATGAGGACAAAGAAAAGGAAAAAAGAGCCAAAGACATTGTCAGGTGAATAACAAATGTCATACTTGCATGTCTTAACGCTCGGAAGATCTGCCAACCCTTACTTCCTAAAACAGTCAATTTGTTGAATGTAGCCAATAGAGTTTAGCGGAGAAAGATGAAAGAGAAGCATGCATCAACCATGATGACTTTTCTTTTAAAAAACCATGATGACTTGATGAGGATACAAAGATTGAAGTCCAAAGCAATGCAAATATAAATTGTGCTATTTCAATCGGTTCAGCCCTAGAGCAAAAGGGGCTTAGGTTTGCTGGAGATGAGGATGAGCTATCTTACACGGTCAAGGACATTGTGGTCGCCGGGTGCTAATAGCCAGTGACATGCATGATTCGTGGAACTGAATTTGGAAATGTGGTTGCTTTGAGGACAATTACCCAATTTGAGCTTGGAGGATGAAAGAAAGATGTCCAGATATTTTGTGAAGAATCTGAACTGTCAAATTTCGTTTGTAATTATGTCCTCGGATGGAGGGAGATGTGGATTAGAACAGCCCTTCTAGGGAGCGAGGGATGGGTGTAACCACCCATCCGCCTCGAGATAAGTGACAAAATGCATCTCGATGCGGATGCACTTATCTCGAGGAGGATGGGTGGTTACACCCATCTCTCACTCCCTAGAATTTTTGGGATTAGAAATATTTTATGTTGGTTTCAATAGAGTTTTTTGTTAATTTAGTCTTGATTGGTTTTTTTATCATATAACTTGGGTTAAGTGAAATCAAGTGGCTTTCTGTAAACAACTGTGAATTTTAGTGACTTGTCGGTGTTAGCATATTTTGGTACGGAAATTTTGGTAGACTTTGTGAATGTCTTTGCAGGTTTGATTATTTGGAGAGGAGTTAGTGGCATTGCAGGTTAGAACCAGAATATAGCATCAAATGTTGTGTCGATTTTTACAGATAAAATATATTCTGCTCTGCTCCAGCCAGATCCTATATTAAGCCATGCCATAAAAGGAACAATCAAATACACCCAAACTATTGTTCTGTTTTGGATTATAAGGAAACTATTCACATTTGGATCTGGAACTTGGGTTTTTATAGGATCCCATAACCTATCAACAAGGTGCGACCTACAGGTCAACACCATAAGAAAGTAACCATGCCACCGGCGGGTCTCGAACCTAGGACGTGGGGGATAAACCCACACAACCCTAACTCGACCATAACACCATTGGCCTGGGTCTGGAACTTAGTTGGACAAGTAGGATCCCAAGACTTGGTTCAATACACATGCTATCTTATTATCGGAAAAAGTACATTATACATAAGAACGTCTTTGAGCAAGCATATAGACATTGTCAACACATACGTGAGGTGATATCAGGATATAATACATATATCATCTGATATATAAACTTCGAAATCATACAACATTATGGAGAAAGCTAGTGGAGTTGACATGTAGTCAAGTCAAAAGTTTATTGACTACTACATCTATTTATATCTTCAGATTCTCAATCATGTTTGCGAAGAGTTTGCTCTCCTTTTTGTCATAGCAAGTCTCAAAATTTCTCTGTCGCTGCAACAATTGCATCACTTCCCTGCTCAAATAGAGACTACATGATTATATGACAAAATGTATTGAAAGAAGAAAAAAGTTATTCAACTGCATTAAGTACAAACCCATTGTTAGGATCTATTTCAAGAGCCTTCTTCAAGTCCAACTTGGCCAGGTCCAAGTCCATTGTCTCCAAGTATGCTTGTGCTCTTCGGTAAAGCGCTTTCACATTATTAGGTTCTAGATTCAATACCTAATGTGAGAACTCCAAGGTTAGATGTATTATGCAACCAAATATTGAGTTTGTTGGCAAAAGAATAACAGAGGAGTTCCTAGTATCACATTAGAAGCCCCCATGATTCGAAAAGACGACATTTTTTTGTAAACAATACCAGTGAGCATAGTTTAGCAGCTTCTCTAAACTCCTTCAACTTAAGCTTGCAGGCAGCATGGTTAAGATTGCAAGATACTTTGAAAAACCTCCCGACCTTCTTCTGTTCGATTTTGAAAGTGCTGTCAAATTCCACATATTTGCTAGCCTGATGATAACAACAATGTTCATCAGTTTGATTTTCATCAATTTCTTTTAGAGAAACTAACTAATCTGTGATTTGGTATGCAATCATCTTTTACTTCATTTGCAATTCATCTTACTACGCACTTAAGATATAAATGGTTTTGATTGGAAAAAGGAACAACCATGTCATATCTCAATGAAGCACGCTGATATTTTCCAGCCTTGAAATATGTATTCCCCTGCTCTTTCCTTTTGGCTGCGTATTCAAGCTTCTCTTCCGGTTCCATGTCCCAAGCCTCGGTTACCTGGACAATTTGCCTCATTGATGAACATAGAAAAAACATCTGACTTGAATATTACTTTTCCAATAGTTGATTGGTTTTTATTGAAAGCTTTCTCTAATGAATTAGCTAATCCAAATAATTTAGTCATCCCGAAATCTGTGTTAGTCTTAATTAGCAAAACCGACATCACAAATCTTGTCAATCAACTTACCCAAAGTAACAGTTTAGGAATTTTATATCTCCTAAATCAAAATAATTTTCTATAAAAAGTTGTATATACTTGAGAAAAGAAAAGAAAAAGTACCTTTGTGAATCCTAGCATCTCGACTTTATAATACAAAGTCGAACATGCTGGGATGACAGCCAACTTTGTGTTTGTATCAGTGTCTCCGAAGCCATACTCATGACTGACGATGACCAAAGCAGTTTCACCTCTTTTCATGGTAGCAACGGCCAGATCTAAGCCTTCAATGACTTGCTCTGCATAAAAACACTGGTCTTCAACATATGCAACGATTGAACCAGTAGTAAGTGGGTATATTGTTCAATCCTTTACCTTCATCGACTTTGAATTCCAAGGCATCCTCCCCATCATAACCCTTTTTCTCAAAGATCTGCCCATTGGATAAGTTGGCAATATATCTAACTGCAGTTTGGATAACCAAATCAGTATTATTACCAAGTAATGTATTTCAAGCAAGTGGGATTTTATAGAAAAAAATGGAGTCACTTACTTTGAGCAGTGGTTCCGCTATTTGGTTTCTCGAAACCTTCTCCACAGGTGGTTATTTTTTTAATAATCAACATGTCATCCGTGATATACTCGAGAAGCTTGTAAGCAACCAATTCCAAAGATATATGAACAACCGCGTTTGGTGGGACAGCAGCAAGGCCATCTTGGGCAGGTCTTCCAGTATTACCAAATGCATCTACATTGCACAGACTATGATCTTAAATGAGGAGAAAGTACATTATACAAAACTTGTATGACACGCGGTAGGATAGAGAAACTAAGAAAGCTTCAAATCATTAAGCTGGTAAACTATTTTTCTCAATGTTATCCTAGTAACTACTACTTTAGTGATAACTATGGATACTTGAGAGAATATCAATATGTAGAAATTAACATACATCCGGGATCCACACGTAAGGTTGCCCATTCACCCTTCCTCATTGTGACCACCGTCCTCGCAATGGCAGGACACAAGTGACCTAATAATACATTAAACAGGTGAGACAGAAGAGTCTTCTTTCACTCTGATATCAACATGCAAAAATCGTCATAACCGCAGAATTACCATCATTTACAAGAAACTCGAATCCTTCTTCTGGTGATTTTGCCACAAGACTTCCATCCTCAAGTCTCACTTCATACTTAACTGCAATAGTAGTAGTAGAGATTGTGTTTTATGGGGCTGTAAAGCTTTTGTAGGTTCTTCATCACAATCAAAGTAGAAGGATTACCTGTGACTTCATCTTTCTTTTCTGGTCGTTCCAACACCTCGCTTTTATGTAATATCTTCTTCATGATCCCCCCATCATTGGAGACATCGACCACTTTGACCCAAGATAACAATTCCACTTGGAACTGCAGTGTAGCATCAACTGGAATATTGGGGAAACAAACTCTTCTAGTTACTGTGGGAGGTACTGTGAAGATGGAGATCTCACCCTTCTTCATAGTCACAAGGCCATCTTCCCAACCTTCAAGTATAAGGTCTGCTTACGAAAATTAGATTACGAAATTAAAGTGTTGACACAAATTCATATAGGTTGATAAAGAAAGTATCAATTTAAATTGTGTTAATCTTTTGGAGGTGAGATCACATTAATTAAATCACCCAACTAAAACTAATAGCGGTATCAGCGTCAAGCAATGAGACTAACACATGTATAAAAGTGCACTGCTATTACAGACACTATTGAACTCCATTCAGTGGTTTGGAGGTATAAGGTTGGTTCTCATATATACATACTTATTCAGTCATTTTTTAAGGCTGGCTGATAATTGATAATTTTTTCTAGCAAGCAGCTGTTATAGGAAGTTGAAAGTCAAGTAATTTACTTTGAGCTTGCAATAATAAGTGCTGAAACCAAATATTTCAATTTTTACATGTATTATGAAGCTCAATACTTGTTCCGGTCCATTTGTAAACTCTACAAGTAATCAGTTCAAATAATTTGCATGATGTGATTATTATTGTAATTACCTTTTCCTAATATGGAAACTGATTTGTTGCCTTGGATGAAATTTTCACCATCCACCACTCTACCAGCATAGTTCACTGCATCAAAAAACGGAAGCAACCCCCATGGATGAAATAATCACATAAAAGCAAGCATGCAGACAACAAAATTCGATTGCGAGGAAGAGGAATAATGAAGAAATATTGGGTACCAGTGATTTCATCTCCAACTTGTGGAACCTGCCATCCTTGACCAACTTTGACAAGTTTTTTCTTCAAACCAAGTTTATTGAGGAGTAGAAGGCCGTGTTCATCTTCAACGTTGCTAACAAGTACACTGTGAGGAGACAAGTAAGGTCTGAACTCATCTTCTTGCTGCTGCTTTTCAACTTGTGATTTTGGTGGGAGTGGGAGTGGGACTATGGTTTCATCTATGTTTTCCATCAAGTTAAGTTTCGTGCAATAAGTTGTTTGTATTTGGTTTCAATTTCAGATAGAGGTTTTGATTTGCAACTTATAATAATTCACAGAGAGAGAGTCGAAAAGAAAAGAAGCTGCTTGCTGCTGCAACCTGCAATCATGTTTTGTTTTCTAAATCCCACGAGATGCACGGGACGGGATATATTTTATGAAACACAAATCCAAAAACCAATAAGATAATGTTGTTGTGAACGAAAAATGGATGGATCATTTCTTGTAGGGACACTTCACACTCATTGAGGTTTGAGTGTGACAATGTACAGTGGAGTCACATGTTTTCCATCAGAACCAACAAACAATCACTCACGTTTTCCATCCAACACACTCTCTAATCTATCCACTCATTACTTGCTTGTCAGACCCAAAGGAAAAGAAACCTGAGAGCTAGCTTTGGTAGCAAAAGAGATAAAGGAACTAACAAATGTCGGTGTACACAAATGTGTGGTGTACACAAATGTAACGGGAATTGGTTTGTCGTTGTACACAAATGTGTCACACTAGCAAACTTCCCTCTTTGCCCCCACCCATCCTTCATAAACCCTTGTGAATCCCTTCCAACCACTCTTTCTCAACTCCGAACTTACTTTACATACACAGTGAGAATAATCAATCAAAGAACAAGAAAACAATGAAGAAGAGTGAATGAAATTGAGGTTGAAGACATAGTTGGAGCAAGATTATCTCACAAAGAAGCTCAAAATTTTCATCAAACACGCACTACTATCCTCTCATCACTGGTACTACAAGACCCAAAGGAGTTATTGAGGCAAGTTTGTGCACAAAGATTGCTTCAACCATCCCATCCCCATGCTTTGGATCAACAACAGTGAGCGAAAATAAGTCGTTTTGAAGATAGACGACGGAGCTGGTGGTGAACGTGAGAAAAAAATGAAAGAGAAAGACAAAGAACTCTGATTGAAGGGGTTGTGCTTTGAGTAATTTCTTAGATTTGGGGATCGAACTATCGATTGGGTATTCGAGATCTATTCGATCGATTAGTGTTTTGTTATTGAATTTTTTGTTTAATACTTTGATTTGTTCCATGGGGCCTGAATTTTGGAAACGGTTACCTTTATGCCATTACTTCGATGTCGATTTGGGGTGAAAACAACAAAGATTTTTTTTTTGAGATGGAGAAGACGATAAGTTGACTCGGTAGTCTGAACCCAATCGACTCAATAATGTTTGGATCGGGTTTTGGTGCTTGACCAGTTGGGCTTGCTTTTGGCTTGGTTCTTGGGCCTGATTATCAAAAAGTCCAACGAAATCCTATTTGATTTTGTCCCCCAGGTTTTAGATATCTCAAAGTCCATATTCTAATACATAAATGAAATAAATAAACAATCAAACCATATAATAATTATAATGCATACTGGATATTGCTTTATCTATCATTTTCATTTTATTGAAGCCAAAATAATCCAATATGAATTATTTTGATGTCCGAAACATTTTTTTTTAAAACCCAACAATTCGCAAACATAGTTATGCTATGTATCGAAATGCCCCTATATTGTTCACCAATTTACCTAATTGTCCCTCTTTCAAAGAACCCAAAATTTACTGTTCATGCATTTTCCTGGTTAACACCCTTGCCAAATTGACGTCTCCAAAATAGAAAATTTTCATCAAGTTCGATTTCAACTTGAAATAAAATTAAATGATTTTTAGGACTAGCAAAATCGGCACGTGTAAATTTTTTCCTAGAGTGCATTGCACCCGAAGTTGTAGTAGTCAAGATGGCGGAAGAAGGGGATGAATAAGTGGAATAGACAATTGAGGTAATTAAGCCAACAAATTTCTAAGGTATATTTTGTAAACCACGTTTAATGGTAATCCATAATTAGTATTTATTGATCCATTTGGGAAGTGTCAAAGGCACGACCCAAAGACCAGAGTGTCATGCCACTATACCCGTGCCAACAGAATGGGTACACATTGTGTAAAAAGTGTATGGTCGTGCCAACGGCATGACTGGTACACTAGTGTATATATATATATATATATATATATATATTATGAAACACAAATCCAAAAACCAATAAGATAATGTTGTTGTGAATGAAAAATGGATGGATCGTTTCTTGTAGGGACACTTCACACTCATTGAGGTTTGAGTGTGACAATGTATAGTTGAGTCACATGTTTTGTCCAGCCCTACAACATTATCGAGATTAGAAAGGAGGCTGACATCTACTAAAGTACCTAACTAGGCCTAACCACTAGATGAATGAGCTCTATCATACACGTATATACTCTCTCTTTGGTTGACTTCATCACCGCACGTGTGTGATTCTTCCCCCTTCCCCCATTGCAAATCAACCATATTGTGCATCATGGCCTAGATAACAACTTAATGCATACAGTGCATCATGGGGGTTAAAGTTTGCAAATCAACCAAAATAGGGGTGGACTAGAGAACAACTCAATGCAAAGCTCTTGAATTGGGATATTCAATAGCTCATCTCCTCAACTATAGACTACATACAACGATGGTGTGTCCACTCCCTCAACCAAGCTCTCCTTCATGCTTGCACTCATCACCGATCGACTCCATGATCGAACATAGACAACAATGGTGTGTGTGGTGCGATTGACTCTGGTCGGCGTCTTGCTAGCCGGCAATGGAAGAACTTCAGGTTATCTCATCTGTCGATTCACTCCCAAGAACCCTTCGATTCATTCCAGAAACAAAATCCTTTGATAAGCAAAGAAAAGGTGACACATAGATTGGCTCTTTGCATTTGAGAAAGAGACACAGACAATGCGTTTGAAGAAGAAACTATCTCATAAAAAAAAACCTTGTTCTATGGTTCTAGTTGTGTTCAACCGTGTGAAAAACTCCTAATAAAAAAAAGATGGAGACACAAACAAAGGCAAACCAAAACCTTTTTTTTTAAAACACGACAAAAATAAATAAAAAATTGAAGAGACAAAGAGAAAAAATGTTGGATTAATATACCTAAAACAAAGAAACCGAGCTGATGGAGAAACCCAAACTTGAAACGCACGGTGTGGGCGGGAGAGAGGAAGGAGAGAAATTGAAATCCAAGGGGGGATGCTGGATTTGAAAAGGGTTTTGGTAGTTGTACCTTTCACACACAAATCCTTCAAAATCCACCAATTCAACAAATCCATCAAAATTCACTGCTTTTTTAATACCCCTTGATTTTGGTGGACTTTTGAAATGCATGAATTGAATAACCCCTGATTTTGATGGATTTTAAAACAATCTTTTAAAAATCCTTATTTGAATACCCCTGGATTTACATGTACTATTTTAAATCCTTAATTGAATACCCCTGGACTTTAATGAATTTTAAAATCCTTGAATATCCATTAAAATTTGTAATTGAATACCATGCCCTAATTTTTTAACTAGACAAAAAAATACCTTGTACTACTACACATGAAAAAAATTGTGAGTATTAGTATAGAAACTCAACCAAGGGTTTGCAATTTTTTTTAAACTCTCCAAGCAAAATCCCAATCTACAACCCCAAGAAGACGGGAAAGCTCACCCCGTGGTTTAGCTGTCTCCCACAAAAGTGGGTTTGGATCCAAACAAAGAGAAAGTGTTTATGATGAAATTACAACACAAGACAAACAAATTGCTCTATGAATCAACCTGGATGTTATTTCATAAAACTTCATTCTTCTCTAGGAGTAAGAAATGACTTTATGGATTTATTTATTTTTGAAGGGCTATATGCCAGAAACCTATCACTGCGACATGATGATTCACCAGGCTTTAACTTGTTCAAGTGAATGAATCATCTTCACAACGAAGAGGAAGAGTTGAAGAAGATAGGGACAATTTTGGGGATTTCGAGATTTTTTCACTAAGTTGGTTTTAAAATAAGAGAAGGGGGCATTCACAGTTAAAAAACAAAAAAATGACTTTTTACTTACCCATTAGGACATGCTTAGTTTTTATTTTTCCAAAACCCATTTTCTCTTTCCTTTGTATATCAACGATCCAACGAACCTCGTTCAAATCCTTCATTTCAGATATCAACAATTGAAGAGGGGAACCAATTAACCGAAGAAGAAAGATAAAAAGAAAGAAGATGAAGATAATAAAACCTTCAAAATCCTTAGATTTTGCAGGGATATTTGTAGTAGTATTGGATCACAATAATCACCGTTGAGAATTATAGTTGTCAATCTTGCCCGTTTTGCCATTTGCCATTGCACCATAGGGTTTTTCTAACGTTTACTATATCCCGTGCATATTTGATACCTTATTGGATTACAAAGAAGTACAGAGATGCCAATGGATTACGGTATAGTTTTTTCGAATAACATCACTAAAACATTATCCTCTACTCGAGCGCTCTGCGTTAAGCTAGATTTCACAATGAAAACTTTGAGAATACCAAATCATGGAGTTAAGAAAAGAATGGACCCTTCCATGTATTTGAGGAGTGGAGTTTTCATCTCATCGTCGATTCCAATCTCAACCGATGAGAAACAAGGGAAATGATCAAAGAATAAGATGAATTGGAAAAAACTTTCCGTTGACATGAGATAGAGTGCGGCCAAAGGGATTATGCGTCCAAAAATCGTCTTCCTGTGAGTTTGACCTGCAAACAATTATTAGACTGCCAAGGACGACCTTTTTGGTGGTCGAAGGCACTCCGATACTTAAGTCAGTAATTCTGTGTGAAGAATGATGTAAATTTGGACAAAACTCAGTTAAAGTTGCATACTTTTGTTTAATGTTCATTTACCTTTTGTAATGGTCGTGGTTAACTCTCTTGTTGACTTAAGCATGTGAGACACAATGGAATGATATGTTTCTTGTAATGGTCGTGGTTAACTCTTTTCTTGATGCAATGTTCCTCTTCTTTATGAGAGAACTCGTATTGGGCCTGGATCCGTGTCGATCCGTTTGGGCCTGGATTTAGGTCCTGTTTGTTTCCCTTATTGGCGCCCGATCATTTTTTGCTCAAATTCTTGGGATTTTGCATAGCCATCATATCTCACACGCTGTCCCATGAGCCGTCTCTTTATTGCTCGGTTCTATAAAAGAAAATGTGACAAATACGTTTTCCCTTTTTAGGCTATCTTTGAATTTAGGGTTTGTTTGTTCTTTCATCTTCTTCATTTTCATTGCTTCTTAACTCTTCGACGATGTCTGTTGGTGACAATTTAAGTGGTAAGTCGCTTACTCATTGCGAGGCTCATTACTCTTCTGATAGAGTGTCTCAGTCAACTCTGGAGACTCTTCGTTCTGATTATAATCTTTCGCCCGACCTCAAGCTTGTTCTGCCTGGACAGGGCGATAGACCTTGTAACCCGAAGGCTGGATACATCGCATTGTACTCATGCATGTTCTCTTTTTCCTTTTGAAAGCCAAGCTAGATGAGGTTTGCACCAGTCTACGTGATGTGCAAAAAGAGTTATCCACTGAGAAAATGGCTTTCGATGAAGCTTCTCGTTCTGAATTGGAGCAATCCGTTATGTGTGATGCCACTGAGAAGCGGGTGGAATAGATAACTGCTGCGCTTAACGATGTCAAGGCAGATGCTTCCGGTATGCTCGCCACTGCTGAAGGGCAGCTTGCCGCGACCAAAAATGAACTCGCTGCTGCTACGGATAGGCTTCGTGTGGTCGAAACCGAAGATTCGAAGCGAGTTGTTGATGGGCGAGTTGAGCTTCTTGATTATATCGAAGGGTTTGACGAAGACTTGTCTAAGTATCGTCACTTGGTCGGTGAAGCTTTTGAGGATGATGATGTTGAGGAATCTGCTCCAACAATAGAGGATTCATTGCCTCTTCCACCATCGAGCACTCCGAAGCCTATAATACTCTCATCTCCTGGAAAGAGTTATTCTCCTGATCCAGCGAGTACTGATCCTGCTATTGCTTCTATTTCTTCTCTCACTTCTGTATCACCTTCTCCGGATGTAACAGAGTAGTGTTATCAATGAAAATTAACTTTTGTTGTTTTTTTCCTTTTGGTTTTGTTGTAGCTATAACTACTTCCGTGCTTAGGCTCATTGCTTGTTTAATTGTGGGTTACTGTTGTCCTTCCTGATTTGCTGTAAAGAGTTGCTTTCGCCTGTACTTTTTCGTATTGCATTGACTTGTTCTCCTAACTCTAACTTTTTGTCTGTCAGATCGAAGCCCTTTTGTCAATCTATTTGTTGAGTATTTACTTTGTCAACTTAACACCTTAGTCGATTCGAGATTTGAGTTGACTCGGGTGTTCAACCTTTACTTCATTAGTTCGACAACTCGGTCGATTCAAAGTTTTTTTGTATTTAGGTGACTCGGGTGTCCAACCATTACATCGTTAGTTCAACATCTCCATCGATTCAAAAAAAAATTGTGTTTAGGTGACTCGAATGTCCAACCTTTACTTCATTAGTTCGACATCTCGATCGATTTGAAGTTTTTTTTGTGTTTAGGTGACTTAGGTATCCAACCTTTACTTCATTAGTTCGACATCTCGGTCGATTTGAAGTTTTTTTGTGTTTAGGCGACTCGGGTGTCCAACTTTTACTTTGTTAGTTTGACATCTTGGTTGATTCGAAGTTTTTTGTGTTTAGGTAGCTCTGGTGTCCAACCTTTACTTTGTTAGTTCGAATCGACCAAGATGTCGAAGTTTTTTTTGTTTAGGTGACTCAGGTGTCCAACCTTTACTTCGTTAGTTCGACATCTCGGTCGATTCAAAGTTTTTTTTGTTTAGGTGAATCGGGTGTCCGACCTTTACTACGTCAGTTTGACATCTCGGTCGATTCAAAGTCTTTTTTGTGTTTAGCTGACTTGGGTGTCCAACTTTTACTTCTTGGTTGATCAAATTAGAAATTGTGTGTGTCCAACTTTTATCGTTTGATTGCTTTGTACGGCTAATTTATTGACGTATCTATCTTGTTGTCCTCGCAAAGATTTGGAGTTCCTGAATTCGTAATCTTTATTGATTTTTCTTTGAGTTTTTCATCAGCTTTGGTCGTTAAGGAGTTTATGCTTGTTCGGAGTATGATTTGTTTCGTCTTCCTTTGCTCGTTGTCAGCCTTTGTATTGTGGGTTGGTATTTTTTTCGCTTTGTTTTTCTTTGCTTCGTCCTCATATGTTGTTAGTGGTTCGGAATTGGCTAATGCAAGCTTTTCCATGTCTTGTTCATTCGTAAATGTTTCGTTAGTACCCTTGTTCCGATATAGATCGGTTAGAGTGAGGAGTTTACCTAATTGCTTTGCGTGCTCTGCTTCCTCTAGCTATGCAGCATGTAGTGTATATCAACTCTCTGAACTGTTTTTTTGATCCTGCAGCATTGTCTGCTTTCTTCTTCCATGCGATCTGTTTGTCTAACACACCGATGAACTCGTCGAGTAGTCATTTCTGAGCCTAGTGCTCGATTTCGTCTTTTAAGTTGTAGCATTCTTCGGTATCATGCCCATGATCTTTCTGGAATGAACAATATTTGCTTTTGCCTCTCCCTTTTGGATCCCCTATCATCCAAAGCGGCTAGTTGACATTTTCACTTTGCAATGTGTTTTAGTATATTTGCTCGACTTGTCTTCAGGGTTGTGTATGGCTTGTATGTGGTCTTCATTACGCTAGTTACCCATTCATGTTGATTGTAACTCCCTGGATTCTGGTTGTCGCGAATCGATCCTCTGACATTTCGATGCTTTTTTTACGGGTTGTCGCCTTCCTGTTGTACGCCGTCCTGCCTTCTTTATTCATTTTTTCCCCGTTTTCTTGATTTTTTTCTCTTTCTTGGTCATTTTTCTTCCTAGCTGCCTTCATTTCTTCTAGGGAGGTATGATTTTGTGCTATTTTTAGTAGGATCGACATGCCCTTTGGAGGCTCCTGGTCAAGAGCGTCAAATAAGGGGCCTCTCTTCAATCCGGCCACGAAGGTTGCAGCGGCTGTGCCATCAAGTGGTGGAAGTGCCTCAAATGATCAGTTTGGTCGGAAGTTCCATCATATACCTCGAACTTTGGCAGAGTAAACTTTTTCGGCATTGCTGTTTTCATGTGGGCGACAGAAAATGATGGTTTTGCCAACTCGTATAGTACATTAGGATCCTTGACCCCTATTCTGAACGAAATTTTGGTAAGCGTCCCTTCATACAGGGAGCTCGCTACTTTCAAAGTTTCCTTGTTGGGGTTCTGCTGGGATTTCTTCACTCACTTGAGTTCGATTGGAGAAGTTTTGTTGTGGATGTGCCTGAACTGGATTAGCTAGTTGAGTGTGATCCTGTGTGATCTTTTTCAGCATTTTTGTTACGTGTTCCATGTGGGTTATGAGCAAATCCACCCGAGGGTCTGTGGCAGCATCGTCAGATACTCGGGTTGTCTGGACTACTGCGTGTTGTAGATTCGAATTCTCGGATGTTGTTGGTTCAGTGATTCGGGCTATTTCTCCTTTTCTAGCTGTTAGCGATGCATCAAAGGCTGAGTTTTCATGATCCGTGGGCTGCATTGTTTTTCCTGGTAGCTAGTTGATATTTTGTCAGGTTGTGGTGAGCTTTGTCACTGCGTGTTTCCACAGACGGCGCCAAATTGATGCGTACAAAAATTGTCCTCCTGTGAGTTTGACCTACAAAACAATTGTTAGATTGTCAAGGACCACCTTTTTGGTGGTTGAAGACACTCCAATGCTTAGGTCGGTCACTTTGTTGGAATAATGATGTAAATCTGGGCAAAACTCAGTTAAAGTTGCATACCTTTGTCTAATGTTCCCTTTTTACCTTTTATAATGGTCATGGTTAACTCTCTGCATGACTTAAGCATGTGAGGCGCAACATAAGAAGATATTTCTTGTAATAGTCTCCTCCTTAATGGAGATGCGTACGTGGGGAAGTATGCCCCTCCACGACTCTTTACTTAATGTAACCAAAAATCTTCCTCCTGGGAGTTTGACCTGCAAAACCACTGTTAGAATGCTAAAGACCACCTTTTTGGTGGCCGAAGGCACTCCGATGCTTAAGTCAGTAACTCTGTTGGAAAAAGGAAGTAAATCTGGACAAAACTCAGTTAAAGTTGCATATCTTTGTCGAATGTTCCTTTTACTTTTTATAATGGTCATGGTTAACTCTCTGTGACTTAAGCCTATGAGGCGCAACGGAAGGAGATGTCTTTGCAACAGTCTCCTCCTTAATTGAGATGCATTCATGGGGGCATTGATCCCTCCACGACTCTTTCTTGGTGCCACGTTCTTCTTCTTTATGAGAGAAC
This sequence comes from Berberis vulgaris, assembly GCA_963556465.1. Classification (NCBI taxonomy): domain Eukaryota; kingdom Viridiplantae; phylum Streptophyta; class Magnoliopsida; order Ranunculales; family Berberidaceae; genus Berberis; species Berberis vulgaris. The sequence continues at coordinate 58,564,162 of OY747136.1, read as the reverse complement.
GTGTAATGAGCTTGGATTTGGGCTTCGATTCGTCTGGGTCTGGATTCGGATCTTGCTTATGCCACCTTAGAGGTGGGCCTTGTCAGGGCTTGTGGAATTAGCTTTATTTCTATCGGGCATCATGAGCTGACCCAATGGGTTGTTTGCTATGTCCTCGTGATGGGTCCTTGTGCCATGTGTACGATTGTGATGATCGATCTATTTTGATGTATCATCAGCTACTCCCTCCTTAGTTAGTGGGCATGCTGACGTGGCCACTAACTTTGGTAACGGTTCAACTTTTCATTTCATCATTGCCCTGTGTTTAATGTTGTCAGTTGTTTTTCATGAGTTGGTGTCTCGATCATTTGCTTGCTCGTTCGTTTCTTGTGCACATTTTTGGGATTTCGCATCGCCATCATATCTCGCACGCTATCTCATGAGTCGTCTCTTCATTGCTTGGCCCTATAAAAGGAAATGTGGTGAATACGTTTCCCTCTTCATGCTATCTTTGAATTTAAGGTTTGTTTGTTCCTTCCTCTTCTCCATTGTCCTTGCTCATTTGCTCCTCAACGATGTCGGTTGGTGATAAGTTAAGTTGTAAGTCACTGACTCTTTGCTAGGCTCAGTACTTTCCTAATAGAGCTTCTCAGTCGACTCTGGAGAGCATTCGTTCCGATTATAATCTTCCGTCTGACCTCGAGCTTATCCCGCATGGACCGGATGATAGCCCGTGTAACCCAAAGGCTGGATGCATTGCATTAGATTCGTGCATGTTTTCTTCTGGCTTTCGATTCCCTATTTCGGAGTTGTTCTGGGAGTATCTGAATTTCTTGGGTATTCCTCTTGCCCCAATGGGCCCCAATGGTTGGAAGGTGTTGATCTATTCCTACACGAAGGCTACCCTTGCTGGTATTCCTTTAACTGCTAGGATTCTGCATTTGGTTGTCGGTCTGTTAGTAAACAGGGAGATCTTCTTCCTTGGTTCTCCTGACCCTTTCAAGAACCTTAGTGATGACATTCGTGATTAGTTGCGGTCTTGGTTCTATGCTTCCGGGAATTCTGGCTACTTCTTTGCTAGGTCTGTTGATTTTTCGATCATTTTGAGTTCCCAACAGGCGGAAGAATCCTCTTTTATCAGTTGAGGAACAAAAGATAAGTGAAGAATTCTTGAAGCTTGCTCGTTTTCCTGTTGATGTGTTTTTTTCCGATGGCATCCTGGAGTGTAGTGGTCTATACACTATGAGTGAAGCAGAACGAGCTTTATGTACTGTGGCTCGTGTTAAGGCTTATGTTTCCTGTATTGCTCGTTATTGTGTTAGTGATGCTAGCATTGATAGGAAAGTGAGCTCCGTACGAGATGTTACAGATCTCAATGCTCCCATCACTGATTCAGCTCCCACTTCGCGAAAAACGAAAGCTTGCAAGACCCACTAGTCCCTCAAGGCAATTGCCCATAGATTATGTTCGAGTTCTAAGGAAGAAACGACTTTCGAATTGTAGTTCTACTCGAATTGTGACTCGTCAGGTTCTGTTTGGGATATTGTTTCTCGCCTGGGTCCTTCTCACAATGATGTTGTAAAAGGAGATCGTGAATCTCTTGAGAAAATTGAGGAATTAAGACTTGCGTTGGAAAAGAGTGAGAAGGAGACCATTCATCCGCTGGACGACGATGATATGAAACTACTTTCTGCTTATGGTGTTTTGGACACTGCCGAGTAGTCTAATGACGATCCTTGAGCCATTAAAGAAAAAATGCTCCAATTGGAGGTGGAGCAGTCTAAAGGCAATGTTGGCGGTCGAAGTCATGGAGATCATTTTCCCCCTCCTTCTATTGATGTCAGCGAGGCAGTCGAGTTTCTAGTTTATTCTCTTATTTTACAGGTTTCTTCTGCTACCGCCAGCCCTTCCTTTGCCACGTATGCTTATCGAAGGGAGGGCAAACATTGTTTTTCCATTGTTACTGCTATTCCATAAGTTCTCCGAGCTGTCGAAGGTGGTTCATCGGTGCTTTTGGATCCTCGCGTCCTCTACCCATGGATTAGTTGGATTGAGCTTGGGCAAAAGGATATCCGTATTATCTGATCGCAAGTTTTGTTGGTTTACCGAGCCAATGTGCAAGACAGTGCACGTAGATTGGTAAATGAATGGTACAGGCGGTTGGTAGAGAGGCTCTCGATGTTCGTGCTTGAACCGTTTGATCATATCAACCATGGTCTTGAACAGATAATGGACGGGATGAATCATCTCGTTTACGCGGGGTAATGGGCTCGATTTATCGAGCTGGTCATGATCCAGTGGCTCTTTTGGAGAGGAGGTTGGCAGCGCTATTGCTGATATTTTCTCATGTCCTTTCCCAGTTTGATGTGTTGAAGATGCATAGCGTGGACTTGGAGAAAGTTGTTGTGGCCAATCGAGAATCTTTGACTGACGCGAAGAATCTGTGGGAAAAGTCTGTTGTTTATCTTGATTCCTTAAAAGATAAGCTAGACGAGGTTTGTTTTCGTCTTCGCGATCTGGAAAAGGAGTTATCTATTGAAAGAACGACTTTTGATGAAGCTTATTGTTCTTGACTTGAGCAATCTGTTATGTGTGACGCAGCTGAGAGGCGGGTGGAACAGATAATTGTTTCACTTAGTGATGTAAAGGCAAATGCTTCTGTTATACTTTCGACTACTGAAGAGCGGCTTGTCGCGGCCAAAACTGAACTCGTTGCTACTTAGGATAGGCTTCGTGTGGTTGAAGCTGGGGATTGGAAGCGAGTTGTCGACGGGCGGGTTGAGCTTCTTGATTATATCGAAGGGCTCGGGGAAGATTTTTCTAGGTATCATCATTTGGTGGGTGAAACGTTTAAGGGCGATGATGCCGAGGAACCTGCTCCGACATCAGGGGAGTCATCACCCTTTAAAAGCATTCCGAAGTCGTTGATGCTCCCTTCTCTTGAAATGATTTCTTCTTCGGTTTCGACTTATATTGTTCCTACTTCTTTATCGCCTTCTCCGGATGTAACAGATTAGTGTTTATCAATAAAGATTAACATTTTGTTTTTTTGTAACTATTGTAGCTTTTGTGTCAAGCATTTTTATAACTGCTATCGTGCTTGTTTCTTGTTTAGTGGCTGGTTACTGTCGTTCTTTCTTATGTGTTTGTAAGGGATTGTTTTTTGCCTGTAACTTTTCAGACTATATTGATTCATTTCCTTAGCTCAGACTTTTTGTTTGCCTTTTAGGTGACTCAGGTGTCCAACCTTTACTTCATTAGTTCGACATTTTGGTCGATTCGAAGTTTTTTGTGTTTAGGTGACTCGGGTGTTCAACCTTTATTTCCTTAACTCGACACCTCGGTTGATTCAAAGTTTTGCGTTTAGGTGACTCGGGTGTCCAACCTTTACTTTGTTAACTTGACACCTTGGTCGATTCAAAGTTTTTATTTATTTATTTATATATTTAGGTGACTCGCGTGTCCAACCTTTGCTTCGTTAACTCAACACCTCGGTCGATTTGAAGTTTTGTTTAGGTGACACGGGTGTCCAACCTTAACTTTGTTAACTCGACACCTCGGTCGATTCAAAGATTTTTTATATTTTGGTGACTCAGGTGTCCAACCTTTGCTTCGTTAACTCGACACCTCGGTCGATTCAAAGTTTTGGGGTTAGGTTACTCGAACGTTCAACCTTTACTTCGTGGTTGATCAGACCAAAAGTTTTGTGTGTCTGACTTTTATCGCCTGGCGGCCTTGTATGGTCGGTTTGCTGTCTGCGTGAAAATTTGGAGTTCCTAAATCCGTAATCTTTATTGATGTTTCCTTGAATATTTCCTCAATTTTTGCCATTAAGGCTTTTATACTGATTCAGAATATTGTTTGATTTGTCTTCCTTTGCTCGTTGTCTGTCTTTGCGTTGAGGGCCGGTACTTCGTTTTTCTTTACAACTGCCTTTCATATGATATTCGTGTGAGCTTGATAGACATGACTCGACATGGCCCTGTTGAAAGGAAATGTCATTAATTAGGTGATTCAAGGACTTGGCGGTGATCTTGGGTAATGATCAACTAACAGGCCAAGGGGCTCAGACTACACTTGTGGCTGATAAATTTCAACTTTTGAAGATTGGTTTACTTGAATGCACGGGACGGGATATATTTTATGAAACACAAATCCAAAAACCAATAAGATAATGTTGTTGTGAATGAAAAATGGATGGATCGTTTCTTGTAGGGACACTTCACACTCATTGAGGTTTGAGTGTGACGATGTACAATGGAATCACATGTTTTGTCCTGTCCTACAACATTATAGAGATTAGAATTAGCGAATGTAACAATCCATCCCCTCGAGATGAGCGACCTTAGAATTCGCGAATAGGATTTGCTTGATGGAGTTAGCACACCAACTCCACAAATGGGTATTGTTTACTTTTTTGGTAAGGCCTTTACATCAGAACCAACAAACAATCACCCACGTTTTCCATCCAACACACTCTCTAATCTATTCACTCATTACTTGCTTGTCAGACCCAAAAGAAAAGAAACCAGAGAGCTAGCTTTGGTAGCAAAAGAGATAAAGGAACTAACATGCCTTCCATTGCTTCAAGCAACTATATATATATATATAAATGCTAATAGGATTTGCATGATGGAGTTAGCACACAAACTCCACATATGGGTTTCGTTTAGTTTTTTAGTAAGGCCTTTACATCATAACTAAACAAACAACTACTCATGTTTTCCATCCAACACACTCTCTAATCTATTTACTCATTACTTGCTTGTGAGACCCCAAGGAAAAGAAACAAGAGAACTAGCTTTGGTGGCAAAAGAGATAAAGGAACTAACAAATGTCGGTGTACACAAATGTGTGGTGAACACAAATGTAACGGGAATTGGTTTGTCGGTGTACACAAATGTGTCACACCAGCAAACTTCCCTCTTTGCCCCCACCCATCCTTCATAAACCCTTGCGAATCCCTTCCAACCACTCTTTCTCAACTCCGAACTTACTTTACATACACAGTCAAAATAATCAATCAAAGAACAAGAAAACAATGAAGAAGAGTGAATGAAATTGAGGTTGAAGACATAGTTGGAGCAGGATTATCTCACAAATGAGCTCAAAATTTTCATCAAACACGCACTACTATCATCTCATCACTGGTACTACAAGACCCAAAGGAGTTATGGAGGCAAGTTTTGCACAAAGATTGCTTCAACCATCCCATCCCCATGCTTTGCATCAACAACAGTGAGCGAAAATAAGTCGTTTTGAAGATAGACGATGAAGCTGGTGGTGAACGTGAGAAAAAAATGAAAGACAAAGACAAAGACCTCTAATTGAAGGGGTTGTGCTTTGAGTAATTTCTTAGATTTGGGGATCGAACTATCGATTGGGTATTCGAGATCTATTCGATCGATTAGTGTTTTGTCATTGAATTTTTTGTTTAATACTTTGATTTGTTCCATGGGGCCTAAATTTTGGAAACGATTACCTTTATGCCATTACTTCGATGTCGATTTGGGGTGAAAACAACAAAGATTTTTTTTTTTGAGATGGAGAAGACGATAAGTTGACTCGGTAGTCTGAACCCAATCGACTCAATAATGTTTGGATCGCGTTTTGGTGCTTGACCAGTTGGGCTTGCTTTTGGCTTGGTTCTTGGGCTTGATTATCAAAATGTCCAACGAAATCCTATTTGATTTTGTCCCCTAGGTTTTAGATATCTCAAAGTCCATATTCTAATACATAAATGAAATAAATAAACAATCAAACCATATAATAATTATAATGCATACTGGATATTGCTTTATCTATCATTTTCATTTTATTGAAGCCAAAATAATCCAATATGAATTATTTTGATGTCCGAAACATTTTTTTTAAAACCCAACAATTCGCAAACATAGTTATGCTATGTATCTAAATGCCCCTATATTGTTCACCTATTTACCTAATTGTCCCTCTTTCAAATAACCCAAAATTTATTGTTCATGCATTTTCCTGGTTAACACCCTTGCCAAATTGACGTCTCCAAAATAGAAAATTTTCATCAAGTTCGATTTCAACTTGAAATAAAATTAAATGATTTTTAGGACTAGCAAAATCGGCACGTGTAAATTTTTTCCTAGAGTGCATTGCACCCGAAGTTGTAGTAGTCAAGATGGCGGAAGAAGGGGATGAATAAGTGGAACAGACAATTGAGATAATTAAGCCAACAAATTTCTAAGGTATATTTTGTAAACCATGTTTAATGGTAATCCATAATTAGTATTTAGTGATCCATTTGGGAAGTGTCGAAGGCACGACCCAAAGACCAGGGTGTCATGCCACTATACCCGTGCCAACGGAATGGGTACACATTGTGTGAAAAGTGTATGGTCGTGCCAACGACATGACTGGTACACTAGTGTATATATATATATATTATGAAACACAAATCCAAAAACCAATAAGATAATGTTGTTGTGAATGAAAATCGGATGGATCGTTTCTTGTAGGGACACTTCACACTCATTGAGGTTTGAGTGTGACAATGTATAGTGGATCACATGTTTTGTCCAGCCCTACAACATTATCAAGATTAGAAAGGAGGATGACATCTACGAAAGTACCTGACTAGGCCTAACCACTAGATGAATGAGCTCTATCATACACATATATACTCTCTCTCTGGTTGACTTCATCACCACACATGTGTGCTTCTTCCCCCTTCCCCATTACTAATCAACCATATAGTGCATCATGGGCAAGATAACAACTTAATGCATACAGTGCATCATGGGGGTTAAAGTTTGCAAATCAACCAAAATAGGGGTGGACTAGAGAACAACTCAATGCAAAGCTCTTGAATTGGGATATTCAATAGCTCATCTCCTCAAATACAGACTACATACAACGATGGTGTGTCCACTCCCTCAACCAAACTCTCCTTCTTGCTTGCACTCATCACCGATCGACTCCATGATCAAACATAGACAACAATGGTGTGTGTGGTGCGATTGACTCTGGTCGGCGTCTTGCTAGCCGGTAATGGAAGAACTTCAGGTTATCTCATCTGTCCATTCACCCCCAAGAACCCTTCGATTCATCCCAGAGACAAAATCCTTTGATAAGCAAAGAAAAAGTGACACATAGATTGGCTCTTTGAATTTGAGAAAGAGACAGACAATGCGTTTGAAGAAGAAACTATCTCAAAAAAAAAACCTTGTTCTGTGGTTCTGGTTCTGTGTTCAACCGTGTGAAAAAATCCTAATAAAAAAAAGATGGAGACACAAAAAAAGGCAAAGCAAAACTTTTTTTTTTAAAGCACGACAAAAATAAATAAAATTTTGAAGAGACAAAGAAAGCATTCGTTCCGATTATAATCTTCCGTCTGACCTCGAGCTTATCCGGCATGGACTGGATGATAGCCCGTGTAACCCAAAGGATGGATGCATTGCATTAGATTCATGCATGTTTTCTTCTGGCTTTCGATTCCCTGTTTCGGAGTTGTTCTGGGAGTATCTAAATTTCTTGGGTATTCCTCCTGCCCAAATGGGCCCCAATGGTTGGAAGTTGTTGGTCTATTCCTACACGAGGGCTACCCTTGCAGGTATTCCTTTAACTGCTAGAATTCTGCATTTGGTGGTCGGTCTGTTAGTAAACAGAGAGATCTGCTTCCTTGGTTCTCCTGAACCTTTCAAGAACCTTAGTGATGACATTCGTGATTAGTTGCGGTCTTGGTTCTATGCTTCCGTGAATTCTGGCTACTTCTTTGCGAGGTCTGTTGATTTTTTGATCATTTTGAGTTCCCAACAGGCGGAAGAATCCTCTTTTATTAGTTGAGGAACAGAAGATAAGTGAAGAATTCTTGAAGCTTGCTCGTTTTCCTGTTGATGTGTTTCTTTCCGATGGCATCCTGGAGCGTAGTGGTTTATACACTATGAGTGAAGCGGAACGAGCTTTATTTACTGTGGCTCGTGTTAAGGCTTATGTTTCCTGTATTGCTCGTTATAGTGTTAGTGATGCTAGCATTGATAGGAAATTGAGCTCCGTCCGAGATGTTACAGATCTCAATGCTCCCATCACTGATTCCGCTCCCACTTCGCGAAAAATGAAAGCTTGCAAGGCCCACTAGTCCCTCAAGGCAATTGCCCATAGATTATGTTCGAGTTCTAAGGAAGAAACGACTTTCGAATTGTAGTTCTACTCGAATTGTGACTCGTCAGGGTTCTGTTCGGGATATTGTTTCTCGCCTGGGTCCTTCTCACAATGATGTTGTAAAAGGAGATCGTGAATCTCTTGAGGAAATTGAGGAATTAAGACTTGCGTGGGAAAAGAGTGAGAAGGAAACCATTCGTCCGCTGGACGACGATGATATGAAACTTCTTTCTGCTTATGGTGTTTTGGACACTGCCGAGTAGTCTAATGACGATCCTTGAGCCATTAATGAAAAAATGCTCCAATTGGCGGTGGAGCAGTCTAAAGGCAATGTTGGCGGTCGAAGTCTTGGAGATCATTTTCCCACTCCTTCTATTGATGTCAGCGAGGCAGCCGGGTTTCTAGTTTATTCTCTTATTCTACAGGTTTCTTCTGCTACCGCCAGTCCTTCCTTTGCCGCGTATGCTTATCGGCGGGAGGGCAAACATTGTTTTTCCATTGTTACTGCTATTCCATCTGTTCTCCCAGCTGTCGGAGGTGGTTCATCGGTGATTTTGGATCCTCGCGTCCTCTACCCATGGATTAGTTGGATTGAGCCTGGGCCGAAGGATGTCCGTATTATCTGATGGCAAGTTCTGTTGGTTTACCGAGCCAACGTGCAAGACAGTGCACATAGATTGGTAAATGAATGGTACAGGCGGTTGGTAGAAAGGCCCTCGATGTTCGTGCTTGAACCGTTTGATCATATCAACCATGGTCTTGAACAGATAATGGACGGGATGAATCATCTCGCTTACGCGGGGTAATGTGCTCGATTTATCGAGCTGGTCATGATCGAGTGGCTCTTTTGGAGAGGAGGTTGACAGCGCTATTGCTAATATTTTCTCATGTCCTTTCCCAATTTGATGTGTTGAAGATGCATAGCGTGGACTTGGAGAAAGTTGTTGTGGCCGCTCAAGAATCTTTGACTGAGGCGAAGAATCTGTGGGAAAAGTCTGTTGTTGATCTTGATTCCTTAAAAGCTAAGCTAGACGAGGTTTGTTTTCGTCTTCGCGATGTGGAAAAGGAGTTATCTATTGAAAGAACGACTTTTGATGAAGCTTATTGTTCTTGACTTGAGCAATCCCTTATGTGTGACGCTGCTGAGAGGCGGGTGGAACCGATAATTGTTGCACTTAGTGATGTCAAGGCAAATGCTTCCGTTATGCTTTCGACTACTGAAGAGCGGCTTGTTGCGGCCAAAACTGAACTCGTTGCTACTAAGGATAGGCTTCGTGTGGTTGAAGCTGGGGATTGGAAGCGAGTTGTTGACGGGCGGGTTGAGCTAATTGATTATATCGAAGGGCTCGAGGAAGATTTGTCTAGGTATCATCATTTGGTTGGTGAAACGTTTAGGGGTGATGATACCGAGGAACCTGCTCCGGCATCAGAGGAGTCATCACCCCTTAAAAGCATTATGAAGTCGTTGATGCTCCCTTCTCTTGAAATGATTTCTTCTCCGGTTTCGACTTATATTGTTCCTATTTCTTTATCGCTTTCTCCGAATGTAACAGATTAGTGTTTATCAATAAAGATTAACTTTTTGTTTTTTTGTAACTATTGTAGCTTTTGTGTCAAGCCCTTTTATAACTGCTATCGTTCTTGTTTCTTGTTTAGTGGCTGGTTACTGTCGTTCTTTCTGATGTGTTAGTAAGGGGTTGTTTTTTGCCTGTAACTTTTCAGACTATATTGATTCATTTCCTTAGCTCGGTCTTTTTGTTTGCCTTTTAGGTGACTCTGGTGTCCAACCTTTACTTCGTTAGTTCGACATTTTGGTCAATTCAAAGTTTTTTGTGTTTAGGTGACTCGGGTGTTCAACCTTTATCTCGTTAACTCGATACCTCGGTTGATTCAAAGTTTTGCGTTTAGGTGACTTGGGTGTCCAACCTTTACTTTGTTAACTTGACACCTCGGTCGATCCAAAGTTTTTATTTATTTATATATTTAGGTGACTCGCGTGTCCAACCTTTGCTTCGTTAACTCAACACCTCGGTCGATTTGAAGTTGTGTTTAGGTGACTCGGGTGTCCAACCTTAACTTTGTTAACTCGACACCTCGGTCAGTTCAAAGATTTTTTATATTTTGGTGACTCAGATGTCCAACCTTTGCTTCGTTAACTCGACACCTCGGTCGATTCAAAGTTTTGGGTTTAGGTGACTCGAGTGTTCAACCTTTACTTCGTGGTTGATCAGACCAAAAGTTTTGTGTTTCCGACTTTTATCGTCTGGCGGCCTTATATGGTCAGTTTGCTGTCTGCGTGAAAATTTGGAGTTCCTAAATCCGTAATCTTTATTGATGTTTCCTTGAATATTTCCTCAATTTTTGCCATTAAGGCTTTTATACTGATTCAGAATATTGTTTGATTTGTGTTCCTTTGCTCGTTGTCAGTCTTTGCGTTGAGGGCCGGTACTTCGTTTTTCTTTGCTTTTTCTTCGTGTTTACAACTGCCTTTCATATGATCTTCGTGTGAACTTGATAGACATGACTCGACATGGCCCTGTTGAAAGGAAATGTCATTAATTAGGTGATTCAAGGACTTGGCGGTGATCTTGGGTAATGATCAACTAACAGGCCAAGGGGCTCAGACAAAGGTTGACTCGACTACACTTGTGGCTGATAAATTTCAACTTTTGAAGATTGGTTTACTTGAATGTAATCGAGACTTTCTTCTTGTAGTTCTGTTGCATGTCATTCTGCTAACACATGACCCGCAATCCAATTTATCATAAAAAAATTTGTTAAGAAAAAAATGAGGACAAAGAAAAGGAAAAAAGAGCCAAAGACATTGTCAGGTGAATAACAAATGTTATACTTGCATGTCTTAACGCTCGGAAGATCTGCCAACCCTTACTTCCTAAAACAGTCAATTTGTTGAATGTAGCCAACAGAGTTTAGCGGAAAAAGATGAAAGAGAAGAATGCATCAACCATGATGACTTTTTTTTTTAAAAACCATGATGACTTGATGAGGATACAAAGATTGAAGTACAAAGCAATGCAAATATAAATTGTGCTATTTCAATCGGTTCAGCCCTGGAGCGAAAGGGGCTTAGGTTTGCTGGAGATGAGAATGAGCTATCTTACACGGTCAAGGACATTGTGGTCGCCGGGTGCTGATAGCCAGTGACATGCATGATTCGTGGAACTGAATTTGGAGATGTGGTTGCTTTGAGGACAATTACCCAATTTGAGCTTGGAGGATGAAAGAAAGATGTCCAGATATTTTGTGAATTTTAGTGACTTGTAGGTATTAGCATATTTGGTACGAAAATTTTGGTAGACTTTGTGAATGTCTTTGCAGGTTTGATTATTTGGAGAGGAGTTAGCGGCATTCCAGGTTAGAACCGAAATATAGCATCAAATGTTGTGTCGGTTTTTACAGATAAAATATATTTTGCTCTGCTCCAGTCAGATCCTATATTAAGCCATGCCATAAAAGGAACAATCAAATACACCCAAACTATTGTTTTGTTTTGGATTATAAGGAAACTATTCACATCTGGATCTGGAACTTGGGTTTTTATAGGATCCCATAACCTATCAACAAGGTGCGACCTACAGGTCAACACCATAAGAAAGTAACCATGCCACCGGCGGGTCTCGAACCTAGGACGTGGGGGATAAATCCACACAGCCCTAACCACTCGACCATAACACCATTGGCCTGGGTCTGGAACTTAGTTGGACAAGTAGGATCCCAAGACTTGGTTCAATACACATGCTATCTTATTATCGGAAAAAGTACATTATACATAAGAACGTCTTTGAGCAAGCATATTGACATTGTCAACACATACGTGAGGTGATATCAGGATATAATACATATATCATCTGATATATAAACTTCGAAATCATACAACATTATGGAGAAAGCTAGTAGAGTTGACATGTAGTCAAGTCAAAACTATATTGACTACTACATCTTTTTATATCTTCAGATTCTCAATCATGTTTGCGAAGAGTTTGCTCTCCTTTTTGTCATAGCAAGTCTCAAAATTTCTCTGTCGCTGCAACAATTGCATCACTTCCCTGCTCAAGTAGAGACTACATGATTATATGACAAAATGTATTGAAAGAAGAAAAAAGTTATTCAACTGCATTAAGTACAAACCCATTGTTAGGATCTATTTCAAGAGCCTTCTTCAAGTCCAACTTGGCCAGGTCCAAGTCCATTGTCTCCAAGTATGCTTGTGATCTTCGGTAAAGCGCTTTCACATTATTAGGTTCTAGATTCAATACCTAATGTGAGAACTCCAAGGTTAGATGTATTATGCAACCAAATATTGAGTTTGTTGGCAAAAGAATAACAGAGGAGTTCCTAGTATCACATTAGAAGCCCCCATGATTCGAAAAGACGACATTTTTTTGTAAACAATCCCAGTGAGCAGAGTTTAGCAGCTTCTCTAAACTCCTTCAACTTAAGCTTGCAGGCCGCATTGTTAAGATTGCAAGATACTTTGAAAAACCTCCCGACCTTCTTCTGTTCGATTTTGAAAGTGCTGTCAAATTCCACATATTTGCTAGCCTGATGATAACAACAATGTTCATCAATTTGATTTTCATCAATTTCTTTTAGAGAAACTAACTAATCTGTGATTTGGTATGCAATCATCTTTTACTTCATTTGCAATTCATCTTACTACGCACTTAAGATATAAATGGTTTTGATTGGAAAAAGGAACAACCATGTCATATCTCAATGAAGCACGCTGATATTTTCCAGCCTTGAAATATGTATTCCCCTGCTCTTTCCTTTTGGCTGCGTATTCAAGCTTCTCTTCGGGTTCCATGTCCCAAGCCTCGATTACCTGGACAATTTGCCTCATTGATGAACATAGAAAAAACATCTGACTTGAATATTACTTTTCCAATAGTTGATTGGTTTTTATTGACAGCTTTCTCTAATGAATTAGCTAATCCAAATAATTTAGTCATCCCGAAATCTGTGTTAGTCTTAATTAGCAAAACCGACATCACAAATCTTGTCAATCAACTTACCCAAAGTAACAGTTTAGGAATTTTATATCTCCTAAATCAAAATAATTTTCTATAAAAAGTTGTATATACTTGAGAAAAGAAAAGAAAAAGTACCTTTGTGAATCCTAGCATCTCGACTTTATAATACAAAGTCGAACATGCTGGGATGACAGCCAACTTTGTGTTTGTATCAGTGTCTCCGAAGCCATACTCATGACTGACGATGACCAAAGCAGTTTCACCTCTTTTCATGGTAGCAACGGCCAGATCTAAGCCTTCAATGACTTGCTCTGCATAAAAACACTGGTCTTCAACATATGCAACGATTGAACCAGTAGTAAGTGGGTATATTGTTCAATCCTTTACCTTCATCGACTTTGAATTCCAAGGCATCCTCCCCATCATAACCCTTTTTCTCAAAGATCTGCCCATTGGATAAGTTGGCAATATATCTAACTGCAGTTTGGATAACCAAATCAGTGTTATTACCAAGTAATGTATTTCAAGCAAGTGGGATTTTATAGAAAAAAAATGGAGTCACTTACTTTGAGCAGTGGTTCCGCTATTTGGTTTCTCGAAACCTTCTCCACAGGTGGTTATTTTTTTAATAATCAACATGTCATCCGTGATATACTCGAGAAGCTTGTAAGCAACCAATTCCAAAGATATATGAACAACCGCGTTTGGTGGGACAGCAGCAAGGCCATCTTGGGCAGGTCTTCCAGTATTACCAAATGCATCTACATTGCACAGACTATGATCTTAAATGAGGAGAAAGTACATTATACAAAACTTGTATGACACGCGGTAGGATAGAGAAACTAAGAAAGCTTCAAATCATTAAGCTGGTAAACTATTTTTCTCAATGTTATCCTAGTAACTACTACTTTAGTGATAACTATGGATACTTGAGAGAATATCAATATGTAGAAATTAACATACATCCGGGATCCACACGTAAGGTTGCCCATTCACCCTTCCTCATTGTGACCACCGTCTTCGCAATGGCAGGACACAAGTGACCTAATAATACATTAAACAGGTGAGACAGAAGAGTCTTCTTTCACTCTGATATCAACATGCAAAAATCGTCATAACCGCAGAATTACCATCATTTACAAGAAACTCGAATCCTTCTTCTGGTGATTTTGCCACAAGACTTCCATCCTCAAGTCTCACTTCATACTTAACTGCAATAGTAGTAGTAGAGATTGTGTTTTATGGGGCTGTAAAGCTTTTGTAGGTTCTTCATCACAATCAAAGTAGAAGGATTACCTGTGACTTCATCTTTCTTTTCTGGTCGTTCCAACACCTCGCTTTTATGTAATATCTTCTTCATGATCCCCCCATCATTGGAGACATCGACCACTTTGACCCAAGATAACAATTCCACTTGGAACTGCAGTGTAGCATCAACTGGAATATTGGGGAAACAAACTCTTCTAGTTACTGTGGGAGGTACTGTGAAGATGGAGATCTCACCCTTCTTCATAGTCACAAGGCCATCTTCCCAACCTTCAAGTATAAGGTCTGCTTACGAAAATTAGATTATGAAATTAAAGTGTTGACACAAATTCATATAGGTTGATAAAGAAAGTATCAATTTAAATTGTGTTAATCTTTTGGAGGTGAGATCACATTAATTAAATCACCCAACTAAAACTAATAGCGGTATCAGCGTCAAGCAATGAGACTAACACATGTATAAAAGTGCACTGCTATTACAGACACTATTGAACTCCATTCAGTGGTTTGGAGGTATAAGGTTGGTTCTCATATATACATACTTATTCAGTCATTTTTTAAGGCTGGCTGATAATTGATAATTTTTTCTAGCAAGCAGCTGTTATAGGAAGTTGAAAGTCAAGTAATTTACTTTGAGCTTGCAATAATAAGTGCTGAAACCAAATATTTCAATTTTTACATGTATTATGAAGCTCAATACTTGTTCCGGTCCATTTGTAAACTCTACAAGTAATCAGTTCAAATAATTTGCATGATGTGATTATTATTGTAATTACCTTTTCCTAATATGGAAACTGATTTGTTGCCTTGGATGAAATTTTCACCATCCACCACTCTACCAGCATAGTTCACTGCATCAAAAAACGGAAGCAACCCCCATGGATGAAATAATCACATAAAAGCAAGCATGCAGACAACAAAATTCGATTGCGAGGAAGAGGAATAATGAAGAAATATTGGGTACCAGTGATTTCATCTCCAACTTGTGGAACCTGCCATCCTTGACCAACTTTGACAAGTTTTTTCTTCAAACCAAGTTTATTGAGGAGTAGAAGGCCGTGTTCATCTTCAACGTTGCTAACAAGTACACTGTGAGGAGACAAGTAAGGTCTGAACTCATCTTCTTGCTGCTGCTTTTCAACTTGTGATTTTGGTGGGAGTGGGAGTGGGACTATGGTTTCATCTATGTTTTCCATCAAGTTAAGTTTCGTGCAATAAGTTGTTTGTATTTGGTTTCAATTTCAGATAGAGGTTTTGATTTGCAACTTATAATAATTCACAGAGAGAGTCGAAAAGAAAAGAAGCTGCTTGCTGCTGCAACCTGCAATCATGTTTTGTTTTCTAAATCCCACGAGATGCACGGGACGGGATATATTTTATGAAACACAAATCCAAAAACCAATAAGATAATGTTGTTGTGAACGAAAAATGGATGGATCGTATCTTGTAGGGACACTTCACACTCATTGAGGTTTGAGTGTGACAATGTACAGTGGAGTCACATGTTTTCCATCAGAACCAACAAACAATCACTCACGTTTTCCATCCAACACACTCTCTAATCTATCCACTCATTACTTGCTTGTCAGACCCAAAGGAAAAGAAACCTAAGAGCTAGCTTTGGTAGCAAAAGAGATAAAGGAACTAACAAATGTCGGTGTACACAAATGTAACGGGAATTGGTTTGTCAGTGTACACAAATGTGTCACACCAGCAAACTTCCCTCTTTGCCCCCACCCATCCTTCATAAACCCTTGTGAATCCCTTCCAACCACTCTTTCTCAACTCCGAACTTACTTTACATACACAGTGAGAATAATCAATCAAAGAACAACAAAAACAATGAAGAAGAGTGAATGAAATTGAGGTTTGAGTGTGACAATGTACAGTGGAGTCATATGTTTTGTCCTGTCCTACAACATTACAGAGATTAGAATTAGCGAATGTAACCATCCATCCCCTCGAGATGAGCGACCTTAGAATTAGCGAATAGGATTTGCTTGATGGAGTTGGGCCTGATTATCAAAAAATCCAACAAAATCCTATTTGATTTTGTCCCCCAGGTTTTAGATATCTCAAAGTCCATATTCTAATACATAAATGAAATAAATAAACAATCAAACCATATAATAATTACAATGCATACTGGATATTGCTTTATCTATCATTTTCATTTTATTGAAGCCAAAATAATTCAATATGAATTATTTTGATGTCCGAAACATTTTTTTTTAAAACCCAACAATTCGCAAACATAGTTATGCTATGTATCGAAATGCCCCTATATTGTTCACCTATTTACCTAATTGTCCCTCTTTCAAAGAACCCAAAATTTATTGTTCATGCATTTTCCTGGTTAACACCCTTGCCAAATTGACGTCTCCAAAATAGAAAATTTTCATCAAGTTCGATTTCAACTTGAAATAAAATTAAATGATTTTTAGGACTAGCAAAATCGGCACGTGTAAATTTTTTCCTAGAGTGCATTGCACCCGAAGTTGTAGTAGTCAAGATGGCGGAAGAAGGGGATGAATAAGTGGAATAGACAATTGAGGTAATTAAGCCAACAAATTTCTAAGGTATATTTGGTAAACCACGTTTAATGGTAATCCATAATTAGTATTTAGTGATCCATTTGGGAAGTGTTGAAGGCACGACCCAAAGATCAGGGTGTCATGCCACTATACCCGTGCCAACGAAATGGGTACACATTGTGTGAAAAGTGTATGGTCGTGCCAACGGCATGACTGGTACACTAGTGTATATATATATATATATATATATTATGAAACACAAATCCAAAAACCAATAAGATAATGTTGTTGTGAATGAAAAATGGATGGATCGTTTGTTGTAGGGTCACTTCACACTCATTGAGGTTTGAGTGTGACAATGTATAGTGGAGTCACAAGTTTTGTCCAGCCCTACAACATTATCGAGATTAGAAAGGAGGCTGACATCTACTAAAGTACCTGACTAGGCCTAACCACTAGATGAATGAGCTCTATCATACACGTATATACTCTCTCTTTGGTTGACTTCATCACCGCACGTGTGTGATTCTTCCCCCTTCCCCCATTGCAAATCAACCATATTGTGCATCATGGCCTAGATAACAACTTAATGCATACAGTGCATCATGGGGGTTAAAGTTTGCAAATCAAACAAAATAGGGGTGGACTAGAGAACAACTCAATGCAAAGCTCTTGAATTGGGATATTCAATAGCTCATCTCCTCAACTATAAACTACATACAACGATGGTGTGTCCACTCCCTCAACCAAGCTCTCCTTCTTGCTTGCACTCATCACCGATCGACTCCATGATCGAACATAGACAACAATGGTGTGTGTGGTGCGATTGACTCTGGTCGGCGTCTTGCTAGCCGGTAATGGAAGAACTTTAGGTTATCTCATCTGTCGATTCATTCCAGAGACAAAATCCTTTGATAAGCAAAGAAAAAGTGACACATAGATTGGCTCTTTGCATTTGAGAAAGAGACACAGACAATGCGTTTGAAGAAGAAACTATCTCAAAAAAAAACCTTGTTCTATGGTTCTAGTTCTGTGTTCAACCGTGTGAAAAAATCCTAATAAAAAAAAGATGGAGACACAAACAAAGGCAAACCAAAACCTTTTTTTTTAAAACACGACAAAAATAAATAAAAAATTGAAGAGACAAAGAGAAAAAATGTTGGATTAATATACCTAAAACAAAAAAACCGAGCTGATGGAGATACCCAAACTTGAAACGCACGGTGTGGGTGGGAGAGAGGAAGGAGAGAAATTGAAATCCAAGGGGGGATGCTGGATTTGAAAAGGGTTTTGGTAGTTGTACCTTTCACACACAAAACCTTCAAAATCCACCAATTCAACAAATCCATCAAAATTCACTGCTTTCTTAATACCCCCTGATTTTGGTGGACTTTTGAAATGCATGAATTGAATAACCCCTGATTTTGATGGATTTTAAAACAATCTTTTAAAAATCCTTATTTGAATACCCCTGGATTTACATGTACTATTTTAAATCCTTAATTGAATACCCCGGGACTTTAATGAATTTTAAAATCCTTGAATATCCATTAAAATTTGTAATTGAATACCATGCCCTAATTTTTTAAATAGACAAAAAAATACCTTGTACTACTACACATGAAAAAATTGTGAGTATTAGTATAGAAACTCAACCAAGGGTTTGCAATTTTTTTTAAACTCTCCAAGCAAAATCCCAATCTACAACCCCAAGAAGACGAGAAAGCTCACCCCGTGGTTTAGCTGTCTCCCACAAAAGTGGGTTTGGATCCAAACAAAGAGAAAGTGTTTATGATGAAATTACAACACAAGACAAACAAATTGTTCTATGAATCAACCTGGATGTTATTTCATAAAACTTCATTCTTCTCTAGGAGTAAGAAATGACTTTATGGATTTATTTATTTTTGAAGGGCTATATGCCAAAAACCTATCACTGCGACATGATGATTCACCAGGCTTTAACTTGTTCAAGTGAATGAATCATCTTCACAACGAAGAGGAAGAGTTGAAGAAGATAGGGACAATTTTGGGGATTTCGAGATTTTTTTCACTAAGTTGGTTTTAAAATAAGAGAAGGGGGCATTCATAGTTAAAAAAACAAAAAAATGACTTTTTACTGACCCATTAGGACATCCTTAGTTTTTATTTTTCCAAAACCCATTTTCTCTTTCCTTTGTATATCAACGATCCAACGAACCTCGTTCAAATCCTTCATTTCATATATCAACAATTGAAGAGGGAAACCAATTAACCGAAGAAGAAAGATAAAAATAAAGAAGATGAAGATAATAAAACCTTCAAAATCCTTAGATTTTGCAGGGATATTTGTAGTAGTATTGGATCACAATAATCACCGCTGAGAATTATAGTTGTCAATCTTGCCCGTTTTGCCACTCGCCATTGCACCATAGGGTTTTTCTAAC
Organism: Berberis vulgaris; assembly: GCA_963556465.1. Taxonomy (NCBI): domain Eukaryota; kingdom Viridiplantae; phylum Streptophyta; class Magnoliopsida; order Ranunculales; family Berberidaceae; genus Berberis; species Berberis vulgaris. The sequence continues at coordinate 58,544,833 of OY747136.1, read as the reverse complement.
GTTTACTATATCCCGTGCATATTTGATACCTTATTGGATTACAAAGAAGTACAGAGATGCCAATGGATTACAGTATAGTTTTTTCGAATAACATCACTAAAACATTATCCTCTACTCGAGCGCTCTGCGTTAAGCTAGATTTCACAATGAAAACTTTGAGAATACCAAATCATGGAGTTAAGAAAAGAATGGACCCTTCCATGTATTTGAGGAGTGGAGTTTTCATCTCATCGTCGATTCCAATCTCAACCGATGAGAAACAAGGGAAATGATCAAAGAAGATGAATTGGAAAGAACTTTTCGTTGACATGAGATAGAGTGCGGCCAAAGGGGTTACGCTTCCAAAAATTGTCTTTCTGTGAGTTTGACCTGCAAACAATTATTAGACTGCCAAGGACGACCTTTTTTGTGGTCGAAGGCACTCCGATACTTAAGTCAGTAATTCTGTGGGAAGAAGGATGTAAATTTGGACAAAACTCAGTTAAAGTTGCATACTTTTGTTTAATGTTCCTTTACCTTTTCTAATGGTCGTGGTTAACTCTCTTGTTGACTTAAGCATGTGAGACACAACGGAATGATATGTTTCTTGTACAGTCTCCTCCTTAATGGAGATGCGTTCGTGGGGGTGTAAGCCCCTCCACGACTCTTTTCTTGATGCAATGATCCTCTTCTTTATGAGAGAACTCGTATTGGGCCTGGATCCGTGTCGATCCGTTTGGGCCTGGATTTAGGTCCTGTTTGTTTCCCTTATTGGCGGGCCTCATTCTGTTCCTGGGCTTTATGAGCTAACGTGGCCACCAACTTTGGTGATAGTTTGCCTTTCGATTTCATAATTACCTTGTATTTAATGCTATCAGTTGCTTTTCGCGAGGTGGTGTCTCGATCCTTTGCTCGCCCGATCATTTTTTGCTCAAATTCTTGGGATTTTGCATAGCCATCATATCTCACACGCTGTCCCATGAGCCGTCTCTTTATTGCTCGGTTCTATAAAAGGAAATGTGACAAATACGTTTTCCCTTTTTAGGCTATCTTTGAATTTAGGGTTTGTTTGTTCTTTCATCTTCTTCATTTTCATTGCTTCTTAACTCTTCGACGATGTCTGTTGGTGAAAATTTAAGTGGTAAGTCGCTTACTCATTGCGAGGCTCATTACTCTTCTGATAGAGTGTCTCAGTCAACTCTGGAGACTCTTCGTTCTGATTATAATCTTTCGCCCGACCTCAAGCTTGTTCTGCCTGGACAGGGCGATAGACCTTGTAACCCGAAGGCTGGATACATCGCATTGTACTCATGCATGTTCTCTTTTGCCTTTTGAAAGCCAAGCTAGATGAGGTTTGCACCAGTCTACGTGATGTGCAAAAAGAATTATCCACTGAGAAAATGGATTTCAATGAAGCTTCTCGTTCTGAATTGGAGCAATCCGTTATGTGTGATGCCACTGAGAAGCGGGTGGAATAGATAACTGCTGCGCTTAACGATGTCAAGGCAGATGCTTCCGGTATGCTCGCCACTTCTGAAGGGCAGCTTGCCGCGACCAAAAATGAACTCGCTGCTGCTAAGGATAGGCTTCGTGTGGTCGAAACCGAAGATTCGAAGCGAGTTGTTGATGGGCGAGTTGAGCTTCTTGATTATATCGAAGGGTTTGACGAAGACTTGTCTAAGTATCGTCACTTGGTCGGCGAAGCTTTTGAGGATGATGATGTTGAGGAATCTGCTCCAACAACAGAGGATTCATTGCCTCTTCCACCATCGAGCACTCCGAAGCCTATAATACTCTCATCTCTTGGAAAGAGTTATTCTCCTGTTCCAGCGAGTACTGATCCTGCTATTGCTTCTATTTCTTCTTTCACTTCTGTATCACCTTCTCCGGATGTAACAGAGTAGTGTTATCAATGAAAATTGACTTTTGTTGTTTTTTTCCTTTTGGTTTTGTTGTAGCTATAACTACTTCCGTGCTTAGGCTCATTGCTTGTTTAATTGTGGGTTACTGTTGTCCTTCCTGATTTGTTGTAAAGAGTTGCTTTCGCCTGTACTTTTTCGTATTGCATTGACTTGTTCTCCTAACTCTAACTTTTTGTCTGTCAGATCGAAGCCCTTTTGTCAATCTATTTGTTGAGTATTTACTTTGTCAACTTAACACCTTGGTCGATTCGAGATTTGTGTTGACTCGGGTGTTCAACCTTTACTTCATTAGTTCGACAACTCGGTCGATTCAAAGTTTTTTTGTATTTAGGTACTCGGGTGTCCAACCATTACATCGTTAGTTCGACATCTCCATCGATTCAAAAAAAAATTGTGTTTAGGTGACTCGAATGTCCAACCTTCACTTCATTAGTTCGACATCTCGATCGATTTGAAGTTTTTTTGTGTTTAGGTGACTTGGGTATCCAACCTTTACTTCATTAGTTCGACATCTCGGTCGATTTGAAGTTTTTTTGTGTTTAGGCGACTCGGGTGTCCAACTTTTACTTTGTTAGTTTGACATCTTGGTTGATTCGAAGTTTTTTTGTGTTTAGGTGGCTCTGGTGTCCAACCTTTACTTTGTTAGTTCGAATCGACCAAGATGTCGAAATTTTTTTTATTTAGGTGACTCAGGTGTCCAACCTTTACTTCGTTAGTTCGACATCTCGGTCGATTCAAAGTTTTTTTTTGTTTAGGTGAATCGGGTGTCCGACCTTTACTACGTTAGTTTGACATCTCGGTCGATTCAAAGTCTTTTTTGTGTTTAGGTGACTTGGGTGTCCAACTTTTACTTCTTGGTTGATCAAATCAGAAATTGTGTGTGTCCAACTTTTATCGTTTGATTGCTTTGTAAGGCTAATTTATTGACGTATCTATCTTGTTGTCCTCGCAAAGATTTGGAGTTCCTGAATTCGTAATCTTTATTGATTTTTCTTTGAGTTTTTCATCAGCTTTGGTCGTTAAGGAGTTTATGCTTGTTCGGAGTATGATTTGTTTCGTCTTCCTTTGCTCGTTGTCAGCCTTTGTATTGTGGGTTGGTATTTTTTTCGCTTTGTTTTTCTTTGCTTCGTCCTCATGTTGTTAGTGGTTCGGAATTGGCTAATGCAAGCTTTTCCATGTCTTGTTCATTCGTAAATGTTTCGTCAGTACCCTTGTTCCGATATAGATCGGTTCGAGTGAGGAGTTTGCCTAATTGCTTTGCGTGCTCTGCTTCCTCTAGCTATGCAGCATGTAGTGTATTTCTACTCTCTGAACTATTTTTTTATCCTGCAGCATTGTCTGCTTTCTTCTTCCATGCGATCTGTTTGTCTAACACACCGATGAACTCGTCGAGTAGTCATTTCTGAGCCTAGTGCTCGATTTCGTCTTTTAAGTTGTAGCATTCTTCGGTATCATGCCCATGATCTTTCTGGAATGAACAATATTTGTTTTTGCCTCTCCTTTTTGGATCCCCTATCATCCGAAGCGGCTAGTTGACATTTTCACTTTGCAATGTGTTTTAGTATATTTGCTCGACTTGTCTTCAGGGTTGTGTATGGCTTGTATGTGGTCTTCATTACGCTAGTTACCCATTCATGTTGATTGTAACTCCCTGGATTCTGGTTGTCGCGAATCGATCCTCTGCCATTTCGATGCTTTTTTACGGGTTGTCGCCTTCCTGTTGTACGTCGTCCTGCCTTCTTTATTCATTTCTTCCCCGTTTTCTTGATTTTTTTTCTCTTTCTTGGCCATTTTTCTTCCTAGCTGCCTTCATTTCTTCTAGGGATGTATGGTTTTGTGCTATTTTTAGTAGGATCGCCATGCCCTTTGGAGGCTCCTGGTCAAGAGCGTCAAAGAAGGGGCCTCTCTTCAATCAGGCCACGAAGGTTGCAGCGGCTGTGCCATCATGTGGTGGAAGTGCCTCAAATGATCAGTTTGGTCGGAAGTTCCATCATATACCTCGAACTTTGGCAGAGTAAACTTTTTCGGCATTGTTGTTTTCATGTGGGCGATGGAAAATGATGGTTTTGCCAACTCGTATAGTACATTAGGATCCTTGACCCCTATTCTGAACGAAATTTCGAAAAGCGTCCCTTCATACAAGGAGCTCACTACTTTCAAAGTTTCCTTGTTGGGGTTCTGCTGGGATTTCTTCACTCCCTTGAGTTCGATTGGAGAAGTTTTGTTGTGGATGTGCCTGAACTGGATTAGCTAGTTGAGTGTGATCCTGTGTGATCTTTTTCAGCATTTTTGTTACGTGTTCCATGTGGGTTATGAGCAAATCCACCCGAGGGTCTGTGGCAGCATCGTCAGATACTTGGGTTGTCTGGACTACTGCGTGTTGTAGATTCGCATTCTCAGATGTTTTTGGTTCAGTGATCCGGGCTATTTCTCCTTCTCTAGCGGTTAGCGATGCATCAATGGCTGAGTTTTCATGATCCGTGGGCTGCATTATTTTTCCTGGTAGCTAGTTGATATTTTGTCATGTTGTGGTGAGCTTTGTCACTGCGTGTTTCCACAGACGGCGCCAAATTGATGGGTACAAAAATTGTCCTCCTATGAGTTTGACCTACAAAACAATTGTTAGATTGTCAAGGACCACCTTTTTTGGTGGTTGAAGACACTCCAATGCTTAGGTCGGTCACTTTGTTGGAATAATGATGTAAATCTGGGCAAAACTCAGTTAAAGTTGCATACCTTTGTCTATTGTTCCCTTTTTACCTTTTATAATGGTCATGGTTAACTCTCTACATGACTTAAGCATATGAGGCGCAACATAAGAAGATATTTCTTGTAATAGTCTCCTCCTTAATGGAGATGCGTACGTGGGGAAGTATGCCCCTCCACGACTCTTTACTTGATGCAACCAAAAATCTTCCTCCTGGGAGTTTGACCTGCAAAACCACTGTTAGAATGCTAAAGACCACCTTTTTGGTGGCCGAAGGCACTCCGATGCTTAAGTCAGTAACTCTGTTGGAAAAAGGAAGTAAATCTGGACAAAACTCAGTTAAAGTTGCATATCTTTGTCGAATGTTCCTTTTACTTTTTATAATGGTCGTGGTTAACTCTCTGTGACTTAAGCCTATGAGGCGCAACGGAAGGAGATGTCTTTGCAACAGTCTCCTCCTTAATGGAGATGCATTCATGGGGGCATTGATCCCTCCACGACTCTTTCTTGGTGCCACGTTCTTCTTTTTTATGAGAGAACGTGTAATGAGCTTGGATTTGGGCTTCTATTCGTCTGGGTCTGGATTCGGATCTTGCTTATGCCACCTTAGAGGTGGGCCTTGTCAGGGCTTGTGGAATTAGCTTTATTTCTATCGGGCTTCATGAGCTGACCCAATGGGTTGTTTGCTATGTCCTCGTGATGGGTCCTTGTGCCATGTGTACGATTGTGATGATCGGTCTATTTTGATGTATCATCAGCTACTCCCTCCTTAGTTAGTGGGCATGCTGACGTGGTCAATAACTTTGGTAACGGTTCAACTTTTCATTTCATCATTGTCATGTATTTAATGCCGTCAGTTGTTTTTCATGAGTTGGTGTCTCGATCATTTGCTTGCTCGTTCGTTTCTTGTGCACATTTTTGGGATTTCGCATCGCCATCATATCTCGCACGCTATCTCATGAGCCGTCTCTTCATTGCTTGGCCCTATAAAAGGAAATGTGGTGAATACGTTTTCCCTCTTCATGTTATCTTTGAATTTAAGGTTTGTTTGTTCCTTCCTCTTCTCCATTGTCCTTGCTCATTTGCTCCTCAACGATGTCAGTTGGTGATAAGTTAAGTTGTAAGTCACTGACTCTTTGCTAGGCTCAGTACTTTCCTAATAGAGCTTCTCAGTCGACTCTGGAGAGCATTCGTTTCGATTATAATCTTCCGTCTGACCTCGAGCTTATCCCGCTTGGACCGGATGATAGCCCGTGTAACCCAAAGGCTGGATGCATTGCATTAGATTCGTGCATGTTTTCTTCTGGCTTTCGATTCCCTATTTCGGAGTAGTTCTGGGAGTATCTGAATTTCTTGGGTATTCCTCCTGCCCAAATGGGCCCCAATGGTTGGAAGGTGTTGGTCTATTCCTAGACGAAGGCTACCCTTGAAGGTATTCCTTTAACTGCTAGGATTCTGCATTTGGTGGTCGGTCTGTTAGTAAACAGGGAGATCTTCTTCCTTGGTTCTCCTGAACCTTTCAAGAACCTTAGTGATGACATTCGGGATTAGTTGCGGTCTTGGTTCTATGCTTCCGGGAATTCTGGCTACTTCTTTGCGAGGTCTGTTGATTTTTCGATCATTTTGAGTTCCCAATAGGCGGAAAAATCCTCTTTTATTAGTTGAGGAACAAAAGATAAGTGAAGAATACTTGAAGCTTGCTCATTTTCCTGTTGATGTGTTTCTTTCCGATGGCATCCTGGAGCGTAGTGGTCTATACACTATGAGTGAAGCGGAACGAGCTTTATTTACTGTGGCTCGTGTTAAGGCTTATGTTTCCTGTATTGCTCGTTATTGTGTTAGTGATGCTAGCATTGATAAGAAGTGAGCTCCGTACGAGATGTTACAGATCTCAATGCTCCCATCACTGATTCAGCTCCCACTTCGCGAAAAACAAAAGCTTGCAAGACCCACTAGTCCCTCAAGGCAATTTCCCATAGATTTTGTTCGAGTTCTAAGGAAGAAACGACTTTCGAATTGTAGTTCTACTCGAATTGTGACTCGTCAGGGTTCTGTTCGGGATATTGTTTCTCGCCTGGGTCCTTCTCACAATGATGTTGTAAAAGGAGATCGTGAATCTCTTGAGAAAATTGAGGAATTAAGACTTGCGTTGGAAAAGAGTGAGAAGGAGACCATTCTTCCGCTGGACGATGATGATATGAAACTTCTTTCTGCTTATGGTGTTTTGGACACTGCCGAGTACTCTAATGACGATCCTTGAGCCATTAATGAAAAAATGCTCCAATTGGCGGTGGAGCAGTCTAAAGGCAATGTTGGCGGTCGAAGTCATGGAGATCATTTTCCCTCTCCTTCTATTGATGTCAGCGAGGCAGCAGGGTTTCTAGTTTATTCTCTTATTCTACAGGTTTCTTCTGCTACCACCAGTCCTTCCTTTGCCACGTATGCTTATCGGCGGGAGGGCAAACATTGTTTTTTCGTTGTTACTGCAATTCCATATGTTCTCCGAGCTGTCGAAGGTGGTTCATCGGTGCTTTTGGATCCTCGCGTCCTCTACCCATGGATTAGTTGGATTGAGCCTGGGCAAAAGAATATATGTATTATCCGATGGCAAGTTTTGTTGGTTTACCGAGCCAATATGCAAGACAGTGCACGTAGATTGGTAAATGAATGGTACAGGCGGTTGGTAGAGAGGCTCTCGATGTTCGTGCTTGAACCGTTTGATCATATCAACCATGGTCTTGAACAGATAATGGACGGGATGAATCATCTCGCTTACGCGGGGTAATGGGCTCGATTTATCGAGCTGGTCATGATCCAGTGGCTCTTTTGGAGAGGAGGTTGGCAGCGCTATTGCTGATATTTTCTCATGTCCTTTCCCAATTTGATGTGTTGAAGATGCATAGCGTGGACTTGGAGAAAGTTGTTGTGGCCGCTCGAGAATCTTAGACTGAGGCGAAGAATCTGTGGGAAAAGTCTGTTGTTTATCTTGATTCCTTAAAAGCTAAGCTAGACGAGGTTTGTTTTCGTATTCGCGATCTGGAAAAGGAGTTATCTATTGAAAGAACGACTTTTGATGAAGCTTATTGTTCTTGACTTGAGCAATCCGTTATGTGTGACACTGCTGAGAGGCGGGTGGAACAGATAATTGTTTCACTTAGTGATGTCAAGGCAAATGCTTCGGTTATGCTTTCGACTTCTGAAGTGCGGCTTGTCGCGGACAAAACTGAACTCGTTGCTACTAAGGATAGGCTTCGTGTGGTTGAAGCTGGGGATTGGAAGCGAGTTGTTGACGGGCGGGTTGCACTTCTTGATTATATCGAAGGGCTCGGGGAAGATTTGTCTAGGTATCATCATTTGGTGGGTGAAACGTTTAAGGGCGATGATGCCGAGGAACCTGCTCCGGCATCAGAGGAGTCATCACCCTTTAAAAGCATTCCGAAGTCGTTGATGCTCCCTTCTCTTGAAATGATTTCTTCTCCGGTTTCGACTTATATTGTTCCTACTTCTTTATCGCCTTCTCCGGATGTAACAGATTAGTGTTTATCAACAAAGATTAATATTTTGTTTTTTTGTAACTATTGTAGCTTTTGTGTCAAGCCCTTTTATAACTGCTATCGTGCTTGTTTCTTGTTTAGTGGCTGGTTACTGTCGTTCTTTCTTATGTGTTTGTAAGTGGTTGTTTTTTGCCTGTAACTTTTCAGACTATATTGATTCATTTCCTTAGCTCAGACTTTTTGTTTGCCTTTTAGGTGACTCAGGTGTCCAACCTTTACTTCGTTAGTTCGACATTTTGGTCGATTCGAAGTTTTTTGTGTTTTGGTGACTCGAGTGTTCAACCTTTATTTCGTCAACTCGGCACCTCAGTTGATTCAAAGTTTTGCATTTAGGTGACTCGGGTGTCCAACCTTTACTTTGTTAACTTGACACCTCGGTCGATTCAAAGTTTTTATTTATTTATTTATATATTTAGGTGACTCGCGTGTCCAACCTTAGCTTCGTTAACTCAACACCTCGGTCGATTTGCAGTTTGTTTAGGTGACTCGGGTGTCCAACCTTAACTTTGTTAACTCGACACCTCGGTCGATTCAAAGATCTTTTATATTTTGGTGACTCAGGTCTCCAACCTTTGCTTTGTTAACTCGACACCTCGGTCGATTCAAAGTTTTGGGTTTAGGTGACTCGAATGTTCAACCTTTACTTCGTGGTTGATCAGACCAAAAGTTTTGTGTGTCTGACTTTTATCGCCTGACGGCCTTGTATGGTCGGTTTGCTGTCCGCGTGAAAATTTGGAGTTCCAAAATCCGTAATCTTTATTGATGTTTCCTTGAATATTTCCTCAATTTTTGCCATTAAGGCTTTTATACTGATTCAGAATATTGTTTGATTTGTCTTCCTTTGCTCGTTGTCTGTCTTTGCGTTGAGGGCCGGTACTTCGTTTTTCTTTGATTTTTCTTTACAACTGCCTTTCATATGATCTTCGAGTGAGCTTGATAGACATGACTCGACATGGCCCTGTTGATAGGAAATGTCATTAATTAGCCGATTCAAGGACTTGGCGGTGATCTTGGGTAATGATCATCTAACAGGCCAAGGGGCTCAGACTACACTTGTGGCTGATAAATTTCAACTTTTGAAGATTGGTTTACTTGAATGCACGGGACGGGATATATTTTATGAAACACAAATCCAAAAACCAATAAGATAATGTTGTTGTGAATGAAAAATGGATGGATCGTTTCTTGTAGGGACACTTCACACTCATTGAGGTTTGAGTGTGACGATGTACAGTGGAGTCACATGTTTTGTCCTGCCCTACAACATTATAGAGATTAGAATTAGCGAATGTAACCATCCATCCCCTCGAGATGAGCGACCTTAGAATTCGCGAATAGGATTTGCTTGATGGAGTTAGCACACCAACTCCACAAATGGGTATTGTTTACTTTTTTGGTAAGGCCTTTACATCAGAACCAACAAACAATCACTCACGTTTTCCATCCAACACACTCTCTAATCTATTCACTCATTACTTGCTTGTCAGACCCAAAAGAAAAGAAACCAGAGAGCTAGCTTTGGTAGCAAAAGAGATAAAGGAACTAACATGCCTTCCATGGCTTCAAGCAACTATATATATATATATATATAAATGCTAATAGGATTTGCATGATGGAGTTAGCACACCAAATCCACAAATTGGTTTCGTTTACTTTTTTAGTAAGGCCTTTACATCATAACTAAACAAACAACTACTCATGTTTTCCATCCAACACACTCTCTAATCTATTTACTCATTACTTGCTTGTGAGACCCCAAGGAAAAGAAACAAGAGAACTAGCTTTGGTAGCAAAAGAGATAAAGGAACTAACAAATGTCGGTGTACACAAATGTGTGGTGAACACAAATGTAACGGGAATTGGTTTGTCGGTGTACACAAATGTGTCACACCAGCAAACTTCCCTCTTTGCCCCCACCCATCCTTCATAAACCCTTGCGAATCCCTTCCAACCACTCTTTCTCAACTCCGAACTTACTTTACATACACAGTCAAAATAATCAATCAAAGAACAAGAAAACAATGAAGAAGAGTGAATGAAATTGAGGTTGAAGACATAGTTGGAGCAGGATTATCTCACAAAGAAGCTCAAAATTTTCATCAAACACGCACTACTATCATCTCATCACTGGTACTACAAGACCAAAAGGAGTTATGGAGGCAAGTTTGTGCACAAAGATTGCTTCAACCATCCCATCCCCATGCTTTGCATCAACAACAGTGAGCGAAAATAAGTCATTTTGAAGATAGACGACGAAGCTGGTGGTGAACGTGAGAAAAAAATGAAAGACAAAGACCTCTGATTGAAGGGGTTGTGCTTTGAGTAATTTCTTAGATTTGGGGATCGAACTATCGATTGGGTATTCGAGATCTATTCGATCGATTAGTGTTTTGTCATTGAATTTTTTGTTTAATACTTTGATTTGTTCCATGGGGCCTGAATTTTGGAAACGATTACCTTTATGCCATTACTTCGATGTCGATTTGGGGTGAAAACAACAAAGATTTATTTTTTGAGATGGAGAAGACGATAAGTTGACTCGATAGTCTGAACCCAATCGACTCAATAATGTTTGGATCGGGTTTTGGTGCTTGACCAGTTGGGCTTGCTTTCGGCTTGGTTCTTGGGCCTGATTATCAAAAAGTCCAACGAAATCCTATTTGATTTTGTCCCCCAGGTTTTAGATATCTCAAAGTCCATATTCTAATACATAAATGAAATAAATAAACAATCAAACCATATAATAATTATAATGCATACTGGATATTGCTTTATCTATCATTTTCATTTTATTGAAGCCAAAATAATCCAATATGAATTATTTTGATGTCCGAAACATTTTTTTTTTAAAACCCAACAATTCGCAAACATAGTTATGCTATGTATCGAAATGCCCCTATATTGTTCACCTATTTACCTAATTGTCCCTCTTTCAAATAACCCAAAATTTATTGTTCATGCATTTTCCTGGTTAACACCCTTGCCAAATTGACGTCTCCAAAATAGAAAATTTTCATCAAGTTCGATTTCAACTTGAAATAAAATTAAATGATTTTTAGGACTAGCAAAATCGGCACGTGTAAATTTTTTCCTAGAGTGCATTGCACCCGAGGTTGTAGTAGTCAAGATGGCGGAAGAAGGGGATGAATAAGGGGAATAGACAATTGAGGTAATTAAGCCAACAAATTTCTAAGGTATATTTTGTAAACCATGTTTAATGGTAATCCATAATTAGTATTTAGTGATCCATTTGGGAAGTGTCGAAGGCCTGACCCAAAGAACAGGGTGTCATGCCACTATACCCGTGCCAACGGAATGGGTACACATTGTGTGAAAAGTGTATGGTCGTCCCAACGGCATGACTGGTACACTAGTGTATATATATATATATATATATATTATGAAACACAAATCCAAAAACAATTAAGATAATGTTGTTGTGAATGAAAATCGGATGGATCGTTTCTTGTAGGGACACTTCACACTCATTGAGGTTTGAGTGTGACAATGTATAGTGGATCACATGTTTTTTCCAGCCCTACAACATTATCGAGATTAGAAAGGACGCTGACATCTACTAAAGTACCTGACTAGGCCTAACCACTAGATGAATGAGCTCTATCATACACATATATACTCTCTCTCTGGTTGACTTCATCACCACACGTGTGTGCTTCTTCCCCCTTCCCCATTACTAATCAACCATATAGTGCATCATGGGCAAGATAACAACATAATGCATACAGTGCATCATGGGGGTTAAAGTTTGCAAATCAACCAAAATAGGGGTGGACTAGATAACAACTCAATGCAAAGCTCTTGAATTGGGATATCCAATAGCTCATCTCCTCAAATACAGACTACATACAACGATGGTGTGTCCACTCCCTCAACCAAGCTCTCCTTCTTGCTTGCACTCATCACCGATCGACTCCATGATCAAACATAGACAACAAGATGTGTGTGGTGCGATTGACTCTGGTCGACGTCTTGCTAGCCGGTAATGGAAGAACTTCAGGTTATCTCATCTGTCCATTCACCCCCAAGAACCCTTTGATTCATCCCAGAGACAAAATCCTTTGATAAGCAAAGAAAAAATGACACATAGATTGGCTCTTTGAATTTGAGAAAGAGACAGACAATGCGTTTGAAGAAGAAACTATCTCAAAAAAAAACCTTGTTCTGTGTTCAACCGTGTGAAAAAATCCTAATAAAAAAAGATGGAGACACAAACAAAGGCAAAGCAAAACTTTTTTTTTAAAACACGACAAAAATAAATAAAAAATTGAAGAGACAAAGAGAGCATTCGTTCTGATTATAATCTTCCGTCTGACCTCGAGCTTATCCGGCATGGACTGGATGATAGCCCGTGTAACCCAAAGGCTGGATGCATTGCATTAGATTCGTGCATGTTTTCTTCTGGCTTTCGATTCCCTATTTTGGAGTTGTTCTGGGAGTATCTGAATTTCTTGGGTATTCCTCCTACCCAAATGGGCCCCAATGGTTGGAAGGTGTTGGTCTATTCCTACACGAGGGCTACCCTTGCTGGTATTCCTTTAACTCCTAGAATTCTGCATTTGGTGGTCGGTCTGTTAGTAAACAGGGAGATCTGCTTCCTTGGTTCTCTTGAACCTTTCAAGAACCTTAGTGATGACATTCGTGATTAGTTGCGGTCTTGGTTCTATGCTTCCGTGAATTCTAGCTACTTCTTTGCGAGGTCTGTTGATTTTTCGATCATTTTGAGTTCCCAACAGGCGGAAGAATCCTCTTTTATCAGTTGAGGAACAGAAGATAAGTGAAGAATTCTTGAAGCTTGCTCGTTTTCCTGTTGATGTGTTTCTTTCCGATGGCATCCTGGAGCGTAGTGGTCTATACACTATGAGTGAAGCGGAATGAGCTTTATTTACTGTGGCTCGTGTTAAGGCTTATGTGTCCTGTATTGCTCGTTATAGTGTTAGTGATGCTAGCATTGATAGGAAAGTGAGCTCCGTCCGAGATGTTACAGATCTCAATGCTCCCATCACTGATTCCGCTCCCACTTCGCGGAAAACGAAAGCTTACAAGGCCTACTAGTCGCTCAAGGCAATTGCCCATAGATTATGTTCGAGTTCTAAGGAAGAAACGACTTTCAAATTGTAGTTCTACTCGAATTGTGACTCGTCAGAGTTCTGTTCGGGATAATGTTTCTCGCCTGGGTCCTTCTCACAATGATGTTGTAAAAGGAGATCGTGAATCTCTTGAGAAAATTGAGGAATTAAGACTTGCGTTGGAAAAGAGTCACTACAACAAAAATGAGCATTTATAGCTTTTGAGAATAGCGGTTTTTACACAACTGCTATAAAATGCTATTGAAACAGTATAAACAATTGGAAACAGCTATCAATATCCAATTCATTTGTGCGCTAAATGAAATGTGATGAAGGCGGGATTGATTTCGCTGGGCGCCAACTATCCCGCGCAAATCGAAAGAAAAAATAAAAGCTAACAAAGAAGAGGGAAGGAAGGAAGAAGAATCCCGCTCGATCTGTCTCCCTCTCCCTCTGCATTCTGCTCTCCCTCTGCATTCAGCTCTCCCTCTCCGATCGCTCTCCCTCTCCCTCTCCGTTCTGCTGTCCCTCTCCGATCGCTCTCCCTCTCCGTTCTGTTTCTCCCTCTCCAACGTGTTCTACTCATCGTCGTACGTGCTGTCGCTCTCCGTTTCAGGTTAGTATCTGATTCTCAACACACTCACTCTCTCCTGCTTTGCTTTCACCGCAAACCCTAACGATTTTTAATTTGTATCATTTTTTGTATCAGTTTATGAAGTGATTTGTATCAGTTCATGAAGTAATTGTGGAAGTGTTTCGAAGGCTTTGAAGGATCAGTATTTGTATCAGTTTTGGTTGATTGAAGGATCAATTTTTCAGATAGGTAATTCTCGAATTGAAATTTTTTCCCTTTCCTCTTTGATTTCCTTATTAGAGTATTAATTTGGTTGAGTTGTGTAGTTCTTCATTTTGAGTAAAATTCCTGCATTTTTCTTGAAATTTCTTAGGGTTATATGTTTCTTTCTCATTCTGATTGAGAGTATAATTGTTGGGTGCATTTTCATGTGGAGCAAGCTATTTATCAATCCTACCCCACCTCTGCAAGCTATTTTCCTCTGGTTGTGCTCATTTTGATTTGTCAGATGATTTTTTTTTTAATGGAAAATTGATTTAGAGACTATCTTCCTCTGGGAATTTTTATGTTTTCATGTTTCATTGACAATTAAGTGTGGTCTTGTTTTACAGTATAACTTGACAAATGTAGAAAATTTTCAGTTGCTAGTTAATGGATACAAGAAACTAGGTTGACTGCCTACCGGTGATCCTAAAACATATACTGCCTTGTTGTCACTCTTCTCCCAAACCTTCAATTTTACTTTGCCAGTTATCTAATATCCAGGTCTATAAGTTCTTTATCGCTTTAAATTGATCTTTGAAGAAGATTTATTTTTGCTTGTTACATTGTAGCCAATCTTGAGCGGCTGGAGAATTCAATAACAGCAAACAACCATATAAATAACATAAATTCTCGCCCACAAAAAAAAAAAAAAAAAAAAAAGCAAATGACAAATGACAAAATTAAAGGAAACTAAAAATCTTATGATTCAGGATTTTCCCATTTTATAAGGTGTGCAGTCTCCCATGGCAATCCGTATATACTTAGGTTTTCTTAATGAGGAGGAGATCTTCATGCCGCTTTTTACATTTTTCACAAAGCATTAGTTCTGTTATGACTTATGAGGTTGCTCACACACTTATAAAGTGCATGGATACGAGTAGATGACTTTGCGTTTTATTATTTACAATAGACCATAGCTTCTCTCAAACGAAGTGAGTCCCAAATGTTTTTGTTGGACCTGTATGGTTTGATCAGTAGGATGATAAGCTTTGAGCTGGTGTTTTTCAGGCGGGCCTTTTGCAAGTGCAGGACTATGAATTAGTGTAATTAGTGGTTGTAAGCTTAAGAATGTAAAAAGTATCTAGATTAAGCACTATTTTTCAGTCTCGTGTCTCAAGAGGGGCCAGGAACTTGGACTCGAGCCTTCCTCTTCTTGTTTCTGTTTAATAGTAATATATAGATATCTTATTATTATTATCACAAAAAGAAAACATTGTTTGTGAGTGAGGGTGTCAAATGGATCAATTTTCCAATTTAGCTTTACCTTTTATTGTTAGTTTAGAGTTCTTGTTCGTAATAATACCATTTTAAAGTTTCTAACCATGTACACCATATATGTCACCTTCAAAAGGAGTCCTTTTCTATGGCCTTCCTGGTTGTGGGAAAACTCTCCTGGCCAAGGCAATTGCCAATGAGTGTCAAGCAAACTTTATCAGCATCAAGGGCCATGAGTTGCTTACCTTGTGGTTTGGTGAAAGTGAGGCTAACGTGAGAGAAATTTTTGACAAAGCTCGTGGATTTGCACCTTTCTACGGATTCTTTGATGAATTCGATTCTATTGCGACTCAGGTTTGTTGGTTATTTTCTTATATCCGTTCATATATGTATTTAACTACACTGATTGCTTTCGAGTACACGTTTAGCTATCAGTTTGACATGTATTTTCCCGGCAGAGGGGAAGCAGTGTTGGAGATGCAGGTGGTGCTGCTGATAGGGTTCTAAATCAACTTCTGACTGAAATGGATGGCATGTCTGCTAAGAAGACTGTATTTATAATTGGTGCCACCAACAGACCAGATATCATTGATCCTGCAATATTACTGAAACTAGGTCGTCTAGATCAGCTAATCTACATCCCTCTTCCTGACGAGAGCTCTCGCTATCAAATCTTCAAAGCTTGCCTCAGGAAATCACCTTTATCCAGGATTATTTCTGGTTTAGTCTACTTGGATTAGTTTAATTGAGTAATAAGAAAGTATCAATTTGGGTTTCTTGTTGTACTGATGCACGATATAATATAATATGAACAGGCATCCATTTTCCATCACTTCAGCACCCAGAGACGATTACCTGAGCGTTCACATTAGAACTCTCGGTGACTGGACACGTCAACTGAAAACCGTCTTCTCCGAGGTCTGCCAGCCTCCCACAGGTGGAAAAAGTGGATTGCTCCGGGCTGATTACATGCAAGGAGCTAACAACCCAAAGTAAGTATATGACAACTTCTATTTCCTTGATCAATTTAGCATCAGTAGCAGTTGGTAGTCAATACATGAACATTAACTCCATTTCCTAGACAACTCAGTTTTCTCCTATTTAATTGTATATTATAATAAATTTCTTTCTTTCTTTTTTGAGACACTTTAAACATTGATTCCCATAAAAGCTTAATAGAGTTTTATTAAGCTAGCTTTAAAAATTGTAGTAGACTTTAATTGTTAGATACCTGGATTCAGTAGCAGTGCATCTTCACTGTTTGAGCTATGTATCCAAAATTGAATGAATTTCAAGTAAACTTCTTATGAGGTGGACAGTATTGTCGTCGGACATTCTTATCTTTTTCCCAGATGCAATCTATTTCCTCATCGCCTATTATGCTAAGCTTGACAACAGTCACAAGGAAGATATGGCATGGCATCTTACCATCATTTTGCTCAACCCATGCCTGATACTAATTGACCATGGCCATTTTCAGGTGCAATTCTAGTTCTTTTATTTTATCTGGTTGTAATTTATTTAGTTGAATCCTAAGCATATGTCCAGTGCCAATTCTTATTTTTTGTTAGTACAACTGCATCAGCATCAGCTTGGGCCTTACCCTTGGAGCAATTGCTGCAATCTTCTCCAAGAATGACTTGGTGGCTTGCTTCCTCTTCAGTCTTGCATTGAATCATAAACAGGTATGATATCTCACTGAGTTGCTAAAATAAACACTTAGGGGGGTGTCTGTTTGAGTTAGATATCTAACCTTAAAAAAATGCACCAAATGGAGCATTCAGACTGTAACGGTTGATTTTTCAAATATCCTGATATAATCTCTGATTCATACCCCTTTAATTTATATGCATAGAGAACCATTGTCTTGCCAAATGGTCTAGTTTTGTTTGTTTGCTTTTATCCTTCTCATAGACTAAGAATTAAGAGATGATCATTGTCCTCCAAGCATGCTTAAATTTAATGAGGTTGGTGACTATTGAAAATTCCTGTCTTAAAAAAAACATTATTTTCTGAAGGGAAGGTCAGGTAAGGATTATAACATGGTTGTATATTCACTTTTGGGTACCCTTGATTTAAACATGGGTGCATGGTGTCACTGGATCGGATCATGCAGCCATATGGGATTAGTTCCTGACCACCATTGGGGCTTGGTAAAACCTGTGTTTATGTGCTGTTAAATGATATCAAGGTTCTTCTTCATTATAATCTCCTCTGTTGAGGTCATGCTAGTAAGTTTACTTAGTTGTATGTTCCACTGCTTCTATTTGCAGATGAGTGCATATTTTGCACCTGCGTTTTTCAGCCATCTTTTTGGAAAATGCCTCCGACATAATAATCCAGTTCTGAGAGTGTTGAAACTAGGCTTGGTGGTAGTGGGAACCTTTGCTTTTATATGGTGGCCATATCTATATTCAGTGAACTCAGTGAAGGAGGTACGTGCTACGCTTTATTGAATGAGAGAGACTGTGAAATGTGATTTCTACACTCGATATACTTGTTACTCGACTACCTTGTAGATGAATAATGATAACTGATGCTTGATCTAAATTTTTGTTTAAGACCATTCAATGTCCCAATGGTGCTAACCGGACACTCATTGGGCAGGAACAAATTTGAGCAACTACTGAAACAGGGGAGGCACTCTAGGGAGGACATTAACTCAACTTACAAGATAATGAGAAGAATTGAGGCAGAGGAGATGGGCCTTGATGCTGCTGAAATGGTGGTAACTAGTACAAGGCAGGAAATAGAAGAGCAGTGGGGTTTGTATGATGGTTTTGATCCAAAGCTGGAGCGGAAACTCAGGGTGAGAAGAAGAAGAAGAGTGAGATGCCTTGGCCGAAACATGCCACGTATGGTGGTATGTACTTATCTTCGTTAGCTTAATTTTTGCACGCTAAATTATCCTTTTCTGTATTGCATGGGATACTCGCACAAATTTCAGAGTCTGACTTGAATCTAGAGCATCAGATTCAACAAAACCCAACATGTAGGATTGTTGGATGCACCAGTACCTCTTGCATAGATCAAAAGGTAAAGAAGAAAATTTCCGTCAGCTTTTTAAACATCAACAATATGAACATTCTGTTCCTGGATGGTTGCAAGATAGATGAAAAAGCCAAATCAAAGTGCTAAAATATGAACATTCAGTTAATGCACACCCAAACCATGATACAACAAGATAATAGTCTCATCTGCTTTCAGTTCACGCCTTTTACTGTTGTTAGTTGTTACTACGGTGAATTTTTCTTCAACTATTCTGTTCCTGTGATCTGGCCTTACAAGGAAGTTTGTTTTGCTTGTTAACAGTGAGTTTCAACTCATTCATGAGTTGTGCTTATATGTACTATCAGCATCTCAAAGAACTGAGCTTGTACGAGCAACACTTGGAACTTTGCATGCTTTTCTCTCGTGGATCCTCCTGGGCTATATCTTCGAATCCCCCCTGGTGTGTACATTAATCCCTGTATCTCTGTGACTAAAACTAATGGAAAAGAGAGGAACACATTTACATAAACATATGTGTTAGTAATAGATCCTAGTTTTTCAGATCTCACTTCATCCTCAGTATTGTAATACATTTTCCTCACTTCTATATATTGAACAGCTGGAAAGATTACTGAATTTCTTCCCGGTGGGATCATATAGGAATCTGACTCTCCAGTGTTTGACAGAGGTAAACATGTTTTCCTTCAATATAAACAACACTTTAACGTAAAACAGTAAACTGTCCCATTCAGGAATATTGGAACAATGGAGGTTAATGTCACATTACGTCTTGTCGTGGCGCTTGCAGGTTGCCATCCTTCAGTTTGGGGACTTCTATGATGTGCAATATGTCAAGATGTATACTATCTTTATGGTGCAGTTACAGGTATCATACTTCTGAGTTTTGAAAACATTTATTATTATAACTTTGGTGTGCAAACTTTTGGTTTAAATCTGATTACTTTTGTAGCAATATTGATAGATTTGATTATTGATGTTTGGCATAAACCAATTGCTGACATTTTGCCTTCGTATGTGATGCTTTTAGACGATTCTTCCACCTGGAACAAACATCCCCGAAGCTTATGCCCAGGGTTCCAGTGAAGAACAGGTGAAATTTTTCTTTCATTGGGATTATGATCAAGTTGTGTGTCCTCCGAGCATGTGTCTAATTCGATTCCTTTTTTTTTCAGGCATTTATTCAGAATCTGGCCCTTTTCTTCACTGCCTTTTTTAAGGTACAGTTCTTATTATTTGTCTTTTTCTTCTTTTCTAATTTTCCCTGTCTTGATTTGTATATTTTATTTCTTATGCAGTCCCATATTCGCGTACTTGAATCAACTCCAGAAAATAAGTCTTTACTTCTCTTGGGACTTGAATATTTGATTGGTATCTCATATGTTGACGATACCGAGGTTTTCAAGGTGATTATTCATATTCTTTCCTTGCTGCTTCTTGTTCTACTTTGGAAATTGTTACAAAGTAAAATTTATCTACTTTTATCTGATACACAGGTATGAACCAATTCCATTTCCGAAATTTATCTACGTTTATCTGATTTTGGGATGATACAGTAACATGAACCGACTTTTCTTTTTCCTTAGGTATGTGTTTGGAACACCATAGATCAGCAACAGTGGTGGAAAGAGTGCAGTGCCTCATTGCCTACTCCCACTAGCCACTAGGCGAGACTCAGCTCCACCTGCGGGGATTTATCTGCAGTTTCACTGCAATGAGACACAGTTGCTGGTTGTCCATGAGACAAGACTAGTGATTCATGAAGTGTCTCATGCATCTGATGAAGCACCTGATGCGAAACAATTTCAAATTAAACTTCTTAGACAGGTATGCCACTTGTAATCTAACATATACAAATGGTCATTCCGTTTTTAAATTGCTTGCATTCGTTGTTGAATTCTACTTTGTTCTTACCTTGGACAGTGGGTGCCTGAAGATCGTGTTCCACGGTTAGTCAACATCGTCTTTGCTCTTATAGAAAGGTTCTATGATCCTATCAAGGGTAAGCTGCTGCTGCTCTAGGATGGCTGCTGCTGCTGCTGCTGTTGCTGTTTATTGAGATTGAGCTGGTACTTGTATTCAAGTAATCAAAACAGTTCTTGTTTAAATTTTACAACCACTATGCCACTTGTAAGTAGTGCAAAATCTCGAATAGTGCATGTAGAATGTGGTTTTATTTCTGTCTTGTTTGGTTTTATTTCTGTCTTGTTTGGTTTTATTTCTGTCTTGTTTGTAACAAATTGCTCTTTGTTTGCTCTTTCATGTATTTTCTTTCCGTTTTCCATATTTAATCATCGGAAAGTGTTTATTTCACTTCAATTCAATATTTTGAAGTACTCTTCACTTGTTTCAGGCCATAAGTATGGTAAAGAAGACACCGGCTTACAAGAATAGATTACGGGCGCTGGAACTTGAACGCAATGGTGGAGTGGCTAGCAAGAAAAAGGGACACAAGCAGATAGACAAGTATGTCTTTATCATAACTCTCACTCATTGGACTGTTTAAATGTTCTGGGTTGCAGAAACTGTCAGAATTGTAATCAAAATGAAAAGATGTGATTCATTATAATTTTTCATGGTGGTGCCTAGCTTTATTTTTTCCATTCAGACTCGTATCCTTCACTGTTCATGGCTCGTTTTGTATGTATTTGAAATGTACTTAAAGACCTTCATTTGCTCACTACCAGGAAGGCAGGAGAAGATCTTGAGAAAGAACTTGATTTGCAGATTAAAGGAGCTGAAAAACCCTCCATATGGGGACTTCTAGGTGTCTAGTTTGTTCTCATGCCATACACTCTCAGTAAGGTCAGAATACCCATATCAGCAACAAAAAGCATAAAATCTATCGATTGATTGTTAAGATGTTTTCTTTGTTCTGTTAATAGCGTCTGATTTATCCTCTTTACTCTATGCAGTTACTACTGTGGAGTAGCTGTTGGTTCTGGAGATACCAGGTTAGAAAAGCTCCATACACTTGGGATGACGCTTGTTATTTGACACAAAGGTCCCTTAGAGTGCCTCTTGACACATGGATAAATACTGGTAAGCTCAAGATTTTCTGACTCCATCATCTTTTCTTCATCAAACAAATGAACATCTCCATTACTTTCCATCACAAAACAACAACAACAACAGCCTTGTTAGCACAACGGACACAGAAAGTGAAACATCAGTTAAAGCTCTAAAGCTCCCAAGATCAAGAAGAACTTTGGGTGTCATTTCTATGTCTCAGTCTCTGTCCTTGTAAGTTCCTCTGTTCCCGTATGTACAGCTGCTGGCCATGCAGTTTTGAAAGTAATTGAGAAAAGAAAAGCTCCAGGAGGATGCAATGGACTACACAATGTCGAATTGTAAATGCTGTTGTTTCTACTGTAATGAATTGATGCACGTGCTGTAATGAATTGTGAATGATCTAAATTTCTGCTGTAATGAATTGTAAATGTTGTTGCTGTAATGAATTGCTTGAAAGCAATTGCTGGAATTTGTTGATCAGAGGTTGTAAATGTTGTTTTTAAATTTAATAAAAAGTCATATTAAATTTTACTTACCTGATGCAAGAATTGATGCACGTGCTGAATTATACTTACCTATAAGATGTAATCAAAAGTAAAAAAAAAAAAAAAAAAAAAATCATATGTATACTCTACCATAGCGGTTTTAAACTGCTATGTATAGTCTACCATAGCGGTTTTAAAACGCTATAGCAGAGTATTCCATAGCGGTTTTATAGCCTTCGATAGCGTTTTTAAACTGCTATGTATAAGCTACCATAGCGTTTTAAAACCGCTATAAATAGTCTACCTACCATAGCGGTTTAAAAACGCTATGATAGCCCGTGTTTCTTTTATAGCTTTGGCTGTCATAGCGGTTACTAAACCGCTATAATAGGATACCATAGCGGTTTTGAAACGCTATTGATGAGACTTTTTCTTGTAGTGAGTGAGAAGGAGACCATTCGTCTGCTGGACGACGATGATATGAAACTTCTTTCTGCTTATGGTGTTTTGGACACTGCCGAGTAGTCTAATGATGATCCTTGAGCCATTAATGAAAAAATGCTCCAATTGGCGGTGGAGCAGTCTAAAGGCAATGTTGGCGGTCGAAGTCTTGGAGATCATTTTCCCTTTCCTTCTATTGATGTCAGCGAGGCAGCCGGGTTTCTAGTTTATTCTCTTATTCTACAGGTTTTTTCTAATACCGCCAGTCCTTCCTTTGCCGCGTATGCTTATCGGCGGGAGGGCAAACATTGTTTTTCCATTGTTACTGTTATTCCATCTGTTCTCCCAGCTATCGGAGGTGGTTCATCGGTGCTTTTGGATCCTCGCGTCCTCTACCCATGGATTAGTTGGATTGAGCCTAGGCCGAAGGATGTCTGTATTATCTGATGGGCTCGATTTATCGAGCTGGTCATGATCCAGTGGCTCTTTTGGAGAGGAGGTTGGCAGCGCTATTGCTGATATTTTCTCATGTCCTTTCCCAATTTGTTGCGTTGAAGATGCATAGCGTGGACTTGGAGAAAGTTGTTGTGGCCGCTCGAGAATCTTTGACTGAGGCGAAGAATCTGTGGGAAAAGTCTGTTGTTGATCTTGATTCCTTAAAAGCTAAGCTAGACGAGGTTTGTTTTCGTCTTCGCGATCTGGAAAAGGAGTTATCTATTGAAAGAACGACTTTTGATGAAGCTTATTGTTCTTGACTTGAGCAATCCGTTATGTGTGACACTGCTGAGAGGCGGGTGGAACAGATAATTGTTTCACTTAGTGATGTTAAGGCAAATGCTTCGGTTATGCTTTCGACTACTGAAGAGCGGCTTGTCGCGGCCAAAACTAAACTCGTTGCTACTAAGGATAGGCTTCGTGTGGTTGAAGCTGGGGATTAGAAGCGAGTTGTTGATGGGCGGGTTGAGCTTCTTGATTATATCGAAGGGCTCGGGGAAGATTTGTCTAGGTATCATCATTTGGTTGGTGAAACGTTTAAGGGTGATGCTGTCGAGGAACCTGCTCCGGCATCAGGGGAGTCATCACCCCTTAAAAGCATTCCGAAGTCGTTGATGCTCCCTTCTCTTTAAAAGATTTCTTCTCCGGTTTCGACTTATATTGTTCCTACTTCTTTATCGCCTTCTCCGGATGTAACAGATTAGTTTTTGTCAATAAAGATTAACTTTTTGTATTTTTGTAACTATTGTAGCTTTTGTGTCAAGCCCTTTTATAACTGCTATCGTGCCTTTTTCTTGTTTAGTGGCTGGTTACTGTCGTTCTTTCTGATGTGTTTGTAAGGGGTTGTTTTTTGCCTGTAACTTTTCAGACTATATTGATTCATTTCCTTAGCTCAGACTTTTTGTTTGCCTTTTAGGTGACTCAGGTGTCCAACCTTTACTTCGTTAGTTCGACATTTTGGTCGATTCGAAGTTTTTTGTGTTTAGGTGACTCGGGTGTTCAACTTTTATTTCGTTAACTCGACACCTCGGTTAATTCAAAGTTTTGCGTTTAGGTGACTTGGGTGTCCAACCTTTACTTTGTTAACTTGACACCCCTGTCGATTCAAAGTTTTTATTTATTTATTTATATATTTAGGTGACTCGCGTGTCCAACCTTTGCTTTGTTAACTCAACACCTCGGTCGATTTGAAGTTGTGTTTAGGTGACTCGGGTGTCCAACCTTAACTTTGTTAACTCGACACCTCGGTCGATTCAAAGATTTTTTATATTTTGGTGACTCAGGTGTCCAACCTTTGCTTCGTTAACTCGACACCTCGGTCGATTCAAAGTTTTGGGTTTAGGTGACTCGAATGTTAAACCTTTACTTCGTGGTTGATCAGACCAAAAGTTTTGTGTGTCTGACTTTTATCGCCTGACGGCCTTGTATGGTCGGTTTGTTGTCTGCGTGAAAATTTGGAGTTCCTAAATCCGTAATCTTTATTGATGTTTCCTTGAATATTTCCTCAATTTTTGCCATTAAGGCTTTTATACTGATTCTGAATATTGTTTGATTTGTCTTCCTTTGCTCGTTGTCTGTCTTTGCGTTGAGGGTCGGTACTTCGTTTTTCTTTGCTTTTTCCTCGTGTTTACAACTGCCTTTCATATGATCTTCGTGTGAGCTTGATAGACATGACTCGACATAGCCCTGTTGAAAGGAAATGTCATTAAATAGGTGATTCAAGGACTTGGCGGTGATCTTGGGTAATGATCAACTAACAGGCCAAGGGGCTCAGACTACAGTTGTGGCTGATAAATTGCAACTTTTGAAGATTGGTTTTCTTGAATGCACGGGACGGGATATATTTTATGATACACAAATCCAAAAACCAATAAGATAATGTTGTTGTGAATGAAAAATGGATGGATCGTTTCTTGTAGGGACATTTCACACTCATTGAGGTTTGAGTGTGAAGATGTACAGTGGAGTCACATGTTTTGTCCTGCCCTACAACATTATAGAGATTAGAATTAGCGAATGTAACCATCCATCCCCTCGAGATGAGCGACCTTAGAATTAGCGAATAGGATTTGCTTGATGGAGTTAGCACACCAATCCACAAATGGGTATTGTCTACTTTTTTGGTAAGGCCTTTACATCAGAACCAACAAACAATCACTCACGTTTTCCATCCAACACACTCTCTAATATATTTACTCATTACTTGCTTGTCAGACCAAAAAGAAAGAAACCAGAGAGCTAGCTTTGGTAGCAAAAGAGATAAAGGAACTAACATGCCTTCCATTGCTTCAAGCAAGGTCGAATACACAATATATATATATATATATATATATATAAAATGCTAATAGGATTTGCATGAAGGAGTTAGCACACCAACTCCACAAATGGGTTTTGTTTACTTTTTTAGTAAGGCCTTTACATCAGAACTAAACAAACAACTACTCATGTTTTCCATCCAACACACTCTCTAATCTATTCACTCATTACGTACTTGCTTGTCAGACCCAAAAGAAAAGAAACCTGAGAGCTAGCTTTGGTAGCAAAAGAGATAAAGGAACTAACAAATGTCGGTGTACACAAATGTAACGGGAATTGGTTTGTCGGTGTACACAAATGTGTCACACCAGCAAACTTCCCTCTTTGCCCCCACCCATCCTACATAAACCCTTGTGAATCCCTTCCAACCACTCTTTCTCAACTCTGAACTTACTTTACATACACAGTCAGAATAATCAATCAAAGAACAAGAAAACAATGAAGAAGAGTGAATGAAATTGAGGTTGAAGACATAGTTGGAGCAGGATTATCTCACAAAGAAGCTCAAAATTTTGATCAAAAACGCACTACTATCCTCTCATCACTGGCACTACAAGACCCAAAGGAGTTATGGAGGCAAGTTTGTGCACAAAGATTGCTTCAACCATCCCATCCCCATGCTTTGCATCAACAACAGTGAGCGAAAATAAGTCGTTTTGAAGATAGACGACGAAGCTGGTGGTGAACGTGAGAAAAAAATGAAAGACAAAGACAAAGACCTCTGATTGAAGGGGTTGTGCTTTGAGTAATTTCTTAGATTTGGTGATCGAACCATCGATTGGGTATTCGAGATCTATTCGATCGATTAGTGTGTTGTCATTGAATTTTTTGTTTAATACTTTGATTTGTTCCATGGGGCCTGAATTTTGGAAACGATTACCTTTATGTCATTACTTCGATGTCGATTTGGGGTGAAAACAACAAATATTTTTTTTTTTGAGATGGAGAAGACTATAAGTTGACTCGGTATTCTGAACCCAATCGACTCAATAATGTTTGGATCGGGTTTTGGTGCTTGACCAGTTGGGCTTGCTTTTGGCTTGGTTCTTGGGCCTGATTATCAAAAAGTCCAACGAAATCCAATTTGATTTTGTCCCCCAGGTTTTAGATATCTCAAAGTCCATATTCTAATACATAAATGAAATAAATAAACAATCAAACCATATAATAATTATAATGCATACTGGATATTGCTTTATCTATCATTTTCATTTTATTGAAGCCAAAATAATCCAATATAAAATATTTTGATGTCCGAAACATTTTTTTAAAACCCAACAATTCGCAAACATAATTATTCTATGTATCGAAATGCCCCTATATTGTTCACCTATTTACCTAATTGTCCCTCTTTCAAATAACCCAAAATTTATTGTTCATGCATTTTCCTGGTTAACACCCTTGCCAAATTGACGTCTCCAAAATAGAAAATTTTCATCAAGTTCGATTTCAACTTGAATTAAAATTAAATGATTTTTAGGACTAGCAAAATCAGCACGTGTAAATTTTTTCCTAGAGTGCATTGCACCCGAAGTTGTAGTAGTCAAGATGGCGGAAGAAGGGGATGAATAAGTTGAATAGACAATTGAGGTAATTAAGCCAATAAATTTCTAAGGTATATTTTGTAAACCATGTTTAATGGTAATCCATAATTAGTATTTAGTGATCCATTTGGGAAGTGTCGAAGGCACGACCCAAAGACCAGGGTGTCATGCCACTATACCCGTGCCAACGAAATGGGTACACATTGTGTGAAAAGTGTATGGCCGTGCCAACGGCATGACTGGTACACTAGTGTATATATATATATTATGAAACACAAATCCAAAAACCAATAAGATAATGTTGTTGTGAATGAAAAATGGATGGATCGTTTCTTGTAGGGACACTTCACACTCATTGAGGTTTGAGTGTGACAATGTATAGTGGAGTCACATGTTTTGTCCAGCCCTACAACATTATCAAGATTAGAAAGGAGGCTGACATCTACTAAAGTACCTGACTAGGCCTAACCACTAGATGAATGAGCTCTATCATACACATATATACTCTCTCTTTGGTTGACTTCATCACCACACGTGTGTGATTCTTCCCCCTTCCCCCATTGCAAATCAACCATATTGTGCATCATGGCCTAGAAAACAACTTAATGCATACAGTGCATCATGGGGGTTAAAGTTTGCAAATCAACCAAAATAGGGGTGGATTAGAGAACAACTCAATGCAAAGCTCTTGAATTGGGATATTCAATAGCTCATCTCCTCAAGTATAGACTACATACAACGATGGTGTGTCTTCTCCCTCGACCAAGCTCTCCTTCTTGCTTGCACTCATCACCGATCGACTCCGTGATCGAACATAGACAACAATGGTGTGTGTGGTGCGATTGACTCTGGTCGACGTCTTGGTAGCCGGTAATGGAAGAACTTCAGGTTATCTCATCTGTCGATTCACCCCCAAGAACACTTCGATTCATCCAAGAGACAAAATCCTTTGATAAGCAAAGAAAAAGTGACACATAGATTGGCTCTTTGAATTTGAGAAAGAGACGGACAATGCGTTTGAAGAAGAAACTATCTCAAAAAAAAACCTTGTTCTGTGGTTCTGGTTCTGGTTCTGTGTTCAGCCGTGTGAAAAAATCTTAATAAAAAAAAGATGGAGACACAAACAAAGGCAAAGCAAAACTTTTTTTTTTTAAACACGACAAAAATAAATAAAAAATTGAAGAGACAAAAAGAAAAAATGTTGGATTAATATACCTAAAACAAATAAACCGAGCTGATGGAGAAACCCAAACTTTAAACGCACGGTGTGGGTGGGAGAGAGGAAGGAGAGAAATTGAAATCCAAGGGGGGGATGCTGGATTTGAAAAGGGTTTTGGTAGTTGTACCTTTCACACACAAATCCTTCAAAATCCACCAATTCAACAAATCCATCAAAATTCACTGCTTTTTTAATACCCCCTAATTTTGGTGGACTTTTGAAATGCATGAATTGAATACCCCCTGATTTTTATTGATTTTAAAACAATATTTTAAAAATCCTTATTTGAATACCCTTGGATTTACATATACTATTTTAAATCCTTAATTGAATACCCCTGGACTTTAATGAATTTTAAAATCCTTCATTACCCATTAAAATTTGTAATCCTAATTTTTTAACTAGACAAAAATTACCTTGTACTACTACACTTGAAAAAATTGTGAGTATTAGTATAGAAACTCAACCAAGGGTTTGCAATTTTTTTTAAACTCTCCAAGCAAAATCCCAATCCACAACCCCAAGAAGACGAGAAGGCTCACCCCGTGGTTTAGCTGTCTCCCACTAAAGTGGGTTTGGATCCAAACAAAGAGAAAGTGTTTATGATGAAATTACAACACAAGACAAACAAATTGCTCTATGAATCAACCTGGATGTTATTTCATAAAACTTCATTCTTCTCTAGGAGTAAGAAACGACTTTATGGATTTATTTATTTTTGAAGGGCTATATGCCAAAAACCTATCACTGCGACATGATGATTCACGAGGCTTTAACTTGTTCAGGTGAATGAATCATCTTCACCTGAACACTATACACTATGAGTGAAGCGGACCGAGCTTTATTTACTGTGGCTCGTGTTAAGGCTTATGTTTCCTGTATTGCTCGTTATGGTGTTAGTGATGCTAGCATTGATAGGAAAGTGAGCTCCGTCCGAGATGTTGCAGATCTCAATGCTCCCATCACTTGTTCAGCTCCCACTTTGCGAAAAACGAAAGCTTGCAAGGCCCACTAGTCACTCAAGGCAATTGCCTATAGATTATGTTCGAGTTCTAAGAAAGAAACGACTTTCGAATTGTAGTTCTACTCGAATTGTGACTCGTCGGGGTTCTGTTCGGGATATTGAGGAATTAAGACTTGCGTTGGAAAAGAGTGAGAAGGAGACCATTCGTCCACTGGTCGACGATGATATGAAACTTCTTTCTGCTTATGGTGTTTTGGACACTGCCGAGTAGTCTAATGACGATCCTTGAGCCATTAATGAAAAATTCTCCAATTGGCGGTGGATCAGTCTAAAGGCAATGTTGGCGGTCGAAGTCTTGGAGATCATTTTCCCTCTCCTTCTATTGATGTCAGCGAAGCAGCCGGATTTCTAGTTTATTCTCCTATTCTACAGGTTTCTTCTACTACCGCCAGTCCTTCCTTTGCCGCATATGCTTATCGGCGAGAAGGCAAACATTGTTTTTCCATTGTTACTGCTATTCCATCTGTTCTCCCAGCTGTCGGAGGTGGTTCATCGGTGCTTTTGGATCCTCGCGTCCTCTACCCATGGATTAGTTGGATTGAGCCTGGGCCGAAGGATATCCGTATTATCTGATGGCAAGTTCTGTTGGTTTACCGAGCCAACGTGTAAGACAGTGCACGTAGATTGGTAAATGAATGGTACAGGCGGTTGGTAGAAAGGCCCTCGATGTTCGTGTTTGAACCGTTTGATCATATCAACCATGGTCTTGAACAGATAATGGACGGGATGAATCATCTCGCTTACGCGGGGTAATGGGCTCGATTTATCGAGCTGGTCATGATCGAGTGGCTCTTTTGGAGAGGAGGTTGACAGCGCTATTGCTAATATTTTCTCATGTCCTTTCCCAATTTGATGTGTTGAAGATGCATAGCGTGGACTTGGAGAAAGTTGTTGTGGCCGCTCGAGAATCTTTGACTGAGGCGAAGAATCTGTGGGAAAAGTCTGTTGTTGATCTTGATTCCTTAAAAGCTAAGCTAGACGAGGTTTGTTTTCGTTTTCGCGATGTGGAAAAGGAGTTATCTATTGAAAGAACGAATTTTGATGAAGCTTATTGTTCTTGACTTGAGCAATCCCTTATGTGTGACGCTGCTGAGAGGCGGGTGGAACAGATAATTGTTGCACTTAGTGATGTCAAGGCAAATGCTTCCGTTATGCTTTCGACTACTGAAGAGCGGCTTGTCGCGGCCAAAACTGAACTCGTTGTAACTAAGGATAGGCTTCGTGTGGTTGAAGCTAGGGATTGGAAGCGAGTTGTTGACGGGCGGCTTGAGCTAATTGATTATATCGAAGGGCTCGAGGAAGATTTGTCTAGGTATCATCATTTGGTTGGTGAAACGTTTAAGGGTGATGATGCCGAAGAACCTGCTCCGGCATCAGAGGAGTCATCACCCCTTAAAAGCATTCTGAAGTCGTTGATGCTCCCTTCTCTTGAAATGATTTCTTCTCCGGTTTCGACTTATATTGTTCCTTTTTCTTTATCGCTTTCTCCGGATGTAACAAATTAGTGTTTATCAATAAAGATTAACTTTTTGTTTTTTTGTAACTATTGTAGCTTTTGTGTCAAGCCCTTTTATAACTGCTATCGTTCTTGTTTCTTGTTTAGTGGCTGGTTACTGTCGTTCTTTCTGATGTGTTTGTAAGGGGTTGTTTTTTGCCTGTAACTTTTCAGACTATATTGATTCATTTCCTTAGCTCGGACTTTTTGTTTGCCTTATAGGTGACTCAGGTGTCCAACCTTTACTTCGTTAGTTCAACATTTTGGTCGATTCGAAGTTTTTTGTGTTTAGGTGACTCAGGTGTTCAACCTTTATCTCGTTAACTCGACACCTCGGTTGATTCAAAGTTTTGCGTTTAGGTGACTCGGGTGTCCAACCTTTACTTTGTTAACTTGACACCTCGGTCAATCCAAAGTTTTTATTTATTTATATATTTAGGTGACTCGCGTGTCCAACCTTTGCTTCGTTAACTCAACACCTCGGTCGATTTGAAGTTGTGTTTAGGTGACTCGGGTGTCTAACCTTAACTTTGTTAACTCGACACCTCGGTCAGTTCAAAGATTTTTTATATTTTGGTGACTCAGGTGTCCAACCTTTGCTTCGTTAACTCGACACCTCGGTCGATTCAAAGTTTTGGGTTTAGGTGACTCGAGTGTTCAACCTTTACTTCGTGGTTGATCAGACCAAAAGTTTTGTGTGTCCGACTTTTATGGCCTGGCGGCCTTATATTGTCGGTTTGCTGTCTGCGTGAAAATTTGGAGTTCCTAAATCCGTAATCTTTATTGATGTTTCCTTGAATATTTCCTCAATTTTTGCCATTAAGGATTTTATACTCATTCAGAATATTGTTTGATTTGTCTTCCTTTTCTCGTTGTCAGTCTTTGCGTTGAGGGTCGGTACTTCGTTTTTCTTTGCTTTTTCCTCGTGTTTACAACTGCCTTTCATATGATCTTCGTGTGAACTTGATAGACATGACTCGACATGGCCCTATTGAAAGGAAATGTCATTAATTAGGTGATTCAAGGACTTGGCGGTGATCTTGGGTAATGATCAACTAACAGGCCAAGGGGCTCAGACAAAGGTTGACTCGACTACACTTGTGGCTGATAAATTTCAACTTTTGAAAATTGGTTTACTTGAATGTAATCGAGACTTTCTTCTTGTAGTTCTGTTGCATGTCATTCTGCTAACACATGACCCGCAATCCAATTTATCATAAAAAAATTTGTTAAGAAAAAAATGAGGACAAAGAAAAGGAAAAAAGAGCCAAAGACATTGTCAGGTGAATAACAAATGTCATACTTGCATGTCTTAACGCTCAGAAGATCTGCCAACCCTTACTTCCTAAAACAGTCAATTTGTTGAATGTAGCCAACAGAGTTTAGCGGAAAAAGATGAAAGAGAAGAATGCATCAACCATGATGACTTTTTTTTTTAAAAACCATGATGACTTGATGAGGATACAAAGATTGAAGTACAAAGCAATGCAAATATAAATTGTGCTATTTCAATCGGTTCAGCCCTGGAGCGAAAGGGGCTTAGGTTTGCTGGAGATGAGAATGAGCTATCTTACACGGTCAAGGACATTGTGGTCGCCGGGTGCTGATAGCCAATGACATGCATGATTCGTGGAACTGAATTTGGAGATGTGGTTGCTTTGAGGACAATTACCCAATTTGAGCTTGGAGGATGAAAGAAAGATATCCAGATATTTTGTGAAGAATCTGAACTGTCAAATTTCGGTTGTAATTATGTCCTCGGATGGAGGGAGATGTGGATTAGAACAACCCTTCTAGGGAGCGAGGGATGGGTGTAACCACCCATCCGCCTCGAGATAAGTGACAAAATGCATCTCGATGCGGATGCACTTATCTCGAGGAGGCTCCCTAGAATTTTTGGGATTAGAAATATTTTATGTTGGTTTCAATAGAGTTTTTTGTTAATCTAGTCTTGATTGGTTTTTTATCATATAACTTGGGTGAAGTGAAATCAAGTTGCTTTCTGTAAACAGCTGTGAATTTTAGTGACTTGTAGGTGTTAGCATATTTGGTACGAAAATTTTGGTAGACTTTGTGAATGTCTTTGCAGGTTTGATTATTTGGAGAGGAGTTAGCGGCATTCCAGGTTAGAACCGAAATATAGCATCAAATGTTGTGTCGATTTTTACAGATAAAATATATTTTGCTCTGCTCCAGTCAGATCCTATATTAAGCCATGCCATAAAAGGAACAATCAAATACACCCAAACTATTGTTTTGTTTTGGATTATAAGGAAACTATTCACATCTGGATCTGGAACTTGGGTTTTTATAGGATTCCATAACCTATCAACAAGGTGCGACCTACAGGTCAACACCATAAGAAAGTAACCATGCCACCGGCGGATCTCGACCATAACACCATAACACCATTGGCCTGGGTTTGGAACTTAGTTGGACAAGTAGGATCCCAAGACTTGGTTCAATACACATGCTATCTTATTATCGGAAAAAGTACATTATACATAAGAACGTCTTTGAGCAAGCATATTGACATTGTCAACACATACGTGAGGTGATATCAGGATATAATACATATATCATCTGATATATAAACTTCGAAATCATACAACATTATGGAGAAAGCTAGTAGAGTTGACATGTAGTCAAGTCAAAAGTATATTGACTACTACATCTATTTATATCTTCAGATTCTCAATCATGTTTGCGAAGAGTTTGCTCTCCTTTTTGTCATAGCAAGTCTCAAAATTTCTCTGTCGCTGCAACAATTGCATCACTTCCCTGCTCAAATAGAGACTACATGATTATATGACAAAATGTATTGAAAGAAGAAAAAAGTTATTCAACTGCATTAAGTACGAACCCATTGTTAGGATCTATTTCAAGAGCCTTCTTCAAGTCCAACTTGGCCAGGTCCAAGTCCATTGTCTCCAAGTATGCTTGTGCTCTTCGGTAAAGCGCTTTCACATTATTAGGTTCTAGATTCAATACCTAATGTGAGAACTCCAAGGTTAGATGTATTATGCAACCAAATATTGAGTTTGTTGGCAAAAGAATAACAGAGGAGTTCCTAGTATCACATTAGAAGCCCCCATGATTCGAAAAGACGACATTTTTTTGTAAACAATACCAGTGAGCAGAGTTTAGCAGCTTCTCTAAACTCCTTCAACTTAAGCTTGCAGGCAGCATTGTTAAGATTGCAAGATACTTTGAAAAACCTCCCGACCTTCTTCTGTTCGATTTTGAAAGTGCTGTCAAATTCCACATATTTGCTAGCCTGATGATAACAACAATGTTCATCAGTTTGATTTTCATCAATTTCTTTTAGAGAAACTAACTAATCTGTGATTTGGTATGCAATCATCTTTTACTTCATTTGCAATTCATCTTACTACGCACTTAAGATATAAATGGTTTTGATTGGAAAAAGGAACAACCATGTCATATCTCAATGAAGCACGCTGATATTTTCCAGCCTTGAAATATGTATTCCCCTGCTCTTTCCTTTTGGCTGCGTATTCAAGCTTCTCTTCGGGTTCCATGTCCCAAGCCTCGGTTACCTGGACAATTTGCCTCATTGATGAACATAGAAAAAACATCTGACTTGAATATTACTTTTCCAATAGTTGATTGGTTTTTATTGAAAGCTTTCTCTAATGAATTAGCTAATCCAAATAATTTAGTCATCCCGAAATCTGTGTTAGTCTTAATTAGCAAAACCGACATCACAAATCTTGTCAATCAACTTACCCAAAGTAACAGTTTAGGAATTTTATATCTCCTAAATCAAAATAATTTTCTATAAAAAGTTGTATATACTTGAGAAAAGAAAAGAAAAAGTACCTTTGTGAATCCTAGCATCTCGACTTTATAATACAAAGTCGAACATGCTGGGATGACAGCCAACTTTGTGTTTGTATCAGTGTCTCCGAAGCCATACTCATGACTGACGATGACCAAAGCAGTTTCACCTCTTTTCATGGTAGCAACGGCCAGATCTAAGCCTTCAATGACTTGCTCTGCATAAAAACACTGGTCTTCAACATAAGCAACAATTGAACCAGTAGTAAGTGGGTATATTGTTCAATCCTTTACCTTCATCGACTTTGAATTCCAAGGCATCCTCCCCATCATAACCCTTTTTCTCAAAGATCTGCCCATTGGATAAGTTGGCAATATATCTAACTGCAGTTTGGATAACCAAATCAGTGTTATTACCAAGTAATGTATTTCAAGCAAGTGGGATTTTATAGAAAAAAAATGGAGTCACTTACTTTGAGCAGTGGTTCCGCTATTTGGTTTCTCGAAACCTTCTCCACAGGTGGTTATTTTTTTAATAATCAACATGTCATCCGTGATATACTCAAGAAGCTTGTAAGCAACCAATTCCAAAGATATATGAACAACCGCGTTTGGTGGGACAGCAGCAAGGCCATCTTGGGCAGGTCTTCCAGTATTACCAAATGCATCTACATTGCACAGACTATGATCTTAAATGAGGAGAAAGTACATTATACAAAACTTGTATGACACGCGGTAGGATAGAGAAACTAAGAAAGCTTCAAATCATTAAGCTGGTAAACTATTTTTCTCAATGTTATCCTAGTAACTACTACTTTAGTGATAACTATGGATACTTGAGAGAATATCAATATGTAGAAATTAACATACATCCGGGATCCACACGTAAGGTTGCCCATTCACCCTTCCTCATTGTGACCACCGTCTTCGCAATGGCAGGACACAAGTGACCTAATAATACATTA
Source organism: Berberis vulgaris (assembly GCA_963556465.1). NCBI lineage: Eukaryota > Viridiplantae > Streptophyta > Magnoliopsida > Ranunculales > Berberidaceae > Berberis > Berberis vulgaris. Next base: position 58,509,725 of record OY747136.1, on the reverse strand, counting down.
AACAGGTGAGACAGAAGAGTCTTCTTTCACTCTGATATCAACATGCAAAAATCGTCATAACCGCAGAATTACCATCATTTACAAGAAACTCGAATCCTTCTTCTGGTGATTTTGCCACAAGACTTCCATCCTCAAGTCTCACTTCATACTTAACTGCAATAGTAGTAGTAGAGATTGTGTTTTATGGGGCTGTAAAGCTTTTGTAGGTTCTTCATCACAATCAAAGTAGAAGGATTACCTGTGACTTCATCTTTCTTTTCTGGTCGTTCCAACACCTCGCTTTTATGTAATATCTTCTTCATGATCCCCCCATCATTGGAGACATCGACCACTTTGACCCAAGATAACAATTCCACTTGGAACTGCAGTGTAGCATCAACTGGAATATTGGGGAAACAAACTCTTCGAGTTACTGTGGGAGGTACTGTGAAGATGGAGATCTCACCCTTCTTCATAGTCACAAGGCCATCTTCCCAACCTTCAAGTATAAGGTCTGCTTACGAAAATTAGATTATGAAATTAAAGTGTTGACACAAATTCATATAGGTTGATAAAGAAAGTATCAATTTAAATTGTGTTAATCTTTTGGAGGTGAGATCACATTAATTAAATCACCCAACTAAAACTAATAGCGGTATCAGCGTCAAGCAATGAGACTAACACATGTATAAAAGTGCACTGCTATTACAGACACTATTGAACTCCATTCAGTGGTTTGGAGGTATAAGGTTGGTTCTCATATATACATACTTATTCAGTCATTTTTTAAGGCTGGCTGATAATTGATAATTTTTTCTAGCAAGCAGCTGTTATAGGAAGTTGAAAGTCAAGTAATTTACTTTGAGCTTGCAATAATAAGTGCTGAAACCAAATATTTCAATTTTTACATGTATTATGAAGCTCAATACTTGTTCCGGTCCATTTGTAAACTCTACAAGTAATCAGTTCAAATAATTTGCATGATGTGATTATTATTGTAATTACCTTTTCCTAATATGGAAACTGATTTGTTGCCTTGGATGAAATTTTCACCATCCACCACTCTACCAGCATAGTTCACTGCATCAAAAAACGGAAGCAACCCCCATGGATGAAATAATCACATAAAAGCAAGCATGCAGACAACAAAATTCGATTGCGAGGAAGAGGAATAATGAAGAAATATTGGGTACCAGTGATTTCATCTCCAACTTGTGGAACCTGCCATCCTTGACCAACTTTGACAAGTTTTTTCTTCAAACCAAGTTTATTGAGGAGTAGAAGGCCGTGTTCATCTTCAACGTTGCTAACAAGTACACTGTGAGGAGACAAGTAAGGTCTGAACTCATCTTCTTGCTGCTGCTTTTCAACTTGTGATTTTGGTGGGAGTGGGAGTGGGACTATGGTTTCATCTATGTTTTCCATCAAGTTAAGTTTCGTGCAATAAGTTGTTTGTATTTGGTTTCAATTTCAGATAGAGGTTTTGATTTGCGGCTTTTAATAACTCATCTTCTTGCTGCTGCAACCTGCAATCATATTTTATGAAACACAAATCCAAAAACCAATAAGATAATGTTTTTGTGAACGAAAAATGGATGGATCGTTTCTTGTAGGGACACTTCACACTCATTGAGGTTTGAGTGTGACAATGTATAGTGGAGTCACATGTTTTCCATCCGAACCAACAAACAATCACTCACGTTTTCCATCCAACACACTCTCTAATTTATTCACTCATTACTTGCTTGTCAGACCCAAAGGAAAAGAAACCTGAGAGCTAGCTTTGGTAGCAAAAGAGATAAAGGAACTAACAAATGTCGGTGTACACAAATGTGTGGTGTACACAAATGTAACGGGAATTGGTTTGTCGGTGTACACAAATGTGTCACACCAGCAAACTTCCCTCTTTGCCCCCACCCATCCTTCATAAACCCTTGTGAATCCCTTCCAACCACTCTTTCTCAACTCTGAACTTACTTTACATACACAGTGAGAATAATCAGTCAAAGAACAACAAAAACAATGAAGAAGAGTGAATGAAATTGAGGTTGAAGACATAGTTGGAGCAAGATTATCTCACAAAGATGCTCAAAATTTTCATCAAACACGCACTACTATCCTCTCATCACTGGTACTACAAGACCCAAAGGAGTTATGGAGGCAAGTTTGTGCACAAAGATTGCTTCAACCATCCCATCCCCGTGCTTTGCATCAACAACAGTGAGCGAAAATAAGTCGTTTTGAAGATAGACGACGAAGCTGGTGGTGAACGTGAGAAAAAAATGAAAGAGAAAGACAAAGAACTATGATTGAAGGGGTTGTGCTTTGAGTAATTTCTTAGATTTGGGGATCGAACTATCGATTGGGTATTCGAGATCTATTCGATCGATTAGTGTTTTGTCATTGAATTTTTTGTTTAATACTTTGATTTGTTCCATGGGGCCTGAATTTTGGAAACGATTACCTTTATGCCATTACTTCGATGTCGATTTGGGGTGAAAACAACAAAGATTTTTTTTTTGAGATGGAGAAGACGATAAGTTGACTCGATAGTCTGAACCCAATCGACTCAATAATGTTTGGATCGGGTTTTGGTGCTTGACCAGTTGGGCTTGCTTTTGGCTTGGTTCTTGGGCCTGATTATCAAAAAGTCCAACGAAATCCTATTTGATTTTGTCCCCCTTGTTTTACATATCTCAAAGTCCATATTCTAATACATAAATGAAATAAATAAACAATCAAACCATATAATAATTATAATGCATACTGGATATTGCTTTATCTATCATTTTCATTTTATTGAAGCCAAAATAATCCAATATGAAATATTTTGATGTCCGAAACATTTTTTTTTAAAACCCAACAATTCGCAAACATAGTTATGCTATGTATCGAAATGCCCCTATATTGTTCACCTATTTACCTAATTGTCCCTCTTTCAAATAACCCAAAATTTACTGTTCATGCATTTTCCTGGTTAACACCCTTGCCAAATAGAAAATAAAATTAAATATAGGAAAAAGGGGATGAATAAGTGGAATAGACAATTGAGGAAAATTTTCATCAAGTTCGATTTCAACTTGAAATAAAATTAAATGATTTTTAGGACTAGCAAAATCGGCACGTGTAAATTTTTTCCTAGAGTGCATTGCACCCGAAGTTGTAGTAGTCAAGATGGCGGAAGAAGGGGATGAATAAGTGGAATAGACAATTGAGGTAATTAAGCCAACAAATTTCTAAGGTATATTTTGTAAACCACGTTTAATGGTAATCCATAATTAGTATTTAGTGATCCATTTGGGAAGTGTTGAAGGCACGACCCAAAGACCAGGGTGTCATGCCACTATACCCGTGCCAACGGAATGGGTACACATTGTGTGAAAAATGTATGGTCGTGCCAACGACATGACTGGTACACTAGTGTATATATATATATATTATGAAACACAAATCCAAAAACCAATAAGATAATGTTGTTGTGAATGAAAAATGGATGGATCGTTTGTTGTAGGGTCACTTCACACTCATTGAGGTTTGAGTGTGACAATGTATAGTGAAGTCACATGTTTTGTCCAGCCCTACAACATTATCGAGATTAGAAAGGAGGCTGACATCTACTAAAGTACCTGACTAGGCCTAACCACTAGATGAATGAGCTCTATCATACACGTATATACTCTCTCTTTGGTTGACTTCATCACCGCACGTGTGTGATTCTTCCCCCTTCCCCCATTGCAAATCAACCATATTGTGCATCATGGCCTAGATAACAACTTAATGCATACAGTGCATCATGGGGGTTAAAGTTTGCAAATCAACCAAAATAGGGGTGGACTAGAGAACAACTCAATGCAAAGCTCTTGAATTGGGATATTCAATAGCTCATCTCCTCAACTATAAACTACATACAATGATGGTGTGTCCACTCCCTCAACCAAGCTCTCCTTCTTGCTTGCACTCATCACCGATCGACTCCATGATCGAACATAGACAACAATGGTGTGTGTGGTGCGATTGACTTTGGTCGGCGTCTTGCTAGTCGGTAATGGAAGAACTTCAGGTTATCTCATCTGTCGATTCACTCCCAAGAACCCTTCGATTCATTCCAGAGACAAAATCCTTTGATAAGCAAAGAAAAAGTGACACATAGATTGGCTCTTTGCATTTGAGAAAGAGACACAGACAATGCGTTTGAAAAAGAAACTATATCAAAAAAAAACCTTGTTCTATGGTTCTAGTTCTGTGTTCAACCGTGTGAAAAAATCCTAATAAAAAAAAGATGGAGACACAAACAAAGGCAAACCAAAACCTTTTTTTTTAAAACACGACAAAAATAAATAAAAAATTGAAGAGACAAAGAGAAAAAATGTTGGATTAATATACCTAAAACAAAGAAACCGAGCTGATGGAGAAACCCAAACTTGAAACGCACGGTGTGGGTGGGAGAGAGGAAGGAGAGAAATTGAAATCCAAGGGGGGATGCTGGATTTGAAAAGGGTTTTGGTAGTTGTACCTTTCACACACAAATCCTTCAAAATCCACCAATTCAACAAATCCATCAAAATTCACTGCTTTTTTAATACCCCCTGATTTTGGTGGACTTTTGAAATGCATGAATTGAATAACCCCTGATTTTGATGGATTTTAAAACAATCTTTTAAAAATCCTTATTTGAATACCCCTGGATTTACATGTACTATTTTAAATCTTTAATTGAATACCCCTGGACTTTAATGAATTTTAAAATCCTTGAATATCCATTAAAATTTGTAATTGAATACCATGCCCTAATTTTTTAACTAGACAAAAAAATACCTTGTACTACTACACATGAAAAAATTGTGAGTATTAGTATAGAAATTCAACCAAGGGTTTGCAATTTTTTTTAAACTCTCCAAGCAAAATCCCAATCTACAACCCCAAGAAGACGAGAAAGCTCACCCCGTGGTTTAGCTGTCTCCCACAAAAGTGGGTTTGGATCCAAACAAAGAGAAAGTGTTTATGATGAAATTACAACACAAGACAAACAAATTGCTCTATGAATCAACCTGGATGTTATTTCATAAAACTTCATTCTTCTCTAGGAGTAAGAAATGACTTTATGGATTTATTTATTTTTGAAGGGCTATATGCCAAAAACGTATCACTGCGACATGATGATTCACCAGGCTTTAACTTGTTCAAGTGAATGAATCATCTTCACAACGAAGAGGAAGAGTTGAAGAAGATAGGGACAATTTTGGGGATTTCGAGATTTTTTTCACTAAGTTGGTTTTAAAATAAGAGAAGGGGGAATTCATAGTTAAAAAAACAAAAAAATGACTTTTTACTGACCCATTAGGACATCCTTAGTTTTTATTTTTCCAAAACCCATTTTCTCTTTCCTTTGTATATCAACGATCCAACGAACCTCGTTCGAATCCTTCATTTCATATATCAACAATTGAAGAGGGGAACCAATTAACCGAAGAAGAAAGATAAAAAGAAAGAAGATGAAGATAATAAAACCTTCAAAATCCTTAGATTTTGCAGGGATATTTGTAGTAGTATTGGATCACAACAATCACCGCTGAGAATTATAGTTGTCAATCTTGCCCGTTTTGCCACTCGCCATTGCACCATAGGGTTTTTCTAACGTTTACTATATCCCGTGCATATTTGATACCTTATTGGATTACAAAGAAGTACAGAGATGCCAATGGATTACGGTATAGTTTTTCGAATAACATCACTAAAACATTATCCTCTACTCGAGCGCTCTGCGTTAAGCTAGATTTCACAATGAAAACTTTGAGAATACCAAATCATGGAGTTAAGAAAAGAATGGACCCTTCCATGTATTTGAGGAGTGGAGTTTTCATCTCATCGTCGATTCCAATCTCAACCGATGAGAAACAAGGGAAATGATCAAAGAAGATGAATTGGAAAGAACTTTTCGTTGACATGAGATAGAGTGCGGCCAAAGGGATTATGCGTCCAAAAATTGTCTTCCTGTGAGTTTGACCTGCAAACAATTATTAGACTGCCAAGGACGACCTTTTTGGTGGTCGAAGGCACTCCGATACTTAAGTCAGTAATTTTGTGGGAAGAAGGATGTAAATTTGGACAAAACTCAGTTAAAGTTGCATACTTTTGTTTAATGTTCCTTTACCTTTTCTAATGGTCGTGGTTAACTCTCTTGTTGACTTAAGCATGTGAGACACAACGGAATGATATGTTTCTTGTACAGTCTCCTCCTTAATGGAGATGCGTTCGTGGGGGTGTAAGCCCCTCCACGACTCTTTTCTTGATGCAATGTTCCTCTTCTATATGAGAGAACTCGTATTGGGCCTGGATCCGTGTCGATCCGTTTGGGCCTGGATTTAGGTCCTGTTTGTTTCCCTTATTGGCGGGCCTCTTTCTGTTCCTGGGCTTTATGAGCTAACCCGATAGATCGGACGTTGTATTCTCGTGACGGATATTTACGCCACATATACGGCCTTGATGATCAGTTTATTTTGATGTATCATCAGCTACTCCCCCCTTAGTTAGTGGGCATGCTGACGTGGCCACCAACTTTGGTGATAATTTGCCTTTCGATTTCATAATTACCTTGTATTTAATGCTATCAGTTGCTTTTCGCGAGGTGGTGTCTCGATCCTTTGCTCGCCCGATCATTTTTTGCTCAAATTCTTGGGATTTTGCATAGCCATCATATCTCACACGCTGTCCCATGAGCCGTCTCTTTACTGCTCGATTCTATAAAAGGAAATGTGACAAATACGTTTTCCCTTTTTAGGCTATCTTTGAATTTAGGGTTTGTTTGTTCTTTCATCTTCTTTATTTTCATTGCTTCTTAACTCTTCGACGATGTCTGTTGGTGACAATTTAAGTGGTAAGTCGCTTACTCATTGCGAGGCTCATTACTCTTCTGATAGAGTGTCTCAGTCAACTCTGGAGACTCTTCGTTCTGATTATAATCTTTCGCCCGACCTCAAGCTTGTTCTGCCTGGATAGGGCGATAGACCTTGTAACCCGAAGGCTGGATACATCGCATTGTACTCATGCATGTTCTCTTTTGCCTTTTGAAAGCCAAGCTAGATGAGGTTTGCACCAGTCTACGTGATGTGCAAAAAGAGTTATCCACTGAGAAAATGGCTTTCGATGAAGCTTCTCGTTCTGAATTGGAGCAATCCGTTATGTGTGATGCCACTGAGAAGCGGGTGGAATAGATAACTGCTGCGCTTAACGATGTCAAGGCAGATGCTTCCGGTATGCTCGCCACTGCTGAAGGGCAGCTTGCCTCGACCAAAAATGAACTCGCTGCTGCTAAGGATAGGCTTCGTGTGGTCAAAACCGAAGATTCGAAGCGAGTTGTTGATGGGCGAGTTGAGCTTCTTGATTATATCGAAGGGTTTGACGAAGACTTGTCTAAGTATCGTCACTTGGTCGGTGAAGCTTTTGAGGATGATGATGTTAAGGAATCTGCTCCAACAACAGAGGATTCATTGCCTCTTCCACCATCGAGCACTCCGAAGCCTATAATACTCTCATCTCCTGGAAATAGTTATTCTCCTGTTCCAGCGAGGACTGGTCCTGCTATTGCTTCTATTTCTTCTCTCACTTCTGTATCACCTTCTCCGGATGTAACAGAGTAGTGTTATCAATGAAAATTGACTTTTGTTGTTTTTTTCCTTTTGGTTTTGTTGTAGCTATAACTACTTCCGTGCTTAGGCTCATTGCTTGTTTAATTGTGGGTTACTGTTGTCCTTCCTGATTTGTTGTAAAGAGTTACTTTCGCCTGTACTTTTTCGTATTGCATTGACTTGTTCTCCTAACTCTAACTTTTTGTCTGTCAGATCGAAGCCCTTTTGTCCATCTATTTGTTGAGTATTTACTTTGTCAACTTAACACCTTAGTCGATTTGAGATTTGTGTTGACTCGGGTGTTCAACCTTTACTTCATTAGTTCGACAACTCGGTCGATTCAAAGTTTTTTTGTATTTAGGTACTCGGGCGTCCAACCATTACATCGTTAGTTCGACATCTCCATCGATTCAAAAAAAAATTGTGTTTAGGTGACTCGAATGTCAAACCTTTACTTCATTAGTTCGACATCTCGATCGATTTGAAGTTTTTTTTGTGTTTAGGTGACTTGGGTATCCAACCTTTACTTCATTAGTTCGACATCTCGGTCGATTTGAAGTTTTTTTGTGTTTAGGCGACTCGGGTGTCCAACTTTTACTTTGTTAGTTTGACATCTTGGTTGATTCGAAGTTTTTTTGTGTTTAGGTGGCTCTGGTGTCCAACCTTTACTTTGTTAGTTCGAATCGACCAAGATGTCAAATTTTTTTTTATTTAGGTGACTCAGGTGTCCAACCTTTACTTCGTTAGTTCGACATCTCGGTCGATTCAAAGTTTTTTTTTGTTTAGGTGAATCGGGTGTCCGACCTTTACTACGTTAGTTTGACATCTCGGTCGATTCAAAGTCTTTTTTGTGTTTAGGTGACTTGGGTGTCCAACTTTTACTTCTTGGTTGATCAAATCAGAAATTGTGTGTGTCCAACTTTTATCGTTTGATTGCTTTGTAAGGCTAATTTATTGACGTATCTATCTTGTTGTCCTCGCAAAGATTTGGAGTTCCTGAATTCATAATCTTTATTGATTTTTCTTTGAGTTTTTCATCAGCTTTGGTCGTTAAGGAGTTTATGCTGGTTCGGAGTATGATTTGTTTCGTCTTCCTTTGCTCGTTGTCAGCCTTTGTATTGTGGGTTGGTATTTTTCGCTTTGTTTTTCTTTGCTTCGTCCTCATATGTTGTTAGTGGTTCGGAATTGGCTAATGCAAGCTTTTCCATGTCTTGTTCATTCGTAAATGTTTCGTCAGTACCCTTGTTCCGATATAGATCGGTTCGAGTGAGGAGTTTGCCTAATTGCTTTGCGTGCTCTGCTTCCTCTAGCTATGCAGCATGTAGTGTATATCAACTCTCTGAACTATTTTTTTATCCTGCAGCATTGTCTGTTTTCTTCTTCCATGCGATCTGTTTGTCTAACACACCGATGAACTCGTCGAGTAGTCATTTCTGAGCCTAGTGCTCGATTTCGTCTTTTAAGTTGTAGCATTCTTCGGTATCATGCCCATGATCTTTCTGGAATGAACAATATTTGTTTTTGCCTCTCCCTTTTGGATCCCCTATCATCCGAAGCGGCTAGTTGACATTTTCACTTTGCAATGTGTTTTAGTATATTTGCTCGACTTGTCTTCAGGGTTGTGTATGGCTTGTATGTGGTCTTCATTACGCTAGTTACCCATTCATGTTGATTGTAACTCCCTGGATTCTGGTTGTCGCGAATCGATCCTCTGCCATTTCGATGCTTTTTTACGGGTTGTCGCCTTCCTGTTGTACGTCGTCCTGCCTTTTTTATTCATTTCTTCCCCGTTTTCTTGATTTTTTTTCTCTTTCTTGGTCATTTTTCTTCCTAGCTGCCTTCATTTCTTCTAGGGATGTATGCTTTTGTGCTATTTTTAGTAGGATCGCCATGCCCTTTGGAGGCTCCTGGTCAAGAGCGTCAAAGAAGGGGCCTCTCTTCAATCCGGCCACGAAGGTTGCAGCGGTTGTGCCATCATGTGGTGGAAGTGCCTCAAATGATCAGTTTGCTCGGAAGTTCCATCATATACCTCGAACTTTGGCAGAGTAAACTTTTTCGGCATTGTTGTTTTCATGTGGGCGACGGAAAATGATGGTTTTTCCAACTCGTATAGTACATTAGGATCCTTGACCCCTATTCTGAACGAAATTTCGGTAAGCGTCCCTTCATACAGGGAGCTCACTACTTTCAAAGTTTCCTTGTTGGGGTTCTGCTGGGATTTCTTCACTCCCTTGAGTTCGATTGGAGAAGTTTTGTTGTGGATGTGCCTGAACTGGATTAGCTAGTTGAGTGTGATCCCGTGTGATCTTTTTCAGCATTTTTGTTACGTGTTCCATGTGGGTTATGAGCAAATCCACCCGAGGGTCTGTGGCAGCATCGTCAGATACTTGGGTTGTCTGGACTACTGTGTGTTGTAGATTCTCATTCTCAGATGTTGTTGGTTCAGTGATCCAGGCTATTTCTCCTTCTCTAGCGGTTAGCGATGCATCAATGGCTGAGTTTTCATGATCCGTGGGCTGCATTGTTTTTCCTGGTAGCTAGTTGATATTTTGTCAGGTTGTGGTGAGCTTTGTCACTGCGTGTTTCCACAGACGGCGCCAAATTGATGGGTACAAAAATTGTCCTCCTGTGAGTTTGACCTACAAAATAATTGTTAGATTGTCAAGGACCACCTTTTTGGTGGTTGAAGACACTCCAATGCTTAGGTCGGTCACTTTGTTGGAATAATGATGTAAATCTGGGCAAAACTCAGTTAAAGTTGCATACCTTTGTCTAATGTTCCCTTTTTACCTTTTATAATGGTCATGGTTAACTCTCTGCATCACTTAAGCATGTGAAGCGCAACATAAGAAGATATTTCTTGTAATAGTCTCCTCCTTAATGGAGATGCGTACGTGGGGAAGTATGCCCCTCCACGACTCTTTACTTGATGCAACCAAAAATCTTCCTCCTGGGAGTTTGACCTGCAAAACCACTGTTAGAATGCTAAAGACCACCTTTTTGGTGGCCGAAGGCACTCCGATGCTTAAGTCAGTAACTCTGTTGGAAAAAGGAAGTAAATCTGGACAAAACTCAGTTAAAGTTGCATATCTTTGTCGAATGTTCCTTTTACTTTTTATAATGGTCGTGGTTAACTCTCTGTGACTTAAGCCTATGAGGCGCAACGGAAGGAGATGTCTTTGCAACAGTCTCCTCCTTAATGGAGATGCATTCATGGGGGCATTGATCCCTCCACGACTCTTTCTTGGTGCCACGTTCTTCTTTTTTATGAGAAAACGTGTAATGAGCTTGGATTTGGGCTTCGATTCGTCTGGGTCTGGATTCGGATCTTGCTTATGCCACCTTAGAGGTGGGCCTTGTCAGGGCTTGTGGAATTACCTTTATTTCTATCGGGCTTCATGAGCTAACCCAATGGGTTATTTGCTATGTCCTCGTGATGGGTCCTTGTGCCATGTGTACGATTGTGATGATCGGTCTATTTTGATGTATCATCAGCTACTCCCTCCTTAGTTAGTGGGCATGCTGACGTGGCCAATAACTTTGGTAACGGTTCAACTTTTCATTTCATCATTGCCCTGTATTTAATGTCGTCAGTTGTTTTTCATGAGTTGGTGTCTCGATCATTTGCTTGCTCGTTCGTTTCTTGTGCACATTTTTGGGATTTTGCATCGCCATCATATCTCGCACGCTATCTCATGAGCCGTTTATTCATTGCTTGGCCCTATAAAAGGAAATGTGGTGAATACGTTGTCCCTCTTTATGCTATCTTTGAATTTAAGGTTTGTTTGTTCCTTCCTCTTCTCCATTGTCCTTGCTCATTTGCTCCTCAACGATGTCGGTTGGTGATAAGTTAAGTTGTAAGTCACTGACTCTTTGCTAGGCTCAGTACTTTCCTAATAGAGCTTCTCAGTCGACTCTGGAGAGCATTCGTTTCGATTATAATCTTCCGTCTGACCTCGAGCTTATCCCGCTTGGACCGGGAGTATCTGAATTTCTTGGGTATTCCTCCTGCCCAAATGGGCCCCAATGGTTGGAAGGTGTTGGTCTATTCCTACACGAAGGCTACCCTTGCAGGTATTCCTTTAACTGCTAGGATTCTGCATTTGGTGGTCGGTCTGTTAGTAAACAGGGAGATCTTCTTCCTTGGTTCTCCTGAACCTTTCAAGAACCTTAGTGATGACATTCGTGATTAGTTGCGGTCTTGGTTCTATGCTTCCGGGAATTCTGGCTACTTCTTTGCGAGGTCTGTTGATTTTTCGATCATTTTGAGTTCCCAACAGGCGGAAAAATCCTCTTTTATCAGTTGAGGAACAAAAGATAAGTGAAGAATTCTGGAAGCTTGCTCATTTTCCTGTTGATGTGTTTCTTTCTGATGGCATCCTGGAGCGTAGTGGTCTATACACTATGAGTGAAGCGGAACGAGCTTTATTTACTGTGGCTCGTGTTAAGGCTTATGTTTCCTGTATTGCTCGTTATTGTGTTAGTGATGCTAGCATTGATAAGAAGTGAGCTCCGTACGAGATGTTACAGATCTCAATGCTCCCATCACTGATTCAGCTCCCACTTCGCGAAAAACGAAAGCTTGCAAGACCCACTAGTCCCTCAAGGCAATTTCCCATAGATTATGTTCGAGTTCTAAGGAAGAAACGACTTTCAAATTGTAGTTCTACTCGAATTGTGACTCGTCAGGGTTCTGTTCGGGATATTGTTTCTCGCCTGGGTCCTTCTCACAATGATGTTGTAAAAGGAGATCGTGAATCTCTTGAGAAAATTGAGGAATTAAGACTTGCGTTGGAAAAGAGTGAGAAGGAGACCATTCTTCCACTGGACGACGATGATATGAAACTTCTTTCTGCTTATGGTGTTTTGGACACTGCCGAGTAGTCTAATGACGATCCTTGAGCCATTAATGAAAAAATGCTCCAATTGGCGGTGGAGCAGTCTAAAGGCAATGTTGGCGGTCGAAATCATGGAGATCATTTTCCCTCTCCTTCTATTGATGTCAGCGAGGCCGCAGGGTTTCTAGTTTATTCTCTTATTCTACAGGTTTCTTCTGCTACCGCCAGTCCTTCCTTTGCCACGTATGCTTATCGGCGGGAGGGCAAACATTGTTTTTTCGTTGTTACTGCTATTCCATATGTTCTCCGAGCTGTCGAAGGTGGTTCATCGGTGCTTTTGGATCCTCGCGTCCTCTACCCATGGATTAGTTGGATTGAGCCTGGGCAAAAGAATATCCGTATTATCTGATGGCAAGTTTTGTTGGTTTACCGAGCCAATGTGCAAGACAGTGCACGTAGATTGGTAAATGAATGGTACAGGCGGTTGGTAGAGAGGCCCTCGATGTTCGTGCTTGAACCGTTTGATCATATAACCATGGTCTTGAACAGATAATGGACGGGATGAATCATCTCGCTTACGCGGGGTAATGGGCTCGATTTATCGAGCTGGTCATGATCCAGTGGCTCTTTTGGAAAGGAGGTTGGCAGCGCTATTGCTGATATTTTCTCATGTCCTTTCCCAATTTGATGTGTTGAAGATGCATAGCGTGGACTTGGAGAAAGTTGTTGTGGCCGCTCGAGAATCTTTGACTGAGGCGAAGAATCTGTGGGAAAAGTCTGTTGTTTATCTTGATTCCTTAAAAGCTAAGCTAGACGAGGTTTGTTTTCGTCTTCGCGATCTGGAAAAGGAGTTATCTATTGAAAGAACGACTTTTGATGAAGCTTATTGTTCTTGACTTGAGCAATCCGTTATGTGTGACGCTGCTGAGAGGCGGGTGGAACAGATAATTGTTTCACTTAGTGATGTCAAGGCAAATGCTTCTGTTATGCTTTCGACTACTGAAGAGCGGCTTGTCGCGGCCAAAACTGAACTCGTTGCTACTAAGGATAGGCTTCGTGTGGTTGAAGCTGGGGATTGGAAGCGAGTTGTTGACGGGCGGGTTGAGCTTCTTGATTATATCGAAGGGCTCGGGGAAGATTTGTCTAGGTATCATCATTTGGTGGGTGAAACGTTTAAGGGCGATGATGCCGAGGAACCTGCTCCGGCATCAGGGGAGTCATCACCCTTTAAAAGCATTCCGAAGTCGTTGATGCTCCCTTCTCTTGAAATGATTTCTTCTCCGGTTTCGACTTATATTGTTCCTACTTCTTTATCGCCTTCTCCGGATGTAACAGATTAGTGTTTATCAACAAATATTAACATTTTGTTTTTTTGTAACTATTGTAGCTTTTGTGTCAAGCCCTTTTATAACTGCTATCGTGCTTGTTTCTTGTTTAGTGGCTGGTTACTGTCGTTCTTTCTGATGTGTTTGTAAGGGGTTGTTTTTTGCCTGTAACTTTTCAGACTATATTGATTCATTTCCTTAGCTCAGACTTTTTGTTTGCCTTTTAGGTGACTCAGGTGTCCAACCTTTACTTCATTAGTTCGACATTTTGGTCGATTCGAAGTTTTTTGTGTTTTTGTGACTCGGGTGTTCAACCTTTATTTCGTTAACTCGACACCTCGGTTGATTCAAAGTTTTGCGTTTAGGTGACTCGGGTGTCCAACCTTTACTTTGTTAACTTGACACCTCGGTCGATTCAAAGTTTTTATTTATTTATTTATATATTTAGGTGACTCGCGTGTCCAACCTTTACTTCGTTAACTCAACACCTCGGTCGATTTGAAGTTTTGTTTAGGTGACTCGGGTGTCCAACCTTAACTTTGTTAACTCGACACCTCGGTCGATTCAAAGATTTTTTATATTTTGGTGACTCGGGTCTCCAACCTTTGCTTCGTTAACTCGACACCTCAGTCGATTCAAAGTTTTGGGTTTAGGTGACTCGAATGTTCAACCTTTACTTCGTGGTTGATCAGACCAAAAGTTTTGAGTGTCTGACTTTTATCGCCTGACGGCCTTGTATGGTCGGTTTGCTGTCTGCGTGAAAATTTGGAGTTCCAAAATCCGTAATATTTATTGATGTTTCCTTGAATATTTCCTCAATTTTTGCCATTAAGGCTTTTATACTGATTCAGAATATTGTTTGATTTGTCTTCCTTTGCTCGTTGTCTGTCTTTGCGTTGAGGGCCGGTACTTCGTTTTTCTTTGCTTTTTCCTCGTGTTTACAACTGCCTTTCATATGATCTTCGTGTGAGCTTGATAGACATGACTCGACATGGCCCTGTTGAAAGGAAATGTCATTAATTAGGTGATTCAAGGACTTGGCGGTGATCTTGGGTAATGATCAACTAACAGGCCAAGGGGCTCAGACTACACTTGTGGCTGATAAATTTCAACTTTTGAAGATTGGTTTACTTGAATGCACGGGACGGGATATATTTTATGAAACACAAATCCAAAAACCAATAAGATAATGTTGTTGTGAATGAAAAATGGATGGATCGTTTCTTGTAGGGACACTTCACACTCATTGAGGTTTGAGTGTGACGATGTACAGTGGAGTCACATGTTTTGTCCTGCCCTACAACATTATAGAGATTAGAATTAGCGAATGTAACCATCCATCCCCTCGAGATGAGCGACCTTAGAATTCGCGAATAGGATTTGCTTGATGGAGTTAGCACACCAACTCCACAAATGGGTATTGTTTACTTTTTTGGTAAGGCCTTTACATCAGAACCAACAAACAATCACTCACGTTTTCCATCCAACACACTCTCTAATCTATTCACTCATTACTTGCTTGTCAGACCCAAAAGAAAAGAAACCAGAGAGCTAGCTTTGGTAGCAAAAGAGATAAAGGAACTAACATGCCTTCCATTGCTTCAAGCAACTATATATATATATATAAATGCTAATAGGATTTGCATGATGGAGTTAGCACACCAACTCCACAAATGGGTTTCGTTTACTTTTTTAGTAAGGCCTTTACATCATAACTAAACAAACAACTACTCATGTTTTCCATCCAACACACTCTCTAATCTATTTACTCATTACTTGCTTGTGAGACCCCAAGGAAAAGAAACAAGAGAACTAGCTTTGGTGGCAAAAGAGATAAAGGAACTAACAAATGTCGGTGTACACAAATGTGTGGTGAACACAATTGTAACGGGAATTGGTTTGTCGGTGTACACAAATGTGTCACACCAGCAAACTTCCCTCTTTGCCCCCACCCATCCTTCATAAACCCTTGCGAATCCCTTCCAACCACTCTTTCTCAACTCCGAACTTACTTTACATACACAGTCAAAATAATCAATCAAAGAACAAGAAAACAATGAAGAAGAGTGAATGAAATTGAGGTTGAAGACATAGTTGGAGCAGGATTATCTCACAAAGAAGCTCAAAATTTTCATCAAACACGCACTACTATCATCTCATCACTGGTACTACAAGACCCAAAGGAGTTATGGAGGCAAGTTTGTGCACAAAGATTGCTTCAACCATCCCATCCCCGTGCTTTGCATCAACAACAGTGAGCGAAAATAAGTCGTTTTGAAGATAGACGACGAAGCTGGTGGTGAACGTGAGAAAAAAATGAAAGACAAAGACAAAGACCTCTGATTGAAGGGGTTGTGCTTTGAGTAATTTCTTAGATTTGGGGATCGAACTATCGATTGGGTATTCGAGATCTATTCGATCGATTAGTGTTTTGTCATTGAATTTTTTGTTTAATACTTTGATTTGTTCCATGGGGCCTGAATTTTGGAAACGATTACCTTTATGCCATTACTTCGATGTCGATTTGGGGTGAAAACAACAAAGATTTTTTTTTTTGAGATGGAGAAGACGATAAGTTGACTCGGTAGTCTGAACCCAATCGACTCAATAATGTTTGGATCGGGTTTTGGTGCTTGACCAGTTGGGCTTGCTTTTGGCTTGGTTCTTGGGCCTGATTATCAAAATGTCCAACGAAATCCTATTTGATTTTGTCCCCCAGGTTTTAGATATCTCAAAGTCCATATTCTAATACATAAATGAAATAAATAAACAATCAAACCATATAATAATTATAATGCATACTGGATATTGCTTTATCTATCATTTTCATTTTATTGAAGCCAAAATAATCCAATATGAATTATTTTGATGTCCGAAACATTTTTTTTAAAACCCAACAATTCGCAAACATAGTTATGCTATGTATCGAAATGCCCCTATATTGTTCACTTATTTACCTAATTGTCCCTCTTTCAAATAACCCAAAATTTATTGTTCATGCATTTTCCTGGTTAACACCCTTGCCAAATTGACGTCTCCAAAATAGAAAATTTTCATCAAGTTCGATTTCAACTTGAAATAAAATTAAATGATTTTTAGGACTAGCAAAATCGGCACGTGTAAATTTTTTCCTAGAGTGCATTGCACCCGAAGTTGTAGTAGTCAAGAAGGCGGAAGAAGGGGATGAAGGGGATGAATAAGTTGAATAGACAATTGAGGTAATTGAGCCAACAAATTTCTAAGGTATATTTTGTAAACCATGTTTAATGGTAATCCATAATTAGTATTTAGTGATCCATTTGGGGAGTGTCGAAGGCACGACCCAAAGACCAGGGTGTCATGCCACTATACCCGTGCCAACGGAATGGGTACACATTGTGTGAAAAGTGTATGGTCGTGCCAACGGCATGACTGGTACACTAGTGTATATATATATATATTATGAAACACAAATCCAAAAACCAATAAGATAATGTTGTTGTGAATGAAAAATGGATGGATCGTTTCTTGTAGGGACACTTCACATTCATTGAGGTTTGAGTGTGACAATGTATAGTGGATCATATGTTTTGTCCAGCCCTACAACATTATCGAGATTAGAATGGAGGTTGACATCTACTAAAGTACCTGACTAGGCCTAACCACTAGATGAATGAGCTCTATCATACACATATATACTCTCTCTCTGGTTAACTTCATCACCACACGTGTGTGCTTCTTCCCCCTTCCCCCATTGCATCATATAGTGCATCATGGGCAAGATAACAAATTAATGCATACAGTGCATCATGGGGGTTAAAGTTTGCAAATCAACCAAAATAGGGGTGGACTAGAGAACAACTCAATGCAAAGCTCTTGAATTGGGATATTTAATAGCTCATCTCCTCAACTACAGACTACATACAACGATGGTGTGTCTTCTCCCTCAACCAAGCTGTCCTTCTTGCTTGCACTCATCATCGATCGACTCCATGATCGAACATAGACAACAATGGTGTGTGTGGTGCAATTGACTCTGGTCGCCGTCTTGCTAGCCGGTAATGGAAGAACTTCAGGTTATCTCATCTGTCGATTCACCCCCAAGAACCCTTCGATTCATCCTAGAGACAAAATCCTTTGATAAGCAAAGAAAAAGTGACACATAGATTGGCTCTTTGCATTTGAGAAAGAGACACGGACAATGCGTTTGAAGAAGAAACTATCTCAAAAAAAAACCTTGTTCTATGATTCTGGTTCTGTGTTCAACCGTGTGAAAAAATCCTAATAAAAAAAAGATGGAGACACAAACAAAGGCAAAGCAAAACTTTTTTTTTAAAACACGACAAAAATAAATAAAAAATTGAAGAGACAAAGAGAAAAAATGTTGGATTAATATACCTAAAACAAAGAAACCGAGCTGATGGAGAAACCCAAACTTGAAACGCACGGTGTGGGTGGGAGAGAGGAAGAAGAGAAATTGAAATCCAAGGGGGGATGCTGGATTTGAAAAGGGTTTTGGTAGTTGTACCTTTCACACACAAATCCTTCAAAATCCACCAATTCAACAAATCCATCAAAATTCATTGCTTTTTTAATACCCCCTGATTTTGGTGGACTTTTGAAATGCATGAATTGAATACCCCCTGATTTTTATTGATTTTAAAACAATCTTTTAAAAATCCTTATTTGAATACCCCTGGATTTACATGTACTGTTTTAAATCCTTAATTGAATACCCCTGGACTTTAATGAATTTTAAAATCCTTCATTATCCATTAAAATTTGTAATTGAATACCATGCCCTAATTTTTTAACTAGACAAAAAATACCTTGTACTACTACACATGAAAAAATTGTGAGCATTAGTATAGAAACTCAACCAAGGGTTTGCAATTTTTTTAAACTCTCCAAGCAAAATCCCAATCCACAACCCCAAGAAGACGAGAAGGCTCACCCCGTGGTTTAGCTGTCTCCCACAAAAGTGGGTTTGGATCCAAACAAAGAGAAAGTGCTTATGATGAAATTACAACACAAGACAAACAAATTGCTCTATGAATCAACCTAGATGTTATTTCATAAAACTTCATTCTTCTCTAGGAGTAAGAAATGACTTTATGGATTTATTTATTTTTGAAGGGCTATATGCCAAAAACCTATCACTGCGACATGATGATTCACCAGGCTTTAACTTGTTCAGGTGAATGAATCATCTTCACAACGAAGAGGAAGAGTTGAAGAAGATAGGGACAATTTTGGGGATTTCGAGATTTTTTCACTAAGTTGGTTTTAAAATAAGAGAAGGAGGCATTCACAGTTAAAAGACAAAAAAAATGACTTTTTACTGACCCATTAGGACATCCTTAGTTTTTATTTTCCAAAACCCATTTTCTCTTTCCTTTGTATATCAACGATCCAACGAACCTCGTTCAAATCCTTCATTTCATATATCAACAATTGAAGAAGGGAACCAATTAACCGAATAAGAAAGATAACAAGAAAGAAGATGAAGATAATAAAACCTTCAAAATCCTAAGATTTTGCAGGGATATTTGTAGTAGTATTGGATCACAATAATCACCGCTGAGAATTATAGTTGTCAATCTAGCCCGTTTTGCCACTCGCCATTGCACCATAGGGTTTCTCTAACATTTACTATATCCCGTGCATATTTGATACCTTATTGGATTACAAAGAAGTACAGAGATGCCAATGGATTACGGTATAGTTTTTTCGAATAACATCACTAAAACATTATCCTCTACTCGAGCGCTCTGCGTTAAGCTAGATTTCACAATGAAAACTTTGAGAATACCAAATCATGGAGTTAAGAAAAGAATGGACCCTTCCATGTATTTGAGGAGTGGAGTTTTCATCTCATCGTCGATTCCAATCTCAATCGATGAGAAACAAGGGAAATGATCAAAGAAGAAGATGAATTGGAAAGAACTTTTCGTTGACATGAGATAGAGTGCGGCCAAAGGGATTGTGCATCCAAAAATCGTCTTCCTGTGAGTTTGACCTGCAAACAATTATTAGACTGCCCAGGACCACCTTTTTGGTGGCCGAAGGCACTCCGATACTTAAGTCAGTAATTCTGTTGGAAGAAGGATGTAAATTTGGACAAAACTCAGTTAAAGTTGCATACTTTTGTTTAATGTTCCTTTACCTTTTGTAATGGTCGTGGTTAACTCTCTTGTTGACTTAAGCATGTGAGACACAACGGAATGATATGTTTCTTGTACAGTCTCCTCCTTAATGGAGATGCATTCGTGGGGGTGTAAGCCCCTCCACGACTCTTTTCTTGATGCAATGTTCCTCTTCTTTATGAGAGAACTCGTATTGGGCCTGGATCCGTGTCGATCCGTTTGGGCCTGGATTTAGGTCCTGTTTGTTTCCCTTATTGGAGGGCCTCGTTCTGTCCCTGGGATTTATGAGCTAACCCAATAGATCGGGCGTTGTATTCTCGTGACGGATATTTACGCCACATATACGGCCGTGATGATCAGTTTATTTTGATGTATCATCAGCTACTCCCCCCTTATTTAGTGGGCATGCTGACGTGGCCACCAACTTTGGTGATAGTTTGCCTTTCGATTTCATAATTACCTTGTATTTAATGCTATCAGTTGCATTTCGCGAGGTGGTGTCTCGATCCTTTACTCGCCCAACCATTTTTTGCTCACATTCTTGGGATTTTGCATAGCCATCATATCTCACACGCTGTCCCATGATCCGTCTCTTTATTGCTCAGTTCTATAAAAGGAAATGTGACAAATATGTTTTCCCTTTTTAGGCTATCTTTGAATTTAGGGTTTGTTTGTTCTTTCATCTTCTTCATTTTCATTGCTTCTTAACTCTTCGACGATGTATGTTGGTGACAATTTAAGTGGTAAGTCGCTTACTCATTGCGAGGCTCATTACTCTCCTGATAGAGTGTCTCAGTCAACTCTAGAGACTTTTCGTTCTGATTATAATCTTTCGCCCGACCTCAAGCTTGTTCTGCCTGGACAGGGTGATAGACCTTGTAACCCGAAGGCTGGATACATCGCATTGTACTCATGCATGTTCTCTTTTGCCTTTTGAAAGCCAAGCTAGATGAGGTTTGCACCAGTCTACGTGATGTGCAAAAAGAGTTATCCACTGAGAAAATGGCTTTCGATGAAGCTTCTCGTTCTGAATTGGAGCAATCCGTTATGTGTGATGCCACTGAGAAGCGGGTGGAATAGATAACTGTTGCGCTTAACGATGTCAAGGCAGATGCTTCCGGTATGCTCGCCACTGCTGAAGGGCAGCTTGTCGCGACCAAAAATGAACTCGTTGCCGCTAAGGATAAGCTTCGTGTGGTCGAAACCGAAGATTGGAAGCGAGTTGTTGATGGGCGAGTTGAGCTTCTTGATTATATCGAAGGGTTTGACGAAGACTTGTCTAAGTATCATCACTTGGTCGGTGAAGCTTTTGAGGATGATGATGTTGAGGAATCTGTTCCAACAACAAAGGATTCATTGCCTCTTCCACCATCGAGCACTCCGAAGCCATTAATACTATCATCTCCTGGAAAGAGTTCTTCTCCTGTTCCAGCGAGTACTGATCCTGCTATTGCTTCTATTTCTTCTCTCACTTCTGTATCACCTTCTCCGGATGTAACAGAGTAGTGTTATCAATAAAAATTGACTTTTGTTGTCTTTTTCCTTTTGGTTTTGTTGTAGCTATAACTACTTCCGTGCTTAGGCTCATTGCTTGTTTAATTGTGGGTTACTGTTGTCCTTCCTGATTTGCTGTAAAGAGATGTTTTCGCCTGTACTTTTTCGTATTGCATTGACTTGTTCTCCTAACTCTAACTTTTTGTCTGTCAGATCGAAGCCCTTTTGTCAATCTATTTGTTGAGTATTTACTTTGTCAACTTAACACCTTGGTCAATTCGAGATTTGTGTTGACTCGGGTGTCCAACCTTTACTTCATTAGTTCGACAACTCGGTCGATTCAAAGTTTTTTTGTATTTAGGTGACTCGGGTGTTCAACCATTACATCGTTAGTTCGACATCTCCATCGATTCAAAAAAAAATTGTGTTTAGGTGACTCGGGTGTCCAACCTTTACTTTATTAGTTCAACATTTCGATCGATTTGAAGTTTTTTTGTGTTTAGGTGACTTGGGTATCCAACCTTTACTTCATTAGTTCAACATCTCGGTCAATTTGAAGTTTTTTTGTGTTTAGGCGACTCGGGTGTCCAACTTTTACTTTGTTAGTTTGACATCTTGGTTGATTCGAAGTTTTTTTGTGTTTAGGTGACTCTGGTGCCCAACCTTTACTTTGTTAGTTCGAATCGACCAAGATGTCGAAGTTTTTTTTGTTTAGGTGACTCATGTGTCCAACCTTTACTTCGTTAGTTCGACATCTCGGTCGATTCAAAGTTTTTTTTGTGTTTAGGTGAATCGGGTGTCCGACCTTTACTTCGTTAGTTCGACATCTCGGTCGATTCAAAGTCTTTTTTGTGTTTAGGTGACTTGGGTGTCCAACTTTTACTTCTTGGTTGATCAAATCAGAAGTTGTGTGTGTCCAACTTTTATCGTTTGATTGCTTTGTACGGCTAATTTATTGACGTATCTATCTTGTTGTCCTCGCAAAGATTTGGAGTTCCTGAATTCGTAATCTTTATTGATTTTTCTTTGAGTTTTTTACCAGCTTTGGTCCTTAAGGAGTTTATGCTGGTTCGGAGTATGATTTGTTTTGTCTTCTTTTGCTTGTCGTCAGCCTTTGTATTGTGGGTTGGTATTTTTTTCGCTTTGTTTTTCTTTGCTTCGTCCTCATATGTTGTTAGTGGTTCGGAATTGGCTAATGCAAGTTTTTCCATGTCTTGTTCATTCGTAAATGTTTCGTCAGTACCCTTGTTCCGATATAGATCGGTTCGAGTGAGGAGTTTGCCTAATTGCTTTGCGTGCTCTGCTTCCTCTAGCTATGCAACATGTAGTGTATATCAACTCTCTGAACTGTTTTTTTTTATCCTGCAGCATTGTCTGTTTTCTTCTTCCATGCGATCTGTTTGTCTAACACACCGATGAACTCGTCGAGTAGTCATTTATAAGCCTAGTGCTCGATTTCGTCTTTTAAGTTGTAGCATTCTTCGGTATCATGCCCATGATCTTTCTGGAATGAACAATATTTGATTTTGCCTCTCCCTTTTGGATCCCCTATCATCCGAAGCAGCTAGTTGACATTATCACTTTGCTATGTGTTTTAGTATATTTGCTCGACTTGTCTTCAGGGTTGTGTATGGCTTTTATGTGGCTTCATTACGCTAGTTACCCCTTCGTGTTGGTTGTAACTCCCTGGATTCTGGTTGTCGCGAATCGATCCTTTGCCATTTCGATGCTTTTTTTACGGGTTGTCGCATTCCTGTTGTACGTCGTCCTGCCTTCTTTCTTCATTTCTTTCCCGTTTTCTTGAATTTTTTTCTCTTTCTTTGTCATTTTTCTTCCTAGCTGCCTTCAATTACTCTAGGGAGGTATTCTTTTGTGCTATTTTTAGTAGGATCGCCATGCCCTTTGGAGGCTCCGGGTCAAGAGCGTCAAAGAAGGTGGCCTCTCTTCAATCTGGCCACGAAGGTTGTAGCGACTGTGTCATCACTACATCCATCAATCATTGTCAATTCATTGGTAAAGCGGGTGACATATTCCTGTATTGTTTCATCGGGCTTCTATCTGATGTGTAGGAGGTAGTGTGGTCATTTCCTCATCCGCTAGCTTCCGATAAATCTGGTAATGAAAGCGGAGCTTGAAAGGAATCTATTGACCTTGGTGGTAGACTATTGAACCAATTCATCGCTGTAGAAGTGAGGCTGATTGGAAATGTTCTGCTATAGGGGTATTCAATTAAGGAATTAATATAATACATGTAAATCTATGGGTAATCAAATACAGATTTTAAAGGATTGTTTTATAATCCATCAAAATCAGGGGGTATTCAATTCATGCTTTTCAAAAGTCCACTAAAATTAGGGAGTATTCAAAAAGCAGTGAATTTTGATGGATTTGTTGAATTGATGGACTTCGAAAGATTTGTGTGTGAAATGTATAAATACCAAAACCCTTTTCAAATCCAGCCTCTTCCCCTTGGATTTCAATTTCTCTCCTTCCTCTCTCCCACCAACACTGTGCGTTTTCGGTTTCTCCTTCGACTCCAGTTTCTTCTTTGTCTCAGGTATGTTTTCAATATTTTCTCCCTTTTTTTATTTGTTTTTGTCGTGTTATTCAAAAACAAAAAAGATTTTGCTTTGTCGTGTATCCAATTTTTAGGATTTTTTTCACGCTGTTGAACACAAACAAACATAACAAGGGTTTTTTTTTTAAACTTTATCTCTTTCTCAAGCACAAAAGAGCTATCAACCAATAAACAATCACAATCCGTACAATCACAAAGAAAAAAATCCTTTAAGTAGCTTTGGAAGAAGTTTTTCCATTGAATAGCAAGGGAAACCACAATCACAAATCCGTACTCCAAAGCAACTCGATCACTCGCTGGTATTGCTCGAGAACAATGATAAACAGATTCCCCACTCTCGACTTTCCACACAACCATGTTCTTCTCTTGGGCCGTTGTGGCCTTCTGAAAGGTCAAGAGATATGTCCCCATTGGAGACAGAGTGGCTGCGAGAAGGTTTGGGGTTTGAAAGGATTTGATTAGGGAAATTGGGGTGGTATTGGAATTGTAGATGGAGATTGTGGAGTCTGATTTTATGACCAACAACTTCGATCCATCTGAGCTGAAGGTCGTCGTAGAACAGGAGAGCTTTTCGTTCGTGGTAATGAGTTGGTTGTTGGGGAATGGCGGTCCTGTACATGGAGAAAACCCTTCTTGAAACTGCCTTCCTCGTTGAAGCTCCCTTTCTTCCTCCGATGGGTTTGCAGACTCCATTTTCTCTCTCTGTTTTCTTGAGTTTTCCCCAAGTTTTTTGACAAATCCTTCTATAGGATTAATGGGTTATACACCCAACCTCAATCATGGAATACTTGATTCCATTTAATTATTTTATTCATGGGTAATACACTCAATGAAATTTGGTCTTACTGTTCATCATAAAAGAACATAAATCCCATAGATAAAATAATTAAATGGTAGCTTACTGTAACATAAATAATAGCTCACTGTTCATCATAAATGGTAGCTTACTGTTCATCACACATAATTATTAATTGATCATAAAAAATAATAGCTTACTGTTCATCATAAATGGTAGCTCACTGTAACATAAATAATAGCTTACTGTTCATCATAATGTGTGACCTTGATATTGGTACAAATGGTAGTTTATTGTTCATCATAAAAGAACATAAATAAAATAATTAAATCCTTACATTTTTTTTTTTTATATAGTGGTATTGTTTATAGTAATAGGCTAGGAAACCATGTTTTGTAAACATGTTTTGCAACCATGATGATGTGGCATCGTTAGAGGAGTTTTTTACAACTTTGAGATACACATAAAATCTTTGGGGATTTCATCATACTTTCCAGATCATGACACGTCATCCTGATTGCAAAACATGGTTACAAAAACCTGATTTCCTAGCATTTTTGTTGTTTATATGACACATTTTTTTATTTTATTATATGGTGGTATTGTTTATATGAAATTTTTATATGTTAAAATCTACTTTGTGATTTATGTTAAAATCTTTGGAACTTGTTATCTAGTAGTATCATAATGTGAGATTCAAAACAAGGAAATGAGCAATATAACCAGTGGACCTTGCAAGAGAGCAAGATGTTGTTAGGACTACTTGTTGAAAGCATCAAATATGGTTGGCGTGATGCTAGTGGTGCCGATAAGCAAGCAGACATTAGAAACCAAAATACTTCCAATTCTCAATGAAAAACTAGGGTGCCAAAAAACCTATAAACACTATCAGAACCGCATGAAATGGTTTAAGAACCAATATCAAACTTTTGCTGATCTCTTGCGCTATAGTTCTGGATTTGGATGGGACGCTGTCTCAAAGAAGTTCACTGCTGATAACGAAGTATGGGAAGACTACTTTAAGGAGATATTTTATTTATATTTAATTTTACTTTATATTAATAAATTACACCTTCATAATATTAATAATATATTTTTTGTTCTTTTTTTTAACAGTCCCACCCAAACATGAAAAATCTTCTCAATGGA
The DNA here is from genome assembly GCA_963556465.1 of Berberis vulgaris. Taxonomy (NCBI): domain Eukaryota; kingdom Viridiplantae; phylum Streptophyta; class Magnoliopsida; order Ranunculales; family Berberidaceae; genus Berberis; species Berberis vulgaris. Next base: position 58,483,816 of record OY747136.1, on the reverse strand, counting down.
TCATTTGAAGATTACGAAGATTTGCAAATTATTTTTGGCAATGGAACAGCTGTTAGGAAAAATGCACTTGGATTGGGCGATGGTACCGATGCTAGAACATATGGACCTGAAGAAAATGAGAACATGTTCGATGATAACAATGAGGTTTACGAAACCTCGTACCAAACTCTGTCACTTAGCGATTATACTTCACCACCTTTCCGAGATACAAATTTGGAGGCCCCTACTGAAAAGCTTCTTCCAAGAAAGAAAGCTAGAACAGAGTATCAAACATATGGTACCCCAACTGAGACCACCACTCGAGCTGATCTTCTAGAAAAAGTTTGTGTTGGCATGGATTCAATTAGTACAATTGTCAGTGAAATTCAAGGAATACGTGGCCTAATGGAAAAAAGAGAACATGATAGAGAAAAAAAACAACATTTGGAATTGTATCAAAGAGATTCCAAACATGGATAATCATGCTTGTTTCAAAGCACTTGAATTGGTTAATAAGTTGGGAATGAAAGACGCATTTGTGAAAATGTCACTTGAAGAACGTTTGGCGTGGGTACAGTACAATATGGAATGAGTATGGTTATTTGGTATAATGTTTAACATTTTCGAGTGTCTTGAAACTATTAATGTTTTTATCTTATGTTTGGAATTTTGGTTAAGATTTTTTTATTGGATATTGTGTTTAAGAATTTGGTGAATGTTAAGACTTGTTTGTTTTAATATTACACTTTTATTTATGTGCAATTAGGTGATATTATTTATTTTTCAGTGTTAGTTTACTCAATTTTGTCTTGGCTATACATAAAAAGGTGTATGTTGATTTTTATTTCTAATTATGTGATTCATTTATTTAGGTGATTTTATAATGTCTCAAATGGAATACGAAGAATTGGAGGAAATGTATTATGAAACCATAAAGTTGTTAATGATGGCAATAGAAGCAACTACTAAAGTTTTAAATGCATTATTGATTATCATAGATGACAACCATGTTGAACGTATTGAACGTCCAATCCGACAACCAATTACAAGAACTGGATACAATTATATACATAAAGTATTAAGTGAGGATCCTCAACACTTTCGGCAATTATATCCTATGTATCCTAGTGTTTTTATGAAGCTATGTAATATTGTTAGAGAGAAAACGAATATGAAAGACACAAGATTCATATGTGTTGAAGAAATGCTTGCAACATTTTTGCTTACTGTTGGTCAAAATTCTCGATATTGTCAAACTGAAGACACATTTAAAAGATCACATTTTCACAACAAGCAAAAATTTCAACAAAGTTCTTATGGCCTTAAACACAATAGCACCAGAGATGATGGCCAAACCTAGATCCACAACGCCAGTTAAAATATTGGAGAGTACACGATTTTACCCTTACTTTAAGGTAAGTACTAAATGTTTTTTTTACTGTTATTGTTATTATTATTTTTTGTTATTTTTGTGAAATCTTGAATTTATTTTAGGATTGCATCGGAGCTATTGATGGCACACACATACATGCAATGGTAACAGGGCGTGAAGTTGCTAGTTATCGTAATCGACACAGAAATATATCACAAAATGTATTAGCTGCTTGTAACTTTGATTTGGAATTCATATACGTTCTAAGTGGATGGGAAGGTTCAGCACATGATTCAAAAGTGTTAAATGATGCTTTGTCAAGGAGTAGTAACAGACTTCATGTCCTACAAGGTACATATTTATTTCTTTTATTCTATATTATATGTGTGTGTTTATTATTTGATACTTTAATTGTATGTGTGGTGAATTTTCAGGAAAATATTTTTTACTTGATTGTGGATTTGCAAATCGTCCCATTTTTTAGCTCCATTTCGAGGTGTTCGATATCATCTCAAAGATTTTGTTGGTCATGGTTGCGACCCAGAAAATCCAACTGAGTTGTTCAATCTTCATCATGCGTCATTGAGAAACGTAATTGAGAGGATATTTGGTATATTTAAATCACGATTTACAAGTGGAGTTAGTGCTAGCATGTGTAGCATTTCACAACTTTCTTCGTAAAGAGTGTCGTTTTGATGAATTTCCAATTGAAGAAGACGACGAGCCTTCATCATCATCGGAAGAAGAAGACTAAAATTTTCAAACCCAAGATCAACAACGAGAGAAGGCTAATGAATGGAGAACAACTATAGCTTCAGATATGTGGGGAGATGTTGTGAGTGTCGGGAGTCAACGATGAGCAATAAAGAGAGTGATTTTTCTTATTTATCTATTTATTTATTTA